>CM065805.1:140084507-140744643 GCA_033398695.1 Orobanche coerulescens | reverse complement strand
AATTTGACCAGTCGTTTTTGCATATCAAGAACATAAAAGTCGGCTGGAAATACAAGTTTATTGAGTTGGACAAGAACGTCATCAATCACCCCTTCGAGGTACACAAGGCTGCGATCCGCCAATTGGATAATTGCCCTTATTTCCCGAAAGGGTCCTAGATTTAGGGAGGTGTATATAGAGCTTGACATAACATTTATTGAAGTCCCCCAAATCTAGCATTGCACGCTCAAAATCCATATTTCCAATTGGACAAGGGATAGCAAACATACCCGGGACTTCCTATTTTTGTGGCAGCTTCTTTTGAAAGACGGCAAACACATTTTCTCCCATCACTATCATCTCGTTCCCTTTTAATCTCCGCTTGTTGGTGCATAAGTCCTTATGAAATTTTGCATATTTTGGTATTTGTTGAACTGCGTCGACTAAAGGGGTATTGATCTCAACCTTGCCGAATACATCCAGAATCTGCTTCTCTTTATTCACGACTGCTGCCTTCTTGACCCTTGATGGAAAAGGTAATTTATTAGTTTCAAAAGGAATGGGTTTGGAAGCGATTACCTTGCTGCCTGGTTGTTCTGCACTGGGTGCTGGCTCAGCACTGGGTATCCCAGTGTCGATCTATTCAATGGATTTTTCTTCCTCGTTTTTAGCTTCCACCACGTGCTTAGGGTTCTCAGGCTCCTCAAGATGCTTCCCACTCATTAAAGTCACAGCACTCACGTTCCTTGGATTCAGTTCAGATTGGGATGGCAATCTCCCACTATTTTGGCTCTCCAAATGGCTCACTATAGTGGCCACCTGACTGACTTGATTTTCGAGAATCTTGATGCTTGACTTAGTATCATGCTGGAACTGACTCATGCTCTGCTGAAATTGCATGATGTTTACGGTAAGGGTCTTCATCATTTCTTCCAAAGATGGTGTCGAATTTTCGGCGGGCTGCTTGTAGAATGTTAGGCGTATTTTTATACGCTTATTTATCTTTATTTTATATTCATTTGAAGTGTAAATCTGCATAAATGAGCTTTTAATGCACTATTCTTTTATATTTTGCAGGAAATTGGAGTCCGGAAACTCGAACGACGAAAAACGGGCGAAAACGAAAACTTTTGGCCAGGGGCCGTGGCACAAGGAGAGTGAGCCGCGGCACACGCACGGCACACAGAAGCCCCGAGTAGACTGTACCGGGGGCCGCGGCACAAGCTTAAGTGAGCCGCGGCCCACAGGGCGGTTTTGCTGAGACTTCCGCGTTTCTTTGCCGTTTTTGGAGCCTATTCCCAACCTAATTCCCAGACGCGTTTTGGAGGCTAAGGACGGCTATAAATAAGCATTGAAGGTCAGAAAAAGAGGAGGAGGGGGGAGGATCGATCAGGAAGACATCGCGGGACAGAAGAACACAAGAATCCGGGGAGAGCGGACACGAGGAGATTTGTGGGCGACGACAAGACCATGGATCCCTTACAGTTTTCCTTAATTTTTCCGCATCTTATTTTCTAGATCTGTTCGAGTAGGATTGTGATTGTAGCCGATTTCATGACAGTTTGATTTATTTATTTTTATTTCAATTTACTCGTTATTCGTATTGAGTTGGATTTTTCTCACTGTTCTTAATGCTTTTTAATTGTCTGGCCAACAGTTGAATTGTTTTGAATGTCTTTATGGATTCGGGAGATGAAATTTAGGCATAGTTCTTGTGAGAAAAATCATGATTTTTGTGAGATAGGAATATACTCATGGGAATTGTGAAGCCTGTTTATTGTGGAAATTCTTGAACTGTTTTAGCTATTAATTATCTAATTCGAATAGGGATATATCGAGTTAATAATTCTTAGTATTTTCTATCGACCTTGGGAAAGGCTTTAGAATAATTTAGGAATTCCTGGCTTACAATCGATTGAATAAAAGTGAATTGAATTAAATGAAAATCATTCCTGATTGTTTGAGGTGAAAATCATAATCCTACGCCCTATTTATTATTATTAGTATTATTACTATTATTATTTTTCTATTTATTTTTTCTGCGATTAGTTTAGAAATACATTCTATATAATTGTTCTTCAAATAAAATTACGAGTTGACTATATTTTGGTACTTAGTGAAATCAGTCCTCGAGGGAACGATATCTTACTTATCACTTTATTACTTATTGACACCGTGCACTTGCGGCATAGTGTGAGGGATTTCCTCACAACAAGTTTTTGGCCGTTGCCGGGGACTGATTTTTCGCTAATATCATTACCAAGCGACTCTAATTTTAATTTGAAGTTTTTTTCTTTAGTCTCTATATTTTTATTTTTTTCATTATGTTTTCCTTTGATTATAGTGACCCTTGGCATTTCATAAATTTCGATGTTCTTAATAATTTGCCTAATAGGGTCAGTCAGTCCCCTCCCCCGAAACAAAAGACCATGTTTGAACATTGTGTAGACGCTCTCAAAAATCCTAATAGTGCCCCTCTTGAGCGAGAATGTGCAAGTCATGGTCTTGAGATTCACTATGGTTATTTTCCAGCTCATAGATTTAGTAGTGAAGTTGAGGGGGAGGTTGAAAAGAAAAACATGCTGAGTTTTAGGGCCGACCCCCCAGCACCTGATAATTACATAAAATGTGATGAGCTTGTAGAAGAAGTTACCATTGATGATGTTTCCAAAGAAATTTCATTAATTTGTCATCAAACTTCGAATAATAAGGTGAACACTTATGTGCCTAAAATTTTATTAACGGTGCCACGCATAATTTTTCCCAAATCCATAATGGGAGAGATTGACCCCATTACTTTTGATTTTGTTGAGGTTGATTCTTTGAGTTCTAATGAGGCTAATGATATGTCTTTATTATCTACCCATTCGAACTCTGCTTATTTTTTCATACCTTACAATTATTATATTCTTCCATTTTTTTTGGTTGTCCGCATAATTATTCTTACTCATTATTTTTGGCAACCAGGCATGAACCAAAGCCTCCCTTGTGGAATAAGAGGCTTATAGATTGCAAGAAGGGGGTATTTGGCAATCTTCCTAGGAAGAAACCATGTTAATTTTTTTCTACGTCGTGCTCAAGACGTAAAATAGAGCGCTTGATGGGAGGCAATCCATCATTTTTACTTGCTTTCTAGTTAGTTATTTTTATTGGATTTTTCGTTAATAAATTTTTTTTCTCTTTGTTTTGTTATTTCGTTTGGATTCGTGTATTCTTGTTGGCCCTTATTTCTCTAATATTTTGTTTATATAACCCCAATGAGTTATTATTCTTCATATTCTAGTCTTTCTTGACTTAATGTCTACAGTTATTTCATGACTAGAGACTAAGTTTGGGGGTCCCTCGTGATGTTGTGCATTATTTAAAGTATGGATTGACAGACGAGCCCACTCAGATATCTGTTGGCGTTCAAGAAGACATTTGGAATAAGATTCACTTTTCCTTATCTCTTTTATTTTCATATGTATTTGATTGTTGATGATTTTATGTGTAGTGGAATAAATCGAAGCATGCGATATTTTCTTAATTTTTCTTGGTTATAAATTGCGATTTCATCATTGCTTTATTGTCCTTGCATACTGTTAATGGTTTTTGTCAAAACGTGAATTTTTCGTGAATTTTTCGTGCTTTCGTGTGTAAAACTGATGTTACGATACTGATTCCTGTTGGAAGAAATGGTGAGTTTTGGTCGAGTTGCAGTCAGCGATATCTGTTTCAGTTGAGTATTCATTTAGATCCGAAATTTTTTCGTTTTTGTAGAAATCTTAGCAGATAAGAAAGGAGACATACGTGTTTTCAAATCACCATCTATACGTTTGGTTAAACTTTTCACGTAGCTAGTCGTCGAGTAACATGAGTCTTGTGGGCACTTAAAGTGAGTTTAGAGTCGGACAGTTTTTCCCAAAACGTCGAGATATTATACATGTTCTATGATGGGAAGTCTAGTAACCGGGGGTATTCACGTGACCCGTTGTTTACTCTCGCGTAAAACGACAACCCTGAATAGACTAATGATTTAGAAATATCGCATTACCGATGATGGGAAGCCTAGTAACCGGGGGTATTCACGTGACCCGTTGTTTACTCTCGCGTAAAACGGCAACCTTGACATCCGGGAATTGCTATTCGAGTTTTTTCTCCGCTGTAGAGGGGGACTTAGTAACTAGAAGCATCCATGTGCCCCATGAGTGTCTTTTAGGTCAAACGGTTCCCAATACATGAGAATGGAAATCCACCCTAGGATTATCCCGATGAAACATCCCGAGATCCGAGCCTAGTGGTTAACTCGAATCTTTATTATGATCATACATAAGGGAGTGCTGTCCGAGGAGTAATTTTGATAATGAAACTCTTGAATTTTGCCACTAGACTGTGGGGCTGGGCGAGTTGGCTTGTTTAATCTAACCCTTCATATTGACGCTCGGTTAAATTCACGCTTGTTAATCTTTGAGCTTGATTTTCTTCATGAACGGTTGGTTAGGACTGAAAATGATTACTTCTTGGAATCAGTGTCCGTGGATGTTACTCACTATTACGACACTCGTATTATTCTTTGAGATTTTCAGGGTAGTATTGATTAAGTTGAGCACTATGGATTTGCACGATCATTCATGATATTTTTTATTTGAAAATTGATTTTTTGCTTGAGGACAAGCAAAGGCTCAAGTTTGGGGGTATTTGTTAGGCGTATTTTTATACGCTTATTTATCTTTATTTTATATTCATTTGAAGTGTAAATCTACATAAATGAGCTTTTAATGCACTATTCTTTTATATTTTTGCAGGAAATTGGAGTCCAGAAGCTCGAACGATGAAAAACGGGCGAAAATGGAAATTTTTGGCCAGGGGCCGCGGCATAAGGAGAGTGAGCCGCGGCACATGCACGGCACACAGAAGCCCCGAGTGGACTGTACCGGGGGCCGCGGCACAAGGATGCTGAGCCGCGGCCCAGGAAGAAAAATAGTGCGCCCAGGTATGCACTGAAGGTTAGGGGCCCCGACACAGCTTAAGTGAGCCGCGGCCCACAGGGCGGTTTTGCTGAGACTTCCGCGTTTCTTTGCCGTTTTTGGAGCCTATTCCCAACCTAATTCCCGGACACATTTTGGAGGCTAAGGACGGCTATAAATAAGCATTGAAGGTCAGAAAAAGAGGAGGAGGGGGGAGGATCGATCAGGAAGACATCGCGGGACAGAAGAACACAAGAATCCGGGGAGAGCGGACACGAGGAGATTTGTGGGCGACGACAAGACCACGGATCCCTTACGGTTTTCCTTAATTTGTCAGCATTTTATTTTCTAGATCTGTTCGAGTAGGATTGTGATTGTAGCCGATTTCATGACGGTTTGATTTATTTATTTTTATTTCAATTTACTCGTTATTCGTATTGAGTTGGATTTTTCTCACTGTTCTTAATGCTTTTTAATTGTCTGGCCAACAGTTGAATTGTTTTGAATGTCTTTACGGATTCGGGAGATGAAATTTAGGCATAGTTCTTGTGAGAAAAATCATGATTTTTGTGAGATAGGAATATACTCATGGGAATTGTGAAGCCTGTTTATTGTGGAAATTCTTGAACTATTTTAGCTATTAATTATCTAATTTGAATAGGGATATATCGAGTTAATAATTCTTAGTATTTTATATCGACCTTGGGAAAGGCTTTAGAATAATTTAGGAATTCCTAGCTTACAATCGATTGAATAAAAGTGAATTGAATTAAATAAAAATCATTCCTGATTGTTTGAGGTGAAAATCATAATCCTACGCCCTATTTATTATTATTAGTATTATTACTATTATTATTTTTCTATTTATTTTTTCTGCAATTAGTTTATAAATACATTCTATATAATTGTTCTTCAAATAAAATTACGAGTTGACTATATTTTGGTACTTAGTGAAATCAGTCCTCGAGGGAACGATATCTTACTTATCACTTTATTACTTGTTGACACCGTGCACTTGCGGCATAGTGTGAGGGATTTCCTCACAACATAGAATTATCCCTTGTTTTGTGGAGGCGCCTCTTACTGGTTCTTCCATCGAAAGTTAGGGTGATCCCTCCATCCTGGGTTGTATGTGTTTGAGTGTGGATCGTTCTTCCTCCCATATGAATTTTCGGTTCCAACCGCATTGGCGTGCACCTCGATTTCATCAAGCAAAATCCGACAATTCTCCATTGTATGCTCAGTGATTTTGCAAATGAGGCAAGGTATGACTGGCGTGCTATTACCTACAACAAGTTTTCTAATAAAAGCGGTTAGCTCAGTTAATTTATCATCAATGGATGATTTATACACCTCCTTCACCATTTTTACGGGATTATCTCGATAACCAAATTGCTGTGAGTTGGCGGCCATGTTCGAGATGAGGGCTTTTGCTGCTGCTGGTGTATTATCGACCAAAGTTCCTCCACTAGAAGTGTCTATGGTGCTACGGTCCATCGGAGTTAATCCTTCGTAAAAATATTGAATCAAGAGCTACTTGCTGATTTGATGTTGGGGGCAGCGTGCCACGAATTGTTTGAATCTATCCCAATACTCATGCAGGCTCTCTCCCATTATTTGTCTCGCACCACAGATTTCCTTCCTTAGATTGGCTGCCCGGGAGGCCGAAAAATATTTTTGTAAAAATAAGATTTCCATATCGTTTCGTGTTGTGATAGTGGCCGACGGCAAATAGAATAACCAATCCTTAGCTGAATCTTTTAATGAAAATGGAAAGGCTCTAAGCTTGATTTGTTCTTCGGTGACACCGTTGGGCTTCATGCTTGAACAAACGACATGGAATTCCTTAAGATGCTTGTGCGGATCCTCTCCTGATAGACCATGAAATGCAGGTAGCAAGTGAATCAATCCCGACTTCAATTCAAAGGTATTGTTGTTGTCAATAGCCAGGATTGTGATGCATAGTGGTTGGCTAATTGCTTCAATGTCTTTTCAGCATTAGTTGTCATGATTTCACTCTCGCCCTCCGACTCGCTGGGTGATGTCTCGAGAGAAAACGGCAACTGCCCGAGTGCTTCTCTGCTTTCTTTTGTTCTTCGCCTGAAAACTTGATCTCGTTTGGTGACTTCTAGAAAGTATTGCAAGTTCTTATTGCCACGTGTCCTTGTTGTATTCATGAAAAACTAAAACAAGCGGATTAGTGCACAAGTGACAATTATTATGAATTTTTAGAACTGACATTGGGTGACCCAGTGTCGAATTTGCAGAAAGTTTTTAACCCAAAATAAGTAAAATTAATTTAACACTGCTCCCCGGCAACGGCGCCAAAATTAGTTATTTTTATTTTTCCTTGGCTCACTTCTACTAACTAATAGTATCGACAAGTAAGGGTCGATCCCATGGAGAACGGTAAATCAATTATGCTTTTTAAGGACTTTATATCATTAATGCTGCACCAGCTCCCTTGCATAATTATAAATAGCTTAATTCTTTGACTAATCCTAATAAAAGAAAAAAAACCTTCGATCATAAATCAAATATATTCGTGGCATTTACGATTGGGTCATATTAACCTTAGAAGGATTCAAAGATTGGTGAGTGATGGCCCATTGGACTCACTCCAAGTTGAGTCTTTTCCAATTTGCGAATCCTGTTTGGAAGGGAAAATGACTAAAATGGCTTTCCAAAGCAAAGGAAATCGTGCACAAAATATGTTGGAATTGGTCCATACCGATGTATTTGGTCCAATGAACATCCAGGCTAAGGGTGGTTTTGAATACTTCATCGCGTTTATAGATGATTATTCAAGATATGGATATATCTACTTGATGCGACGCAAGTCTGAATCTTTTGATAGGTTTAAAGGTTTCAAGGATAAAATGGAGAATTGTCATGGACAGAGTATCAAGTCACTACGATCTGATTTTGGTGGCAAATACCTTAGTGGAGAGTTTTTGGATTTCTTGGCACATGAAAGGATTACTTCCCAGCTCATTGCGCCTGGTACACCACAACAAAATGGTGTTGCTGAATGAAGGAATCGTACTTTATTAGAGATGGTTAGGTCAATGATGGTTTATTCTGATTTGCCGATTTCGTCTTGGAGATACGTCTTAGAAACAGCGGCATACATTCTAAACTTGGTGCCTTCGAAATCAGTTCCAAAAACACCCACAGAACTATGGAATGGGTGCAAGCCCAATCGGGGACATGTTCGGATTTGGGGTTCACCAGCACACATGCTGAATAAGGAAGCTGATAAGTTGGCATCTCATACAAAAGTACGAGTTTTTGTAGGATATCCGAATGGAAAGAAATGTGGCTTATTCTACAGTCCTAAAGATCAGAAGGTCATTATTAGCACCAATGCCCAATTTTTAGAGTAGGACTATATAATAAGTCACAAGCCTAGGAGTGAGGTCGTTCTAGAGGAACATAGGGGCGAGATTTAGACAATACCAATTGTACAAACACCTAGTGTACCACGTATCGACACTATTGTGGATACGCAAACTAAGGACACATCTCGTCGTAGTGGAAGGGTTGTTCGTCAACCTGATCATTTCATTGGCGTGGGAGCGTCTTCAGACCACTTCCCAGACCAGGATGAAACGGATCCATGTACGTATAGGCAGGCAGTTCAAGACAAGGATGCTGAATCCTGGCAAACAGCAATGGAATCCGAAATGGGATCTATGGATTCTAATCAAGTGTGGGACCTAGTAGAGATACCAAATGAGGTAAAACCCATTGGAAGTAAGTGGGTCTACAAGAGTAAGATAGGATTGAAAGGGAAGGTCGAAACCTTCAAAGCAAGGCTTGTTGCGAAAGGTTATACTCAGAATGAGGGCATCGACTATGATGAGACCTTGTCGCCGGTAGCCATGCTTTAATTGATCCAGATTCTCTTAGATATAGCTGCACATTTGGATATAGAGATTTGGCAGATGGATGTCAAGACTGCATTCTTGAACGGGAGTCTTGATAAGGAAATCTATATGCGCCAACCTGAGGGATGTAATATCTGTGTTTTCTATTTTTGGTAATTTCTATTTTCGGTGTATATTCGTTTCGGACAACTCGCTTGGCACTGTTTTGGAATTCTGAATCTATTTTGTTCTTGGAGTTTCTCCATTGGGATGAGTCTCGATGATGTTTTTACGTAATTTCATCTTGAGTTATATTTTATCGCATGTGTATTCGATTCTCGTTAAACTCATTCGATTTCGTCATTTTCCTATTTCCATGAGTTCGTATGGTTGAGTAGAGCATGTTGTGAGTTTCGGATTATTAATCCGACGTTGTATCGTGATTTTTGGATGTTTGGGCCGTTTTTGTAATTTCCTATAAGTTTAGGGAATTTGTTCCTTGTTCGATTTTAGTTGTGTACCTCGGACCGTTTTGGGGTTTCCGTACTTCCATTTCGTGTTATTGTTTCCCAAATATCGATTCCTATTGCGTTTATTCTCTTCCCGGATCATTTTTCATCATTTTGGGACCCAAGGGGGGTGTGGGCCGCGGCACAAGGAATGTGCGCCACGGCACACACATTGTCCAGTTTCTGGCCGAGCAGTCTGTACCATGGGCTGCGGCACATGCCGGCAGGGCCGCAGCACACTGCCGAGTCACTGCCACGGCACACTCATCCGGGCCGCGGCACACTCGTGTTGCACTTATCGGCCAAACCTTCTGTACCGTGTGCTGCGGCATATGCCGACGGGGCCGCGGCACACTGCCGATCACTGGGCGCAGTTGTAATACCCGAATTTTCAGTATAAATTTTTCCCGTTATTTTATCTGAGATATATTTTATAGTTTGGTATCTATACAGTATGAATAAAATAAATTTAGGACCGAGACAGTTATACTGCTATGATTATCGTTTTTGATTGACAGATATATTCAGGATATGTTGTATCAGGTTGAACTGATTTGGATATCAGGTATACCATATGAGAATATTTTTTTGGATTCAGTATGCGTATTCAGTATGCTGTATGTTTGTATTTTGTACGTCGAGACGTCGGACAGGAAGAGTTGGATTTTTGGCTAAGTATAAAAGCCATTACGTACGTTAATCCTTGGAGCTTACGTACGTAAAATGTGTTAGCTTACGTACGTTATATAGTGTACATAACGTACGTAACAAGAGGAATTGGACAGTGGGGCCCGTGGTCGGCGGCTTTCGGCGCGGATGTGGACAGGTGAGTCAACGGATGGAGTTACGTACATTATACAGGGTGTATTACATACGTAATACGAGTATAATAGTGTATCAAGTCAACGTACGTATTACGTATGCAACGGATTAAGTGTTACGTACATTACGGGGCGGCTGGTCGAGTCGTGGCCGAGAGGACCTGTAGTGGCCGAGAATGGTCGGCAGTAACTCGCAGGGATGGCCGAGCATGGTCAGCAGTGACTCTCATGGATGGCCGAGCATGGTCGGCAGTGACTCGCATAGATGGCCGATCACAGTCGGCAGTGACTCGCAAGGATGGCTAGGACTGGCCGATTACGTACGTAAGGCAGTGGCCGGTGTTGTTACCCAAAATATTATCCGAAGATAGTATTGCTGGAATGATCGAGTAACAAACAAATACGATAACACTTCCGTAGGAAAATAGATAACACAAGATTTGTCGGGGTTGTTAATCCCGAGCTTGAATGCTCTCGCGAGATGTTATTAATAAATATACTGACGAGTACAAATATTAATGTTAAAATCTATTACAATGAGTGTAAAGACTTCTATTTATCTAAGCTGTCGAGCGTGTAGATTGCCGGAAGAACCAGATATGTAGATCTGCGAGTTCTTGCTCGGGATGTATGATAAATGTATATGAATATCACTATGAATGTATAAGTGGTTGCTAGATGAATCTTTTATTCTCTCTCTCTGTGTAATTTGCACTGTATTCACGGTAATAATCGCCCCGTTTTCCACTGTTGCCTGTCTCTTATTTATAGGAGACAAGGTTGCTGGGACCTCTCCGGCGATCGCGGGCGACCGCCGTTTTCTATATTATAATAAGATGGCCGATCGTCCCGTCACGTGGGCTGTTCCCTTAAAGTCTGGGGCTGCTGTTGGTGGCCAGCTGTGCGAGCCAATGGGAAGCCAGCACGCGTCCTGGGTCGCTGTCCGGGGAGGACCCACTTTGTACCTTTCGGCGGCCCTGTCGGTAGGTGAGGTAGGTGACAGGCTGGGGTCAAAGGTCCTATCTGTCGGCGCCATTTGTGGATCTGCACGTGGGCCACCATCTAAGATTCGGTCTTCAACGACTTTGACGGATGTTGGATTCATAGGTGGCACGAGACGATCGTCTCTAGCTCGGACATCAAGACGATCGCCAGATACCAAGGGACGATCGTTGGATACCAAAAGACGATCGCTGGTTACCAAAAGACGATCGTCGTATGTGCTGATCGCTGGGCGTTTGCCCAGAGTGTGTCTTGTATGGTTGGATTCTCTGATCGTGATGCCGATCGCCAACGAGGCGTATTCAATTGCCGCACAACAATTGCCCCCCAGCTCGCTTCGATGTTTGAAAACACAGAGTGAGGTGGCATTATTTGGCGATCGCCAATGTTTAGATGATTGGGCGATCTGATTTCAAATTTGGACGATCTCCTTTTCGAGGGCAGCATTTAATGTGTCCCCCCACTGACGGTTGTACTCCAGCCCTCGAACTTTCGCCTATTTGCATAGAGACCCCCGCTTCCATCTATAAAAGGGGCTAGGGCTACTCCATTTTTACTCTTCACGCGTCCTTGCCTTCTTGCTGAAACTCTGCAGAAATTTCCGAAGCTTGTTGTGCCGATCGTCTTCCTTTCTTTAGGTAAGAAAACCAATCTTCTTTCTCCCTTTACTTTTTCATAATATGTCGGGAGGATCTAAGACCTTCGAGGTCGGAAGCACTTCCACCGCCGCGTCTTCGCCTGACCGGGAGGAGATTCCCGTGGGAGTTGATATGGAAACGGCTGTTGAGGCCATTCGTGCGGGGATTGCACCCGCAGAACTCGAAGAGCTCTTCAACGAGGCCGAAGTTGCGAGAACGACAGCGACGGCGGAGCCGGGGGGCTCGCCGGCGGATGAGGATGAACTGGTGCGGATAACTTGGGAACGGAAGAGTGTATTTGGCCCCGCCTATGTGGCTTTCGCCAAGATTATGGAGGGGATTGCCGGACCTTGTCCGGAATTTGACTTTGAAGCTTACCCCGCCACTCATCCTTACGAACATGCGAAGCGGACGGTGTTTCGGGCCGCCGACCCGTCTCAGTGGACCCTTGGTAAGATCCGGAGTTCGACGACCCGGAAAGACTTGAACCGCTGGAGGGCAAAATATCATATTCCCTCTGACGTTTCCCTGCACGTGCCATCGGAAAATGAACGTGCCGATCAACCGCCCGAGGGTCTGGTCGCCGTTAGTGAGATGATCATGGAGGACAGTCTGCGATTCCCTCTACCGTTCGCCGTATCCTACTTATTGATCGCCTGGAATTTGGTGCCGCTCCAGCTGACGCCGAAGGCCTGGCTACATGTCATATGCACTTTGACACTCTTCGGCGGTCACCGGTTGTTCCGCCTCCTTTCTGCGATGGAGATGAACTATCTTTTCAAACTGGCCGCGGAGAAAGGGTCGATCGGCGGTAATCATATTCAAGGCTGAATGGGAAGAGTGGTTCTTGGTGTGCCGAACAAGACCCGGGGCGACCTGGCAAAATGGTGCTGGGTCGGCAGAGCGTGGCGATCGGCATCGAGTGAAAGGCCGGAGGAGGAGTTGGAGATCCCCACCAATTTTCGGGAGAGGAATCCGAGTAAGGATTTTAATTCTCCCTTTGATTGAGCTTGTCTTGGACTGATCTAATTTCGTTTTCTTTTTGCAGGACCTCTTGTTCCAGCGATCGGCGATCTCTCTTTTGATTTCTTGATCGTTTGGGAGCGGATTCGTGCCTTGCCGGATTCCTTCATAGATGTTCGATCGCTCGGTGCCGAACTTCATCGGTTGGGGGCTCAATTGTTTCGCTTCCCTCGACACCTGAGAGTTCCAGGTATAAATTTTATTTATTCTTCCTTGTTTGACGATCGTCTCTAGGAGGTCGCAACGTCTAATTAGTTGTCTAACTTGTTTGTACTTTTTCTTTGACAGAGATTCACTTTCCCCTTCTTGCCGAGCCACCACCAGAGATAGCCATGTCTAACCTAGGACTCATCGGTCGCCTTCACCTGGGTAAGAAGACTGGTCGTGTTCCTGCGACGACGTCTCGCCCTGTTCCGGTGGTGAGGCCCGCTGTGGTGCCAGTCGCCGAGCCGGAGATTCAAGGAGAGGAACAACTACAGCGCCGCAAGAGGCAGAGATTGGAGGAGTCCCTGCTGACCACCGAGGCGGACGTGTCTATTCTGGAGCCTCCGGCTGCTGCGGCTCCTATCTCCGCCGTTCTGATGGTGGAGGGATCAGGCTCTAGGCCCTCGGTGTTCGGCTCCAGGTCATCAGGTGGCTTCTCGAAAAAGGTGGCGATCGCTGAGGCGGAAACTTCTCGGGGCAAGCCTTATTTTGGCCGCGATCCCGAGTTGGTTAACAGGTAAGATTGAATCGAACTTTCCGAGTTAAGCATTTTGGGTGAGATATAGACCAACTCCTTTGTCTCTTTTGTTTGCGCTGCAGGATCCGTCTTGCCGACCCGGACGTCGCTCCTATGGTGCTGGATTTCTTGTCGAGTAAGGCTCCGCAAAAGTCCCTCGACGTCCCTACTTACGTCCAGAAGGCTATCACCTCACTGCCCAAGTCTTGGACGACCGATCTTGATGCGATCGCTCGTCGGCGATCTGGGGATACCATGCAGGCGACCATTGCCCTGGCTCTCCAGACGGCGACGATGGCCGTCCAAGCTGCCAAGGATTTTGAGGGGCGACCCTCTGCTGCTCGTCTCCATAGCGACCTCGAGGCCGCCCGGAACACAAACATTGAATACGCCCACCGGATCCAGTATATGGAGAAGGAGTACGTAGAGACGGCCAAACGGGCTAAACAGGACGTCGACCGACTGAAGCAAGAGCTGAGCCGCTCCAAGGAGGCTGCCAATCGATTCCGTGATCAGGAGAAAGAAACCCGCCGGAAGCATGCGGCTTCGCAGGAGGAGAAGGCTGGGCTGAAGGCGACGGTGGATCGGCTCAGCGGCGAGCTGGAGGCGGCGAAAAGAGAGCTGTAGAAGGCCAAGGGAGAAAACGCCGCCAAGGTGGTCGAGCTGGCAGAGGCTGAGAAGACGACCGTGGAGTTGAAAGGGCAGCTGAAGGCGATCAAGACCGATCCCTACATCAATTTGGCACTCATCGGCGAGTTCGCCTATTATGTGGCCTACGCCGATGCTGTCAGAGCCGCCAAGAAGGTAGGGATCGAGGTCGGTCCTCTTATGGAGAGCTTCAAGGTTTATGTGCTTGAGCACCCTTTGCACCCGGAGTTTTCCTTGCCGATCCTCGACCTCGTCGATTGGGGGATCGACTTGAGTTGGTATCCTTTTCCGGATAAACTCATTCGTCCTGAGGCCGATGGGGGGGGCGCATGCCGATCCGCCACCTGAGGGCGAAGACCAGCCGGTGGGACCCTGAGAGATCTCTTTATTTTCCTTGTATCTTGCAATTTTTGCTTTCTCTTTGTATTGCCTTCGGGCTTCATATTGTATGAACTCCTTTTGATAATGAATGAAATATTCCTTTTTCGCACTGGTGCCTTTTTATGTACGATCGCCTTTGAATGTTTGCATGCGAATTTTAACAAGTATGTGTATGATTGCATCCGATTTCTTGTTCATCCGACCGGTTGTTTGAATTTTGAATGTATTGATATGTTTTGAATCGAAATTCTTATTTGTAAATTTTGTCGAACAATATTGATCGTACGGCTTGTGTTTGAATGAATCCGATCGAGTACGGTTCCTTCTGCCCGATCGCATTTAGGATTAGCTCCCCTTCACTGCCCCCTTGTTTTTGTTTACTTATTGTAAGTAAGGGTACAAAAACAAGTTTGTTAGGTGAGCTATCTTCAGTTTTCCCGACTCTGAGGGATCGTGCACGGTCGCGGAGTTCGATGGACCGATCTCCACAATCGTGTCTTTGTGTGCGAGGGACATTGCCTATCCCGCGACTCACTTTATTTTGAGGGTCCTCCATTAGGCAGCGCCTGCCTTGTATTTAAACGAAAGGTAGGCGATCTTGGTCTAGTGGAGTCCTTGCACGGAGCGTCGTCGGTTTATTCGACTCCACATCCGCGGCTTTGTAAGCACCTTTCTACCTCGGGTCGGCATGTTAGATGACGACCCTCGACGGTATACGTTGTGACGGGGTAGGGACGCGTCGCCTTGTCCGAGTACATCATGTTAGATGACGTACTTTGAGGACGTGCGAACGTGTCCACTGATCATTTTGGAGGGTCCTTTGGCTACGCCGGCCTCGTATTTAAACGAAGGGCGGGCGATCTCAGCCCGAAGGAACCTTGCATGGGCGAATCTGTCGGTTCCATCGACCTCCAGGACCATGGCTGTATTGATTTTACCTCGGATCGCCATGAACGACGATCGTCAGTGGTATGCGATATGCCTGGTGGGGCGATCGCCAGAATAGATGGGATAGGAAAAAATCTCATTTATATTCCTTGTACATTGGGCAGTTGAAACTAAATACAAAATTCTTACTGGTAGTATTTCTTCAGATGCACGGCGTTCCAGGGATATTGATCCGGAGTACCGTCAGGGTGTTCAAGTTTGTAGGCTCCCTTAGTTAGCCATTTAGATATCCTGAAAGGGCCTTCCCAGTTCGGACCAAAAATACCTGTGTGGGTCTGGAGCTTTTTGAGGACGAGATCGCCCACCTGAAACCTTCTCTCCTTGACCTTCGAATTGAAGAACTTCTCTGATCTCCTTTTGTGGATTGTGTTCCTCATTTCTGAGGTCAGTCGTCGTTCTTTGAGCATGTCGAGGTCGATCCGTCGGGCCACATCATTGTCGGTCGTCATCTCTTGTTCGGTTCGATGGCTGAGGACGGCGATCTCCGAGGGAATCACCGCTTCCGTTCCGAAGGCGTGGGCGAATGGGATTTCGCTGGTTGAATTACGGGTCGTCGTTCGATAAGACCACAAAACGTCTGGGAGCTCGCTTGCCCATCATCCTAGCCTGGATTCGAGTCGCGCTTTAATTGTGTGTTTGAGGATCTTGTTCACAGCCTCTACCTGCCCGTTCGTCTGAGGGTGATAGGTAGCCGAGAACAACCTTTTGATTCCCCACTTCTCACAGAATTGCATGACTTCTAAGCCATCGAACTGCTTTCCGTTGTCGGAGATGATGGTCTGGGGCAGGCCGAATCGGCATATGATGTTTCTCCAGATAAACTTGATCACTTGCTCTTGGCCGATCTTTTTTAGCGGTTCGGCCTCAGCCCATTTGGTGAAATAGTCGACCCCTACGATGGCGAACTTACAGCCCCCTGGAGCCGTCGGCAAGGGACGTATAAGGTCGATGCCCCATTGCGCGAATGGCCATGGGCTGTACATTGAGGTGAGGTGCTCGGGGGAAAGTTTAATGCTTGGCCCCATTACTTGACACCTATGACACGATCTGGCATAGGCGATTGCATCCTTCTGAAGTGATGGCCAGAAAAAACCTTGCATGGTAGTCTTATGGATGAGAGCTCGCCCTCTCGCATGGTTTCCGCAAGTCCCGTCATGGATCTCGGCTAAAACGAGCCGACCTTCCTCCGGTGTAATACACTTGAGGAGGGGAAGGCTGAAAGCTCGCTTGTAAAGCCGGTCGTCCAATAGGGTATATCTGGTCGCACGTAGCCGGAGTTGGCGAGCTTTGATATGGTCGTCGGGGACCGTCTCGTCCTTTAAGTATTTGATGAACGGAGTCATCCAGTTCTCCTCGGCAACAACAACCGTGGTAATCAGGTTTCTGTCGATCGCCGGTCTTGCTGATTTTGTAATCTGGATATTAGAGAAATCGGCTGCCCCATCTGATGACGCTAGCTTGGATAGGGCATCGGCCTGGGTGTTTTGCTCTCTCGGGACTTGTTCGATTAGCACTTCCTCAAATTTCGTGCACATTTCGGCGACCAGCTCTTGGTATTTGACCATCTGTTCGCCGCACGCCTCATATTCTCCCTTGACTTGGTTCACGACCAAGAGGGATTCCATGAAGATGTGGAGGCGACGAACATCCAGGGCGAGGGCTAGATTGAGCCCGCCCACCAAGGCTTTGTATTCGGCTTCATTGTTGGTTGCACGAAAACCGAAACGCACAGCATTTGTGAAACTTTGTCCGTCGGGACTGATGAGGACAATCCCTGCCCCTGCTCGCGAATTGGTCGCAGAGCCATCCACATATAGCTTCCAGGCAGGTCGGCCGATCTGGGTTGGACTGTGTGGGAACGTTAGTTCCACCACAAAATCCGCCAGAGCTTGACCTTTGATCGCCGTGCGAGGAGCGTATGTGATACCGTATTGGGCGATCTCCAGCGACCATTTGAGGAGTCGCCCGTTGGTGTCTGGTCGGTGTAGAACTTGCCTTAGAGGTAGAGTTGTCAGGACTTCCACTGGATGTTCGAAGAAATAAGCTCTCAGCTTACGAACACTCATGACAAGGGCGTAGGCGATCTTCTCCAATGGTGTATAACGTGTTTCAGCATCATGGAGCGCTTGACTAACATAGTAGATCGGCAAGTGAGCTTGTCCTTCCGCTCGTACCAAAACGGCACTCAGTGCGACCTCCGAGGCTGCCAGGTAAAGGAATAGTTTCTCACCGGGGATCGGCTTTGCCAGGATCTGGGGGTTAGATAGATATTCCTTTATTTTGGCGAACGCCACCTCACTCTCCTTCGTCCATGAGAACTCCTTGTTCTTTATGGTCGCGAAGAATGGCTTACTTTTATCGCCGAGCCGGGATATGAAACGGTTGAGGGCGCGGCTAGACAACTCGTGAGGCGTTGCACCTGCTTGATGTTCCGCGGCTCCTGCATGTCAAGGATCGCCTGAATCTTGTTGGGGTTCGCCTCGATCCCCCTTTGGCTCACGATGTGCCCCAGGAATTTTCCGGAGCCCACTCCGAAGTTGCATTTCTTGGGGTTCAGTTTCATGTTGAATTTCTCGAGGATGGCGAACGTCTCGGCGAGATCATTGAGGTGGTCTTCCTTCTTGAGGCTTTTGACCACGATGTCGTCAATGTAGACCTCCATGGTCTTGCCGATCTGATTGGCGAACATTCTGTTGACTAGTCGCTGGTAGGTTGCCCCTGCGTTTTTGAAGCCGAACGGCATTCGGACCCAAAAGTATATGTCTTTTTTCGTGTGGAAAGATGTGTGTTTTATGTCTTTCTCCGCCATTGGGATTTGATGATATCTGGCGAAGGCATCCATAAATGACATCATTTCGCAACCTGCTGTACTATCGACCAAGTGATCAATATGAGGCATTGGAACGTGATCTTTTGGACATGCCGCGTTGAGATCGGTGAAATCGATGTATAACCTCCAGGAACCAGTTGGCTTTTTGACGAGTACCGCGTTGGCGACCCATTGTGGTTCGTTTGTAGCTACCCCGATTAATTTGTTGTTGAGTAACTTTTGGACTTCTATGTCGAGCGCCGCGTATTTCTCGGGACCGAATTTCCTACGTTTTTGGTGAACAGGTTTCATTGCCGGGTCGATCTTTAGATAGTGGCAAGCGTGCTCAGGACTTATGCCAACCATATCTTGATGCGACCAGGCAAAGACTCCGATGTTCTTACGTAGCAAATTGATCAGATCCCCTTTTAATTCGCGGTTGATGCTTGCGCCGATCTGTTCTTCCCGTTCTGGATGAGCCAGATCTATCGTTATACTCTCCAACTCTTCGATGGGGACGGTCGCCTCTCGTTTGGAACGATTTTCGGACTCGATCCTTGGATCGATGTCGAGACTTGGCTCGAAACCGATCCTTGGCTCGATGTCGTCCGTTAATCGAACCGAGATGGCGTCCTCTGAGTAGGGTTGGTACGATATGCTTGGCTCGTTGATCTCCATGGGTTGGTCATCGATCGTTTCAATGTTATACATAGCATGGGAAGTATTTAACGAAGTAACGACATAAGAGTAATTCAAACATCTTTTTGCCATTAGGTGATCTCCTTTTACAGTACCGACCGTCCCATCGGCAGTGGGGAATTTGATACAGTAAAAGAAAGACGAGGCGACCGCCTCAAAGGTTTCTAGAAAGGGGCGACCTAGGAACCCATTATAGATGCTGGGCCTATCTATGATTACAAAATTTAGGTTCCTAGTAATCCTAACCTTGGGATCGTGAAAGCATATTAGCTCGACAGAGAGCTTGATCCTTCCGTAGGCTTGGACTGTGTTGTCGCCGAACCCTTGGAGCACGGTGTCGAACGGCTTGATAAATTTGGTCAAGTTGCCGAGCTGGTCCAGGGCGAATTTGAATATGATGTTGCAGAAACTTCCATTGTCGACCAGCACACGATCGACCATCTTCCCAAGGATACAAGCAGAGATCACCAGTGCATCCTCTTTGGGGCATTGCACTCCCTCCCTGTCCTTGTTGGAGAAGGTGATGAGTGCGTCTTTAGAAGTGGTCGGCTCCAGAGGTACCACGGTATGGACCCCGGCGAACGCCCTCAGCTCGGCCTTTCGCTTCCTGTTTGACATGGTGGAAATTGGGGAAAAGCCCCCGAGGTTTCCATCTCCTGCTTGAAGCATGTTGATCCGACCGCCAGGGTTGATCGGAGGGATCGACTCATCAGAGTACTCCGGCTCATGCTCGATTCTGGCGACCGGATTGGGAGGAGTTCTTTCGTTTTGCCGGCGCTCGCGCCCTCCGGTCCTTTCCGTCCTAGGTTCTGGCTTGGTGACCAAGTTGTCCAGTTTGCCTTCCTCAAACAGTCGCCAGAGCTGTCTGAGGAGATCGCGGCATTGGCTGGTGTTGTGGCCGGGACTCTTGTGGTAGGCATAGAATTTGCTACGGTCTAGATGATCGTGGTCCCTTATCGGCTTTGGTTTGGAGAGCCACTCGCGACCCTTGATTGCGTTGAAGATGTGGGCCGGAGATAAGTTGAGGTTGTGGAGAAGGTGGACCTCTTGTAATATCCGGTCGAAATTCATGTCATTTCAAACCTTTCATATTCTTCGGATCGTGATTGTTGAGCGAACCCTTGTAATCATTGCTTGGAACCACCGTTTTGGGGTTCCCGTATTTTTATTTCGTGTTATTGTTGTCCAGACATTGAATCATATTGCTTTTATTCTCTTTCCGGGTCATTTTCCATCATTTTAGGACCGGAAGGGGGTGTGAGCCGCGGCACAAGGAGTGTGCGCCGCGGCACACTCATTTCCACTTTTGGGCCGAGCAGGCTGTTCCCAGTGCCGCGGGACACATGAGCTGAGCCGCGGCACACTGCTGAGCCAATGCCGCGGCACACCTATGCCGAGCCGCGGCACAATGGTGTTGCATCCCCACCAAAACCCGCCAGTACCCGGTGCCGCGGCACACACAGCCGAGCCGCGGCTCACTACCGAAACACAGGAACAATTTTTAGGCTGCCGCGGCACACATATCTTTGAGCCGCGGCACACAATGCGGTCAATCGCATAATGCTTTTTAAGCGAGATTTCAGCCATTCTTCCCCATTTCTTCTTCCATCGCGAGAGAGAGTTGAGGGAAGAATTCTCTTCATAGCTATCACTTGTGTGTTGAAGATTTACCACTTTCAATCGGTTGGGAAGCCCGGATAGTCGATCTATCGCGTATTCCTTGGATCATAGAGCTTGGATATTCAAGAGGTAATTCCTTCGACACCTTGACTTCTCGATTTCGTGTGGGTTTTGACGTTTTGGATGATAAAATCATGGTGTATGATGTGATATATGCGTGATTATGGACATGCTTGAGTATTCATCGGATTATTGAAAGATTAATTCAAGAACACTTTGAATTTTATGTTGGATTTTGGGGTTTTCGTAGATTCGTCCGTTTTGTTCGATTGAAGCTTGAGAACCTTGAGATTTTGATATATATCTATACCATATGAGTGTTTTCTTCCGATTTTACGGGTTGGATTGTGCCGCTTCGGACTTGTGGGAGTTTGGGCGATTTCTCAACCTTTAGTTATCCACCCGTATATTTTCTGGAATCGTAGACGAGTTTCGGGAGTCTCTTCGTATAATTTGAGTATGGATAATTAATTGTAATATTCCTTGCGAATCGTTTAGGTGCCGGAAGCGCGTTCTCGGACCTACCGAACTCATACCTTTCCTCCGTTCGATTTCTCGATGTCTCAAAGGCAAGTATACATTTATGATTGTACGTTCTCGACTTTGAAAGTATGAAATATTGATGATATGATTATTTCTAGCCACTCCGGGACGGGCCTATGGTCCTCTCGAGGGTTTCGTAGCCTCAGTGCGATTCCATGGTTGATATGAACGAACCGTTTCTACGGCATTCATATGAAATAATGTTGGCATGTAATGAACGAACCGTTTTGACGGCATTCCTACATGTAACGGCGTATGATATGAACGAACCGTTTTTACGGCATTCACATACGTCTTGAGATTTTAGTTATTCCGGAATACTAGTCTTAAATTGATGAATTGACGGATATTGATGAATTGACGGATTACATTTACTTTATTGTCGAGAAGTATTATGTTTCATATTGTTATACTTGCACTAGCTATTCGACGGCTAACCCCTTTATGGGGGAAATACGTTTCATGTATTTCAGGTTCCAGGAGAGCGGACGGGCAGGTATCGGGTCGGCATAAAGATGGTGGGCAAGTGTGATACTGTGTCTTTCTTCCAGTTATGGTTGGAGTTCCGGATCAGTGTTGTTGTGCCGGATTGTCTTTTGAATACTCGAGTATCGTTTTCCTTTTCCCTTGATGTTCCGGCCTGTGTTGCCGAAGTATTGAATTGTATTGTGATGTCCGTGAATACATTGGTTATGTTTCGAATACCTTTGTATCGTTTTCATTCCTTTGTGTGTAGACCTTATCGGTCAAAATTTATGGTTACACGTATGTATAGCCTTGTGGGTCCCACGGCGGGGCTTACGGCGCTGTAATATCCCTGAATAACTCGGGGGTGTTACAGAATATGGTATCAGAGCCAGGTTTATGGATACCTAGGCTGTCGGTCTTTTGGGTCGATCGAGTCGTTAATTGTCCACAGTATCACTACTCTGCCATCATCACAGTGCGACCGGTACTTGTAAGACCTCTCACTCTTCTGGTGTTTCCTTATTCGTTTTGCTTCCTTTTATCGGTATTCTTGAGAATCGGACACTTTGTTGATGCGTGATTGAATTGTGCTTACGTGACTTGTGTGTTCTTCAGTATGTCAGCTGGTAGGGGCCGTGGCCGTGGTCGTGGCCGTGGGCGAGGAAGAGGTCGGGGCGCAGCCGTTTCCATCAGTTCGGTTGCGGGGTCGACCAACCCCAGTTTGTCGAACTCGGTGCATCCCGACACCGAGAGTCAGCACGACCAGTCAAATGGTCAGGGGAACAACGCAGACGTTGGAGTGGCGAATGCACTTCAACAATTGGCTACTCAGATGACTATTTTGGCCCAAACTGTTCAACTGAATAACCCAAACCCAAACACGGATGCCCTGCTTCAGAACGTAATCCGTATGCACCCTCCACAGTTTGGCGGTGCCACAGACCCGTTAGGATGGGAGGATTGGCTAGCAGAGTTGGAGAAGATTTTCGAGGCAGTTGATTGCCCCGAGGTGAGGAAAGTACCGATTGCTCAGTATTTCCTCACTAAGGAGGCCGCTACTTGGTGGAAGGTCATCAAGCCACAGGATCGTATTGCCTCATGGGATGAATTTAAGGAGCTCTTGGAGGCCGAGTTTTGTCCTTGGCCGGTACGAGAGAGCCGAATCCGAGCCTTCTTCGAGGCTAAACCACAAGATATTCCCGTTTCGCAGGCAATCGTGGAGTATAACCAACAATTAATCCATGTGAAGGATCAAGTACGTAACGAGCGTGATAAGATCCGTTATTTCGATATGCGGATGAATTTGGACTTACGACGGTACATGGCCGGATTTGCTTGTACCACACTGAAAGAGTATCGTGACGAGCTTTAGCCCATGATATGTTGAGCCACGACAAAGATACCGTTGAAGAACCGAAGAAGCGAAAGTCGGGAAATTTTTCTCGCTCTAAGGGTGGCAACTTTCGAAGTCACAGACGACTAACGTTTTGCGGACGATCGTCACGTTCTAATAAAGGGAAGAGGAGTTACCGTCCCACTTCGGTACCTCAAATCGCGGTGACTTGCTATAATTGTGGCCGTTCGAGGCCACATTAATTTGGAATGCCACTTTCCACCGTTGAAGTGTCACACGTGCGGACAGATGGGACATAGAGCGACATATTGTTCGAGCCGAATCGGACTTTGGACACTCGGGTTTCCCACCGGTCAACCTCGGCAGAATTTTGGCAGGGGCGGGGCGGGGTCGAACGGCTGGAGGGGGAACTCTAGCGTCGGTTCGGTGCAACCACGGGTTTATGAGATGCGTCGAGCAGACGAACCCGATGCGGCGGTGGCTTGTGTACCATCCATATTCTATCCTATCCGGTCAGTGTACTTTTTGATTCGGTACTACACATTCTTTTATTTCTTTGGAGTGTGTACGCCGTTTGAATATAACTTGTTTAATCGCTTGCGATCCCTTTATCGTGAGGCGCTAGCGGGATAGGATTGTGGGGAATCGGGAGATTAGAGAATTTCCGGTGGTTATATCCGGTATGGAATGGTTATCAAATTTAATTGTAGTTGACATGGAAGGCGAGGACGTAATCCTCGGCGAGGATTGGCTTAATAATCACCAGGCGATTATGAATTACCGTACCAAAGTTATCACTATGATGACTAAGGACGGATCTGAGTACTCATTTTTGGGACGTAAGTTGGGCCAATCCAAGTTACTTATCAGTTCCATGAAGGCCGTAAAACTTTTGAATAAAGGTTGTACGGGCTATTGGTGTTATGCATTGAAAACGGAAGGAATTGAAATCGATTTTTCTTCAATTCCGGTTGTTAACGAGTATCCCGATGTTTTTCCGGACGATCTTCCGGGATTACCGCCAGATCGAGAGATAGATTTTTCCGTGGATTTGGAGCCGGATGCGGCCCCGATTTCTAAAGCACCTTATCGGATGGCACCTTCCGAGATGCAGGAATTGAAGACTCAGTTGGGAGAACTTTTGGAAAAAGGGTACATCAGACCGAGCGCTTCGCCTTGGGGCGCGCCCGTTCTTTTCGTCATGAAGAAGGATGTTACGGAGTTCGTATTACGGTGCTTGACGTGTCAACAAGTCAAGATCGAACATCAACGACCGGCGGGGTTGTTGAAACCACTCCCCATTCCCGAGTGGAAGTGGGAAGATATCTCAATGGATTTTATCACGGGCATGCCGAGAACTCGGGCTGGAATGAATATGATTTGGGTAATTGTCGATCGATTGACCAAGTCTGCACACTTCTAGGGTATTAAGGATACTTGGGGACCGGATAGATTGGCTCGAACCTTTATCGCTGAGATCGTGAGGTTACACGGTACCCCCAAGACCATTGTTTCTGATCGAGACGGCCGTTTCATATCGCATTTTTGGCAGGCCGTTCATCAGGCTCTGGGTACTGAGTTGAGATTGAGCACCTCCTTTCATCCTCAGTCGGACGGTCAGACAGAGAGGACGATTCAGACGTTGGAGGATATGTTGCGGGCTTGTGCCTTAGACTGGAGTAACGATTGGGAACTTCACTTGCCGTTGATCGAGTTTGCTTACAATAATAGTTGGCATGCGTCGATCAAAATGGCACCTTCGAGCACTCTATGGTAGGCGATGTAGGTCGCCATTATGTTGGGACGAGGCTTCGAGCTAGTTGGGACGGAACCGAGATATGTTGTTGGAGACCAAGGAAAAGATTTCTATCATCCGAGACCGACATCGACCGCCCGAGTCGTCGAAATCCTACGCCGATACTCGTCGACCCTTGGAGTTTGAAGTGGGGATCATGTCTTGCTCAAAGTATCACCGACTGAGGAGTTTTCCGCTTCGGTAAAAGGGAAAACTCGACCAAGGTATATCGGACCTTTGAGATTTTGGACGAGTTGGAGACTTAGCTTATCGCTTGGCATTACCTCCGGCTTTGAGTCATGTCCATAGTGTTTTTCATGTGGCCCATTGAGGAAGTACGTACGGATCCGAGCCACATTATCGACTACGGTGAGATTAATGTAGCCGAGGATATTACCTTTCCGGAGAGACCCGTGAAGATCCTTGAGCGTCGCGAGAAACCGGCTTGACATAAGACCATTCCACCGGTTAAAGTACAATGGTCGAGGCATGGGGTCGAAGAGGCGACTTGGGAGACGGAAGAGAAGATGCGGGTGGAATACCCCGAACTATTTATTTCTTAAGTTTCGGGACGAAACTTCTTTTTAGAGGGGGAGAATGTAATATCCGGTCGAAAGTCATGTCATTTCAAACCTTTCATATTCTTCGGATCGTGATTGTTGAGCGAACCCTTGTAATCATTGCTTGGAACCACCGTTTTGGGGTTCCCGTATTTTTATTTCGTGTTATTGTTGTCCAGACATTGAATCATATTGCTTTTATTCTCTTTCCGGGTCATTTTCCATCATTTTAGGACCGGAAGGGGGTGTGAGCCGCGGCACAAGGAGTGTGCGCCGCGGCACACACATTTCCTATTTTTGGCCGAGCAGGCTGTACCCAGTGCCGCGGCACACATGATCTGAGCCGCGGCACACTGCCGAGCCAATGCCGCGGCACACCTATGCTGAGCCGCGGCACACTGGTGTTGCATCCCCAGCCAAAACCCGCCTGTACCCGGTGCCGCGGCACACCTGAGCTGAGCCGCGGCACACTACCGAAACCTGGGAACAATTTTTAGGCCTGTGCCGCGGCACACATATGCTGAGCCGCGGCACACAATGCGGTCAACTGCATAATTCTGCTTTTTAAGCGAGATTTCAGCCATTCTTTCCCCATTTCTTCTTCCATCGCGAGAGAGAGAGTTGAGGGAAGAATTCTCTTCATAGCTATCACTTGTGTGTTGAAGATTTACCACTTTCAATCGGTTGGGAAGCCCGGATAGTCGATCTATCGCGTATTCCTTGGATCATAGAGCTTGGATATTCAAGAGGTAATTCCTTCGACACCTTGACTTCTCGATTTCGTGTGGGTTTTGACGTTTTGGATGATAAAATCATGGTGTATGATGTGATATATGCGTGATTATGGACATGCTTGAGTATTCATCGGATTATTGAAAGATTAATTCAAGAACACTTTGAATTTTATGTTGGATTTTGGGGGTTTTCGTAGATTCGTCCGTTTTGTTCGATTGAAGCTTGAGAACCTTGAGATTTTGATATATATCTATACCATATGAGTGTTTTCTTCCGATTTTACGGGTTGGATTGTGCCGTTTTCGGACTTGTGGGAGTTTGGGCGATTTCTCAACCTTTAGTTATCCACCCGTATATTTTCTGGAATCGTAGACGAGTTTCGGGAGTCTCTTCGTATAATTTGAGTATGGATAATTAATTGTAATATTCCTTGCGAATCGTTTAGGTGCCGGAAGCGCGTTCTCGGACCTACCGAACTCATACCTTTCCTCCGTTTGATTTCTCGATGTCTCAAAGGCAAGTATACATTTATGATTGTACGTTCTCGACTTTGAAAGTATGAAATATTGATGATATGATTATTTCTAGCCACTCAGGACGGGCCTATGGTCCTCGAGGGTTTCGTAGCCTCAGTGCGATTCCATGGTTGATATGAACGAACCGTTTCTACGGCATTCATATGAAATAATGTTGGCATGTAATGAACGAACCGTTTTGACGGCATTCCTACATGTAACGGCGTATGATATGAACGAACCGTTTTTACGGCATTCACATACGTCTTGAGATTTTAGTTATTCCGGAATACTAGTCTTAAATTGATGAATTGACGGATATTGATGAATTGACGGATTACATTTACTTTATTGTCGAGAAGTATTATGTTTCATATTGTTATACTTGCACTAGCTATTCGACGGCTAACCCCTTTATGGGGGAAATACGTTTCATGTATTTCAGGTTCCAGGAGAGCGGACGGGCAGGTATCGGGTCGGCATAAAGATGGTGGGCAAGTGTGATACTGTGTCTTTCTTCCAGTTATGGTTGGAGTTCCGGTTCAGTGTTGTTGTGCCGGATTGTCTTTTGAATACTCGAGTATCGTTTTCCTTTTCCCTTGATGTTCCGGCCTGTGTTGCCGAAGTATTGAATTGTATTGTGATGTCCGTGAATACATTGGTTATGTTTCGAATACCTTTGTATCGTTTTCATTCCTTTGTGTGTAGACCTTACCGGTCAAAATTTATGGTTACGCGTATGTATAGCCTTGTGGGTCCCACGGCGGGGCTTACGGCGCTGTAATATCCCTGAATAACTCGGGGGTGTTACACCTCTACATCTTCGAAGGCTTTGAACGCGCCAGACGGCTTGGCGACCGACTTTCTGGGCTTGGCGACCGCCTTCTTCTGGACATGGGATGGCGCCTTTCCTTCTCCGGATGGTCCTTCGTCTAAGCGGAGGGAGAGCATCCTCTGCCTGGCCAAGAAGTCGGCGGCTCTGACGCGGAAGACCGATTAGGTCGGGGGGATGTCCTTGGTGAGGTGCCTGAACATGGGTGAGTGCCCACAGAATCCACCCAGGACTGAGTATGTAACACCCCCAAATCCTATTGGGTTATTACAGTGCCGTGGACCCCACGCCAGGAGATCCACCAGGCGAACATGACTAAAATACATTAAATTAAACAACAAGGGGAAATCATAGTCCCTACCATGATATCCGACACAATATTCCGATAAGGAATTCCAACGACAACGATGGGCCTACAGGGCCAAGAGTAAAAATACAACATCCACGAGCATCTGCTCGGGTAATACAAAATGACGATGACTGACAAACTGAAGAACACTCCAACCGACTGACCAACATGAACAACTCGGACTAGTATCGCTCGGATGCCTCGTCGCCATCATCATGCCCCTGTGTCCCAACCCTCTCCTCGCAAGCACCTAAAACATGAAAAACATGTTCCGCCCCCACGGGGTCAGTCATCCAGATAATGAACATCAAATGCATGTATAACATGATATGCATCAAAAGGCATAATGAAACGGTACAATGATGATAATAATACGAGATGCTCACAAACCAAGGTAAGAACCGAACATTCGTGAAATACTATGCCCACGGCATACTATTAATACCTGTTCGACAGGTTAGAACATAAGTGCCCGACGGCGAATCAAAATCACAGAATACCACAATGAATTACAAGACATGAACCAAACCAGGACTGAATTAATTATGAATCACAATGCCCGAAGGCTCCAATGAAATTACCAGGACAATAATAAAGGCTTGAAAGCCGTTCAGCGGAAATTAACAAATATCACAAACACCTGAAGTCAAAAGCGGCCAGTCAGTATCAATGAGGGCCGAAGCCACGGCACGAAGCCGTATCACAACAAGGGCCGAAGCCACGGCATCCAGCCGTATCACAATTAGGGCCGAAGCCACGGCATCCAGCCGTATCACAATTAGGGCCGAAGCCACGGCATCCAGCCGTATCACAATTAGGGCCGAAGCCACGGCATCCAGCCGTATCACAATGAATGATAGTGTGCTGCCTTGAGTCGGCCAACACGACAACAATGATGCAGCGGATGATTCAATACCTTGATTGCCTAAAACAGTCAATCGACAACAATGATACCATAAATGATTGAACACTTCGATTTGCCTGAGAACGGCCAATCGATAACAATGCTAAGAAGGATGCCTCGGCACCTTTAATCGGTTACTGACGACGAAGGTGAGAAATGAATAAGCCAATGCCTTTAATCGGCCTGTACAGTTTTAATGACAATCCAAACAGGAATAACCATGATCTCAACGATGTCTTAAATTAACATCTATATTAACAACAATCGATACATCGATACCGCGAACCGGCTATCGACAATGACATTAATAATGAGTATCACAATGCCTTGAATCGGCCGTTAACGAACAACAATAACATTTGGCAAAATTGCCGAAAGGTATCGTATCGAACGATCTCTTGATATCAATGAATTCATGAAGAGACTAAGTCTCGGAATGATACAACACATTCATACACATACATGATGACATTAGCTCATTGACTAGTACAAGTATAAAACTTGCCTCAATACCGAAGGCGAGAAGGTACTTCCACGATCAACGTCCTTAATGAAATTACCGGCCGCTTGAACAACCTTAAACAACACAAAAACCAACAATTCTCTTAATACACGAATCAAGCATGATCACAACCAACTCAAAAGTCGATACAACAATACCCGAAACTCATTGGGGCATTTAATCAAACGCGTTGTAAACAATCTCCAATTGTTTACAACCAAAACTCAATTACATTCGAAACCAACTCCCAATGAATGATTCAAACCCGCAAAAACTCATGAATACTATCAATAATCCAATAGGAATACTTAGAACGATATTTCAACAACATTTAGTCGAAAACCCCCAAAATTCCAAAGTCAACCCATAAGGGTTCTTGAACAATTCCTCAATTATTCATAAATTCCGAAAATTACACCAATGAATCCGTAGAAATACATGTATCCAAGATAGATAATCCATATCTAACATATTCCAACATAATATCGATTTACACGAAGAGATCGAAAGCAAAACACCCAAGATCCGAAATTCTAGATCCAAGAATCATTACCTTGATTTGGAGTGATGAAACTGATTTAGATGATGATTAATCCAACTTAGAAGCTTGAAGATGATGCTAGATGATTGCAGCTCGAAAAGACCTTTCCGAATCGCCCGAGCTCGTCCGAAATGATTGAGAAATGAAGAAATGACGAAAGTTGGACCGAACTGTCCTATTTATACTGTCCCAGCTTAGCGCGCGCTAACTCCTGATGTTAGCATGCGCTAACGCGTGTACCGGGTAGTCCAGTACCCCCTGACTGAATCGTTAGCGTGCGCTAAGTACCTTTGGTAGCGTGCGCTAACAGCCTGTCCTTAGCGTACGTTAACCTTATGTTAGCGTGCGCTACCTGATAGTTGATACCCAAAATCCTGGAGTCCAGAACCTCCTGTCCTTCCGATGCAGCGCGCTAGCGTGCGCTACTCTGAAGTCTTAGCGTGTGTTACCAGCATAGTTAGCGTACGCTACTTACCACTCATAGCGTGCGCTACGAATTTCCCAAATCAGCCCAGTACCTTCTGGACTGTCTGCCTCACTTGCGCTAGCGTGCGCTAATACTGAATCATTGCGTGCGTTACATGCACCTCATTAGCGCGCGCTAACTACAATGTGTAGCGTGCGCTACCTCTCAAACTGAAAATCAAAACACGATGATGATGATGACAATAATCTCGGCTCGATCTCAAACAGTGATGATCCCAAAATACGCCGAATGGTGAACATAGTTGACTGAATATGAATGATGAATGATTATTACTGAGTGAAAAAAATTCTGAGTGACAGTTACTGAATGATAATAAATGAATTCACAACCGGGTATTACAGAGTAGAGGGCGAGCTCGTCGTTGATGGGCTCGCCGGTGAGGACTATCTCGTCTACCCGGTCGATGTAATCTTCATCTGATTCGTCCTTCCCCTGCCTGATTTTCATCATGCGGTGGGGGCCTTCAGGGCGACCGACTTTGGCGGCGAAGTACGACGTGAAGTCTTTCGCCAGCTTCTCAAAGCAGTTGATTGAGCGAGGTGGTAGTGAGATGTACCACCTGTGGGCGAGGTCGCCCAGGGTTAATGGGAACATTCGACACTTGGTCGCATCTGATGCTCCGCATCCGGTCATGTAGATCCGGAATTTGCTCAAGTGGGTTTTCGGATCCGATCTTCCCTCATATAGATGTGTTTGTGGGGGATTGATCGTTGGTTGGACTGGGGCGAGCTCGATATGAACCGCGAGGGGTTCGCTTGGCCCCACGATCGATATCCCGGCGCCTACCCCATTTTCTAGGAGCGCCTTCATCTCGTCGAGCTGGCGTTGCATGGCGGCCATCGTCGTCGCCTGACTGCTCGCCGACTGGCTCCCAGAGCGCGAGCCAAGGCGATCGTGTACTGATCCCCTGGCACCGTGGTGAATGACGAGCTCCCTGCCAGTGGGTTCATTTCTTGGGCGAGCGGGTGCTCGCTGGCCGTCTTGTCTCCTGGGAGTCGGATATGCCGAACTCCTGGTAAAGGATTCGGACTCTGATGTCTCCCGGCTGGGGCCTGAGTGCCCGGGTCGCCATGAGGGATCGCTCCCTAGGCGGCTGAAGACGGAATCGTCCCGCCTCACGAGAGCCTTCTCTTGCGGCTCGGGGCTTTCTGTCGATTTCTCAACATAGATCCCCTTAAGCTTCCACTTATCTGGCCGACGGAGTGATGGTGGGCGAGTCGCAGGCCCTCCGTCGCTCCCTGAGGATGGCTATAGCCTCCTCAACTGCTCCTTGATGCAGGCCCGATCGAGTGAGAGGCTAGAACCGTCCCTCGGGGGCGAGAGTGAGAGTCTAGCGTCGCCACGGTCGCCTTCCGCCGTGGGCTGGGATTCGGTTCGGGCCGGAACGAGATTTCCGGCGGATCTTAGGGTGGCTCTCTTGGAAGTCGTAGCAGACGTCATTTTTCTGAAGGCTTTTCTGTTGAAGAACAGTGAGTGTTTCTTCAAGTATATGTCCGGAGAACAGTGAGTGTTCTTCGAGACGGTAGGAATAAAAATGAAGGTTTAGATGCCCTCCTTCTAGCGCCAATTGTTGTTACCCAAAATATTATCCGAAGATAGTATTGCTGGAATGATCGAGTAACAAACAAATATGAGAACACTTCCGTGGGAAAATAGATAATACAAGATTTGCCGGGGTTGTTAATCCCGAGCTTGAATGCTCTCGCGAGATGTTATTAATAAATATATTGACGAGTATAAATATTAATGTTAGAATCTATTACAATGAGTGTAAAGACTTCTAGTTATCTAAGCTGTCGAGCGTGTAGATTGCCGGAAGAACCAGATATGTAGATCTACGATTTCTTGCTCGGGATGTATGATAAATGTATATGAATATCACTATGAATGTATAAGTGGTTGCTAGATGAATCTTTTATTCTCTCTCTGTGTGTAATTTGCACTGTATTCATGGTAATAATCGCCCCGTTTGCCACTGTTGCGTGTCTCTTATTTATAGGATACAAGGTTGCTGGGACCTCTCCGGCGATCGCGGGCAACCGCCGTTTTCTATATTATAATAAGATGGCCGATCGTCCCGTCACGTGGGCTGTTCCCTTAAAGTCTGGGGCTGCTGCTGGTGGCCAGCTGTGCGAGCCAATGGGAAGCCAGCACGTGTCCTGGGTCGCTGTCCGGGGAGGACCCACTTTGTACCTTTCGGCTGCCCTGTCGGTAGGTGAGGTAGGTGACAGGCTGAAGTCAAAGGTCCTATCTGTCGGCGCCCTTTGTGGATCTGCATGTGGGCCACCGTCTAAGATTCGGTCTTCGACGACTTTGACGGATGTTGGATCCATATGTGGCACGAGACGATCGTCTCTAGCTCGGACATCAAGACGATCGCCAGATACCAAGGGACGATCGTTGGATACCAAAAGACGATCGCTGGTTACCAAAAGACGATCGCCGTATGTGCCGATCGCTGGGCGTTTGCCCAGAGTGTGTCTTCTATGGTTGGCTTCTCTGATCGTGATGCCGATCGCCAACGAGGCGTATTCAATCGCCGCACAACAGCCAGTTACCGCCGTAAGGGGCAGTTACGTACGTAAGCCAGTTGCCGGTTACGTACATAAGGGTGCCGAATGGACTGGGCAGTGAGCAGGCCATGATCGGTTACGTACGTAAGCCATGGCCGGTTACGGCCGTAATGGTCCGGCAGGTCCCGCCTATTTAAAGGCCTGGACCGAGTCATCCGGCCATTTTCATGTTTTCTCTTCGTTTCTTCGCGATTTCTTCAGCAAAATGGATGGATTTGAGTAAGAACAACATAGAACAACATGTTTTGGAAGTTGGAATCATGGATTAACATCATTTTCCACCCGGATCGAAGGTAAGAACATCTAAACTTTTGGTTTTTGGATGTTCTTGAGGTTTCTTGGTGTTTTGGCCGATTTGCTCCGTTTTGGTTCAGATTGTTGATTGAACTTGATTGTAAACTCGTAATCATTCAATACTTTTGAAGTTTTGTGGAACGAATTCAAGTATTTCTTTGAATATTCGATTGAATTGGACTATGCCTTCAAAGTGTTCGATGAAATGTCTCAATGAGTAGAACTTGGAAAATTCTACACGTTTTCATATGAATGATGGTTGAATTGATATTGTTGTGTTGATTCTTGGTAATTATGGGAATTTTGTTAAAGGAAGATAATGAATTGGTGATCAAATGATTCGATTATGTTGTTATGATTATGGAATCGTAGTATTCTCGATGTTCTTGGTGGTTTGTTGCGATTCATGATGTTATGAGAAGTATATATGTTGAAGAACATGATTATATACACCTTGAATTGTGAATAAGGATTGTTTAGATGTTAGAACACATCGGATTATGTCGTATTGGAGATTTTGAATGTGATGTCGGAATAAGTTGTGTTCTTAAGGAACTCTTGGATTATATATGAATTGATCATCATGTTTAAGTGATGTTGGTGTTTTGGATATGAATATGGAATATTCATATCTAAAACCAAGTTATGTGTTTTGGTACAATCTGCATATTGGAATACGAATATGATTTTCGGGTTTGATAAGATTATGATTCACTTTTGAGTTTAAGAATTCATACGTATTGAACAAGTGTTCAAATCGAATAATGGAATTATTTGAAACCCTTGGAATATGGTTATCTATGATTTTGAATTAATCGGATCGTCCAGATTGATGATGATAATCGGTAATTGATTTTTATTATGAATTTACAAGGAGGAAACTTGTATCTGTATTTAAGATTGAAATTTGGAATCGTTAATGCTTAGACACTTAATTAAATTGATTATGGATATGATCTTCGGATTGTGGAATCGTATTGTGGTTTTGAATTCATGTTTGATTGGTTCGGGTTGTTTGGATATGTGTTTAATCGGGATATTGTAGAACCGTTGTGTTTGTTGATCGATTATTGATTGTTATTTGTGATCATCGAGTTACGGCTTGTATTGTGGATATGAGTTCATATTTGTTGAGTAGGATTATTTGGATTTATGTATATGATCGAGGTTTCATTGAACCGTTGAGTTTGTTGGTTGAGTATGTCGGTTATTGATTTTTATCGAATGTGTGTTAATCGGTTATTACAATAGGTTGATATGTTTTGATCGTGGATTATGACTGTTGAGTTGCGGTTGAGGCTAAAGAGTTCGTAGATTGCTTTTGGTCGGGGCTGAGGAGCTCGTAGACGAAGGCAATGGATTTTGGTAACGGCTTCATGGTATCGATATCGAGGCAAGTTTCTACTTGTTCAGTTTATAATATTTAATGAATGGTTTCGTTTTCATTTCATTTATAATTCGTATCGCAATGTTGTTAGAAATGTAAGTTTTCGGGATAATGGTTTGTATATCGTACTCTGGTTGTAATAAATCATAAGGTATATGATTTAATTGTGTTCAGGGAAGACGTGAGTTATCTTTGGTCAAGGATATAGGATATCGGATATCGAGGATAGTTATCGTGATGACATAAGTATCGGGATAAAGGTTTATTGGTATTGAATGGATGGTACCTTATTTGAGATTATTCGTATAACTGTGTATTCATTCAGGGATGTTGGTTCGTGGAAAGGATGTTGTCTGCGGCTTTGAGGTAATTTATGTATTGTTCAGCTATGAGATAATTACTATGTTGAGTTGTTGTATATGTGGTATGTTGAGGCTTCATATATTGAGATTCGTACTGGTTGTTCGTTGAGGGATGTTGATCCCAGGACTATTGTTGGTATTAATGGTTGTGTTGATCGTCTCATTGGGGGATGTTGATAGATATGGTCCTCGGATTTGAGCTAATCTAAGTATTTGTTTAGTCATGTGGATAATTAGTATGTTGAGTTGTTGTATATGTTGAGGTTTCATGTAATGAGTTTCGTATCGGTTATTCGTTGAGGCATGTTGATCCCAGGACTGTTGTATTGAGATCGTAGATCGTGTTGGTCATTCATTTGGGGATGATGATCCTAGGATTGATGTTTTGGATATTGATTAGTCATGTTGACTTTTCATTGTCAGTCTGTTGTTGTTCACTTCGGTGAGTCTTTTGATCCTTATTGGATATGTGTTTCTTTGAGTTTCATTGTCATGTTGCATCGTGACATATCTGGAGTCATATCTGCATGTCGATTGGTTATTGTGTAGGATTTTTAGCCGGGCACATGATGGTTATGTGTTGATGTTTCCACATTAAACCGTGCACACGAGACGTAGTTCGTGAGACTAATTAGGTACAAGACCACACATGTATTTGATCGATACCCGGGGTGGCTTGTGCACGGACACATTTCCGGATCGGGCATACTATGATTTCTATCTTTGAGCCATATTGTTTGGTTGTTCATACGCCCGAGGGGTATGTTCGACAGTCGGAGTTATTTCTTTGAGATCCATTATTGTTGATCATTTGGAGTTTACCTTGTTGATGGTATTCTCGGTTATTGTTGGTCCTTCGTCGATCATTTGGAGTCTACCTTGTTGAGGGTATTCTTGGTTATTGTTGATCCTTTGTTGATCGTGTCGGAGTTATCATGTTGATGGTACTCTCGGTTATCGTTGATCCTTTGTTGGTCGTATTGGAGTTATCATGTCGATGATATTCTCAGTTGATTTATCGGTTGATCATTGTTATTGATCGTATGATCATTCGGACTGTACGTCGATGTTCGGGATTTATTATCATTATCATGTGGTAGTTGATCTACAGATATGTTGTGTATTATTGGTTTATACATGTTGAGATTTGATTGTGTAATCCGACGGACACGATTTGGCACAGATGGATTATTTCCGCACTTATGAGTTAAGATGATGTTTTGAGGATTATCGGTATTTTTTTTGGAATACAGTAGAGATGATTGTTGTTGAATTCATTTCGTCATTTGAGAATACGAAATGTGGAATATGTCAAGGATTGATTAAGTATGGATTGCTATGAATTGGTAAGGTTATAATGGTAAGATTACATTGGTAGTATTCTTACTATATTATTACATTGGTATGTAATTATTTATGATGATGTGATCGATATCATTATTGAGTATTGTGGTTGACCCCTGTAATACCCGAGATTTCTGATATGTATTTGGAACTTGTGATATTGTAATTGTTGCACTTTGATCTGAGTATTATTCTACGTATTTCATCATCCGGTGTTGTTGAGCGTATGATTTCATGAATGTGATTTAAAAATTGTGATTCTGCGCACGTAGCGCACGATATCGTCTAAGTGTAGCGTACGCTAACTTGGATCCATAGCGCACGCTACGAAGGAACCTTAGCGCACGCTATACGTGGTCAATATGATTGAGACGTGTTGGTAGGTGAGATCAGGCCGGGGATCTTGGTCGGATTGTGTCGGGATGAACCTGGATGGCTTTCGGAAAAAAGCCAAGTCAACGCGTTAGCGCATGCTACTCACATGAGGGTAGCGTACGCTAAAGGCTGAGTACAGTAAAATCAGTAAGTTTCAAATAGTCGTTAGCGCACGCTATGAATATGGACTAGCGCGCGCTAATAACCATTTTCTATAAATAGGACAGCATCCCTTTTCGTATTTTCAGTCTTTTCACTTCCCTCATCCGAATCCTTATACTTAGAGAATTACTCTCTTCATCCTAAACACTTAATATCAGCATCCTAGCTCGTGTTGAAGATTATAGATCATTGGGGATTGGTGTTCAAGCCTTCGACGTTGGATTGCTTCGAATTCCTCCTTGTTCTTCACTACTTTGAGGTAGGTGATTCTTCACCAATACTAAGTACTAGTATGAAGGACGTTTTGATCATGATTATCTAGTCAGTTAAATTCGTTAGTAGTCGAACATCATGTGTTAGAAGGATATTTTTGACGTTTCGACACTTATTCATCGTATAATCCATTGAACCTTTTTAGTATATGGACTCCTAAGCATATTTATGTATCTTCAAAACCGATTATGACCAGTATATGGAGATTACCTAGTTCTTATGTTTTACGTAAGGAATCATATGTTTTGGGACTTGGAATGAATTAAACTTAGAATATTTTCTTGAAGATCAAGATGAATTATGGTGTAGTAATGATGATACGTATCCTTGTGTCTCGTAGTCATTTAATCCATAAAGATCTTTCATAAACCGTATGAGCATGATATGCACGGAGTTGGCATGTATTAACACTGAGGATTTCATGAGTTTTCATCACCTTTAGCTCAAGTTTTTACCCAGTAGTGACTGCCATGCATGGTTAGCGCACGCTAAGATGTATATATTAACGTGCGCTATCGGGAATGAGTAACGTACGCTACGTTGGGTACGTAACGTACGTTATGTCATCGAGCGAATGGCGATCGGTATTGAGAGGACTGTTAGTACACAGCTAGCGCACGCTAAACTTGGTCATTTGCGTACGTTAACGGGCAGGCTTAGCGCACGTTACGTATAATACGTAGCGCGCGCTAAGTAGTTCAGGCATAATTCATTTTTTAGAGCTTGCGGCCGTAAACCGGATTGTTAGACGTTCGTACGACTTGAGAGAAATTCTTTATTATTTCTTAGGTCCGAGCCTTGCATAGGGGACGATCGAGGGGCGGTGACATACGGACGCGTGTCATTTGTTGGAGTATTTCATTCTTGCCATTTTCGAGGCAAGTATCATATGATGAGTTTGATTTATATTGAAACTTTGATCATGCATATGATTCTGTTCATGTTGTCGAATATGAGATTTATTTCTTTAATTTCTCGTGGTATTTGTTGTTAATTGTTCGTATTGATGAACATATTGAAATGCATATATGTATGCATAATTGATTGGTTTATGATATATATGATCCGAGGGGGTCATGAGGATCTATGCTGAGGGCGTTGGATCGAATGTCCACCATGCGTTGGTCCGACGGGATCATCATGGGGATCTATGCTGAGGGCGCTAGATCGCTGGACGGGTTTTCCACCATGCGTTGGTCCGACGGGATCATCATGGGAATCTATACCAAGGGCGCTGGATCGCTGGATTACCCTGTATTGTGTTGATGGAATCGTGAGGATTCACATCGTTTGATTCCGATGACGGAAGTCCGTTTGCATGTTTTATGATGCACTGATGATTTATGTATTATGATACTTGTACTAGCATTGTTTTGCTAACCCCTTCGGGGGTGGACATTGTTTTGATGTTCAGGTAGCTGAGGAGCGGGGAAGCAACCACAGTACCGACAGGACGATGAAACGGCTCAGTGATGTGGTTCATGTTTATTGTTATTTTGATTTGTCTTCTTGGTTCATTTAGTACTCGAGTACGTATGTTTTAATAATGTCATTTTCGATATGGTTGTATAAGTTAACTCATTGGATCAGTTGAACCAAATCTGTATTTTGAACTTCAGTTGTACGATTGGATTATATTTACATTTCTTTTCAATTAGCCTTGTAAATCCTCCTTAAAGGGTTTACGGCGCTGTAATTACTCCGAATATCTCGGGGTGTTACAGAATATGGTATCGGAGCTAAGATTCATGGATATCTTGGCAGTCGGGTTAGTTGGGTCTGTTTACGTTATTTGATTATTGGTCGTTTGTAACATCACTGCCGAGCCAGCATCGTCGTGTGGACCGTGGTTGTAAGTTTCCTAATCTCAAATACTACCGTTTTATTTAATTCATGTTTTGTGAACATTGATGGACTTACTTTTAGAAAGATTGCCCTGGATATTGAGTATCTGTGTTTACAGTATGTTGAGGGGAGGTCGTGGACGCGGACGTGGAAATTCGAGACAAGAAGATTCGGTGTCTACCCCAGAAATAACCGCTAGCCTAACGGATTCCCATTCCGGGGGACAACAGGGATCAGCAAATAATAATGCAGATCCTAACGTGTCAGGAGTGCTTCAGCAGGTGGTTGCAAAGATAAACCAGTTTGCTCAAGTTGTGGATCGCATGCAGACGGCGATGGGACAGCAGCATAATGTGGATAATCGGGGAGATAAATGGCTTACTGAGGTGATCAAATTGCATCCACCGAAATTTGACGGTTCTGCTGAGACGCTTTCTTGGGATCACTGGCTGAAGGAGTTAGAGAAGATTTTTGCGGGGATTAACTGTCCCAACGACAGAAAGGTTCCAGTCGCCCAGTATCTTCTGACGGGGGAGGCTTTCGACTGGTGGGAGGCCATTCGACCTGAGGAGCATAATGTCGATTGGACGGAGTTCAAATTAATGATGGAAGCGCAGTATTGTCCTCGCCCAGTTAGAGAGGCCCGAGTCCGGGAGTTTTTCTCACCACAAAATTCAGAAGCATCTCTGACAGACGTGATTAAGACCTTTAATCACCAGCTGACTTATGTGCGCCACTTGGTCAGGACCGAGGCGGAGAGGATTTTTCATTTCGACATGCGAATGAAGCCGAAAATTCAGCAGTATATGTCCGGGTTTGAATGTACCACCTTGCGTGATGTCAGGACAAAGCACTCGCCTATGATATGAAAGAGGCAGCAGTAGAGAAATCAACGGAAGCAAAGAAGCAGAAAGTGGCTGGCAACTTCACGGAAAATAAGAGTAGTGGGCATCGCAGGGGCCAGTCCTCTTTTCATTCATCCAGGAGGCCTCCGCATCCTTCTCGAGGTGGAAAGAAGTTCCGGGCAGCACAAACCGTTTCAGGTGCAGGGAAGAAATGTTATAACTGTGGCAAAGCGGGGCATGTTCGACGTGACTGTTTTGCGCCTGCTATGACCTGTTTCGAGTGTGGATAGGAAGGGTATCGCGCAACATTTTGTGGGAATCCGACTCGATATTTTGGCACTCGCACTCCTGTACCAGTTCCGAAGGACACTAGTGTAAACCAGACGCAGCAAAGTGGTTTCCAGCAGCAGAATGTTTGGAAAAGAGAAGCATCTAGCGCTGGGTCCGTCCCTCCACGTATTTACGAAATGAAGAAGTCAGACGATCAGAACACAGCTGTTGCATCAGGTACGATTCAGATCCTTTTGCAACCAGTTAGTGTCTTATTCGATTCAGGAGCTACGCATTCTTTTATATCTTTGAACTGTGTTAATCGTTTGAAAATCTCGTGCTTGTATGATTGTGAACCTTATGTTGTGGGTTTACCGAGCGAAGAGAAAATTGTGGGAACCCTAGAAGCTAGAGATTTTCCAGTGTCTATAGGAAAGAGAGATTGGCCATTGAACCTTATTGTAGTTGACATCTACGGTGACGATTTAATTCTCGGAGACGATTGGCTCAACCGTTATGGAGCTATTCTGAATTACCGAAAGAGAGTCATTTCTATCATTGCTGATGACGGATCTGAACACTTATTCCGAGGATGGAGACCGGGAAGTTCGGGAAAATTAATCAAAGTAATGAAAGCCGTGAAATTACTGAAGCGGGGATGTCATGGACTTTGGTGCTATGCCATGAGGAAAGAGGAAGGAGTAGAGCTCTCATCTATTCCAGTTGTGAATGAATTCTCCGACGTATTTCCTGACGAACTGTAACACCCCAATTCACAAATGGGACATTACACGCCGTAGAACCCTCGTGAGGTCTACCAGGCTAACACATGACACATAAACTACAATGTAATTCTAAACGATGCACTCAAAAGTAAGTAAGGCCGTGGCCTCGGCCAAAACAATTTTAACAGAGTACATGAACGTAAGATAAATACCAATTCGTTGCCCACGCAGGGGACTTAAACCAAGTTTAAGAGTAGACAGTCTAATTCCAGTACTCGACAAATGCAATGACAAAACATAAAATTACAGACTCGAGCCACATCATCAAGCCAGCCCATCCTTTACGTGCGTGTCCCGTGCCTGCTCCTCAGCTCTCCCGGTACCTGAAATGTATAAGACGCATTTCCCCCATTTAAGGGGTTAGCATGCGAATAGCTAGCGCAAGTATACAATTACACAACATTATATACAAAATACGGTTTTTAGCACAATCATCTCAATCAGAAATCATTTGCCATAAATATTCCGGAATACTACATTGGCAATCAAATCAGTTCCAATCATCACGATATCACAAAATCACAACTGGTATCCCGTGGCCGTACCCCTTAGTATCGACCCCCAGACATCCCATCGAACACTCCGGGTGGGATACCACTTCCGCGGCCATACCCCTTAGTATCGACCCCCAGACATCCCATCGGACACTCCGGGTGGAAGTTCAATCACACACGCACCCAAGTTCCCTTCCGCGGCCGTACCCCTTAGTATCGACCCCCAGACATCCCGTCGGACACTCCGGGTGGAAGGAACACAACTCACGCACCCAAAAATCACAATTCATCATTCATTTCGAAAATCACAACATAAATAACGAAATGTAATACATGTACTTGCCTTGAATGAAACGAAACGAAGGAAACAACGAAGGAATAGGTTTCGGTCCGAACAATCCTCCCAAATCCATTCCTAACACAATAACGGTATACACAAGTCTCAATAATGCAGAAAGGTAAGAATTAATCCTAATTCTACCCCTTGGAACGATTTTTCGGTCATTACGAAGTCCAAGACGGTTATAATCTAACAATGGAGAAATTACTAGGTTAAATCCGTTAAACTATAATGGAAACAAGGGATTTACGACTACACAATCGTAATCTAACAAGTCGCCGAAGCTAAATCGGATTAAAAGAAAGATTTATGCCAAAAATCCCGAAATCCCCAAAAACTAGGGTTCAACGATGTATACCTCGATTCGGATGGATGGAGGATGATTATGATGATGATAAATCTTGCTTGAAGCACAACAATCGATCTCCAAAAGAACTCTAAGGATTGCCTTGGGCAAAAATGCTCCAAAACGCTCAAGGAACTCACGTTTCGCACAAAGGGATGAGAAGGAACGAATAACGCGACTGAGGATAAGTCAGGAATTAAAAGGCCTAACGGCGCATTACGTACGTTAACGCGAGTTGTTAACGTACGTTATGAAGGTTACGTACGTAACCTCTCTCAGGTTAACGTACGTAACGAACAATCTGGACTCTTTTTGCGAAACCATAACGTACGTTACCAATAGGGCATAACGTACGTTATGATGCCTATATAACGTACGTAAAGGAGCATGCATAACGTACGTTATGCATGCAGCAGTTCAGCGCTGCTAAACATTTAGCTCAGCACAGTCGATACAACGACGAAACGCAACGCAAGGATAGAATCAAAAGTATAAACATGGGGTATCCATCACAACAAAGCTGAGTTTTGAAAGAAAATACACTACCAACATCCGGGGAATCCAAAATATGACAAGGAGGATAAAAGCACCCTAAACTTCTAAGAAATTACAAAACGACCCAAACGTCCGAAAACCGCGATACAACGTCGGATTAACAATCCGAAAGTTTCAACACGACCAACTCAACCATACAAACTCATACAAATCAAGAAACAACGAAAACGAACAAGTTTTACGAGAATCGAACGTACATGCGGCAAGATATAATTCAAGATGAAATTATACAAAAACATCCTCGAAACTCGTCCAAACGGAAAAACTCCAAGAACAAAATAGATTCAGAATTCCAAAACAGTGCTAAGCGAGTTGTCCGAAACGAACATACACCAAAAATAAAAATTACCGAAAATAGAAAACACGGATATTACACGAACTACCTGGGTTACCTCCGCAGAGAGAGGTGAAATTCACTATCGAATTAGAGCCTGGAGCCGCTCCTATTTCCAGAGCACCATAACGCATGGCGCCAACCAAGATGTATGAGTTAAAGAAGCAACTAGAGGAATTATTACAGAAGGGTTATATTCAACCTAGCGTTTCTCCTTGGGGAGCGCCCGTTCTCTTTGTCCGGAAGAAAGAGGGATCCCTCCGACTGTGTATTGATTACAGGGAGCACAACAAAGTGACAATCAAGAATAAGTATCCTATACCTCGGATCGACGACTTGTTTGATCAACTGCAAGGGGCAAGGGTATTCTCGAAGATTGACTTGCGATCAGGATACCATTAGTTGAGAATTAAGGAATCAGATATACCAAAGTCTGCTTTCAGGTCCCGGTACTGGCATTATGAATTTGTAGTGATGCCATTTGGACTTACAAATGCTCCTGCGGTATTCATGTAATTGATGAATCGGGTATTCTTAGAATACTTGGATAAATGTGTGGTCGTCTTCATTGATGACATCTTGATATATTCAAAGGACACAGATGAGCATGTCGAACATTTGCGTGTGGTTTTGAGCACCTTGAGGAAGGAACAGCTGTATGCAAAGCTTTCCAAATGCGAGTTCTGGCTTAGGGAAGTAACTTTCCTTGGGCATGTGATATCAGCTGACGGAATGCAGGTGGACCCGAAGAAAGTCGAAGCAATCTTGGAATGGGAAGCTCCTAATAACGTGAAGGAAGTCCGGAGTTTCTTAGGACTTGCTGGATATTATCGCCGTTTTGTAGAGGGATTTTCCAAAATTGCTCGTCCGCTCACTCATCTATTACAGAAAACTCAAAAGTTCGCGTGGGATGAGAGATGCCAGGCTGGTTTTGACGAACTTAAGAGGAGACTGACGACAGCACCTATATTAGCGTTACCAGAGGGAACTGATGGATTCATGGTATACAGCGACACTTCAAATCAGGGTCTGGGATGCGTGTTGATGCAAAAGGATAAGGTGATTGCTTATGCTTCTTGGCAGTTGAAACCATACGAAGTTAATTACCCGACTCATGATCTGGAGCTAGCAGCTGTAGTCTTTGCATTGAAAATTTGGAGACATTATTTGTACGGCACTCATTGTCAGATCTTTACAGATCATAAGAGCCTCAAGTACATTTTCATCCAGAAAGAATTAAACATGAGGCAGAGAAGGTGGCTGGAATTGATCAAGGATTACGACTTGGAGATTCTCTACCATCCGCGTAAAGCAAACGTAGTAGCCGATGCTTTGAGTCGTAAACCTGTTTCTCTTCGAGTCTTGGAAGCACTTACATCCCAAACCAGCATTCAACGGGAACTGATCCGCAAAGGGATTGAAGTATGGGCAACAGGAATCGAAGGGCAACTATATGTGATGGAACTGACTTCATCACTAGTCGAGGGGATCAAATCTAAGCAGTTGAACGATTCTCTGATCCTTCGGTTATGTGACGAAGTAAAGAAAGGAAAGGCCCCAGGATTTGTGATACAAGATGATGGAGTTCTGATATTTCAGAGTCGACTTTGCGTTCCCGACGATGATGATTTGAGACGAACAATTTTGAAGGAAGCTCATAGCGCACTTTATTCTATTTACCCGGGCAGCAGTAAGATGTATGAGGATCTAAAACAAAACTTCTGGTGGGGGAATATGAAGAAGGACGTAGCAGAGTACATTTCGAAGTGTTTGACTTGTCAGCAGGTTAAGATTGAACATCAGCGACCTGCCGGAATGTTAAAGCCGCTTCCGATCCCTGAGTGGAAGTGGGAGGATATCTCGATGGATTTCATCACCAGTATGCCAAGGACCAAAACGGGAATGAACATAATTTGGGTTATAGTTGATCGACTAACCAAGTTGGCTCATTTCCTAGGAATTAAAGATACTTAGGGACCCGAGAGATTGGCGCGAGTATTCATTACAGAGGTAGTCAGATTGCATGGGACGCCGAAGACCATTATTTCAGATCGAGATGGTCGCTTCGTGTCGCACTTATGGAAGGCAGTTCACAGGGATTTGGGGACTGAGCTCAACTTTAGCACGGCTTATCATCCCCAAACGGACGGTCAGTCTGAAAGGACTATACAAACAGTAGAAGACATGCTTAGAGCTTGTGACTTAGATTGGTCGACTGATTGGGAAGTTCATTTGCCGTTGATTGAATTCACCTACAATAATAGTTGGCATGCTTCTATTAAGATGGCACCATTTGAAGCTTTGTACGGGAGAAGATGTCGATCACCCCTGTGCTGGGATGATTCTTCGGATTTTATCGGGACGGAACCGGAATTGATAGTTCAGACTCAAGAGAAGATAGCTTTGATTCGAGAGAGACTGTTGACTGCCCAGAGTCGACAGAAGTCTTATGCAGACGTACGTCGTCGCCCTCTAGAGTTCGACGTTGGGGACCATGTACTAATGAAGGTGTCTCTTACACGAGGGATTTTCCGTTTTGGGAGGAAAGGTAAGCTAAGTCCGAGATATATCGGGCCATTTGAGGTCCTCGAGAGAGTTGGGGATTTAGCATACAGGTTGGCCTTACCGCCATCGCTGAGTCACGTTCACAGTGTGTTTCACGTATCCCAATTGCGGAAGTATGTATCGGACCCCAGTCACGTCATTGATTTCGACGAGATCGAGATAGCTAATGACGGCACCTTCGAAGAGAGACCAATCAAGATACTTGAGAGTCGGATCAAACAATTGAGGAATAAATCAATACACTTGGTTAAAGTACAATGGTCACGACATGGAGCTGAAGAGGCCACTTGGGAAACAGAGGACAGTATGAAGGCTAGATATCCAGAGTTGTTTTCATCTTAAGTTTCAGGACGAAACTTCTTTTTAGGGAGGAAGGATGTAATACCCGATGTTGTGTCACGATTTATTCATCCCGACAGGCGATCGACTATAAGGCCGAGCGACCAAGTCAACTGCAGTCAAACTATGGCTAGCTCGCCAAGTCGAAGATATTAGACCACCATCAGGTACCTAGCGATCGACTCTCAAGGCGATCGCCCTTTGGCAGCTGGCGATCTACTATGGTATCCGGTTAAGGACAGTCGACCTACGCCCCGAGCAGAGATGGTCGCCTGTCAAAGTCATCAAGGACTGGGTCTCAGAAAAGCACCCACGTGCAGATCCACCAAAGGCGCTGACAAGATCTTCGTAGCAGACAAGATCTTTTGCTGACAGACAAGACCTTTGACCACAGCCTGCCACCTACCTCACCTACCAGCATGCGCGCCGAAAGTTGTCAGTAGGACCACCCGTGTCAGCAACTCAGGACGCGTGTAAGCTCCCCATTGGACCGCATAGTTGACTGCCAGCAACTCCTGCAGACTTTGAGGGGACAGGCCCATGTGCTAAAAGACGATCGCCCGATTATTACAATGCAGAAAAGGTGATCGCCCGGCGTATCCAAGCCCTATAAATAGAGAACCTCCTTCTACTGGAAAAAGGTTCGGAATTGACTCAACCTACGGTTCCCAATTCACTCAACCTACGGTTCGAAATTCATTCCATTAACGGTTCCGAATTCATTCTCACTTACGCTCAGAATTCATTTCTCCCACAACAGAAATACAGTAGAACACACATATCACCAGGCTCCCGGCTTTCTCACCGGAATCCATCTCAGGACTTCTCTCTCCGAATCTCTCGTCCAGAACACGATCGGCCGAAGCAGCAAGTCTCCCCTAGACCGATTCCAAGGGATTTATAAGCTCCGGAGCCCAATCATCCGGCTAAATACTCGCCGTGAGAGACGATCGATCTCCCATCGCCGCGACTGTTCATCTCCTTTGTTACAAGAACTCACAGAGCATCAAATCTGGTTCTTCCGGCAATCTACACGCTCACTAGCTAAGATAACAAGAATCTTTACACACATTGTAATTGTATTCTTACATTAGTACTTGTATCCCCGAATATTAGTATTAATAATATCTCGCGAGAGCATTCAAGCCCGGGACTAACAACCCCGGCAAATCTTGTGTTATTTATCTTTCTCACGGAAGTGCTCTTGCATTTGTTTGCTATCCCATCCATTCCAGCAATATCTATCTCCGGATAATATTTTGGGTAGCAACAATTGGCGCTAGAGGAAGGGGCATCTAACCCTCACATTCTTATTCCTACCGTCCCGAAGAACACTCACTGTTCTCGGGGCATATACTTGAAGTGACACTCACTGCACTTCAAAGGAATCCTTCAGAATCATGACATCCGCCGGTACATCGAAGAAAGCTGCTCTTCGAACCACCGGACACCATTTCCCGGCTCAGTCCGAACCCCAGCCGACGACAGGGGGAAGCCGCAGCAATGCGAGACTCTCGATCCCGCATCCGAGAGATGGCCCCAACCTCTCACTCGATCAGTTCCAAACCGAGGAACAGATCGAGGAGGCTATGGCCATCCTGGAGGAGCGACGGAGAGCATGTGCGTCGCCTGCAATAACTCCCTCGATCATCCGCCGCATGGGAAAACGGAAATTCAGCGGGTTACTGAACGAGCGATCGTCAGAAAGCCCCAATTCGCGAGGAAAGGCTCTCGCACGACCGGACGGATCCATATTCGATCGCTTGGGGAGTGACCCATCCTGGCGACCGGGGCACTCTGTTTCCAACCTCGAAAAGACGGAACCCGAATCCGTCACCAGAAGTTCGGCCTACCCACCTCACATCCGAACGCAGGTCATCCATCTGACTCCCGCCCCGATCGCCAGGGAATCAGTACTCAATCGCCTCGGCTCCCGCTCCGAGCGCCGAGCCGCTAGCAGTCAGGCCACGGCGATGGCCGCCATACAACGCCAGCTCGACGAGATGAGAGCACTCTTGGACACTGGGGCAAGCACCAGCAAAAAGATCGTCGGGCCCACCGAGCCACTCGCGGTCCACATCGGGCTTGCCCCCATACAGCCGACGATCGCTCCTCCCAAAACACCTCTGTATGAGGGGAGATCGGACCCCGAAACCCACCTGAGTAAATTCCGAATCTACATGACTGGGTGTGGGGCGTCTGATGCAACCAAGTGCCGGATCTTCCCGTTAACATTGGGCGAGCTGGCCCATAGGTGGTACGTCTCACTACCACCACGATCAATCACCTCTTTTAAGAAACTGGCGAATGACTTCACATCATACTTCGCCAGCAAGGTCGCCAGACCAGAAGGCCCCCACCGCATGATAAAAATCAAGCAGGGGAAGGACGAAACCGATGCAGATTACATCGACCGGGTAGACGAAATCATCCTCACCGGCGAACCCGTCAGTGACGAGCTCGCTCTCTATTCGGTCATGGGGGGATTCCACGGTCACTCTCCCATGTTTAGACATCTCTCCAAGGATATTCCCCCAACTTACGCGATCTTCCGCGCTAAAGCTGCCAACTTTCTGGCCAGGCGAAGGCTACTCACCCTCCGCTTAGGCGAGGAAACGCCACCTCTGGTCCAGAAGATAGCGATCGCCAAAGCAAAGAAGGCGATCGCCAAATCACCCGGAGATCTCAAGGCTTTCGAGGACTTGGAAGCCCATCTCCTCCATACGTTCAACAGAACTCCGGCACATATTTTCTATGCCATCAAGGGGCACGAAGAGCTCAAAAAGCCAAAGGTGATAAGGGACCACGGTCACCTGGACAGCAATCAATATTGTGCCTACCACAAGAGTCCCGGCCACAGCACCAACAAATGCCGCGACCTCCTCAAACAGCTCTGGAGATTGTTCGAGGAGGGCAAGTTGGACAGCTTATTGGTTTAGCCGAAGCCCCTACCAATCTCTATAGACGATCGTCCGAGTCGAACACAAAACAGGCTGGGAAGCTCATACGAGCCGACCCCTGGATCAACCTCGGCGACCGTCTCTACATGCTTAAATCAAGAGAAGGAGAGCTCGGAAGTCTCCTCGATCTCCCCCCTCCTTTAAGAAACTGGAGGACTCGATCGCCATCTACAGTTCACCATCTAACATGATGGACTAAGGCACGAGATCGCCTCCCCCGCACAACGTACACCGTCGAAGGTCGGCATCTGCATGACGATCCAAGGTGGATGAGAGCAGCCATGGTCCTGGTGGTCGATGGAACCGACTGCTTAGACCATGCAAGGTCCCTTTAGGCCAAGATCGCCCGCCCTTCGTTTAAATACGAGGCCGGCGTAGTCTGAGGGCCCTCCAAAATAAATCAGTGGACACGATCGCTCGCCCTCAAAGGTTCATCATCTAACATGGTGAACCCGGACAATGCGACGTGCCACAACCCCCGTCTCAACGTACACCGTCGAGGTCGGCCATCTCCATGGCGGGCCGAGGTGGAAGCAGAGCTAACAAGCCGCGGGCGTGGAGTTGATTCATCCGACGCTGCCCCGCGCAAGGACTCCTCTAGACCGAGACCGCACGCCCTTCGTTTAAATACGAGGCGAGGCGCAGCCTAATAGAGGACCCTCATAATAAAGTGAGTCACGAGACACTCAATGTCTCCGCGCATCAAGACATGATCAAGGAGTCGGTCCATCGAACTCCGCGATCGTGCACGGTTCCTCAAGATGGACGACCGTCCCCGAGGATTCGACAAAGTTGAAGACCGCTCACTCAAGGAATTATTTTCATCCCCTTACTTCCACTAAGTGAATAAAAACAAGGGGCAATAAGAGTGCGGACTACCTACACGACGATCGTCTCTATTCAACCACATACGGAGATCGTCATTTTTTCAGATGTAGTGCAGCGATCGAATTTGTTGCAAAAAGTTGTCTTTATGAGTTGATCAATTCATTTGGAACTACCCTCGCAACGATCTCTCCTCACACATCTGTACAAAGTCAAACAAAGACTCAAAAATAACCATTCATTCAAGTAATCGAAGATAAACAAACATTCAGTTCATTGCTTGAGAAGATCAAAAGTACATGGTCGCCCGAAGGCCTATGTTCTACAAAAGGAAGCTACAAAACTACAAGTAAGCAAGCTAAAACGTAAAAAATGAAGTGCCTCAGGCCCCAGCCTGGCCTTCGCCTTCGGCATCCGGTGTGGGCCCCTCATCTTCCGGAGCGTCGGGATGAGCAAGATTGGCTGGAGACGGATACCAGCTCAAATCCACGCCAATGTCCGCAAGATCCAGGATCGGCAAGGAGAAAGCTGAATGGAGAGGATGCTCCAACGCATACGCCTTGAACTTATCGGCAAGAGGCCCGACCTCCAAACCTCCCTTCTTAGCCGCTCGGATCGAGTCGGCGAATGCCAAATAATAGGCGAACTCGCTGACGTACTCCAAGTTTTGGAAGGGATCGGCCTTGGTCGCCTCAACCTCTCCTTTCAGCTCCGCCATCGCCTGTTGCGACCCCTGGAGCTCGGCCTCCCTCGCAGCAATCTTTTCCCTCGCCTCCGTCAGCTCATTTGATCGGTGAGCGATCGTCACCTTCTGGCGATCGGCCTCCTCTTCAGCAACGTTCCGCGCCTGGACGGCATTCTGCATCTGGTCCCGGAATCGGTCAACCGCCATACGATATTTCTCGGTCTCCTTCTTCTCCAGCTCAAGCTCATGGCTCGCCCGCTTGGCCGCCTCCAGAGAGTCCTTCTCCATCGCCGCAATCTTGTCAGCAAACTCGGCGGTCTCTTTCCGAGCCGCCTCGAGATCCTCCTGCAGGCGAATAGTGGAGGGCCACCCCTCAAACTCCTGAGCAGCCTGGACGGCCATGGTCGCCGTCTGAAGAGAAAGGGCGAGAACAGCGTGCATCGAACTCGCCGATCGCTGTCGAGCGATCGCATCCAGATCAGTCGTCCATGCCTTCGGCAGAGCAGAAGCAGCCTTGCTAACATATGGAGGAATGTCGCAGGAATGGCGAGGAGATCGGCTCGCCAGGAAATCCACGACCATCGGTGGACAAGACGGATCTGCGCGACGGATCCTGCACCAAAACAACTAAGTTAATACAACTCCTACGCAGATGCAATTTTCAACACAAAAATGCTATCTACCTCTCAGCCTTCTCGGGATCCCGACCGAAAAACGGTTTCCCTCGAGGGGTCTCAGCATCCGCGATCGCCATCTCCCGCATAAAAGCCGCAGAGGGCGGCTCGCTCTCCGGAGCTACGATGGTGATCGGAGGCGCGGCGATCGGCACTTCATCGCCCGGGGCACGAATCGAAGTTTCTTCCGGCCTCGGCCTCTTGCGATTAGCTCGAAGCCCCTCCTCCGGAATTTCCTCCTCAACCACGATCGGCTCCACGCGAGGCTCCGGCTCCACGCGAGGCTCCGCCTCCGGAACTATAGGCAACGCAACGGGTGGGACCCGAGTCGACCTCTTATGGCGAAGACGGCCTAGGACTCCTGGGTTCGACATGGCGATCTCCGTCGGAGGCTCCAAAAAGCGAGGGAAGCGAACCTCTGCAGTTAAGACAATCAACCAACGGTCAGACACTTTCCTCAAGTAAGGCGATCGTCTCTAAAGTGAAGGTCGCATAAACACATACCTGGCACCGCGAGATGTCTCGGGAAACGGAATAGTCGAGCCGACAACCAGCGACTCTCCTTGTTGATCAGAGTGGCGTCTAGGTCGTCGTCCGACAAGCTCCTTATCCGCTCCCAAACGACGAGAAAGTCGAAAGGCAGCTCCTCGATCGCCGGAATGTGAAAGCCTGCAAAACAGAAATCAAATTAGATCAGTCCAAAACGCATCCAAACGAAGGGAGAGTCTAAACCCTTACCGGGATTCCTCTCCCGAAATTCAGTGGGGATCTCCAGCTCGCCCGTGGGATTGTCGCTCGCCGAAGCTCTCCACTTGCCGGCGACCCAGAACCACTTCGTCTGATCGCCCCGTATCTTATTCGGGACTCCATGAATCACCCGACCAGATCGGCCTTGAATATGGTAACCGCCGACCAACCCTCTATGAGCCGTCAGTTTAAACAAATGATTCATCTCCAACGGCGATGGGAGGCGGTACAGGCGGTGACCGCCGAAAAGGGTGAGAGTGCAGATTATTTGGAGCCAGGCGTTCGGCGTCAGCTGAAGTGGCGCCACATTCCAAGCGTCCAACAGATGGGAGACCGCAAAGGATAGAGGGAAGCGCAACCCGTCCTCCATAACGGCCTCACTCACTGCGACCATACCCATCGGAGGCTGGTCGGCTCGTTCATTCTCCGCCGGCGCGAACATGTCCACATCTGAAGGAACATGGAATCTTGTCCTCCAGACGGCCAGATCTCTCCTGGTCGTCGAGCTCCGTATTTGGCCGAGCGACCACAACGATCGCTGCGCGGCACGATACTGCGACCGTTTGGGAAGCACATAGGGATAAGCGACCGAGTATCCCCTGAAATCGAATCTCGGAGTAGGACCGGCTAACCTCTCCATTATTTCAGCAAAGGCCCTATAGGCCCGACCAAAAACGCTATGTTGCTCCCAGTAAGCCCTGATCGCCAGATCTCTCTCGATCTGCGATCGTCTCTCCTCAGCAGCCGACTCCTTAGCAGCATCGGCCTCATTGAACAAAGCCTCAACTTCAGCCGGGTCGATTCCAGCCCAAATAGCTTCAGCCGCCGTCTCCAGGTGAAAGACGGAAGAAGTTTCTCCCCGGACAGTCGATGTCCCGGCGACAGAACTGGTTCCCGCTCCAAATGATGATGAGGTTCCGGCCATTCTCAGAAACAGAAAAGAAGAAAAGGATTTTTCTTACCCTAAAGTGAAATCGAACGACGATCGGCGCTAAGATCTTCAGAAAATTCGGCAGCAAGTCCTTCTTTCTCCAAAAAGCACGCGTGAGCGAAACTGCAGCCCCGCGCCCCCTTTTATAGGAGAAGGCAGGGACCCGTTTGCAATAAGGTAAAACCTCAGGGGTCGGATCTCAAACGACGCACTAATTGACCCCCTCGAGACCCGCGTACGCGTCTTTTCGAGGACGCGTCAGCCGAGGAGTCATTAATGACCGTTGGCGTCCTCCAGTAGAAGCCCGACACGTGCGTGGAGACTTTTCCACGCCCATTGTTTTTTCCCGCGCAGTCCAGCGGCCAACCAGGTCATCCGAACCCAGAGTATATCAGTTCAAAGACGATCGCCAGTTCAGTTAAACACAAAGTCGCTCGTCAAAAGTTCAGCGATCGCCAAGAGAGCCACCTCACCCCACGTTTCCAACGTATGAGCAAGCTGGGGGGGCAATTGTTGTGTCACGATTTATTCATCCCAACAGGCGATCGACTATAAGGCCGAGCGACCAAGTCAACTCCAGTCAAACTATGGCTAGCTCGCCAAGTCGAAGATATTAGACCACCATCAGGTACCTAGCGATCGACTCCCAAGGCGATCGCCCTTTGGCAGCTGGCGATCTACTATGGTATCCGGTTAAGGACAGTCGACCTACGCCCCGAGCAGAGATGGTCGCCCGTCAAAGTCATCAAGGACTGGGTCTCAGAAAAGCACCCACGTGCAGATCCACCAAAGGCGCTGACAAGATCTTCGTAGCAGACAAGATCTTTTGCTGACAGACAAGACCTTTGACCACAGCCTTCCACCTACCTCACCTACCAGCATGCGCGCCGAAAGTTGTCAGTAGGACCACCCGTGTCAGCAACTCAGGACGCGTGTAAGCTCCCCATTGGACCGCATAGTTGGTGCCGGCCAACTCCTGCCAGACTTTGAGGGCGAGGCCCATGTGCTAAAAGACGATCGCCCGATTATTACAATGCAGAAAAGGTGATCGCCCGGCGTATCCAAGCCCTATAAATAGAGAACCTCCTCCTACTGGAAAAAGGTTCGGAATTGACTCAACCTACGGTTCCCAATTCACTCAACCTACGGTTCGAAATTCATTCCATTAACGGTTCCGAATTCATTCTGACTTACGCTCAGAATTCATTTCTCCCACAACAGAAATACAGTAGAACACACATATCACCAGGCTCCCGGCTTTCTCACCGGAATCCATCTCAGGACTTCTCTCTCCGAATCTCTCGTCCAGAACACGATCGGCCGAAGCAGCAAGTCTCCCCTAGACCGATTCCAAGGGATTTATAAGCTCCGGAGCCCAATCATCCGGCTAAATACTCGCCGTGAGAGACGATCGATCTCTCATCGCCGCGACTGTTCATCTCCTTTGTTACAAGAACTCACAGAGCATCAAATCTAGTTCTTCCGGCAATCTACGCGCTCACTAGCTAAGATAACAAGAATCTTTACACACATTGTAATTGTATTCTTACATTAGTACTTGTATCCCCGAATATTAGTATTAATAATATCTCGCGAGAGCATTCAAGCCCGGGACTAACAACCCCGGCAAATCTTGTGTTATTTATCTTTCTCACGGAAGTGCTCTTGCATTTGTTTGCTATCCCATCCATTCCAGCAATATCTATCTCCGGATAATATTTTGGGTAGCAACACCCGAGATTTCTGATATGTATTTGGAACTTGTGATATTGTAATTGTTTCACTTTGATCTGAGTATTATTCTCCGTATTTCATAATCCGGTGTTGTTGAGCGTATGATTTCATGAATGTGATTTAAAAATTGTGATTCTGCGCACGTAGCGCACGCTATCGTCTAAGTGTAGCGTACGCTAACTTGGATCCATAGCGCACGCTATGAAAGAACCTTAGCGCACGCTATATGTGGTCAATATGATTGAGACGTGTTGGTAGGTGAGATCAGGCCGGGGATCTTGGTCGGATTGTGTCGGGATGAACCTGGACGGCTTTCGGGAAAAAGCCAAGTCAACGCGTTAGCGCACGCTACTCACATGAGGGTAGCGTACGCTAAAGGCTGAGTACAGTGAAATCAGTAAGTTTCAAATAGTCGTTAGCGCACGCTATGAATATGGACTAGCGCGCGCTAATAACCATTTTCTATAAATAGGACAGCATCGCTTTTCGTATTTTCAGTCTTTTCACTTCCCTCATCCGAATCCTTATACTTAGAGAATTACTCTCTTCATCCTAAACACTTAATATCAGCATCCTAGCTCGTGTTGAAGATTATAGATATTTGGGGATTGGTGTTCAAGCCTTCGACGTTGGATTGCTTCGAATTCCTCCTTGTTCTTCACTACTTTGAGGTAGGTGATTCTTCACCAATACTAAGTACTAGTATGAAGGACGTTTTGATCATGATTATCTAGTCAGTTAAATTCGTTAGTAGTCGAACATCATGTGTTAGAAGGATATTTTTGACGTTTCGGCACTTATTCATCATATAATCCATTGAACCTTTTTAGTATATGGACTCCTAAGCATATTCATGTATCTTCAAAACCGATTATGACCAGTATATGGAGATTACCTACTTCTTATGTTTTACGTAAGGAATCATATGTTTTGGGACTTGGAATGAATTAAACTTAGAATATTTTCTTGAACATCAAGATGAATTATGGTGTAGTAATGATGATACGTATCCTTGTGTCTCGTAGTCATTTAATCCATAAAGATCTTTCATAAACCGTATCAGCATGATATGCACGGAGTTGGCATGTATTAACACTGAGGATTTCATGAGTTTTCATCACCTTTAGCTCAAGTTTTTACCCAGTAGTGACTGCCATGCATGGTTAGCGCACGCTAAGATGTATATATTAACGTGCGCTATTGGGAATGAGTAACGTACGCTACGTTGGGTACGTAACGTACGTTATGTTATCAGGCAGGGCAGTCGGCTGTTCAGAGAGGACTGTCAGTACACAGCTAGCACACGCTAAACTTGGTCATTTGCATATGTTAACGGGCAGGCTTAGCGCACGTTACGTATAATACGTAGCGCGCGCTAAGTAGTTCAGGCAGAATTCATTTTTTAGAGCTTGCGGTCGTAAACCGGATTGTTAGACGTTCGTACGACTTGAGAGAAATTCTTTATTATTTCTTAGGTCTGAGCCTTGCATAGGGGACGATCGAGGGGTGGTGACATACGGACGCGTGTTATTTGTTGGAGTATTTCATTCTTGCCATTTTCGAGGCAAGTATCATATGATGAGTTTGATTTATATTGAAACTTTGATCATGCATATGATTCTGTTCATGTTGTCGAATATGAGATTTATTTCTTTAATTTCTCGTGGTATTTGTTGTTAATTGTTCATATTGATGAACATATTGAAATGCATATATGTATGCATAATTGATTGGTTTATGATATATATGATCCGAGGGGGTCATGAGGATCTATGCTGAGGGCGCTGGATCGAATGTCCACCATGCGTTGGTCCAACGGGATCATCATGGGGATCTATGCTGAGGGCGCTGGATCGCTGGACGGGTTTTCCACCATGCGTTGGTCCGACGGGATCATCATGGGGATATATACCAAGGGCGCTGGATCGCTGGATTACCCTGTATTGTGTTGATGGAATCGTGAGGATTCACATCGTTTGATTCCGATGACGGAAGTCCGTTTGCATGTTTTATGATGCACTGATGATTTATGTATTATGATACTTGTACTAGCATTGTTTTGCTAACCCCTTCGAGGGTGGACATTGTTTTGATGTTCAGGTAGCTGAGGAGCGGGGAAGCAACCACGATCTGCAAACGGGGACGATGAAACGGCTCAGTGATGTGGTTCATGTTTATTGTTATTGTGATTTGTCTTCTTGGTTCATTATACTCGAGTACGTATGTTTTAATAATGTCATTTTCGATATGGTTGTATAAGTTAACTCATTGGATCAGTTGAACCAAATCTGTATTTTGAACTTCAGTTGTACGATTGGATTATATTTACATTTCTTTTCAATTAGCCTTGTAAATCCTCCTTAAAGGGTTTACGGCGTTGTAATTACTCTGAATATCTCGGAGTGTTACAACCCCGTCGTGGGCTTTATTTTTTAGGTACTCGGAGATCGACCTAGTAGCGGTCGTGAAGGGATGAGCTTCCCGATGTGATACTGGCTGTGGCTTGTTTTTGGAGTATCGAGTATTTCTTTTCTGGTTATTCATTTCCGCTTCAAATGTGTATTTTGAACTGCATTTATCCGCTGCGTGTGTATATTTCAAAATGGCCTTTCGGTATCTTTATCTGCTGCGTGTGTGTATTTTAAAAGGGCCTTTTTGGCATTTTTCGAACTTGGGTTATTTCGCTAAACTCTTTTTCCCAATTATTTTTTTCGGTACGTTTAAGTGGCTGCTTAACGTACATTTTTAACTGTCGAGATTTGGCATTTCGCCTTGTATTTTCAAATGGTATTTTATGACGGTATTTGAGAACTATGTTTTGGGTATTTAAAATATTGCCGTCATTGGCCTTTTGGCATTTTTAAACGTTTTTGAAATGGTTTTAGCCTGGTGGGTACCGGCGCGGGACCCACGGTGCTGTAATATCTCGGATGGTTTTGGGGGTGTTACAGAAGATGGTATCGGAGCTTGGATTTTGTGAAACCCAGGTGTGTGTGTTATGTGGCTCTACCGGTACGGTAGTAGCGTCATTTTTGAAAATGAGTTTTTCTGACTTTTTAATTGAACCGATTTTTGTAGTTTCCAAAATATTTGAGATTCTTTTCAAATTGGTATTTGTGATATTGGTGTGTGTTGGTTGTGTTGAGACTCCGTGTGGGAGTCGTGGGCTAGTATCACGGGAGATCATCGGCTTCACGCACTTGTAAGTATATTGGTTTGGTTATTTCGCTTGTGGCGACACTTGATTGTTTTGTGATGAGTTGGAAAGTTTGGGATTGATCTGTTGTTGGTGACGGGTTGCAAGTTTCGAGGACGAAACTTATTTTAAGGGGGATAGTATGTAATACCCGAATTTTCAGTATAAATTTTTCGCGTTATTTTATCTGAGATATACTGTATAGTTTGATATCTATACAGTATGGATAAAATAAATTTAGGACCGAGACAGTTATACTGGTATGATTATCGTTTTTGATTGACAGATATATTCAGGATATGTTGTATCAGGTTGAACTGATTTGGATATCAGGTATACCGTATGAGAATATTTTTTTTGATTCAGTATGCATATTCAGTATGCCGTATGTTTGTATTTTGTACGTCGAGACGTCGGACAGGAAGAGTTGGATTTTTGGCTAAGTATAAAAGCCATTACGTACGTTAATCCTTGGATCTTATGTACGTAAAATGTGTTAGCTTACGTACGTTATATAGTGTACATAACGCACTTAATAAGAGGAATCGGACAGTGGGGCCCGTGGTCGGCGGCTTTCGGCGCGGATGTGGACAGGTGAGTCAACGGATGGAGTTACGTACATTATACAGGGTGGATTACATACGTAATACGAGTATAATAGTGTATCAAGTCAACGTACGTATTACGTACGCAACGGATTAAGTGTTACGTACGTTACGGGGCGGCTGGCCGAGTCGTGGCCGAGAGGACCTGTAGTGGCCGAGCATGGTCGGCAGTAACTCGCAGGGATGACCGAGCATGGTCGGCAGTGACTCGCATGGATGGCCGATCACAGTCGGCAGTGACTCGCAGGGATGGCTAGGACTGGCCGATTACGTACGTAAGGCAGTGGCGATTCTGGCCGTAGGAGCGATTACGTACGTAAGCGGTGCCGGTTACATACGTAAGGGTGCCGAACGGACTGGGCAGTGAGCAGGCCATGGCCGGTTACGTACGTAAGCCATGGCCGGTTACGGCCGTAATGGTCCGGCAGGTCCCGCCTATTTAAAGGCCTGGACCGAGTCATCCGGCCATTTTCATGTTTTCTCTTCGTTTCTTCGTGATTTCTTCAGCAAAATGGATGGATTTGAGTAAGAAAACATAGAACAACATGTTTTGGAAGTTGGAATCATGGATTAACATCATCTTCCACCCGGATCAAAGGTAAGAACACCTAAACTTTTGGTTTTTGGATGTTCTTGAGGTTTCTTGGTGTTTTGGCTGATTTGCTCCGTTTTGGTTCAGATTGTTGATTGAACTTGATTGTAAACTCGTAATCATTCAATACTTTTAAAGTTTTGTGGAACGAATTCGAGTATTTCTTTGAATAATCGATTGAATTGGACTATGCCTTTAAAGTGTTCGATGAAATGTCTCAATGAGTAGAACTTGGAAAATTCTACACGTTTTCATATGAATGATGGTTGAATTGATATTGTTGTGTTGATTCTTGGTAATTATGGGAATTTTGTTAAAGGATAATGAATTGGTGATCAAATGATTCGATTATGTTGTTATGATTATGGAATCGTAGTATTCTCGATGTTCTTGGTGGTTTGTTGCGATTCATGATGTTATGAGAAGTATATATGTTGAAGAACATGATTATATACACCTTGAATTGTGAATAAGGATTGTTTAGATGTTAGAACACATCGGATTATGTCGTATTGGAGATTTTGAATGTGATGTCGGAATAAGTTGTGTTCTTAAGGAACTCTTGGATTATATATGAATTGATGATCATGTTTAAGTGATGTTGGTGTTTTGGATATGAATATGGAATATTCATATCTAAAACCAAGTTATGTGTTTTGGTACAATATTCATATTGGAATGTGATCGATATCATTATTGAGTATTGTGGCTGACCCCGTCGTGGGCTTTATTTTTTAGGTACTCGGAGATCGAGCTAGTAGCGGTCGTGAAGGGATGAGCTTCCCGATGTGATACTGGCTGTGGCTTGTTTTTGGAGTATCGAGTATTTCTTTTCTGGTTATTCATTTTCGCTTCAAATGTGTATTTTGAACTGCATTTATCCGCTGCGTGTGTATATTTCAAAATGGCCTTTCGGTATCTTTATCTGCTGCGTGTGTGTATTTTAAAAGGGCCTTTTTGGCAGTTTTCGAACTTGGGTTATTTCGCTAAACTCTTTTTCCCAATTATTTTTTTCGGTACGTTTAAGTGGCTGCTTAACGTACATTTTTAACTGTCGAGATTTGGCATTTCGCCTTGTATTTTCAAATGGTATTTTATGACGGTATTTGAGAACTATGTTTTGGGTATTTAAAATATTGCCATCATTGGCCTTTTGGCGTTTTTAAACGTTTTTGAAATGGTTTTTGCCTGGTGGGTACCGGCGCGGGACCCACGGCGCTATAATATCTCGGATGGTTTTGGGGGTGTTACAGCAGTTTTGGCCCTGGGCCGCGGCACACAGGGCAGTCAACTCTATAACTGCGTTTTTTTCAGCGAGATTCACTCATTTTTCTCTTTTCATCCACCATACGAGAGAGAGAGGCTTGAGAGGGAGATTTTCCTTCATCTATCACTTGATTGTGTGATTTTCTTCATCTCCTTTCGATCGTGAAGCTCGGATTGTGGATCTAACACGTGTTCTTCGGATCAAAGTGCTTGGATCTCCAAGAGGTAATTTCTTCAACATCTTGGATTTCGATTTTGTATTGAGTTATGACGTTTTGGATGTTAAGATCATGTTGTATGAAGTGATATACACATGATTATGGATATGTTTGATTATTCATTAGATTATTCAAGGATTATTCTAGAACAATTTGAATATTGAATTGGATTTGGGGATTTTCGATTAATCGTTGTTGTAATCACGAATTTGAGTATTCATATTGGATTATTGATCGTATTGAAGATGATTTGTGATTTTGAACTCCAAGTTTTCCATTGTTCGTCGCTTATAGTCGACGATACCCAAGTCATGACCGACAAATTGTTCCAGCGGGTAGAATTAGGATTAATTCTTACCTTTCTGCATTAATGAGACTTGTTGTATACCGTTATTATGATTAGGAATGGAGTTGGGAGGATTGTTCGGACCAAAACCTATTCCTTCGTCATTTCCTTCGTTTCATCTTATTCAAGGCAAGTATATGTATTACATTTCATTATGTATGTTGTGTTTTCGAAATGATTAATGAATTGTGGTTTTCGAGTGCGTGAGTTGTGTTCCTTCCACCCGGAGTGTCCTACGGGATGTCTGGGGGTCGATACTAAGGGGTACGGCCGAGGAAGTGGACTTGGGTGCGTGTGTGGTTGAACTTCCACCCGGAGTGTCTGACGGGATGTCTGGGGGTCGATACTAAGGGGTACGGCCGAGTAAGTGGACTTGGGTGCGTGTGTGGTTGAACTTCCACCCGTAGTGTCCGACGGGATGTCTAGGGGTCGATACTAAGGGTTACGGCCGCGGAAGTCGTATCCCACCCGGAGCGTTCGACGGGATGTCTGGGGGTCGATACTAAGGGGTACGGCCACGGGATACCAGTTGTGATTTTATGATATCGTGATGATTGAAACTGATTTGATTGCCAATGTAGTATTCCGGAATATTTATGGCAAATGATATCTGATTGAGATGATCGTGTAAAACCGTATTTGTATATAATGTTGTGTAATTGTGTACTTGCACTAGCTATTCGAATGCTAACCCCTTAAATGGGGGAAATGCGTCTTATGCATTTCAGGTACCGGGAGAGCTGAGGAGCAGGCACGGGACATGCACGCAAAGGATGGGATGGCTTGATGATGTGGCTCGAGTCTGTATTTTTTTTATCTTTTGTCGTTGCATTTGTCGAGTACTGGAGTTAGACTGTTTACTTCTAAACTTGGTTTAAGTCCCCTGCGTGGGCAATGAATTGATATTTACTTTATGTTTCATGTACTCCGTTGAAATGTTTTGGCCGAGGCCACGGCCTTATTTACTTTTGAGTGCATCTTTTGGGATTTCATTGTGGTTATGTGTCATGTGTTAGCCTGGTAGACCTCACGAGGGTTCTACGGCGTGTAATGTCCCATTTGTGAATTGGGGTGTTACATTTATGGTATCAGAGCTTAAGTTTTGAATACCTAGGCTGTCGGTAAATTTTTGGGTCTGTCAGTTGCGTCATTAGAGTCAGTCGTTGAGCCTAATATCATCATGCTACCGTCTTTTCGTGCGACCCGTGGCTGTAAGTCTCCTCGAACTCTTATATTTCTGTAATTCGTTTTCTTGCGTTGTTCGGAATTATGGATTGTGATACCAACGTTGTCAATTGTGAATCTTTCTGATCTTGTTCTTTTCATTCTTCCTTTAGTATGTTGAGAGGTCGTGGTAGACCAGCTAGGGGACGCGGCCGAGGCCGTGGTCAGGGTGCTGATAATGGAGAGGGCTCACTTTCTCAGTCCTCTGCGGACTCAGCCTCTCACTCAGTGCCGTCGGGTAATATTGCCGACGCCGGGGCTGTAACACCCCAAACTAGGCGGATATTACAGTGCCGCGGACCCCCGACTGGGACCCACCAGGCGAATGAAAATTGATGAATTAAATAATATAATTATAGTACCGAACCACATTATATTACCAAATACTCCAATGAGGAGCTTAAGTACAATACACCAGGACAATATAGAATACTAGTATATTTTATATCAAGATAAAATACACCACCCTAAATAAATAAACATCTCAAACGGAATTTGCAGCGGAAAATACAAATGACGGAAATGACTGAAATGACTGAAATAACCGGAATGACTGGGGCCCCCTACTAGTATCACTGGGACTCCTCGCCATCAACATGCTCTTCCCGTAGCTTTGCCTTGTCGTGACCTGAAAACAAAATCCCCCAACGGGGTCAGTTACACAGAACAACAATCCTCAAGGGTTGAAAATACACAATCATGATACATCTGAAGTTATGAAATATCCTTAATTATGAATTACGCTGAAGAGGAGTATCATAGTACGCCCGTAGTGTTCTGTGCAAGTGTACAAGACGGATGACCGTACACACCCGTCCTTGTACCTAATTAGTCTCACGGAGTTAATCTTTACCGTGTGCACAGCCCAATGTATCACTCCCAATACATGGCCATCGCGTGCCCGACTAAAAATTCCACACATCAGCACCCGGCCACGCAATATGAACCCAGAAGGTCATATGAACGAGAATGACAACAATGAATACCAATGGATAATAATTCGACAAGGTCAAAAATGACTCACCAAGTTGAAAATAATAGTGAAGTGATTGATAAGCCAATGAAATGATTGGAACCGCCGTTCCTCGTGAATGAAATGATTATTCGACAATTACAAGTCTCAATACGGTTAATGCAATGATGAATGAGTTATGATTATGAATGAACAACAACAAAAGGAATGAATATCCTTTTAACCGAGTAAGAATTAACTTACTCAACACCGGTGACAATTATCCTTCCACGAACAACGTCCTAATTGAGATATCGGTCGCTCGAACAACCTTGAATAAATACAATTACCAACAATTCGTTCAATATACGAATCAAACACGAATATAACGAACTTAAAACGTCGATACGATTAAACCAAGTTCATTGGGGCATTATATCGAACACTTTGTGGCCAAACTTCGATTGTTTATAACCAAGCCTCAATAATACCAACATCAAATCCCCAAGAAGTGTTTCAAACCAACAAAACATCTTCAATACGATCAATAATCCGATATAAATCTACAAATTCGTGATTACAACAACGATTAATCGAGAACCCCCAAATCCAACTCAATATTCAAAGTGTTATTGAATAATCCTTCAATAATCCAACGAATAATCGAACATATCCATAATCATGCGTATATCACTTCATACAACATGATCTTAACATCCAAAACATCATATTTCAACACAAAATCGAAATCCAAGATGTTGAAGAAATTACCTCTTGAAGATCCAAGCACTTTCATCCGAAGAACATGCGTTAGATCGATTATCCGGGCTTCACGATCAAAGGGATATGAAGAAAATCACACACTCAAGTGATAGATGAAGGAAAATCTCCCCCTCAAGCCTCTCTCTCTCGTATGGTTGAAGAAAAGGTAAGAAATGAGCTGAATTCGCTGAAAAAAACGCAATTATAGAGTTGACTGCCCTGTGTGCCGCGGACCGGCCGAAGTGTGCCGCGGCACAGGGCCAAAAATGCCCCCCAGTGGTCGGCAGTGTTCCGCGGCCCGGATGAGTGTGCCGCGGCAGTGACTCGACAGTGTGCCGCGGCCCCGTCGGCATGTGCCGCGACACAGGGTACAGACGGGTTTGGCCGAAAATACAATACGAGTGTGCCGCGGCCCGGACGGATGTGCCGCGGCAGTGTGCCGCGGCCCTGCCAGCATGTGTCGCGGCACAAGGTACAGAGTGCTCGGCCAAAAACTGGAAAATGTGTGTGCCGCGGCGCACACTCCTTGTGCCGCGGCCCACACCCCCTTGGGTCCTAAAATGATGAAAAATGACCCGGGAAGGGAAAAAAGCAATAGGAATTGATCTTTGGGAACCAATAACACGAAATGGAAGTACGGAAACCCTAAAACGGTGGTTCCAAGTAATGATTACAAGGGTTCGTCCAACAAGAACACGATTTGAACAATGAAGAGATTTGAAATGACATGAATTCCAACGTCAACATCGACTAATGAATCAATTACAACAATCAAGATAATACTCTTGTCTCGATTCCCGAATACGGTTGAAACAATGAACAATATCGATAGACAACTCGAAGTTATTCCGAACGGTGAACCCTGATGAATGATTATTATCAAGTGATAAACTACATAGTGACAAATACCGAATGAAATTACTGAATGATAGTGACTGAATTACAACCGGGTATTACATACACCCCCCTTAAAAGAGTTTCATCCCCGAAACTAAGGGTCAAACAACTCGGGATAACTCTCCTGCATACTATCCTCGGTTTCCCAAGTAGCCTCTTCGACTCCGTGTCTAGACCACTGAATTTTAACCAAAGGAATCACCTTATTCCTCAACTGTTTGATTCGCCGATCTAAGACTCGTATGGGTCGCTCCTCATACGAATGATCATCTGCGATCTCGATTTCGTCGAACTGAAGTATGTGACTCGGGTCGGAAACATACTTCTGTAGTTGAGAGACGTGAAACACATTATGAATTCGGCTTAACGCCGGAGGTAAGGCCAAACGATAAGCTAGCTCGCCTACTCGTTCCAAAATCTCAAACGGTCCAATGAATCTCGGACTCAACTTCCCCCGTTTTCTGAAACGGAAAATACCTCGACTCGGGGATACCTTGACCAAAACGTGGTCACCCGTCTCGAAATCTAGTGGTCGACGACGATTGTCTGCATAAGATTTCTGTCGACTCTGAGCGGTCAACAAACGACTCCTGATCAAAGCTACCTTCTCACGGGCGGCTATAAGCATATCGGGCTCGGTGCCGATTGATTCTGATAAGTCATCCCAACACAAAGGAGATCGACAACGATGACCGTACAAGGCCTCGTAAGGTGCCATCTTAATCGAAGCATGCCAACTATTATTATACGTGAACTCGGTCAATGGTAGTTGGGCTTCCCAATTGTCTTTCCAATCGAGGACGCATGCCCTCAACATGTCCTCTAATGTCTGAATGGTCCTCTCTGATTGCCCGTCGGTCTGAGGATGAAAGGCGGTACTGAGATTAAGCTGAGTTCCCATAGCACGATGAACTGATTTCCAAAAATGAGACACAAACCGTCCGTCACGATCGGAAAACGATACTTTTAGGAGTACCGTGTAGTCTCACTATTTCTTTGATGAACAGTTGAGCAAGTCTCTCGGGACCCCACGTGTAACAGCCCAAAAACAGTGGCTATTACAGTGCCGTGGACCCCCTACCGGGACCCACCAGGCGATATCACGATATAAACTTACAACCTGACAACGTGGCACCGTACCACAATAAAAACCCCGATGTGGAGTATAAGTTATACATGTCTTTAATACGAGCAAACATACACAGGATCCAAATTCGGTACAGACCATATGACGATGGGCAATACCTAACAGATTATAGTACATTCATCCGACACAAAATAAAATGAAAATCACAATAATACATAACCGAACATCAAAAGATGTACGGAATCCAGAATATACGTGGGACGATGTACCTAATTAGCCTCACGAACTACGTCTCGTGTGCACGATCTAAATGCGGAAAACATCCACGCATGATCATCAAGTGCCCGGCTAAAAATCCTACACATAACCAATCGGCGCGCAGATATGACTCCAGAGATGTCACGATACAACATGACAACGAAACTCAACGAATTACACTTTTATTAAGGAATCGAACAACTCACCGAAGTGTCAACTGTAACACCCCAAACTAGGCGGATATTACAGTGCCGTAAATCCCCAACTGGGACCCACCAGGCAAATGAAAATGAATGAATTACACAAGATAAATGTAGTACCGAACTACATTACAACAATAATTACTCCGATGAGGAGTTTAATTACAACACACCAGGACAATACCGAATACTAGTGTATTTTATATGAAGATAAAATACACAACACTGAATGAAACGGAGTATTCAAATGAAAGTCTGCAGCGGAAAAATAAAGGACAATAACATGAATAACTGAAAGATCGGGGCCCCCTACTAGTATCACTAGGACTCCTCGACATCAACATGCTATTCCTGTGCGTTTGCCTTGCCATGACACGAAAAACAAAATCCCGGTAGAGTCGATTAAAATGAACAACAATCCTCAAGGGTTGAAAATACACAAACATGATTTAAGCAAGTTATGAAATATCCTTAGTTATGAATTACGGCTGAAGAGGGGTATCATAGTACGCCCGTAGTGTTACGTGCAAGTGTACAAGACGAATGACCGGACACACCCGTCCTTGTACCTAATTAGTCTCACGGAGGTAATGCTACCGTGTGCACATCGATGTATCACTCCCAATACATGGCCATAACGTGCCCGACTAAAAATTCCACACATCCGCACCCGGCCACGCAATATGAACCCAGAAGGTCATATGAACGAGAATGACCGTAATGAATATCAATGAATAAATAATAATCTGACAAAGTCAAGAATGACTCACCGAGATGAGAGTAATAATGAAATGAATGATAGCTCAACGAAAAGATTGGAACCGTCGTTCCTTATGGTCAAGTGATTAATTGACAATAACAAGTTTTAATATGATTAATACAATGATGAATGAGTTATGATTATGATTGATCAACAACAAAAGGTATGAATATCCTTTTAACCGAGTAAGAATTAACTTACACAACACCGGCGACAATTATCCTTCCACGAACAACGTCCTAAATGAAGTGTCGGTCGCACGAACAACCTTAATTCAATACAATTACCAACAATCCGATCAATACACGAATTAAACACGAATATAACGAATTCCAAACGTCGATACGACTAAACCAAGTCTATAGAGACATTAAAGCAAACACATTGTGTCCAAACTCCGATTGTTTACAATCAAACCTCAATATACCAATATCAAAATCCCCAAGAAGTGTTTCAAACCAACAAAACATCTCCAATACGATCAATAATCCGTTATGAATATCCAAAAATGTGATTATAACAACAATTAGTCGAAAATCCCTAATTCCAACTCGATTTTCAACGTGTTCTTGAATAATTTCTCAATAATCCAATGAATCCTTATACAAACTCATAATCATATACATATCCCTTCATATAACATGATTATAACGTCCAAAACATCATATCTCAACACAAAATCGAAGTCCAAAGTGTTGAAGAATTTAGCTCTTGAAGATCCAACCAATTCGATCCGATGAAAACGTGTAAAAACGACTATCCAAGCTTCCCAAATGATTGAAGGTGATGAAAATACACACTCAAATGATAATTGATGAAGAAATCTCTCCCTCAAGTTATTCTCTCTCGGTTGCGGTGAAGAAGATGGAAAAAATGGAAGAAATGAGCTCAAAATGCTCAAAAATGAATTTATAGGGGTTGACTCGGCGCCGGACTCGGCCGTGCCCGCCGACACGGTCGCGGCGCGCATCTGGCCGGCGAGGACTCGGCCGTGTCTGCTTGACACGGTCGCGGTGCGAAGGGCCTACCGACAGTGACCGTCATGGCGCTCGGCATTGACTCGGCCGTGTCCTGGCACACGGTCGGGCCTCCTGGCGACGGTTACGGCCTATCCGGAAGGTGCGACTTCGGCCGTGCGAGCGACACGGTCGGGTCTGAGGCGAACTTCGGCATTATCCGGACGAGTACGGCACGGTCCGTGTCGGGCGACACGACCGAGTCCGGTCGGCCATGATCGGCCAAAATCTGAAAAATGAGCGGGTGAGCTAAAACGACAATAACTCTCTCGTCCGGACTCCGATTGACTCACCGTTTGAACCATTGGAAAGCTAACTCGATGCTCTATAATATTGAAAAGATTTAGAATTTTTGGAGTTACCAAAAATTAATGGTGATCTAACAAAGTCGAACTCGTATGAGGAAAGTTAAAACAATGAACAATAATGATACACAACTCGAAGTTTTTCCGAACGGTGAACACGGTGAATGAATATGATTGATGAATGATTATAAATGAGTGAAAATCCACTGAGTGACAATCACTGAATGAAATTACTGAATGATAATGACTGAATTACAACCGGGTATTACATACACCCCCCCTTAAAAGAGTTTCGTCCCCGAAACTAAGGGTCAAACAACTCGGGATAACACTCCCGCATATTCTCCTCGGTTTCCCAAGTGGCCTCTTCGACTCCGTGTCTAGACCACTGAATCTTGACCAAAGGGATCGTCTTGTTCCTCAACTGTTTGATTCGCCGCTCTAACACTCGTACAGGACGCTCCTCGTACGAATGATCATCCGCGATCTCGATTTCGTCGAACTGAAGTATGTGACTCGGGTCGGCAACATACTTCCGCAACTGAGAGACGTGAAACACATTATGAATCCTGCTCAAAGCCGGAGGTAAAGCCAATCGATAAGCTAACTCGCCTACTCGATCCAAAATTTCAAACGGTCCAATGAATCTTGGGCTCAAATTCCCCCGTTTTCCGAAACGGAAAAATAACTCGACTCGGGGTTACCTTGACCAAAATATGGTCACCCGTCTCGAACTCTAGTGGTCGGCGACGATTATCTGCATATGATTTCTGTCGACTCTGAGTTGTCAACATACGACTCTTGATCAAAGCTACCTTCTCCCGGGCGGCTATAAGCATAACGGGTTCGGTGCCGATTGATTCTGACAAGTCATCCCAACACAAGGGAGATCGACAACGACGACCGTACAAGGCCTCGTAAGGTGCCATCTTAATGGAAGCATGCCAACTATTATTATACGTGAACTCGATCAATGGTAGTTGTGCTTCCCAATCGTCCTTCCAATCGAGGACGCATGCCCTCAACATGTCCTCTAATGTCTGTATAGTCCTCTCTGATTGTCCGTCGGACTGAGGATGAAAGGCGGTACTGAGATTGAGCTGAGTTCCCATAGCACGATGAACTGATTTCCAAAAATGAGACACAAATCGACCGTCACGATCGGAAACGATACTCTTAGGAGTACCGTGCAGTCTCACTATCTCTTTGATGAATAGCTGGGTAAGTCTCTCGGGACCCCACGTATCCTTGATCTCAAGGAAATGAGCTGATTTAGTTAAGCGGTCCACAATCACCCAGATCGTATTCATGCCACGACGACTCGTCGGCAAACTCGTGATGAAATCCATAGAAATGTCTTCCCACTTCCACTCTGGAATAGGAAGAGTTTTGACATACCACGGCCCGATGTTCAATCTTGACTTGTTGGCAAGTTAAGCATCTCGAAACAAATTCGCGACTTCTTGCTTCATATTACTCCACCAGTAATTTTGTTTCAAGTCTTTGTACATCTTCTTTGGACCCCGGATGACGAGAATAAGGGGTAGCATGAGCTTCTCTCAAAATAGAGTTTTTCAACTCGTCATTCGCCGGTACGCACAACCGGTTCTTAAACCTCAAAAGTCCATCCTCGTGGACCACGAATCCAGGGGCTTTCCCCTGAGCCACATCTTCACGGATGCGCATCAATGCTGGGTCTGAACTCTGATTCTCTCTGATTACCTCCTCAAGTGACGATGATATCTCTAACATACAAAGTTGTCCCCGAACTCGCTGAAGCCGGACCTCGATCTCGGGTCTAAGGAATTCTGTTGAAGCTTCTTACGCTGTTAAACGAGCAAGCATCTGCTCTGCGGACTTACGACTCAAGGCGTCGGCGACAACGTTCGCCTTGCCCGGGTGGTAAAGGATCTCAATATCATAATCCTTGATTAGTTCTAACCACCGCCTCTGTCGCATATTTAACTCCTTCTGAGTAAATATATACTTTAAACTCTTATGATTGGTGAATATCGGCATGTAACGCCATACGTATAATGACGCCAAATTTCCAACGCGAAAACCACGGTTGCTAGCTCCAGATCGTGGGTTGGATAATTGACCAACTAATCCGAGGAAACATCGGATTTACTTAATATCTTTCGGAGGTTGCCAATCTCGGATAGCCTCCGTCTTCTGAGGGTCGACATGAACTCTGTCAGATGAAATTACATGCCCGAGAAAAGTCACTTCGGACATCCAGAACTCACATTAAGAAAACTTCCATAAAATTGCTCGCGTCTCAACACGTCGAGAACCTGAAGAAGATGAACCTCGTGTTCCTCTCGGCTAAGAGAATAAATCAAAATGTCGTCGATGAAGACAACAACAACTGATCTAAAAAGTCGATGAAAACCCGATTCATTAACTCCATGATTACTGCAGGAGCAATAGTTAGCCCGAACGGCATAACTACGAACTCATAATGACCATAGCGTATATGAAACGCTGTCCTTGCGATATCCGATTCTCGAATCCGCAACTGGTGATATCCAGATCTTAAGTCGATCTTGGAAAATACTGAAGCTCCCTGAAGTTGATCTAAAAGATCATCAATACGAGGTAAAGGATACTACTCTTGATCATCACCCTGTTCAACTCCTAGTAATTAATACACACACGAGACGAGCCATCCTTCTCCTTCACAGATCACACTGGTGCTCCTCACGGGGACGCAATCGGTCGAAGATGACCTTTCTCGAACTATTCCTCAAGTTGAATCTTCAACTCCTGCATTCTGGTCGGGGTCATCCGATACGGTGCCTTCGATAAAGGGAACGTACCGGCTCCATCTCACTCCTGAATTCCCCTACTCTATGTGAAGGCAACTAGATAACTCGTCTGGAAATACATCGTCAATCGATGACAATGATATCACGAATGATTGAACATTTCGATTGCCCTAGAATGGTCAATCGATAAAAGAGGTACCAGTAATGATTGAACAACTCGATTGCCTTAGAAAGGTCAATCGATGAAGATGATACAATGAATGTTTAAATAACTCGATCGTCTTAGAAAGGCCAATCGATGGAAATGATGGAATGAATGATTGAACAACTCGATTGCCCTAGAAAGGCCAATCGATGGAAATGATACAATGAATGATTGAATAACTCGATTGCCCTAGAAAGGCCAATCGATGAAAATGATACAATGAATGATTGAATAACTCGATTGCCTTAGAAAGGCCAATCGATGAGAATGATACAATGAATGATTGAATAGTTCGATTGCGGAATTTCTCTGCTTTCGCCATAATAGAAATTCTCTTTGGAACAACAGGATTACTTCCTGAAGCACACATTCGACAACCAACGACGGAAAGATAGCGACCAAACGCTAACAAATGCGAGGGCGATGTCAAGGCGGTTAAACCAACTAATACCGAAATTACATCGTCTAAGATAAATTCACCACGATTAGATCCATTAACCAATCGCGGTCATTAAGTAGGACTATCCCGAATTAAGTCTATTCAAGCATGATTCGAAAATGAATGAATGCGGTGTACCAAAGATCAAAAGGTACACACAAGTTGAAATAAAATTACGAGTATACCCGAAATCATTCGGCCACCGGATCGTCGATCCTCCTCATCATATGAATCAGGACTTGCCGGTCCCGAACCGACGCTCCCGTCTCATAAATACGAGCTCCAACTCTATTTGCTTCCATTGTCTTAAGCAGCGATGACAAAGCGATCGATTCAAACGCTGGTTGCTTGGGGCACGAGATACCGCCGGAGCCGACTTGGAGTCCTTTCGGCAAAACGGGCCTTATGCCCAAAATTCCCACAATTATAGCACGTGATAGACGGTTTCGGACACTCGGTCTGAAATGACCCGGCGTTCCACAATTGAAACAGTGATGGCGATCGCCGCTCGGGAATGAGATCCCGCACGATTATGCGCCGTAGGAGGTCGCTCGAAAGCGATAGGACTCACACGAGGCTTCTTGAAGGTTGGTACCGCCATCGGATTGATTACGCCGTTGATTTCTTGTTGACAAATGAAGGTTGTTGTTCAGCACTTTCCTTAGCGGTGGCTCATACGGAGAGTTCTCTCGATTAATCCGGTCAGTGGCGCAATGATGATTGAGCAACCGCACATGGGTCATCATGGCCTGCATAAAAGTGAGTGGATCAACCCGAACATCTTCGATCGATCCGAGTCCTGGGCACGATATCTCGGCGAGTGATTATTTCTCGGGTTTCGGTTCGCACTGCCTCTCCGTGCATCCCCTGACAGTTCTCTCCATACCGAAGTAGGAAGGTCGCATAATGATTATATTTCCCGCATGATTAGCACGTTACGATTATGTCATGAGATGATGAAAATGAGTATACATGCTCTAACTTAGTGATTATATGTATGATTCTTGAAGTTACATGATTATCGATGAAATTCTTAAAATGATTATCTTGAATAACTTAACAAGATTGATAATATGATCATCCAGTTGACAACTTAGTAATGAAATGAAGAGAGTAATTAATGAGTTAACATTATCGTCCTGATCATTAACTGAGTATTGGAATGAATTAAGTGATTAATGAGTTAATATGATCGTCCTGATCATTAACTGAGTATTGAAATGAATTAAGTGATTAATGAGTTAATATGATCGTCCTGATCATTAACTGAGTATTGAAATGAATTAAGTGATTAATGAGTTAATATGATCGTCCTGATCATTAACTGAGTATTGAAATGAATTAAGTGATTAATGAGTTAATATGATCGTCCTGATCATAATGAATGATGATGTTTGAGGATTGTCATTGGATGAATGATGTATGAATGACTATTGCCAGAAATTATACCATGGCGTTAGAAATCTTACAGTTCTTCCGGTCTGATTGGCTCGGCATTTGCACAGGTCACACGTGACGTGAAAGTCCAATGATACTAGTCTGATGACGATGATTTCAAATAAGACATGACTCGGAAGGTAGTATTCAAAACCACGCTCCGATACCAACTCTGTAACACCCCAAACTAGGCGGATATTACAGTCCCGTAAATCCCCAACTGGGACCCACCAGGCAAATGAAAATGAATGAATTACACAAGATAAATGTAGTACCGAACTACATTACAACAATAATTACTCCGATGAGGAGTTTAATTACAACACACCAGGACAATACCGAATACTAGTGTATTTTATATGAAGATAAAATACACAACACTGAATGAAACGGAGTATTCAAATGAAAGTCTGCAAAGGAAAAATAAAGGACAATAACATGAATAACTGAAAGATCGGGGCCCCCTACTAGTATCACTAGGACTCCTCGACATCAACATGCTATTCCCGTGCGTTTGCCTTGCCATGACCTGAAAAACAAAATCCCCAGCCGGGGTCAGTTAAACAGAACAACAATCCTCAAGGGTTGAAAATACACAAACATGATTTAACTGAAGTTATGAAATATCCTTAGTTATGAATTACGCTGAAGAGGGGTATCATAGTACGCCCGTAGTGTTCTGTGCAAGTGTACAAGACGAATGACCGGACACACCCGTCCTTGTACCTAATTAGTCTCACGGAGGTAACTGCTACCGTGTGCACACCCAATGTATCACTCCCAATACATGGCCATAACGTGCCCGACTAAAAATTCCACACATCCGCACCCGGCCACGCAATATGAACCCAGAAGGTCATATGAACGAGAATGACCGTAATGAATATCAATGAATAAATAATAATCTGACAAAGTCAAGAATGACTCACCGAGATGAGAGTAATAATGAAATGAATGATAGCTCAACGAAAAGATTGGAACCGTCGTTCCTTATGACTGAAGTGATTAATTGACAATAACAAGTTTTAATATGATTAATACAATGATGAATGAGTTATGATTATGATTGATCAACAACAAAAGGTATGAATATCCTTTTAACCGAGTAAGAATTAACTTACACAACACCGGCGACAATTATCCTTCCACGAACAACGTCCTAAATGAAGTGTCGGTCGCACGAACAACCTTAATTCAATACAATTACCAACAATCCGATCAATACACGAATTAAACACGAATATAACGAATTCCAAACGTCGATACGACTAAACCAAGTCTATAGAGACATTAAATCAAACACGTTGTGTCCAAACTCCGATTGTTTACAATCAAACCTCAATATACCAATATCAAAATCCCCAAGAAGTGTTTCAAACCAACAAAACATCTCCAATACGATCAATAATCCGTTATGAATATCCAAAAATGTGATTATAACAACAATTAGTCGAAAATCCCTAATTCCAACTCGATTTTCAACGTGTTCTTGAATAATTCCTCAATAATCCAATGAATCCTTATACAAACTCATAATCATATACATATCCCTTCATATAACATGATTATAACGTCCAAAACATCATATCTCAACACAAAATCGAAGTCCAAAGTGTTGAAGAATTTACCTCTTGAAGATCCAACCAATTCGATCCGATGAGAACGTGTAAAAACGACTATCCAAGCTTCCCAAATGATTGAAGGTGATGAAAATACACACTCAAATGATAATTGATGAAGAAATCTCTCCCTCAAGTTATTCTCTCTCGGTTGCAGGTGAAGAAGATGGAAAAAAATGGAAGAAATGAGCTCAAAATGCTCAAAAAAATGAATTTATAGGGGTTGACTCGGCAGCCAGACTCGACCGTGCCCGCGACACGGTCGCGGCGCGCATCGGCCGGCGAGGACTCGACCGTGTCTCGCTTGACACCGTAGCGGCGCGAAGGGGCCTACCGACAGTGACCGTCGCGGCGCTCGGCATTGACTCGGCCGTGTCCCGGCACACGGTCGGGCCTCCTGGCGACGGTTACGGCCTATCCGGAAGGGTACGACTTCGGCCGTGCTGCACGACACGGTCGGGTCCCGAGGCAGACACTTCGGCATTATCCGGACGAGTACGGCACGGGCCGTGTCGGACGACACGACCGAGTCCGGTCGGCCGTGATCGGCCAAAATCTGAAAAATGAGCGGGTGAGCTAAAACGACCATAACTCTCTCGTCCGGACTCCGATTGACTCACCGTTTGAACCATTGGAAAGCTAACTCGATGCTCTATAATATTGCGAAGATTTAGAATTTTTGGAGTTACCAAAAATTAATGGTGATCTAACAAAGTCGAACTCGTATGAGGAAAGTTAAAACAATGAACAATAATGATACACAACTCGAAGTTTTTCCGAACGGTGAACACGGTGAATGAATATGATTGATGAATGATTATAAATGAGTGAAAATCCACTGAGTGACAATCACCGAATGAAATTATTGAATGATAATGACTGAATTACAACCGGGCATTACATCAACAAAGCTCAAAAGGACTAACGGTAACAAGGACGGTAATTTCGGGTATATCATCCCCAACACCATGACAATACGATCAAGGGTATCACCATATCATGAATCATAGATTATCAGAACATTTCATACACACGAAACGCATAATAATCACAATAATTCAACCATCATTATAACCAAGCAAGATAACTTGCCTCAATTCCGTAGATGAATAATCCTTCTTTGAATGGTCAAACGAACGGTATCCTCGTCTAACAATACTCACGTGAACAAGCAACCTTGAATGAAATGTAATTCATTCAACAACACATTCGTACGATAACGGTATTATTACATAAATAATATTCGTAAATTTACTTGAATAAATCAATTATCCTATTGATCACTTTAATGTTCTTATCATCATATGTTTATCATGTTCATTCAAATAGTCTAACATTAATGTCAAATACTTGAAGTTCAGTTTATTACCAAAGTAACATTGTGAAAACATCTTTTCAAATCATCGGCACTTCCAATTACGATATAAGTTTGTGTTAATTACGTTCTTCATTATTTTACCAATAATTACATTAAAAACTGATTCCTATACGAAGCATAAACTCAAGTTTTTAGTGCACTAAGAACATCATCTTAATTTACGTCTCTTAACATACACGGATTAATGAAATGGAATTCGGCTACTCATCTACCGCATTTGTATCACCATATTCACTATAATCCTCTTGAGAACATTATTAACATATCAATATAGCATTTAACACCCTTTTAAGCTATCAACGAACTCGATTAACTTGATCATATGAAGATTACAACTTCCTTCCATCAAAATCTATTGTTTTACTTTTGAAGAATTTATTAAAAGCCTAGTTATATCATTGGATACTTGAAATTCTAAAAGTAACTTCATCCCATCTTGTGAATATCATCTTTAAAGGGTTAACATAATTCTTCCAACAATTTATTAACAAAGTGTTGGTTTTAGAGGCCAAAATTATGGTTCCATATTACCTTCAAGAATCAATTGAATGTTCAAGACAAGTTTAACATTTCTCACCTTTAATCATTAAGGATTTCATCCCTAACATGTTCCTAGTATTGAGACTATAATCAACTTCCGATTATCATGTTATACATCAGGTTTTATGTATATCATTATCAACACAATCACATTATGAAGTTATTTACATCAAGAAGTAACACTAATACCCTTAATGTTAATCTTCACTTAGTTTGAGCATGATTCAATTAACTTATCATGTTTACACTAGCTTAAACTAACATTATGTGAAGTATTTATCTACTAACATCATCATAAGCATGGATTTGATATGAGTTAAAGAAAGACCAACCTCAAAATGAAGAACAACACCAACACTTCAAGGGATACACTTCAATCTCTAACTCTCCAAGTCACCAATCAAGTGCTGAAGCTCCAACACAAGTTAGAAGGGCTAGAAACGGAGTTGGAAGGGAAGGGAATCGTTTTTCTCAGTTGGGAGGTTGAATGGTTCGAGCAGGAAATGAATGGCAAGTCATATTTTTATAACCTGAACTCGTCGTTACGTACGTTAAAGAAAGGTGTTAACGTACGTTACAGTCCTTACGTACGTAATCTTATGATCATTACGTACGTAACCAATTTTGTCAGATCTTACTGCCTCAAAACACGCAAATCGTTACGTACGTAACTATATAGATATTACGTACGTAATAGCCGTTGACTTGGCTATCGCGATCGACTCCCGACCACCTACCCCCACTCGGCCCCACCCGCCGAAAGGCGGACTGTTGGTGGATCTCCCGCATTACGTATGTTAACATATGTATGTTACGTACGTAAGGCGACGTACATAGCGTACGTTAAGAAGATAGGTTAACGTACGTTAAGTGCTATAACAAGCATAAATGGAATTCTCTCAATATCACCCAACAATTAATATAGTATAAATGACCATGATTCCAACTTAACATAATTCGTCGATATATTTGCTATAACAATACAGATATGGTGCGAAGATACTTGGTTTAAATCAGAAAATACAATAGTAAAGGCGAGGGCATTACATACTCCCCCTCTTAAAAGGAGTTTCGTCCCCGAAACTAAGGGGTAAACAACTCGGGGTATTTCTCTCGCATGTTATCTTCAGTCTCCCACGTAGCTTCCTCAACTCCATGTCTCGACCACTGAATTTTTAATAGGGGAATCGCCTTGTTCCTCAGCTGTTTAATTCTTCTCTCAAGTATCTGCACAGGCCGTTCTTCATACGAATGGTCATCGGCTATTTCGACCTCGTCGAATTGAATAATGTGGCTTGGGTCAGCAACATACTTCCTCAACTGAGATACATGGAATACGTTGTGAATCCGGCTCAAAGCTGGTGGTAATGCTAAACGATAGGCTAGGTCGCCTACTCGTTCCAGGATCTCAAACGGACCAATATACCTTGGGCTCAACTTGCCTCTCTTCCCGAATCGGAAAACACCTCTAGTAGGAGATACTTTGACTAGTACATGGTCACCAACCTCAAACTCGAGTGGTCGTCGACGATTATCTGCATATGATTTCTGGCGGCTTTGGGCCGTTAATAGACGACTCTTGATCAGGGAAATCTTCTCGCGGGCTGCCAATAACATATCAAGTTCCGTACCAATAGATTCAGACAAATCGTCCCAGCACAAAGGGGACCTACAACGACGACCATACAATGCCTCATAAGGTGCCATCATGATCGAGGCATGCCATCTATTATTATATGTGAATTCTACCAACGATAGTTGGGCTTCCCAGTCGGGCTTCCAATCGAGAGCACATCCCTCAACATATCCTCTAGAGTTTGAATAGTCCTCTCAGACTGACCGTCGGTCTGAGGATGAAAAGCCGTACTGAAGTTCAACTGTGTACCCATAGCACGATGAACCGCTTTCCAAAAGTGCGACACGAACCGTCCGTCCCGATCTGATACAATACTCTTAGGGGTGTCATGCAGTCTCACAATCTCTTTGATGAATAATTGGGCCAATCTCTCAGGGCCCCAAGTATCCTTGATCTCCAAGAAGTGGGCTGATTTAGTCAATCGATCTACAATCACCCAAATCGTATTCATGCCTCGACGGCTCTTCGGCAAGCTAGTAATAAAATCCATCGATATGTCTTCCCACTTCCACTTGGGAATCGGAAGCGGTTTCATCATGCCAGCTGGTCATTGATGCTCAATCTTGACCTGCTGACAGGTCAAACATTTCGAAACGAATTCGGCAACCTCCCGTTTCATGTTACCCCACCAATAATACGGCTTCAAATCCTTATACATTTTGTTCGATCTCGGGTGTATGGAATACGGGGTAGCATGAGCCTCCTTCAGAATAGTATTCCTCAACTCTTCGTCTGCTGGTACACATACTCGGTTTTTAAAGCGTATCAGTCCATCCTCGTGAACCACAAATCCAGGAGCCTTCCCCTGATTGATTTCTCCTCGAACTATGGATAAGAATGGGTCCGTCATCTGTTTCGTCCTGATCATCTCATCAAGGGATGATGAAATATCAAGCGTGCACAGTTGTCCCTGAATGCGTTGCAACCAGACCTCAATCTCTGGTCTCATGAACTCTAATTGCAACCCCTTCTGGGCGGTCAAACGAGCCAGTATCTGCTCCTGCACCGTCTTGCGGCTCAAGGCATCGGCAACCACGTTTGCCTTGCCTGGATGATAAAGGATCTCGATATCATAGTCTTTGATTAGCTCTAACCACCTCCTTTGTCTCATATTCAACTCTTTTTGGGTAAAAATATACTTCAGGCTCTTGTGGTCCGTAAAAATCCGGCAAGTAACTCCATACAGATAGTGGCGCCAGATTTTTAAGGCAAACACTACAGCTGCTAACTCCAAATCATGAGTTGGGTAGTTGACCTCGTAAGGACGCAACTGTCTAGACGCATAGGCGATCACTTTCCCGTCCTGCATTAATACGCAGCCAAGGCCCTATCTCGATGCATCGCTATATACCACGAATCCTTCCGTTCCTCTAGGTAGTACCAAAACAGGTGCTGAAATTAATCGACGTTTGAGTTCATCAAAACTTTGCTGACATGCTTCCGACCACAAGTACTTCTTATCTTTCCTCAACAGATTAGTCATCGGTTGAGCAATTTTGGAAAATCCTTCCACGAATCGTCTGTAATAGCCTGCTATACCCAGAAAACTACGAACTTCCTTCACGTTCTTCGGAGGTAGCCAGTCTCGGATAGCTTCTGTCTTCTGTGGGTCTACTCTTACTCCATCTGCTGATATTACATGTCCCAGAAAAATAACTTCAGACATCCAGAATTCACACTTAGAAAATTTTCCATAGAGTTGTTCTCGCCTTAATGCATCGAGAACCTGGCGGAGGTGACACTCATGCTCCTCACGATCACGAGAGTAGATCAGAATGTCATCAATAAAAATGACTACAAAGCGATCCAGATAATTAATAAAAACTCGATTCATCAATTCCATGAATACTGCGGGTGCATTAGTCAGTCCGAATGGCATGACAACGAACTCATAATGCCCATAGCGAGTGCGAAAAGCTGTCTTCGGGACGTCAGACTCTCGAATCCGCAATTGGTGGTACCCGGATCTCAAGTCGATCTTGGAAAATACAGCATCTCCCTGGAGCTGATCCAATAGATCATCGATGCGAGGTAATAGCCGTTGACTTGGCTGTCGCGATCGACTCCCGACCACCTACCCCCGCTCGGCCCCACCCGCCGAAAGGCGGACTGCTGGTAGATCTCCCGCATTACGTACGTTAACATTTGTATGTTACGTACGTAAGGCGACGTACATAGCGTACGTTAAGAAGATAGGTTAACGTACGTTAAGTGCTATAACAAGCATAAATGGAATTCTCCCAATATCACCCAACAATTAATATAGTATGAATGACCATGATTCCAACTTAACATAATTCGTCGATATATTTGCTATAACAATACAGATATGGTGCGAAGATACTTGGTTTAAATCAGAAAATACAATAGTAAAGGCGAGGGCATTACACCACGTATCCTTAATCTCGAGAAAGTGGGCTGACTTAGTTAAGCGGTCCACAATCACCCAGATCGTATTCATGCCATGACGACTCGTCGGTAAACTCGTGATAAAATCCATAGAAATGTCTTCCCACTTCCATTCCGGAATAGGGAGAGGTTTCAGCATACCCGCCGGTCGCTGATGTTCAATCTTGACTTGTTGACAGGTTAAGCATCTCGAAACAAATTCTGCGACTTCTCGCTTCATATTACTCCACCAGTAATTTTGTTTCAAGTCCTTGTACATCTTGCTAGACCCCGGGTGAACGGAATAAGGGGTAGCATGTGCTTCTCTCAAAATCGAGTTTTTCAACTTGTCATTCGCCGGTACGCACAACCGATTCTTAAAACGCAAAAGTCTATCCTCATGGACCACAAATCCGGGGGCTTTCCCCTGAGTCACATCCTCTCGAATGCGTAATAAAAATGGGTCCGAACCGTGATTCTCCCTGATCGCCTCCTCAAGTGGCGATGAAATTTCCAACGTACAAAGTTGCCCTTGCACTCACTGAAGCCAGACCTTGATCTCGGGTCTAAGGAATTCTTGTTGAAGCTCTTTCTGAACTGTTAAACGAGCCAGCATCTGCTCCTGAATGGACTTACGACTCAAGGCGTCGGCGACAACGTTCGCCTTGCCCGGGTGGTAAAGGATCTCGATATCATAATCTTTGATTAATTCCAACCACTGTCTCTGTCGCATATTTAACTCCTTCTGAGTAAATATATACTTCAAACTCTTGTGATCAGTGAAGATTTGACAGGTAATGCCATAAAGGTAATGACGCCAAATTTTCAACGCGAAAACCACGGCTGCTAGCTCCAGGTCATAGGTCGGATAATTAATCTCGTAAGGTCTCAATTGCCGTGAAGCATAGGCAATAACCTTCCCATTCTGGATGAGCACACATCCGAGACCCCGCCCGGACGCATCACTATAAACCACAAATCCTTCCGTCCCTTGCGGTAAGGAAAGTACAGGTGCCGACATTAAACGACTCTTGAGTTCCTCAAAACTCCATTGACACGCGTCGGACCACGTGTATTTCTTATCCTTTCGCAAAAGGTTCGTCAATGGTTATGCGATTTTAGAAAATCCTTCCACAAACCGCCGATAATAACCGGCTAATCCGAGAAAGCTTCGGATTTCCTTAACATTCTTCGGAGGTAACCAATCCTAGATAGCCTCCGTCTTCTGAGGATCAACACGCACTCCATCTGATGAAATTACATGCCCGAGAAAAGTCACTTCGGACATCCAGAACTCACATTTGGAAAACATTCCATAAAGTTGCTCTCGTCTTAACACGTCGAGAATCTGATGAAGATGAACCTCGTGTTCCTCTCGGTTACGAGAATAAATCAAAATGTCATCAATGAAGACAACAACAAACTGATCCAAAAAATCGATGAAAACCCGTTTCATTAACTCCATGAATACCGCAGGTGCATTAGTCAATCCAAACGGCATAACCACAAACTCATAATGACCATAGCGTGTTCGAAACGCCGTCCTAGCGATATTCGACTCTCGAATCCGCAACTGATGATATCCAGATCTTAAGTCGATCTTGGAAAATACTGAAGCTCCCTGAAGTTGATCCAAAAGATCATCAATACGGGGTAAGGGATACTTATTCTTGATTGTCACCCTGTTCAACTCCCGATAATCAATACACAAGCGAAAAGAACCATCCTTCTTCTTGACAAACAACACCGGTTCTCCCCACGGGGACGCACTCGGTCGGATATAACCCTTCTCGAACAACTCTTCAAGTTCATTCTTCAACTCCTGCATTTCGGTCGGGGCCATCCGGTACGGTGCCTTAGATATTGGAGATGTACCAGGCTCCAACTCAATCGTGAATTCCACATCTCTCTGTGGAGGCAAACCAGGTAACTCATCTGGGAATACGTTGGCATATTCTCTCACTACCGGTATATCCGCCAACATTATCGATGATTTCTCGGTTTTAGTCATATAGCACCAATAACCAATACACCCCTGATTGAGTAATCTCACTGCTTTCATCAAATTAATAACTCTTCCAGAACAGCCGGGATTACCTCCCTGAAACACACATTTGACCCCATCGTCTGAAATGATAGTGACCATACGCTTACGGACACTAATGATGGCATCATGACGATCCATCCAATCAATACCCAAGATGACGTCGTCTCTCGGCAAATCTACCACGATTAGGTCTGCTGGCCATACACGGCCATGAAGCTGAATCGGACAATTCTGAATCTCACGATTTCCGATAACTCGTCTACCATCAGGTAGACCAATGACATAAGGCTCACAACTAGTAGCACTACACGGACGTAGTCTACTCAAACATGACTCGGAAATGAATGAATGCGATGCACCAGTATCAAAAAGGGTACACACAGGTTGAGATAGAATATCGAGTATACCTGAGATCATCCGAGCCTCTGGATCGTCGGTCTTCTTCATCTCATAAATCCGGGGCTTGCTAGTCCCGGCACCGGATGCTCCGGTCTGATGGCTATAGGCTCCACCTTTATTTGCTCCTGTCGTCTTGAACAACGCATACTGAGTAGCTTGATTCTGAACGGCTGACTGCTTCGGGGCTTGAGATGCCGCCGGAGTATTTTTTGAGTCTCTTCGGTCAAAACGGGCCTTATGCCCAACAATTCCGCAATTATGGCACGTGACAGACTGTCTCGGACACTTGGTGCTGACATGACCAAGATCCCCACAGTTAAAACAGGTGATGGCCGAACTGGCCGCTCGTGATTGAGATTCCGCGGGCTTAGGCATCACAGGAGGTCGCTCCGAAAAAGCAGAGCCCGCACGAGGTTTCTTGAAAGTGGCCTGACTGCCGTCAGACTGATTACGGTTCTTGGACTTTTTGCTAGCAGATGAAGGTTGATGCTTAGCAATCTCTTTAACCGTAAGCTCATAGGTAAGAGCTTTCTCAATGAATTCGGCCAACGTGGTGCAATTATGATTAAGCAACTGTAGTCTCATACGGGGTTTCAGCCTCTTGCTGAAATACTTGATCTTATCCGCCTCGGAGTGAAAAATAGATGAGGCGAATGGAAGAAGTTCCTGAAATTTCTCGGCAATGGCGAGAACATCCTCGTCTGTTGAGGGGTCGGGAGTGAGTAATTCTGACAGCTTAGCCTCTCTGAGTGGGGCCGGATAATACATCTCCATCATGAGAGTCTTGAATTGATCCCAAGTACATGATCCGTCGGTGGGCTTCAACGACAACCACCAAGAATGTGCGCATTTACCCAGATAGTAAGCCGCAACTGAGACTTTGTGTCCTTCAGGACACTCTACCATAGCGAACAACTTCTCGAAATGTTCGAGCCAATAAATAATATCCGCCGGCACAGACGAGCCTTCAAAAGTAGGTGGCCTTTGGCGAGAGATGTCGCCGATGATACTGCTCACATTCCTCTCTTGCCTCTGAGGTGGCGGCGGAAGATCCTGTTGATTTTGATTAGCTGAATTATGCATCGTCTCCATTAGTTGTGCCATCTGCGTCATTTGGGCCATCATGCCCTGCATAAAAGCGAGTGGGTCAACCCGAACACCTTCTCGACCGAGCCGTGTCTCCGGTACGACTTCGATAGTGAATGATCACGTCCAGGTGAATGAGTGGCAGTGTCGCTGCTCGATGAATTAGCATTATTCCTTGCGTTCGCACGTGTATTCACACGAGCTCTTGGGATTCGGCCCGCACCACGGCCTCGTCTTCCTCGTCCTCTTCTTGCTCTCTCCATACTGAAGTAGGAAAGTCACATGATGATTATATTCCCCGCATGAATATCACGTTATGATTATGACATGAGATGATGAAAATGAGCATACACGCTCTAACACAGTGATTACATGAATGATCAACTAAGGTGACATGATTATCTGATGAAATTATTGAAATGATTATCTTGCACAAATTAACAAGATTAATGATATGATCTTCCTGATCAACAACTGAGTAATGAAATGAATTGAGTGATTAACGAGTTAACATGACCGTCCTGGTCAAAATGAAAATGATGATTGAGGATTGTTAACTGATGAATTATGAATGAATGATTCTTATTGCCAGAATTATACCATGGCGTTAGAAATCTTACAGTTCTTAGTCTGATTGGCTCGGCATTTGCACAGGTCACACGTGACGCGAAAGTCCAATGATACTAGTCCGATGACGATGATTTCAAATGAGACATGACTCGGAAGGTAGTATTCAAAACCACCCTCTGATACCAACTCTGTAACACCCCAAACTAGGCGGATATTACAGTGCCGTGGACCCCCGACTGGGACCCACCAGGCGAATGAAAATTGATGAATTAAATAATATAATTGTAGTACCGAACCACATTATATTACCAAATACTCCGATGATTAGCTTAAGTACAATACACCAGGACAATATAGAATACTAGTATATTTTATATGAAGATAAAATACACCACCCTGAATAAATAAACATCTCAAACGGAATTTGCAGCGGAAAATACAAATGACGGAAATGACTGAAATAACCGGAATGACTGGGGCCCCCTACTAGTATCACTGGGACTCCACGCCGTCAACATGCTCTTCCCGTACCTTTGCCTTGCCGTGACCTGAAAACAAAATCCCCCAACGGGGTCAGTTACACAGAACAACAATCCTCAAGGGTTGAAAACACACAATCATGATACATCTGAAGTTATGAAATATCCTTAATTATGAATTACGCTGAAGAGGAGTATCATAGTACGCCCGTAGTGTTCTGTGCAAGTGTACAAGACGGATGACCGGACACACCCGTCCTTGTACCTAATTAGTCTCACGGAGTTAATCTTTACCGTGTGCACAGCCCAATGTATCACTCCCAATACATGGCCATCGCGTGCCCGACTAAAAATTCCACACATCCGCACCCGGCCATGCAATATGAACCCAGAAGGTCATATGAAACAGAATGACAACAATGAATATCAATGGATAATAATTCGACAAGGTCAAAAATGACTCACCGAGTTGAAAATAATAGTGAAGTGATTGATAACCCAATGAAATGATTGGAACCGCCGTTCCTCGTGAATGAAATGATTATTCGACAATTACAAGTCTCAATACGGTTAATACAATGATGAATGAGTTATGATTATGAATGAACAACAACAAAAGGAATGAATATCCTTTTAACCGAGTAAGAATTAACTTACTCAACACCGGTGACAATTATCCTTCCACGAACAACGTCCTAATTGAGATATCGGTCGCTCAAACAACCTTGAATAAATACAATTACCAACAATACGTTCAATATACGAATCAAACACGAATATAACGAACTCAAAACGTCGATACGATTAAACCAAGTTCATTGGGGCATTATATCGAACACTTTGTGGCCAAACTTCAATTGTTTATAACCAAGCCTCAATAATACCAACATCAAATCCCCAAGAAGTGTTTCAAACCAACAAAACATCTTCAATACGATCAGTAATCCGATATGAATCTACAAATTCGTGATTACAACAACGATTAATCGAGAACCCCCAAATCCAACTCAATATTCAAAGTGTTCTTGAATAATCCTTCAATAATCCAATGAATAATCGAACATATCCATAATCATGCGTATATCACTACATACAACATGATCTTAACATCCAAAACATCATATTTCAACACAAAATCGAAATCCAAGATGTTGAAGAAATTACCTCTTGAAGATCCAAGCACTTTGATCCGAAGAACACGCGTTAGATCGATTATCCGAGCTTCACGATCGAAAGGAGATGAAGAAAATCACACACTCAAGTGATAGATGAAGGAAAATCTCCCCCTCAAGCCTCTCTCTCTCGTATGGTTGAAGAAAAGGTAAGAAATGAGCTGAATTCGCTGAAAAAACGCAATTATAGAGTTGACTGCCCTATGTGCCGCGGCCCGGCCGAAGTGTGCCGCGGTACAGGGCCAAAAATGCCCCCCAGTGGTCGGCAGTGTGCCGCGGCCCGGACGAGTGTGCCTCGGCAGTGACTCGGCAGTGTGCCGCGGCCCCGTCGGCATGTGCCGCGGCACAAGGTACAGACAGGTTTGGCCGAAAATGCAATACGAGTGTGCCGCGGCCTGGACGGGTGTGCCGCGGCAGTGACTCGGCAGTGTGCCGCGGCCCTGCCGGCATGTGCCGCGGCACAAGGTACAGAGTGCTCGGCCAAAAATTGGAAAATGTGTGTGCCGCGGCGCACACTCCTTGTGCCGCGGCCCACACCCCCTTGGATCCTAAAATGATGAAAAATGACCCGGGAAGGGAAAAAAGCAATAGGAATTGATATTTGGGAACCAATAACACGAAATAGAAGTACGGAAACCCCAAAACGGTGGTTCCAAGTAATGATTACAAGGGTTCGTCCAACAAGAACACGATTTAAACAATGAAGAGATTTGAAATGACATGAATTCCAACGTCAACATCGACTAATGAATCAATTACAACAATCAAGATAATACTCTTTTCTCGATACCCGAATAAGGTTGAAACAATGAACAATATCGATACACAACTCGAAGTTATTCCGAGCAGTGAACCCGGATGAATGATTATTATCAAGTGATAAACTACATAGTGACAAATACCGAATGAAATTACTGAATGATAGTGACTGAATTACAACCGGGTATTACAGGGGCTACTGCCGTACTTTAGCAGTTAGTAGCCCAACTTGCTCAGATAGCTCAGGGTGGATGCCAGAATCCGCCCCCGACACCTGAAGAGGAAGCTAGTAAGTGGCTTCAGACGGTGACTAAGATGCACCCTCCTTGTTTCTCCGGATCTTCTGACTCCCTCGGTTGGGAGAATTGGCTCTTTCAGTTGTCCAGGACCTTTGATGCCGTATCTTGTCCTAAAGACAGGAGGGTACATATTGCCCAAGACTCCCGGATAAGGAAGTCATGAATGGTGGGAGGCCGTTGCGCCCAGAGACCGTCGAGCTACTTGGGAGGAGTTCAGGGCTGCTATGGAAGCAGAATATTGTCCACCGCCAGTTAAGGAGCGCAGAATTATGGAGTTCTTCACCGCTACAACTCAGGATGTGCCTATTTCTCAGGCCATCATTACTTACAATCAGCAGTTGGGTTTCGTGAGAGATCAAGTGCGATCAGAGGCTGATAAAATCCGTTACTTCAATATGCGCATGAAGCCGCATATCAGACAGAGTATGGCACCACTCATGTGTGCCACTTTGAAGGAGTATCAGGATCGCGCTCTAGCGATCGAGATGGCCACACCGGAATCAGAGTTGGGTACCGAGTCCAAGAAACAGAAAACGATTGGCAGTTTTTCAGCCGGCAAGAGTGGCCGATTTTCGAGAGCACAGTCTGCCCCTACACCTGGGAAGAGACCGTTTCATTAGGCTGGGGGATCTCAGGGTAATCGTTTAGTCCAGTCCGTTGCTTCTGGTGGCAGGGTTTGTTTTAACTGCAACCAATATGAGCATTTGATGAAGGATTGCCCTTCTCCTCCAGTTACTTGCTTTACTTGTGGGCAGACCGGGCATCGGGCAGCTCATTGTGAGAGGGCCACTAGGACCGCTAGAGTTCCGACTACCACTGCCGATCATAGGGATCACAGCATTCCAGCTACTCGTGTTCTGCAGAATTCGGGTCGTGGTAGGGGTCGGGGTCAGTCGGATTGCCGTGCAGCATCGAGTTCGGGTTCAGTTCACCCCCGATTGTATCAGATGAGGCGCACAGAGGAGGCATACGTTCCGGTGGCGTCAGGTACAACTCAGATCCTTACTCATCCAGTTTCAGTGCTTTTTGATTCGGGTGCTACCCATTCCTTTATTGCATCGGATTGTGTGAGTCGCATTGGTTTTGACTGCTTGTTTGAGTGTGAACCGTTTGTAGTGAGTACGCCCAGCGGGGATCGTATGGTTGGGGACCGGTAGGTTAAGGATTGCCCAGTGAGGATCGGGAGCCGGGATTAGCCCTCGAATCTCATTGTTATAGACCTTAAGGGTGAGGATTTGATCCTCGAAGACGATTGGTTGGATCGTCACAGTGCTATCATGAACTATCGGAATCGTACCATCTCGATAGTGGCCGAGGACGGCACCGAGCATACCCTCGTCGGTCGTAAGCCGGGTAGGTCGGGGATTGTGATTAGCGCCTTGAAGGCGATGAAACTTCTGAACTAGGGTTGTGTCGGTTACTGGTGTTATGCTCTGAAGGCGGAAGATGGTGGAGTTTATTTGTCGTCTATTCTAGTTGTTAGTGAATACCCCGACGTATTTCCGGATGACTTGCCGGGATTACCACCACATCGAGAGGTGGAGTTTCCTATTGATCTAGAGCCGAATGCAGCCCCTATTTCTCGAACGCCGTACCGTATGGCACCGTCGGAGATGTTAGAGTTGAAGAATCAGTTGGGAGAGTTGTTAGATAAAGGGTATATTCGACCGAGCGCATCGCCTTGGGGTGCGCCCGTACTTTTTGTTAAGAAGAAGGATGGATCGCTTCGTTTATGCATCGATTATCGAGAATTAAACAAGTTGACCATCAAAAATAAATACCCTTTGCCACGGATTGACGACTTGTTCGATCAGCTTCAGGGGGAGACAGTCTTTTCGAAGATTGATTTGCGATCGGGCTACTACCAGTTGAGGATTCGGGACATCGATATACCGAAAGCTGCCTTTCGGACGAGATATGGCCATTACGAGTTTGTGGTTATGCCTTTCGGGCTAACCAATGCCCCAGCAGTGTTCATGTAGTTGATGAACAAAGTTTTTATTGAGTATCTGGACAAATTCGTAGTCGTCTTTATCGATGACATCCTGATCTATTCACGGAGTCGGGAGGAGCATGCCTTACATCTCCGGATTGTATTAGACATTTTGAGAGCTGAGCAGTTGTATGCGAAGTTCTCTAAGTGTGAGTTTTGGCTCGAGGAAGTGATGTTCCTCAGGCATGTGATTTCAGCAGAGGGAGTTCGGGTAGATCCGCAGAAGATAGAGGCAGTGTTGGCTTGGGAGCCGCCTAAGAATGTGAAGGAGGTGAGAAGTTTTCTGGTTCTTGCCGGATATTACCGTCGATTTGTTGAGGGATTTTCTAGGATTGCTAAACCGCTCACTCAGTTGCTCCAGAAGACTCAGAAATTCGAGTGGACCGCAGACAGATAGAATAGTTTTGACGAGTTGAAGAGACGACTAACTACCACACCCGTGTTAGCATTGCCTCAGGGGAACGAAGATTTCGTGGTATATAGTGATGCTTCGGGCCTCGGACTCGGATGCGTTTTGATGCAGAGAGATAGGGTTATTGCTTATGCGTCCCGCCAGTTGAAACCGTATGAGGCGAATTACCCCACGCACGATTTGGAGTTAGCTGCGATCGTTTTCGCCTTAAAGATCTGGAGGCATTATCTCTATGGGTCGTCGTGTAAGATATTTACGGATCACAAGAGTTTGAAGTATATCTTCAGTCAAAAAGAGTTGAACATGAGACAGCGAAGGTGGTTGGAGCTAATTAAAGATTACGACCTCGAGATACTTTATCATCCGGGTAAGGCTAACATAGTGGCTGATGCATTGAGCCGAAAACCGGTGGAGTTACAGATGTTAGAGGTACTCACGCCATAGAGCAGGATCCGTCGGGATTTTATTTGTCAGAATATCTAGGTTTGGGTTCAGAGAGTTCAGGGTCAGTTATGTGCGTTGGAGATCACTTCGTCCTTGACTGATGATATTAAGGCGAAACAGTATGATGATCCGTTTTTAGTCCAACTGAGGGAGGATGTGAGGAAGGGGAAAGCCCCTGGATCTCTGGTTCAGGATGATGACGTTCTGAGATTTTGCGGCAGATTATGTGTACCGAATGACATTGAGTTGAGACAGAAGATTTTGAGTGAGGCTCATACTACGCCTTATTCCATACATCTTGGTACGAGCAAAATGTACAAGGATGTGAGGAGTAACTATTGGTGGAGTAATTTGAAATCGGACGTTAGCGAGTTTGTGGCGAAGTGTTTGACCTGTCAGCAGGTTAAGATTGAGCATCAGCGGCCCGCGGGGTTGCTATGACCACTTCCCATTCCGGAATGGAAATGGGAAGACATCTCTATGGATTTCATTACCGGGATGCCTAGGACTCGGACTGGAATGAACATGATTTGGTTTATTGTTGATCGACTAACCAAATCAGCTCATTTCCTGGGTATTAAGGACACTTGGGGACCGGAGAGGCTGGCGCGAGTGTTTATTGCAGAGATCGTGAGATTGCATGGGACTCCTAGGAGTATTGTTTCAGATCGAGATGGTCGGTTTGTATCACATTTTTGGCAGGCGGTTCATCGAGCTTTGGGGATTGAGTTGAGACTCAGTACGTCTTACCACCCTCAGACTGACGGATAGTCAGAACGGACGATCCAGACGTTGGAGGATATGTTGAGAGCCTGTGCCTTAGATTGGAATGATGATTGGGAGTCGCACTTGCCGTTGCTCGAGTTCACGTACAACAATAGTTGGCATGCCTCGATCAAAATGGCACCATTCGAGGCATTGTATGGGAGGAGGTGCAGATTGCTGTTGTGTTGGGATGATGCGTCCGAGCTGATTGGTACCGAGCCCGGTATGGTAGTTGAGACGAGAGAGAAGATTGCCCTGATTTGCGATAGATTGGTGACGGCCCAGAGCCGGCAGAAGTCTTATGCCGATATACGTCGCCGACCGTTGGAGTTTGAGGTGGGAGACCATGTGTTGCTTAAGGTGTCGCCGACACGGGGAGTTTACCGCTTCGGTCGGAAGGGTAAACTTAGTCCGAGATTTATTGGGCCGTTCGAGATTCTAGAGAGAGTTGGAGAGCTTGCATATCGGTTAGGTTTGCCGCCGTCCCTGAGCCACATGCACAACGTATTTCATGTTTCCCAGCTTAGGAAGTACGTACCGGACCCTAGCCATATTATTGATTTTGGAGAGATCGAGTTGGGGCCCAACATTACCTTCGAGGAGAGGCCGATTCAGATCTTAGAGCGTCGGGTGAAGCAACTCAGGCACAAAACCATTCCTTTGGTTAAAGTGCAATGGTCGAGGCATGGGTCCGAGGAAGCCATGTGGGAGACGGAAGAGAGAATGAGATCGAGATACCCCGAGTTATTCGTGTTGTAAGTTTCGGGACGAAACTTATTTTTAGGGGGAGATAATGTAATATCCGTGTTTTCTATTTTTGGTAATTTCTATTTTCGGTGTATATTCGTTTCGAACAACTCGCTTGGCACTGTTTTGGAATTCTGAATCTATCTTGTTCTTGGAGTTTCTCCGTTGGGATGAGTCTCGATGATGTTTTTACGTAATTTCATCTTGAGTTATATTTTATCGCATGTGTATTCGATACTCGTTAAACTCGTTCGATTTCGTCATTTTCCTATTTCCATGATTTCTTATGGTTGAGTAGAGCATGTTGTGAGTTTTGGATTGTTAATTCGACGTTGTATCGTGATTTTCGGATGTTTGGGCCGTTTTTGTACTTTCCTATAAGTTTAGGGAATTGTTCCTTGTTCGATTTTGGTTGTGTACCTCGGACCGTTTTGGGGTTTCCGTACTTCCATTTCGTGTTATTGTTTCGCAAATATCGATTTCTATTTCTTTTATTCTCTTCCCGGATCATTTTTCATCATTTTGGGACCCAAGGGGGGGTGTGGGCCGCGGCACAAGGAGTGTGCGCCGCGGCACACATTGTCGATTCACGGGCCTGACGATGCACTGTGGGCCGCGGCACACTGCCGAGCCACTGCTGCGGCACACTCGTCCGGGCCGCGGCACACTCGTGTTGCACTTTTCGGTCAAACCTTCTGTACCGTGTGCCGCGGCACATGCCGACGGGGCCGCGGCACACTGCCGAGTCACTGCCGCGGCACATTTATCAGGGCCGCGGCACACTACCGATCACTGGGCGCAGTTTTGGCCCTGTGCCGCGGCACACTTCGGCTGGGCCGCGGCACACAGGGCAGTCAACTCTATAACTGCGTTTTTTCCAGCGAGATTCACTCATTTTTTTCTTTTCATCCACCATACGAGAGAGAGAGGCTTTAGAGGGAGATTTTCCTTCATCTATCACTTGATTGTGTGATTTTCTTCATCTCCTTTCGATCGTGAAGCTCGGATTGTGGATCTAACATGTGTTCTTCGGATCAAAGTGCTTGGATCTCCAAGAGGTAATTTCTTCAACATCTTGGATTTCGATTTTGTATTGAGTTATGACATTTTGGATGTTAAGATCATGTTGTATGAAGTGATATACACATGATTATGGATATGTTTGATTATTCATTGGATTATTGAAGGATTATTCTAGAACACTTTGAATATTGAATTGGATTTGGGGATTTTCGATTAATCGTTGTTGTAATCACGAATTTGAGTATTCATATTGGATTATTGATCGTATTGAACATAATTTGTGATTTTGAACTCCAAGTTTTCCATTGTTCGTCGCTTATAGTCGATGATACCCAAGTCATGACCGACAAATTGTTCCAGCGGGTAGAATTAGGATTAATTCTTACCTTTCCGCATTAATGAGACTTGTTGTATACCGTTATTATGATTAGGAACGGAGTTGGGAGGATTGTTCGGACCAAAACCTATTCTTTCGTCGTTTCCTTCGTTTCGTCTTATTCAAGGCAAGTATATGTATTACATTTCATTATGTAGGTTGTGTTTTCGAAAAGATTAATGAATTGTGGTTTTCGAGTGCGTGAGTTGTGTTCCTTCCACCCGGAGTGTCCGATGGGATGTCTGGGGGTCGATACTAAGGGGTACGGCTGAGGAAGTGGGCTTGGGTGCGTGTGTGGTTGAACTTCCACCCGGAGTGTCCGACGGGATGTCTGGGGGTCGATACTAAGTGGTACGGCCGAGGAAGTGGACTTGGGTGCGTGTGTGGTTGAACTTCCACCCGGAGTGTCCGAGGGGATGTCTGGGGGTCGATACTAAGGGGTACGGCCGCGAAAGTGGTATCCCACCCGGAGCGTTCGACGGGATGTCTGGGGGTCGATACTAAGGGGTACGGCCACGGGATACCAGTTGTGATTTTGTGATATCGTGATGATTGAAACTGATTTGATTGCCAATGTAGTATTCCGGAATATTTATGGCAAATGATATCTGATTGAGATGATCGTGTAAAACCGTATTTGTATATAATGTTGTGTAATTGTGTACTTGCACTAGCTATTCGAATGCTAACCCCTTAAATGGGGGAAATGCGTCTTATGCATTTCAGGTACCGGGAGAGCTGAGGAGCAGGCACGGGACATGCACGCAAAGGATGGGCTGGCTTGATGATGTGGCTCGAGTCTGTATTTTTATGTTTTGTCATTGCATTTGTCGAGTACTGGAGTTAGACTGTTTACTTCTAAACTTGGTTTAAGTCCCCTGCGTGGGCAATGAATTGATATTTACTTTATGTTTCATGTACTCCGTTGAAATGTTTTGGCCGAGGCCACGGCCTTATTTACTTTTGAGTGCATCTTTTGGGATTTCATTGTGGTTATGTGTCATGTGTTAGCCTGGTAGACCTCACGAGGGTTCTACGGCGTGTAATGTCCCATTTGTGAATTGGGGTGTTACAAGGGACTTATTGCTGAAGGACAAGAGCAATTAGTGTGCAAGCTTAAGATAGCCATGTATGCTCTTAAGCAAGCATCAAGGTTTTGGAACATGCGATTTGATGAAGTAATTCAATCGTATGGTTTTGTGCAATGTCCTAGTGAGGTTTGTGTATACAAAAATTGTGATGGAAACATGCTAGTGTTTCTTGCACTGTACGTAGATGATATACTTCTAATTGAAAATAATATGAAGGTATTATCATAATTAAGGGTGTGGCTGCCCGAGCAGTTCGATATGAAGGATTTGGGAGAAGCTGGGCACATCCTTGGTATTAGGATCTTTCGAGATCGCAAGAAAAGGATGTTGTGCTTATTTCAGGCATCCTATATCGATACAGTGCTATAGCGGTTTAGCATGGAGAATTCCAAGAAAGGTTTCTTACCTTACAGGCATGGAATTCAGCTATCTAAGGCTATGTGCCCTAGGACACAGAAGAAGATAGATGACATGAAGCTAGCCCCTTATGTTTCGGCAGTGGGAAGCCTCATGTATGTTATGCTTTGCACTAGACCTGATATATGTCATGTTGTTGGCATGGTGGCGAGATATCTGTCGAATCCAGGACCGGGACATTGGATTGCTGTCAAGCATATACTCAAGTACTTGAGAAGTACTAGGGAGCATATTCTTGTATATGAATCGGATACACTTTGTCCTTTGGGTCACACTAACTCAGATTTCAGTTCGGACAAAGAAAAGTCGAAATCAACCTCCGGATATGTTTTCACTTTGGGAGGTGGAGCCATCAGTTGGAGGAGTGTGAAGCAGAAATATTGCATAGCGGACTCTACCATGGAAGCTGAGTATGTAACAGCCTCAGAGGTAGCTAAAGAGGAGGTATGCCTCAAGTACTTCCTAAAGGACTTGGGTGTGATTCCTAATTTTCCTAGGAGTATTACATTTTATTGTGATAATACCGGTGTTGTTGCAAATTCGAAGGAACCACGGGCCCACAAAGCAAGCAAACATATCAAGCGCAAATATCAGCTCATTCTAGATTTTGTGAAGAGAGGAAATATTACTGTCTCCAAGATATCATCTGAAGACAACCTAGCTTATCCTTTCACGAAAGGGTTGCCCTCAAAGTCATTTGAAGGGCATGTGGAAGGAATAGGGTTGATATGTATGGCAGCATTGCTTTGAGTATAAGTAGGAGATAGATAGACATAGTTTAGATAGTATACTTCAAAAGCATGCTTTGAGTATAAGTAGAAGATTGTTAGGGTTGTATACATCAAATCATACTTTATGTTGTATTACCTAATTTCCCTGTCTTTATCTGTAAGAATATTCAATTCATTTCATCACATGTTTTGCATATTTATTCACGCTATGGTTATGCAAGTATTGTCTAATTACTTTGTATTGTAGATAATGTGGTGTGTCGTGTCACACAGAAGATCACATCATCGGTTCCTTACATAGTAATATATAGCTCACAACCTATATAACATTAGACCGTTATGTGAGAGGTTGTAGTATATGCTTGAGATTAATTGGTGACCATTAGCATATATTAGTGTATTCGGTATACGTTGAACAGGATCGAGGTGAGATAGATTCTTCTGTACTGACTATCAGAAGAACGTACATCTCGGACAATTATTATTTCTTAATTCTAGTGAATAATATTTAGTTATATATTTAATATTTATTGCTTTGATTTATCATGTGTGTGAGCCAAAATTATCGACTCAATATGCTCAATATTTTGGACAATATTATTATTTATATGATAATTAATATTATAACTAGAAATCATGTCTCGACCAGTCGAGTTGATCATGTCCCTTGAGGCACTCGAAAGGATTATTATAGTAAACCCTGTAGGTGGAATTAATTTTCCGATATAATAATAAAGGTCGAGTGGCACACTCATGCATAATATATTAATTAATTAAAAGCTGTCAGTAGCTTAAATTAATTAATGGGCATGTGATATCTTAAAAACGGGAAATAATTAATTCAAAAAGGAGCCCAATTTCGTAATTTGGGATTCTGATAGGAAGTACAATATCAACCTTTTAGTGGACTAAGTTGATACTAATAGACTCATAATATTAGGAAGGTTCCTAATATGGTAAGATGAGATCTATTGGGAGTCCTTACCTTATCCTCCTTAAGGTCCCTAGAGTAGCCCATAACACCTACAAATATAACTAAGGGGTGGCCGTTTTTTACACTTCATAGAACAAGAAATTTCAATTTTTTTCATACTTTGTGTTTAATTGTGGATCTTAACTTGTGTCTTGGATTCCATAATTTAGCTAACACAATATTTTTCTAAATACCAAAATATTCAAGAAAAATAGAGAGGAAAATTTGTAAGGTATTTCTTGGAGGTGGTTCGGCTGATTCCCCATAGTTGTCCAAGTTTGATCCGGTAGATTGTTGCCCACACAACATCTGGATCTTAGGCGGGATATACTCTAGAAGATATGTATTTTATCTTGTGTAAATATACATATTTACGCAGTACAATTGATAATTCATACCTTTGAAGCGAAGTGGTAGAAAATCCCTTTGGGTCGATCGAACTCCTCCTCGTGCTCCTACTTGATCTCTTTGTACTTCTACCTCAAGATATTCTAGAGTATATCCCACCTAAGATCCAGATGTTGTGTGGGCAACAATCTACCAGATCAAGCTTGGACAACTATGGGGAATCGGCCGAACCACCTCTAAGAAATACCTTACGAAATTTTTTTCTCTATTTTTCTTGAATATTTTTGTATTTAGAAAAATATTGTGTTAGCTAAATTATGGAATCCAAGACACAGGTCAAGATCCACAATTAGATACGAAGTATGAAAAAATCGACATTTCTTGTTCTATGAAGTGTAAAAATCAGCCACCCCTTAGTCCTACTTATAGGTGTTATGGGCTACTCTAGGGATCTTAAGGAGGATAAGGTAAGGACTCCTAATAGGTCTCATCTTACCATATTAAGAACCTTCCTAATATTATTAGTGTATTAATACCAACTTAGTCCACTAAAAGGTTGATATTGTACTTCCTACCAAAATCCCAAATTACGAAATTGGGGTCCTTTTTTAATTAATTATTTCCCGTGTTTAAGATATCACATGTCCATTAATTAATTTAAGCTACTGACAGCTTTTAATTCATTAATATATTATGCATGAGTCTGCCACTCGACCTTTATTATTATATCGAAAAATTAATTCCACCTGCAGAGTTTAATATAATAATCCTTTCGCGTGCCTCAAGGGACATGATCAACCCGACTAGTCGGGACATGATTTCTAGCTATAATATTAATTATCATATAAATAATAATAATAATATTGCCCAAAATATCGAGCATATTGAATCAATCATTTTGGCTCTCGCCCATGATAAAGCAAAGCAATAAATATTAAATATATAATTAAATATTAATCACTAGAATTAAGAAATAATAATTGTCTGGGATGTTCGTTCTACTTATAGTCAGTACAGAAGAATCTATCTCATCTCCGTCCTGTTCATCATATACCGAATACGCTAATATATGCTAATGGTCAAGACCAACCAATCTCAAGCATATACTACAACCTCTCACATAACGGTCTAATGTTATATATGTTGTGAACTATATATTGTTATGTAAGGAACCGATAATGTAATCTTCTGTGTGACACAACACACCACATTATCTACAATACAGAGTAATTAGACAATATTTGTGTAACCATAGTGTGAATAAATATGCAAAACATGTGATGCAATGAATTAAATATTCTCATAGATAAAGACCGGGAAATTCGGTAATACAAGCATAAAGTATGCTTTGATGTATACAACCTTAACAGTGATAGATGAGGTAAATATGTGTCTCCATTTGCTGATTTATGTGCTAAACATGGAATTAGACACGAATTCAATGCTCCTTATTCACCTCAGCAAAACGGTACTGCCGAAAGGAAGAACCGTACCTTGAAAGAAAAGGTCAATGCCATGTTGATAAGTTCTGGTTTAAGTCATTACATGTGGGGGGAAGCCATTCTAATGACTACTTATCTTTTAAACAAGATACCTCGTAAAGAAAAAGAAGAGACCCCTTATGAACTTTGGATGGGAAGAAAACCATTATATAAGTACTTACGAGTGTGGGGGTGTCTAGCCAAGATAGCTGTGTTGACACCCAAGGCTCAAAATATTGGGCCTAAATCTGTGGATTGTATATTCATTGGATATGCTAAGAATAGTAGTGCTTATCATTTCATTGTACATGATTCGAAAAACCCGGATATACAAAAGGGTACAGTAATGGAATCAAGGAATGCTTCCTTCTTTGAAAACATATTTCCTTGTTTAACAAAGAAACCTGGAAGTTCATATAGAATAGATGACGAAGTTGTCCAAGATAAGAGACAACAAGATGATAATGATATCCAAGACGAGATACAAGATCAAACCGAGGAAGGAGAGGTTGAACCTATAAGAAGCAAAAGGGCATGAACTGATAAATTGTTTGGACCCAATTTTGTTTCTTTTGTGTTAGAAAATGAAACTACTTCTTATCGAGAAGTGGTAACATCCTCGGAAGGGATTCAATGGAAAGAAGCCATTAAAAGTGAAATAGATTCTATTTTACAAAATCATATGTGGGAGCTCGTGGATTTACCTCCTGGTTGTAAACCACTAGGCTATAAATGGATCTTCAAGAAGAAGATGAAAGCCGATGGCACCATTGACAAGTACAAAGCAAGATTGGTAATTAAAGGATTTAAACAACGAGAAGGTCTATATTACGTAGATACATATTCGCCTGTTACGCGAATAACCTTGATTAGGATGATACTTGTTATTGCCGCTTTAAGAAACTTGGAAGTTCACCAAATAGATGTGAAAACAGCATTTATAAATGGAGATTTAGAAGTAAAAATAGACATGAACCAACCTGGGGGTTTCATGGATCTTGGACAAGAGAACAAAGTTTGTAGGCTTGTTAAGTCATTATATGGCTTAAAGAAATCTCCCAAACAATGGTGTAAAAAATTTGACCACGCCATGCTAGAGAGTGGATTCAAAATTAATGAATGCGACAAGTGTGTTTATGTAAAAGACACTAATAGTGGATATGTAATCTTGTGTCTATATGTTGATGATATGCTTATCATTGGCAGTGATAACAAGATGATCAAATCTACTAAAGATATGGGTTTGGCTGATGTGATCCTTGGAATAAAGATCATATGAACTCAGAATGGACTTGTGTTAAGTCAAGCACATTATGTGGAAAAAATTCTTGATACTCACAATGCGGGGGATTCCAGCCTAGCTAGAACTCTAATTGGCACCAGTAAGAATCTATCTAAAAATATAGGTGTAGGTGTTGCCCAATTAGAGTATTCGGGAATTATCGGCATGTTAATGTACTTGATGACAGGTACCCGACCTGACTTAGCATATGATGTTAGCAGGCTAAGTAGGCATCCTAGTAATCCAAGTTATGCACATTGAGAAGCTATGACTAGGCTACTTTATTATTTGAGATACAGTCGCAATTATGGGCTGCACTATAGTATATATCCAGCTGTTATCGAAGGATACAGTGATGCAAACTGGATATCTGACATAAAGGATTCTCGATCGACTAATAGATATGTGTTTACACTAGGAGTGGTTGTTATATATTAGAAGTCTTCCAAGCAAACAGTTATAGCACGGTCCATGATGGAATCAGAATTTATTGCGTTAGATAAATGCGAAGAATAGGCGGAATGGCTACGTCAATTCGTAGAGGACATACCAAGGTGGCTTAAACCGACAATGGCCATTAGTATACATTATGATAGTCAATCGGAAATTGGCAGATCTCATAGCATAATGTATAATGAAAAGTCTAGACATATCCTTTGTCGACATAATTTGATACGACAACTACTCTCAACAGGAGTTATCTCAAATGACTATGTAAAGTCAAAGGATAACATCACGGATCTGCTTATGAAAGGCTTAAGCAGAGAGTTAGTTAGTAAGTCATCTAAAGAAATGGCACTGAAGCCCTTAAAGGAATGAGTTTATATGAAGGAAAACCTAACCCAATTGACTGGAGATTCCAAGATATGGGTTCAATAGGACAACCTAATCATATAAATATGGGAGAAGTCACGTCACTGTAGTGGAGTTACTTAATAATGTAACTTCCTAGTCCATTCCTATAATAAATGTGACTAGTTGAGAGGTTAAACATATGGCTTTTATGATTCAAGATAAATCATAAAGCATAATGATTCAAGATGAAATCTAAAGCATATGTTTTAATGATTTCGGATGAAATCACCTATGTGAGAGAGAAGTGGGGTCGCTTCGAAGGGAATTGTGTGGGGCGCAATTCCTAAGAGCTCTTGTAGAACCAGGCTAGTGTTCATGACCATAACGAACACGACTATGAGGACTTGACAAGGTCAGGGAGAGTCTTGTGTGAAGTATAATGTCGTCTACGTAAACAGATGTTGTGTTCAAGGACATCGCAACTACTCAGACCTAGGAGACTAAGTGAATCTCACAAGGTAAGGTTTAAAGGGTCACACCTACATATCCTATGTAGGACTTAACCGCAGAAATTTTGTCGAAACTTTCATGTGCTTTCGACCGATCTCCATTCATGTGGGGGATTGTTGGAAAAACTTTTGCAAAAATGATTATTTGCAAATTTTGGACACTATTTAATATATATATATATATATATATATATGTGTGTGTGTGTGTGTGTGTGTTTGTGTGTTATATATTTATATTGGTTAGTAGGTTTGCATTCTCCTTGAAGATAGCTTCGCAACGAGCTAACGAGTGTCTAAAATGGAGTTAACATGAATGAGATATCATGTCTCAAAGTGGGGCACTTGAAACACAAAGTCTAGGAAAATTGTTACATCCCACATCTTCTAGTAAAGGAAGTGTGGAGGTGTTTATATAGAAGTCTTGATATCAACCATCAAATTGCGTTGTTGGTTTTTACTCCAAGACCTACGTAAGCGCGCGCAGGGGATGCAGTTTTCGGATTTTCTGGGCCAAAATGGGTTCCATGCTTGTGAAATCATGCGAGCCCGTGCGCCTTGCGGACACGAATGCAGCTCCGAAAATTCGCCTATGCGCGAATCTTTTTGTTGCAGAATTTGTTGTCTTTTCTAATAAGTTTCCAGATTTTGTAAAACCATGTCTGACATGATTCTGAACAGAGTTTTCAGATCAGTACTTGAAGTCGAATCTATTATCTCTAAGATGAGAGGAGGAAGGTTGAGGTGGTTTGGTCATGTCAGGAGGAGCCACAATCAGCGCCAGTAAGGAGAGTCAAAGCGCTAATAGTTGATGTTCGCTATATTTTAAGCAATCCACAAGTGTACGGAGTAAAGAGCTAGGTCGTATTCCATAGAGACTAATTGTTCATATTGTGTTGAGTACTAGATTATAGTGATTCCTATTTTATCTAGATGATCGAAAGGTGATTGGTTTAGTTAACTAAATGGACAAAAACAAGTAAATTTAATCAAACAAAGGTAATATCCGATTTAGAGAAAATTAGGAGTTTTAAAATAGATTCCAATACTAAGTTTCCGTTGATTTCTAAGTCTAGTTGGGATTGATTCCAAAGAGTTCTAAGTGTGTTTCCAAAATGATAATCACAACAATATTCTAAAGTCCCTCTCGAGATGCATTAAAATGTAGATTAAACAACATATAACAACGTCTCCGTTTACTATAAATTATCTAACTCCAAAATGTTCATAAGATTAAATATCATCATAGCTCATCACCGATTTATCAATCTCGTAATTTACTACGTCAAATACTCGAAACCTATTAATGCCCTCTTCTCTTGAATTATGAGCAATTAAGATAAATATGTAAAAACATTGATCAAGTGTTCTAACATGAATCAAAACCAAGTATTTGATAAGGAAAACACATTAGGTAAATAAAATCATCAATCCTTCAAAACCATAATCAACGTACTCCCATGCCCGGAATTTAACAAGTTTAGCCAGACATGGTAATGAAAAAAAGATTAATAATCATTATGTTCATGCTAAATAAGACAACAAAAATGAGTAAAACATAGGAAGAAGATAAAACTCAGATGGTGTCTTGAGTGATCCCGGTTCAAGCCTTCAAGTGTTCTTGAGGTGTTCTTCAAAATCTCCCTTCAAATCTCCTTCTTTTGGTTGAAAAGCTCTCAAATCTTATGTTTTTTTCTGTCTCCAATCTCTCCAATATCAGAATATCCTCTCTAAGTCCATTCTAGAGCCTTTTTATCAACCCAAAAAGCCAAGGTTGTTGATCAAATCTTGCAAAATGTCAAAAAAGTGATTTTGCACCGAAAAGTGACACGGCCCGTGTCATAGTGTCCTAAAAACTGCACAATCTCTGGACAGGCAACCTGATCGTGTCAGTTGACACGGCCGAGCTAGTGACATGGACTGTGTCAAATGACACGGCCGAGTCTGTGTTGACTTGCTTTGACATCATTTTTCCATCTTTTTCGGCTCGATGTTTCATTTCCGCATTGCTTGATATGTATTTGGGGATTGAGACTTCGTTCTTGCTTGAAAATGTCCTTAAAACACCTGTAAAATCAATAAAACATACCAACGCGTGATCGAGTCCAATAAACACAATATGAGCACAAACGACACAATTCTACACATTTTAGGATCTTAAAATCCGGAAAAGACTTGTAAAAATATGTGTAAAAATGAGTGTTACCAAAATCCCCGAAACTTAAACATTGATCTTCCCGAGAAATGCACTTCAAAATAACTACTCTTAAGGGAACTCATCCCTCAACACACCTCAAAGGATCATTTAAATACGCCTCAAGTAATAAATAAGTCGAGTTCTATAAAGTATTCAAATATCTGGGGTACTTCCTTAACATCATAGCTAATACTTGAAGAATATGAACCTCACCGGTCAAGTATATTCACTCACTCTCAAAGTGTATAATGGGATATGTGTACACTCAAAACTCATTCAATGAAATAAGAATCCTCATAAGCTTGCCAATCGTCAACATCTCTACCACTATTTGTGCATGCAAATTTGGTGAATCAAAAAGGACTTTATTGATTGTAATGTAGGCTTTTTGGTCGGGGTAGGATAGGTATGGCTAAAGTGACTTGACTTGAGCAAATTAGAACTACATCCCAATAATCACTTCGCTCAATTAGAAGCTCAAATAAATTTTTTCTAGAATTTGCTTCCTTCAACCCCTTGATTTTAATATAATCGCAATAAGCGCTTTTGAAAGTGAAAGTCACAACCTTATTCCTCTTTATAGCTCCATTTATTTTTTTTATTTTTTTTGGTGGTGGACAACATCTTCATTATAATCACACCATTCTTCCGTCAAATTTATTTTGATAAGTCATCGCAATTGAACCAACAATCTTCTCAATCGCCTCCACACATCTTTTCATTCTTTTGCCAATTTGTTCTAATAAGCTCAAGTATAAGGACAAAAGTTTATAATGGAACGAAAAGCTCATAATGTGGCTAACAAAAAATAGGCTTTAAGCTCAATTGGGCTAACTAGGGAATTAATAATTTTTGGGTTGGCCAAAAGGTTTGAAGGGCTAAAAAAATGCCTAAAATTACTTTCACTAATTTGCACGCACGTTTGTAATTTCAAATAAGACACCAAGGCAAGCTCTAGAGTCTTAAAACATGAATGATGCACTTGACAATGAAACTTGCATATTTAATGATGCACGAAGGCTCCAAAACTCACAAGTTATATTTGTTCATATTTCCAAGATATTAAAATATTTATTCAATTTCACACCCTTTCGATTATTCTACAATTTTTCCTCGTCAAATTATCCTCGATTTACATATCCAAATAACAACATATATCCCGAGGCATCCAAGATAGGAGTTCATTCTTTTGAGTTTCATCCAAGTACATGATACTTGAAACACACCAAGTTCAAAAACAAAAATTCACACCAAAAACCAAGCAAATTTTCACACCCAAATTCGAAAACTAGAAACAAACAAACAATAAAACAAACAAACAATGAGAAACAACAATCAAAACAAGATGTTCAAAAATAAAAAAATAAACAAACGAACAATATAAGTATTTCTTGACCCAATATCTCCCCCAAAACTTGAATTAAAGAGTATACACACGAAGGGGGTATAGTATTTAAACAATATAAAAAACTTTGGGTCAACAAATACTTACAACCGGTCCTACTGATTGGGCGGAGGGAAGTGGCCTTGTTGGACATGACATTCGTGCATTTGTCGTAATAAGGTCAGCATCTCATCTTGTTTCTGTCGGATCTCGTCTTGTTTCTGTCGGGTCTCCTCTCGGAAATCCTCAAATTCTTCTCTAAGTGTTGAACGAGATGTGGCATGTCTTGATTCGGCCTGTCTCGATGACTCGGGCTGATCCCTCTCTCTTTCTTCTTCCTATTACTCGTTGTCCGGCCCTCTATCATAAGCATCCTCTTCCTTCATTCTCTCTGCTCTATCTTCTTCTTACATTCTCTCGGCTATGTCCTCATTTTCTGTACGCCGAGGTCGAACATTACGAGCAAAGTGGCTATCACGAGAGGAGACCAATCCAGCTACTATCCGGGCTAATTTGTGTGCGTCCGTAGCCATTTGTAAGTTTCCTAAATCCCGAATACTATCAATCGTCGTCAGAGGTGTATTCGGGAGGAGGAAATGATCACTATCATTTTGGAGGAATATTGTACGCGAGTCGTAGTCCAGGATGTTCATCAATTTCATCACCGATAAAGATAGAAGCATATTTCCTGGAAGGGGAGTTCGGTTGTCCAGTGATATATCATAATGAAGTGCGATAGGGGTAATCAAACCCCCTATCCAAATCTCCCCTCTCGGTTTCGTAGCGACATCCTCAAAATGATATATTAGTATAGCCCCGGTTGCTGGGTTTGTCCCATCGAGCATGTGAGTTAGACGTATAACTCTCGTTGGGTGATCGTCCCTATTTTTTTCGCCCAAAAATAGTGCTCGCAATTACTTTGTGAAGATATCAGAGTATTGGATTGCGAATAGAGGATCCTTTGGCCTACTTTGGAATATAAGGACGTGCCTCGATTCCCGGATACTCCACCATAGCTCGCCAGTAGGTTTCACACTCGAACCTATTTATTCGGTATTCTCCGTGCCTTCTTGTGTCATATATATCCTCTAGTTCCCATGGAGATAACTCCTCGTTCTCATTGTTCAGGCGGAATTCTAAAGCGATGGGCTCATGAGTGAGCGGATCTCTTTTAACCGTTAACGTGCTTAGGAATTCCAATATGAGGCATCTGTAGGTGGGCCAATGTTGTGTCATCATCCACTCCCACTTTATCCTTTCTAACAGCTTCATCACGTCGTCTTTTGTACCCATGGCTGTCATGCATTCATCGTCGGTCCATCTAGTTGGAAGCATTTTTTTCTGCCCCAACATCTCCCACCGTGCTAATCGGCTCTCCGGAAGTTCAATTCCATATGTTTCCAGCGTCTCAACAGCCCCTTGGGCCGGTATTCTTGCCGGTTGCTCTATTTCCATTGTCGGTCTCCCTCGTCCTCGTTGAGCAGCACCACGTCCTTGTTGGGCATTTCCTCGTCCTCGACTTCTGGCCATTTCTTTGCAAGAATTTAACAATTATCATTTGTTTCAAACAACACGTCATGGGTCAATAATTTTTAATGATATTTTCTTCCCCCAAACTTATTACCAAATATGCATTTACCCCAAAAGATCCATTTTTTCATCCAAAATACCCTCAAGTATATTTCAAAAACACCTATTATTTTCTTCATCGTATATAACATTCAAGAAATTCCAACATGTAATTCAATCTCCCAATCATATAATTCCAACATGTAATCCAAGAAAATCACGACCAAAATTTCAACATATCAAATATTCACGAAAAATTCCCAAAAATTCGACTCAAGAACCCTAAATTGATCAAGAAATCATAATTCACACAATCTTAATGTACTGAAGAATTAAACCATCCAGAATTGTAAAACATACCTTGAATTCGGAGTGAAAAGATGAAGAAAATTTCAAAAAAAATTGCGACCTAAATTTGGATGATAACACCCGGTTTGTACCACTTTGAAGCTCTTAGATTGTGGAATAATGATGAGAATCTTGTATCTATGCTTGGTTTAGCACAAAATTTGCTTGATTTTGATGATTTGTAGGGGTATGGGGTTAGGGTTTCGGAGTGGGGAAGAAGAAGGGTTAAAACAATTTGGGGAAGATGATGAATAGTGTAAAACGAGCTCGGTTCTATATTTATACCCCCATTTGACACGGCCCGTGTCAAATGACACGGCCCGTGCCATACCTGCTCAGATTTTCCAAAAATCGTCTGCCCACCTGACCCGACCGTGTCAAACGACACGGCCCATGTCGCACCTGCCCAGAAAGTAAAAAATGACTGTATGCCTGACCCGACCATGTCAAATGATACGACCCATGTCATACCTGCGCGAAAAGTGAAAAACAACTGCCACCCTGATCCGACCGTGTCAAATGACACGGCCCGTGTCATACCTGTTTAAAAAATGATAAAAACACTGCCTGCCTGACCCGACCGTGTCAAACGACACGGCCCGTGTCGTACAGGCCTGGAAAGTGCGTTTTTGATCTCCGGGTCTTTTCCTGCGAATTGAACACCAACAGTTGAACCGGTCAGTTCTACAACAACTAAAAATAAAAAAGTAAAGTGCGAAAAAGAACAAAACTAAAAAGAACTATTGGGTTGCCTCCCAATTAGCGCTAAGTTTAACGTCTTCAGTCGGACGCCTTCAACAGGAAATTCTATGGCTTGGTTAAAGTTATCACGGACATAGCTTCCTTTTTATTTGGATGATGATAGTGTTTGACTCTTTGTCCGTTAACTTTAAATAGCTCACCATCCCTGCTCATGAGCTCGACCACTCCGAGTGGAAGTGCTTTCTTGATCACGAATGGCCCTGACCATCTTGATTTTAATTTTTCGGGAAATAATTTTAATCTTGATTTATAGAGAAGTACTTGTTGCCCCGACACAAATTCACGTTTTACGATCATCTTGTCGTGCCATCTTTTAGATCTCTCTTTGTAGATTCGAGAGTTTTCATAGCATTAATCCTGGAATTCTTCCAACTCGTTCAGCTCTAACAATATTTTCTTTTCGGCGGCCTCAAAATCCAGATTTATTCTTTTTACCGCCCACATTGCCTTATGCTCCAACTCTAGAGGTAGGTAACATGATTTCCAAAATATGAGTTGATAGGGAGATGTTCCCAAAGGTGTTTTGTAGGCCGTGCGATAAGCCCAAAGTGCATCGTGAAGCTTGGACGACCAATCTTTCCGAGATGTACTCACCGTCTTTTTCAGGATTAATTTAATTTCTTTGTAAGCCGCTTCGGCTTGTCCATTTGCTTGTGGATGATAGGCCAGTGATTTCTTTGATCGGACCCCATATTTTTGAAGGAGTTTATCCATGATTTTGTTGACAAAGTGTGATCCCCGATCACTGATTAACGCTCTTGGGGTTCCAAACCGGCAAAAAATGTTCTTCTTTAAAAACTTCATCACCACTTGTGCGTCATTTGTTGGGGAAGAAATTGCCTCGACCCATCGAGATGCATACTCGACTGCTAGCAGAATATACTTATTCCCAAATGATGAGGAAAAGGGACTCATGAAGTCGATGCCCCAGACGTCAAAAAGTTCAAACTCAATTACGTTGGTCATGGGCATCTCATGACGCCTTGAAATATTCCCCACTTGTTGGCATCTATCGCATTGTTGAATGAAGAGATAGCAATCTTTTTATAACGTAGGCCAATAAAATCCGCTTTGCAACACCTTTGCAGCAGTCCGTATTGCTCTGAAATGTCCTCCGGTTGGTGAAGAATGGCATTGTTGAACAATTTCCTCCCATTCCTCTTGCGGCACACACCTCCTTACTATCATGACGGCACATCTTTTAAAAAGTAGTGGATCATCCCACATATAGAACTTGATATCATGGAGGAATTTCTTCTTTTGATAATGAGATAAGTATGGGGGTAGCACACCTGCAACCAAAACATTAACAATGTTAGCAAACCACAGAAATTTAGCTTCTACCATAAAAAGCCGCTCGTCCGGAAACTCTTCTTTAATCCCTTGAATTTTGGGCTCCTCCTCCTTCTTGTACTCAAGGCGAGATAAGTGGTGAGCCACCACATTCTCACAACCCTTCCTATCTCGAACTTCCACGTCAAACTCTTGCAAAAGAAGAATCCATCGAATCAAGCGAGGTTTGGAATCTTTCTTTTCGAATAAGTACTTGTTAGTTGCATGGTCCGTATGTACTATCGTCTTTGTCCCAATCAAGTATGATCGGAACTTATCAAAAGCAAATACCATGGAAAGCATTTCTTTCTCCATTGTTGTGTAATTTTGCTGGGCTCCGTCTAATGTTTTGCTTGCATAGTAAATAGCCCGAAAGAGTTTCTCACGATGTTGTCCCAACACAGCTCCGATCGCATAATCACTTGTATCACACATGATCTCAAAAGGTTGAGACCAATCCGGTACTACGAGGATAGGAGCACTCACTAATACCTTCTTTGGAGTTTCAAATGCCTGCAAACACTCATTAGAAAGAATGAAAGCAGTATCTTTTTCTAACAATTTACTCAAAGGTTTAGTGGGTTTTGAAAAATCTTTTATGAACCTCCTATAAGAACCAGCGTGACCAAGAAAACTCCTAATAGCCTTTTCATTCTTCAGTGGGGGAAGTTTCTCAATGGCGACAATTTTCTCTCTATCAACCTCTAATACAGCGGCGGACACTCTATGGCCTAGGACAGTCCCTTCTTGCACCATAAAGTGGCATTTCTCCTAATATAGCACAAGATTAGTATCTTCACATCGCTGCAAAACTAAAGTGAGATTATGCAAGCAATGATCAAATGAATTTCCAAACACCGAAAAATCATCCATGAATACTTTTATTATATTTTCGATCAAACCATGAAAGATAGCCATCATGCAATGCTGAAAAGTGGCTGGGGCATTACATAAGCCACACGGCAGCCTACGATAAGCATAAATTCCATAAGGACATGTAAAAGACGTTTTTTCTTGATCTTCCGGCGTTATGTAAATTTTATTATATCCTGAATAGCCATCAAAAAAACAGAAAAATTCATGCCCCGCCAATCTATCAAGTATTTGATCAATGAAGGGGAGAGGAAAATGGTCTTTTCGAGTAGCCGCATTCAAAGCCCTGTAATCTATACACACTTGTCATCCCGTAACTACCCTCATAGCAATTAATTCATCTTTCTCATCTTTGGTCACAGTCATCCCCCCTTTTTTAGACACAACTTGCGTAGGACTAACCCACTCACTGTTGGAAATTGGATAAATCATTCTGGCATCTAACAGTTTGAGCACTTCCTTTTTTACCACTTCTTTCATTATAGGATTAAGTCTTCGTTGATTTTGCACTTTAGGTTTAAAATTTTCCTCAAGCAAAATCCTATGCATGCATACTGAAGGGATAATTCCCTTCAAGTTTGAGATAGACCATCCTATATCCGACTTATGAGCTATCAACACATGAAGCAATTTATCTAATTGAGTAGATGAAAGTGAAGAGGATATAATTACCGGATTTGTATTATTACCATCTAGAAATGCATACTTGAGGTGTTCTGGAAGGGCTTTAAGGTCCAGGCTTGGTTGTGATACACCCGACTGAGATGAAACGGACCCAAAATTTTGGACTATGTCAGTTGACACGGTCGAGTCACCCGTCAGCTTGATTTCAGCAACTACTACATGCTCCTCTTGTTCCGTTTCTTTGTTAAAATCGTCGCATTTATTGATTTGCGGTTCTTTCTGTATAGAATTCAATTTACAAACATAATCAAACAAGGCAGAATCATCAAACTCCAAGGTTGAGTCACTAGAAAAGCATGAGTTCGCAAAGCAAACTCTAACGGATCTGAAGATAATGAGTGTAAGACTTTTTTCTTTCCATACGAACTTATACTATCAATAACATTGCAATATTCCATATCATCATGAAATTTCATAGCTTTAAATATGGAAAATAGAACATGCTCATCGTTAACACGTAGTGTTAATTCTCCCCTTTCGACATCAATAAGAGGCTTTCCCGTTGCTAAAAACGGACATCCAAGGATAAGTGGTAGATCTTCATCTTCTTCCATGTCGAGAACGACAAAATCCGCTGGAAATATAAATTTGTCGACCTTTACAAGCACGTCTTCAACAATCCCCTTGGGATGTGTTATGGATCAATACGCCAATTGTAACATTATCGTTGTGGCTTTCATTTCCCCGACACCTAATTTCCTGAAAATAGATAAAGGCATAAGATTAATCGAAGCATCTAAATCACACAAAGCTTTATCGAATGAAACTTTTCCAATGGTGCATCGAACGGTAAAGCTTCCGGGGTCCTTAAGATTTTGAGGTAATGTTAGTTTAACCATCTCATGCTCTTCCATCCTTCTTTTTATTGACATCACATTCTTCAAGAATTTTGCATAATTAGGCATTTGTTCCAAAGCGTCTGCAAAAGGAATATTGATGCTAATTTTCTTGAAGATGTCTAAAAATTTTGCAAATTGTGCATCTAACTTTTTCTTTTTAAAACATTGAGGAAAAAGGAGAGGAACTTTAGAAGTAGAAGTAGAGTTGGAAGATATTTTAGGCTTCTCAGCCCCCTTAGATGTATCATGTTTCACTTCTTCCTCTACAATTTCGATTTGATCCTCCTTGGCTCCCTCACTTTGTTGGACCGTTGGCATCTTTGGCCCTTCATAATTCATCCCCTTCTTAAGGTGATAGCTGTTGGGATTCGGTGCCTATAACGAAGGCCCAGCGGAAGCGGTAAAACGAAAATTAATTCGATCCGAATCCCTACGAGGATCGATCGAGCTACGTATATACGAATAAAAACGAAACACAAGATGATACGAGAGACATAACCTTGTAGTCCGTTGATTAAATGGTATCCTTCTCTTGAGCTATTCCCCAAGCTTTAGTTCCTCTCCACGAATCCAATCCGCTTGAAGCTCTTGGATGATCCAACGCCGAAATACCGCGTCTCTACTTGCCACGCGCCGAAGAAACGAACGGAATGATGATCACATTGCTATCCTCTAAGGATACGGCTAGAGCTAGGATGATGAAGCTTTTGATTACAACACTCTAAGTGTATAAATCACACACTCTCAATATATCTTGAATTTTCTCTAAGAGAACTCAAGAATAAGGTGAAGAAGATGATGAAGACTTGAGAAGAATAATTTTCTCTCTCTCTTTTCTTAACTCACGTATAAAAGCCTTGGTGCAAGGAGTGAGAGGAGTCTTCCTTTTATTCTTCATCATATCCTCCCCAAATCAAGACCAAAAATTAATATGAATTAACTAAAAGATCTTGTCCCCTTGACACTTCAAGTCATCCACCAATTTAGGTGGAGACTATGACCAAAGGAAAGGGGAGGGAAAATGGGCGGCCATCTAGAAGGAGCCGGGACGAGTTCGATCCGTTTCGGACTCCCGTGAGTCCAAACAGATAAACTCCTATTCCGTTCCGATGTATTTGTGTCGATTAATTAATCCAATCAATTAATCACATTAAATACATAATAACTTAATTAATTTCTCCGAGAAATAATTATATCTATGAATTAAATTAATCACCCACTAATTTATTTAATTCATTAGGCCGTAAATCAATTTATCCAATAAATCGATTTAAACATCTAATGTCCCAAATTAGATATCCAATATCTAATATTTATAATGAGAGATTAAGCTCGATTCATTCCGTCGTCAATCCTATTGCGCGACTCGGTAGGTCCGTCTCAGTCAGCAATAGGAGGAACCAAAGAGTAGTAGCACCATCTAGCCAGCCTGGCGGCCTACACTGTACCCCAACTGAGAACGAATGATTGGAATCATTCAAGAACCATTCTGTCGTGAATACCAGTATACGTATAAACCCTTCTTTCAAATGTCTCGATCAAGTTATAGGATCACGGTCAGTCAAACCCTATTTGTACTTGACATTATGCATCCGTTAATGCAAATCGAGATCATCGAGCTCTCGTGTATCCAATAGAACTAGATCCAATGCTTTGGCCAAAGACTTATGATCTCATCTGCCAATAACCGCATAGGACATATAACCCGTTCACTAACGGGAGCAAGAATTCAATCTTAGTATTCAGTAGGACCTGCTACTTGCCCGTTAAGATGCACGTCGAGGTTGACCCCACCTCCCGGTTTATAGGGTTGAACTACTCTAATGAAAATCTTGACGTCACAAGCACATCCCTACTAAATTCTCAAGTCGAAGGTTCACGAATACCTATCAGAACCTTTCGATTCCGTCATTGACTGTCCTGGAGTGAAATCCGTGTGACGAATTGAGGGTGAGTCGGTTCGAGTATACTAATCCAATTAGCATACCTATAACGTGTGCTCCCACTAACCATTAGCGTTTTACAGGCACTCTCTATGTCAAAGAACACGTCATACAAGTCTTCACATAAACTTAACGCCCAGTCAAGTTTCATCGACTTGCGAACGATTAAGTATTTGAGCTATAAACCTTTCCAGTGCTGACCCCCTTATCCAATAAGGAGTGGAACATTTTGCTCTCAAATACACGGACTAGTTTTTATATGTATATTTATGAGTTAGGAATGCCAGTAACTCCCAGTAAATAAAGAAACATCCATTGCCTTATTATTAATGATTTACATAATTACAAGTACAATGCCCTCAATCAACATCCTCTGAGTGGCATTCGAGGGCATACTCCTAAAAATCTCCCACTTGCACTCAATGCCACACACTATGGTATCTAATACCCATGTTCTCCAGATGACGCTCCAAGCTAGTCTGAGAAAGTGGCTTGGTCAGTGGATCAGCGACGTTGTCAGCCGAGTCTACTCTGTGCAGCACAATGTATCCCTTGCGAACAAATTCTCTTACGAGATGATACTTTATCTCAATATGCTTGGTACTGTTATGAAATCTGGGCTCCTTGGCCTGTGCCACAGCTCCGTCGTTGTCGCAGTACAGCGGAACAGGCAGCTCAGCACATGGTATCACTTGAAGTTCTCCCAGAAACTTCTTAATCTAGAACCCTTCCTTAGAAGCCTCTGAGGCTGCTTGATACTCAGCCCGACAGGTGGAATCAACAGTTGCGCTTTGCTTGGCGATACACCAAGACACTGCTCCTCCATTAAGAGTAAAGATGTATCCAGAAGTAGACATCGAGTCGTCCTTCAGTCCATGGAAATCCGAATCAGTGAATCCCACCACATCCAATTCTCCACCGCCATACATCAGAACCATATCTCTAGTCCTTCTTAAGTACTTGAGAACGTTCTTTACGGCAGTCTAATGTTCCCTACCTGGGTTTGCCTGAAACCTACTCACCACGCTTACAGCATGTGCAATGTCAGATCTCGTACACAACATAGCATACATAAGGCTACCCACGGCCGAAGCATAAAGTATATTACTCATTTCCTTTCGTTATTCCTCACTTTGAGGACACATCTTCAAGGAGAGTTTTATTCCATCTCGCATCGGTAGGAACCCTCTTTTAGAATCATCCATCTTAAATCGCTTTAAGATTTTATCTATATAGAGGGCTTGGGAAAGACCTATTGTTCTCTTCGATCTATCCCGGTAGAGTCGAATTCCAAGAATATAGGTTGCTTCTACCAAGTCTTTCATGGAGAAATTACTCGAAAACCAAGCTTTCACAGAACTGAGCATTCCCACATCACTTCCTATTAGTAGAATATCATCCACATATAGTACTAAGAATGCGATCTTGCTCCCACTAGCCCTCTTGTATACACAAGGTTCCTCCTCATTTTGCACGAAGTCAAGCTTTTTGACCGCCTCGTCAAAATGAAGGTTCCAACTATGCGATGCTTGTTTTAGTCCATAAATGGAACGCTGAAGCTTGCACAGTTTCTGAATATCGACTTGGGACAAAAAGACTTTAGGCTGCTCCATATAAATTTCCTCCTCGAGGAATCCATTAAGAAAAGCCGTCTTTACATCCATTTGCCATATCTCATAATCGTGGTAGGCAGCTATAACAAGCATCATGCGAATAGACTTGATCATGGCTGTGGGCGAGAAGGTATCGTGGTAATCGATCCCTTCCTTCTGGGTATAACCCTTTGCCACAAGTCTGGCCTTATAGGCGTCAACCTTGCCATCACCATTTGTCTTTCTCTTGTAGATCCACTTGTTCCCAATAGGCACTATGCCCTTGGGACGGTCTACTAGAGTCCAGACCTGATTGACATGCATCGAGTCTATCTCAGCTTCCATAGCTTCACGCTATTTCGTGGAGTCTACATCCACCATCGCTTGGTCATAGGTCGTTGGGTCGGTCTCTTGGCTATCACTTGGAACCTCATGGAGACCCAGCTCCTCCAAGTGCACCAGCCCATACCTCTCAGGTAAATGAGACACCCTACTAGACCTAAGAGGTGGTTGTACTTGTGTTTCAGAAGGTTCGGTTCCAGTTTCTTGCACAGGTGTCTCCCGAGGAGTTTCATTGTATTCTTCCAAAGAAATACTTCTACCTGCTCCGCCTTCTTGAATGAGCTCATCTTCCAGGATGTGTGCTTGTAAAGTAACAATGATCTTTCGATCTTAGGGCATGTAGAATAGATACCCCATCATCCCAGATGGGAATCCAATGAAACGTCCCTTCGCGGACCTCGCTTCCAACTTTTCCACCTTAGTCTTTTTGACATAGGCGGGACATCCCCTAATCCTACTAATAGGTCACTCATTCTGGACCAAAGAGGGGAATGCATGAATTCAACCCAATAACTTCTGTAACAGCCCAAAGAAATTATTATATGTCACCCTCGAATCTTCTATCAAAGATGGTACGTGTCTAAAATCGGATATTGAATAGCACCATATGGTATCCCGAACTCGAACTAGCTTTGCTTTCTGAAAGAGTCATTTTATCCTTATTAGAGAGAAGCAGAAGAGCTTTCACAGTGCTTTACGAAAGAAGTTGACTTTGAGAGATAGAACCAGGTTGGGAAATAGCTTTCTCACCTTTAGCAACACTGCGCAGACCTCGTATTAGCAAGGGGATTTGGTGTGATTAAGACTTAGTTTCTTGCCCTCCCACATCTCATGTGGAGTTTTAGGAACGTATTTGGAAGGACATCTGTTCAAGATGTAAGCAGCAGTCAGGATTGCATACCCCCACAGGTAAATCGGTAAGTCAGTATAGCCCAGCATGGAACGGACCATGTTCAACAAGATCCTGTTCCTTTTTTCTGACACACCATTTAACTGAGGAGTACCTGGAGGTGTTAGTTGTTAAACTATTCCATATTCCTTAAGGAACTCGTCAAACTCCATACTCATATACTTGCCACCTCGGTCTGACCGAAGTGCTTTGATATGATTACTAGTTTGTTTCTCGACTAGGGCTTTGAATTCCTGGAATTTCTCAAATCCTCGGATTTATGTTTCATTAAGTATACATAACCATACCTAGTATGATCATCTGTAAACGTAATGAAATATTGATATCCGTAACGTACTGCTTCCAAAGCACCACATACGTCGGTATGGATTAATCCCAGTTTACCAGCGGCTCTTTCAAAGGTCCCTGTGAAGGGGGACTTAGTCATTTTGCCTTTAAGGAAAGATTCACAAGTAGGAAAGGGATCCGATCCCAATGGACCCATAAGTCCATCTTTTTCCATCTTGTAAACCTTGGTCTGACCAACATGACCAAGTCTAAGATGCCATTTCAAAACTTGATTGGTTTCATCCCTACCACGTTTTCTAGTCATAGTATTCACAACTACTTTGTTGCTGAGGTTTAGATGATACAATCCATTTAACAATGTAGCAGTACCCACTAGTTTATTTCTGAAATAAATTTTGCAGGAACCATCACCAATGAAAAATGAAAAGCCTTTTCGGTCCATGACCGGAATGGATACAATGTTTTTGTGCCCCTTGGGCAAAACAAGTACATCTTCTAAAGTCAAAACAAAGCCGAATTCTAAACCCAAAAGAAGTGATCTTATGTAGGTCGCCTCGACACTATGCCCGCTTCTGACTGTGATCATAACTTCTCCAGCCCCAAGCTTCCTACTTTGTTCCAGATCCTGATTCATGGTACAAATATGAGAACTAGCACCAGAATCCAATATCCAGGAAGTAGAAAATACAGTAGCAGAACAATTTGTTTCCAAAACTAAAAGTTCTGTACCTGAAGTGCCATGAAGAATCGGACACTCTCTAGCCCAGTGGCCCAGCTCACCGCACTTGAGACAAGCATCTTTCTTCTTGCTCTTTGGAACCGTTGGGGCCTTGCCCTTGCCCTTGAAGTCCTTGACATGTGGTCCAGTCTGCTTCTTGGTCTTTTTCTTCTTGTTCTTAGACCTCCGAGGTCCAGAAAAAATAACAAGAGCAGACTCCTTCATCCATGGAGTCTTCATCTGAGACTGAGCGGTCACAAGTTTATTCATTAGCCCAGCTAAATTACATGCAATCTCATTGCAGTTGAAGTTCATAACAAACTGTGAGAAGGAATTAGGGAGAGACTGTAGGATAAGGTCGGTTTGGAGAGAAGTATCCATTTTAAAATCAAGAGCCTCCAATCTCTCGATCATGGATATCATTTTGATGACGTGTTCCCCAACCTTCTCACCTTCCTTCATCCTTGCACCGAACAGTTGCTTGGATATCCCATATCTAGCAGTTCTGTTGTGCTCACCATAAAGTTCGGTTAAGTGAGATAGAATCTGCCTAGCAGAAGTCATTTTCTCATGAGCTCTCTGAAGCTAATTAGACATAGAAGCCATCATGTAAGCACGGACTTTTACGTCATTCTTAACCCACTTTTTGTGGTTTTCGATCTCTTCTTGATTGGCTCTGGTCCGCACAAGAGGCGCCGGAATGTTCGTCTCCAAGACGTATCCCAGTGCCTCTATACTGAGGACAATCATCAGATTGCGGAGTCAGTCTATAAAGATAGGTACAATCAGGGTGTTCTTCTCGACTAGAATTGCGAGTGGATTCATTGTCATATTGAGAGTTTATGTCTGCATTAAGTATAACAAATTAATTAGTGACTCGTTTAATTATGTTCTGAGTATAGAATTAAGGTATTTTCTATTCTTGTTACCTAGCTCCCACTATTTTTATCGGAATAACACACTCCAATGTGAAATCCGGAAGTATCGTCGCTCTACTTCATAGTGGTGATCGAGTTCTTTATAAATCTTAATAGAGGACAACCGAACAGGTTTCTAGTCTATTAATTTTCATAAAGTGGTGTCCAACACCAACCCATCTAATGGATGATTCGATCTTCTTTTTCCCCTTGTTCACTCCCCTCAACCTATACGGTTTCTATGGTTCGTGAACAAGTTAAGTTTATACAATCGACGCAAATCAGTTTCACAATTGAATCTTATCCGGCAACCTATCAGGTTTCTAGGGATAAAATTTGCTCCAAACGAAGGCATCCAATGCGCTTCCGATAATTTATCCGTCCTCCCCGAATGACTACCCCGATAACTCGGAAGCATAGCACATCCGGTTTGGATTTCAATTTCCCGAAAACTCGATGGAGGGAAGGAAAACCTTGAAACCTTATAAACTTAATAATTTTTCGTGGGAGAATTTTCGCGATTGACGTTACACTTTGCACATTAATCATTTAAGCGCGTTTGTGGCATTCATACAATATGAAACAACCATTCACAACCTAGTTGCTACCAACATGTGGTTCATGGACCGTTCCTAGAAAACAAAAACTCTGTAATCTAATTACAAGTCTTCATCTTGAATCTTCGTCTTCTCGAAACGGATCTTCCTCCGGTCTTTGTCATTACATATAAATTTTACATTGAAAATTGCATCCTAGATACAAATATTTCTAGTAAAATAAATAGGCTCAAAACGGCATTTACAACCCAATCGAATAAAACGAATGATTCAAAACTAAGTCCATGAACCACATCCCCATTCAAAAGCATTCATCCAATAAATACTATATAAATAGAAAGCGTAGAGATACATTGATCCAATCAACAATACGAACCGATCCAATCGATTCATCCAAAACGAATTAATCTAATTAATTCAAACAACCGTCAATTTTAACTTGTTCCGGACGATAAAATATTTCATTAAATTAATTCTCCTAAGATTAAAATTACCATAATTAAATCTTAGTCAAATTAAATCCAATTTAATTTGTGGGAAATTAATTATCGAACGAAATATAAAAAATAGAATCGAAAAAACACGGTCGGAGCACTGCCGAGCAGGGCCGAAAGTGAACGGCAGGGACCGAGACCATGCCCGGCACAGGCTGCCGAGCACTGCCGGCACAAACTGCCGAGTCGGGCTGATCACAGGCCCATATCGCGATCCGGTGCCTGGGACCGCGAGGCAGCGCCCGGCCAGCCCCAGACTGCCGGGTCCGATTACGTTTTCGGCTCGTTTTTTGCCCCGATCCCAAAAATAATATTTTTTTAATCTTTATATTACACTTTAAATCAGCTTTTCAAAAGAAAAATAGATTTACATTGTAACATAAAATCATGAAAAAATAATTTTTGGATGAACAATAGAAAATCAACGATTAATACGATTATGATTCCAAATCATATACCATCTAATCAAGGATTCCAAATGCCAATATTGTATATACGATCGCAATACCTACGCTCTGATACCACTATTGGGATTCGGTGCCTAAAATGAAGGCCCAGCGGAAGCGGTAAAATGAAAAATAATTCGATCTGAATCCCTACGAGGATCGATCGAGCTACGTATATACGAATAAAAACGAAACACAAGATGATACGAGAGACATACCCTTGTAGTCCGTTGATTAAATGGTATCCTTCTCTTGAGCTATTCCCCAAGCTTTAGTTGCTCTCCACGAATCCAATCCGCTTGAAGCTCTTAGATGATCCAACGCCGAAATACCGCGTCTCTACTTGCCACGCGCCGGAGAAACGAACGGAATGACGATCACCTTGCTATCCTCTAAGGATACGGCTAGAGCTAGGATGATGAAGCTTTTGATTACAACACTCTAAGTGTATAAATCCCACACTCTCAATATATCTTGAATTTTCTCCAAGAGAACTCAAGAATAAGGTGAAGAAGATGATCAAGACTTGAGAAGAATAATTTTCTCTCTCTCTTTTCTTAACTCACGTATGAAAGCCTTGGTGCAAGGAGTGAGAGGAGTCTTCCTTTTATTCTTCATCATATCCTCCCCAAATCAAGACCAAAAATTAATATGAATTAACTAAAAGATCTTGTCCCCTTGACACTTCAAGTCATCCACCAATTTAGGTGGAGACTATGACCAAAGGAAAGGGGAGGGAAAATGGGCGGCCATCTAGAAGGAGCCGGGACGAGTTCGGTCTGTTTCGGACTCCCGTGAGTCCAAACAGATAAACTCCTATTCCGTTCCGATGTATTTGTGTCGATTAATTAATCCAATCAATTAATCACATTAAATACATAATAACATAATTAATTTCTCCAAGGAATAATTATATCTATGAATTAAATTATTCACCCACTAATTTATTTAATTCATTAGGCCGTAAATCAATTTATCCAATAAATCGATTTAAACATCTAATGTCCCAAATTAGATATCCAATATCTAATATTTATAATGAGAGATTAAGCTCGATTCATTCCATCGTCAATCCTATTGCGCGACTCGGTAGGTCCGTCTCAGTCAGTAATGGGAGGAACCAAAGAGTAGTAGCACCACCTAGCCAGCCTGGCGGCCTACACTGCACCCCCAACTGAGAACGAATGATTGGGATCATTCAAGAACCATTCTGTTGTGAATACCAGTATACGTATAAACCCTTCTTTCAAATGTCCCGATCAAGTTATAAGGTCACGGTCAGTCAAACCCTATCTGTACTTGACGTTATGCATGCGTTAATGCAAATCGAGATTATCGAGCTCTCGTGTATCCAATACAACTAGCTCCAATGCTTTGGCCAAAGACTTATGATCTCATCTGCCAATAACCGCATAGGACATATAACCCGCCCACTAACGGGAGAAAGAATTCAATCTTGGTATTCAGTAGGACCTGCTACTTGCCCGTTAAGATACACGTCGAGGTTGACCCCCACCTCCCGGTTTATAGAGTCAAACTACTCTAATGAAAATCTTGACGTCACAAGCACATCCCTACTAAATCCTCAAGTCGAAGGTTCATGAATACCTATCACAACCTTTCGATTCCGTCATTGACTGTCCCGGAGCGAATTTTGTGTGACGAATCGAGGGTGAGTCGGTTCGAGTATACTAATCCAATTAGCATACCTAATGTAATATCCGGAAATTCTACTACTGTTGTTTGATATTATTTTATCCGAGTTATATTGTACAGCGTGGAATCTGTACAGTAAGGATAAAATAAATAAAGGACTGAGACATCTGTGTTGGTATAATTGTCATATTTGGTTGACAATTACATTTAAGAAGTATATGTATTCAGTATGCCGTATGTTCGTATTCTGTATGTTGAGACGTTGGACAAGAAGAGTTGGAAATGGCTAAGTACAGCCTGACTAGCACGCGCTAATGGTCAAGTATAGCGCACGCTATCGTTCATGGTTAGCGCACGCTAGAGGCAGAATGTAGCGCACGCTAATGCAGTCAGATCAGAAGGAATCTACACGTGGACCAGGCCACTTTCGGCGCACGTTCTGATAAGTCAACGGATGTTGTAATGTAGTGTTAGCGCACGCTAATGCATGTTGATTAGCGCATGCTAACTATATATCGGTCAACAGGGAATCTTGGCTTTATTGGTCGATTTCGGCTTGTGGGGTCACGAGCATCTTCGTGGTAGGTGTAGACTGTAGCAAGTCAACTGGTATTAGCGCACGCTAAGGTAAATGACTTGCGTACGCTAAGCAGGATGATTTACGTACGTTAATGCATGGGCATTACGTACGTAAGTTAGTTTACGGCAAGACAAGAGCCTCAGGCTTCGATAGCGCACGCTAACAAAGTCAGTTAGCGCACGCTAAGGTGGTAGCGCACGCTAAACATAAGATGTTAGCGCACGCTAATAATGAATATTATAAAAGGGACAGAAGGGTGTTATTAAACATTTCGTCATTCTTCCTTCTTTCAGCCGAGAGAGAGAGTTGGGATATATTTGAGGTTCCAAACGCTGGATTAAGGTGAAGTTAATCATCCATAACAACGTTTGAAGCTTGAAATCATTGGTGATTCTTGGAAATGGATTCGACCTTGGAAATCAATCCATTCCTTCAAAAAGGTAATTACTCTTCACTTTGAGATTTCGTTTTGGATTGTATATGATATTCTTGAGCTGATGATTAGCATATAAACAAGTTCATAAGTATGATTATGAGTTGGATTACCGGATTATGATAATGGTATTGTTGATATGAAGATATTGATATGAATTGGATGGTTTCGAATGTGTTGTTATCTTCAAATAGATATGTTGGATAATGTCTTCCTTCAATTCGAATCTGTGATGTTGTTATTGTTGGTTCCTTCATATGATTACGAACATGGCATGATTATGAGTTCTTGGTGTTTAGGTTGTTGATATTAAGAGAGATGAAATATTAATATATGACTTGAATTAAAAGTCGGATGATTACCTATATGTTAAAGGATATTGGATTTCGTTGTTTGATAGCTATGAACATGATTCAGAATCACTTAGAGTTTTTGATAATCGCCAGATGTTGATCGGTATCCGAGATGCATGTAACTGCATGTTATTAGCGCACGCTAAGCCTACTGGCTAGCGCACGCTATCGGGAACAACTTAGCGTACGCTACGGTTTAAGATTAACGTGCGCTAAGTCAACAGGCAGGGTAATATATTCTGTTTCGGTTATGAATTCGTGATCGTTTAAGTTGGTTTGATCAGACTTGTGGTTAACTGAGATATTGTTGAGCCGTTGGGTTTGTGAATTGGTTTTAGCGGTTGTTGATTATTATCGGATTGTTGTTTAATCGATTATTGTTATAGGTCAAGTTTATCGATCGGTGTTTATAACCAGATATTGCGGTCGTGTTCGAGTATGTCCATTGTATTGCTTTTGATCGGAGCTGAGGAGCTCGTAGACAAAGGCAGTGTGTTCGGCAGCAGCTTCGTGGTATCGGTATCGAGGCAAGTTATTACTTGCTCAATTATAATATTTAATGAATGGTTTCAGTTTCATTTCGTTTATAATGCATATGGCGATGATTATTATTGTGAACTTTGGGTATTCGGATCGCATATCGTTCTTTCGATTCTGGGAGGTAAATCATAATGTATATGCTTTATCTCAGTTATTGGTATGTTCGAATATCGAGGTTACATTATGGTAAAGACGAGGATATGAATATCTATAGTTCATCGTACGTTTGGATCGCCGAGCATTGAGGATAATCGTCGGTGATGATTGGACATCGAGGTTGCTCCCGAAGGACTCGGGGCAAGTATTCCATATTGATTATGGTTTAATGTTATTTATTTTGGTCTCGTACACTTTCTTTCATGTTGTTGAACATGAAGTCGTCCTAGTAAATTGTCATGTTATCGTGCATGTTATGTTGTTCATGTTGATGAACATATTGAGTTGCATATGTGTATGCATAATCGTATTGTTGATGTTGTGTTGATCCTGTGAGATCATGTGAATTATACGTTGTGTTGATCCTGTGAGATCATGAGATCTATGCTGAGGGCGCTGGATCGGATGTCCACCATGCGTTGGTTCGACGGGATCATCATGGGGATCTATGCTGAGGTCGCTGGATCGTTGGACAGGTTTTCCACCATGCGTTGGTTCGACGGGATCATCATGGGGATCTATGCTGAGGGCACTGGATCGTTGGATTACCAGTATTGTGTTGATGGAATCTTGTGAATTCGCATCATTGATTTTATCATGTGTTGTTGTTCACATGTGTATTGTTAGTTATCCACCTTATGTTTATCTGATAGGATCAACAAAGGGATCTATGCTGAGGGAGCTGGATCGTCGGATTTCCATTGAGTATACATGATTGTTATTGTTGTGATCATATTGACGTGGTCATATGAGTATGCATTTAAAATCTTGTGTTAGGACCTGGTCTGTATTGCATTGATCTGATCTCGAATTAGACTGGTATGATTGTCGTGGCACTTCATATCTCGAGGTATGTTCCGTATTTCCTTTGGTATTTGTCTTGATGGACGATCGGTTATCGTCTTGTGATTTGATGATGTTATTCGATGGATCGTATTGGTCAGAAATGGTACATTTCCATATCGTGAGTTGGTTATGATAGTTTGAGAACCTTGAGTATTGTTTGAGGTACAGTACTTATATTATGTTCGAGTTTATTGGTAAATCGAGTACAGGATGTGAAATATGATAATGGTTACTCTGATGAGAATCACTTGAGTAAGCAAAGTTATGGCGGTAAGATTACATTGATCGTATTCTTATGTTGTATTCTCATTGGTATGTTATTATTAATGTGATGTGACGGTTATCAATGTTAGATATTATGGCTGACCCCGTCGTGGGATTTCTTTTTAGGTTCTTGGAGTATCGAGCTTGTAGCGGTCGTGAAGAGATGAGCTTCCCGGAGGATACTGGCTAGGACATGTTGTGTGCATTGAGTTTCTTGATTGGTTCTTGTATTCCGCTGCTAGAGTATCTTTTTGGTTGGCCTTTTTCCGCTGCGTGAGTATTTTGAGACGCTCTTTTGGTATCTAGTAACTGAGGTTACTTTGGAAATCGTTTTCTAAACTTTTGAGTGTTGGCTGTTTGGCACTGCGATTTCAAATGAGTTTTTACGACGGTTTTTGACAAATGGATTTTATATGTCCTTGTGAAATTTTAAAGATAGTACTGTCGTTGGCCTCTTGGGCATTTGTAAATGTTTGCGAAAATTTCTTTTAGCCTTGTGGGTTCCATCTCGGGGCCCACGGCGCTGTAATATTTCCGGTTAAATCTGGGGGTGTTACAGAATATGGTATCGGAGCTTAGGTTGAGAAAACCTAGGCATTTGGGTCGAGTTGGGTTATGTTTTTGTTGCGTCATTCGAGTTGTCGATTGACAAATACTAGAGCCGTGAGTCTTTGTTGTTCACTCAGGCTTGTGCGTTAACGGATTTGCCAGTATCGTACTGGGCTTGTTATAACTTTTCCAAATGGTGTTTACGTGATATAATGTGTTCTCGAGTTGCACTGAGTTTGCAAAACGTGTGTTTTGAAAATATCTGTGTCGAGTATTTTATAGATTCGAGACATGTGCCAGTATCACGGGGAATCATCGGCTTCACGATCTGTAAGTATTTGGATTTTTGAATTTCATTGAGATTTATTGCCGTTCTAAGTGGATATGTTTTGAGATTCAGCAGATATTATGCTTCACAGTGTGAGATGTCAGAGTAGGACAGGATTGATGATCTTAAGGAACTATGATGTTGGAAATCATTATGTCGGTTAAATTTTGGAACGAAATTGTGTAATCGGGAGAAGGACGGTGAATTGTTGAGAAGAACATGTAGCATGTTAATTCATTTTGTGATATATGAACTGCTTTTGAGCATTTGAAAAGGGTACTTTTCAAAATAAATATTTTACGGATGTTTTACGGAAAATGATTTCGGGTCGAGACCCAATCGATTTTGAAATGGTTTTATAACTCAGGACTTGGGGTCCAAAAAGGGTTTTCTACTTTTTAAACTTCTTGTAATACGGAATGAGGTACGGGCCGAGACCCTAACGTTTCATAAGGCTTTTTCTGGTTTTCTAAAACTCCCGAGATTTGTAAAACACTTTACCAATCATTTACCTAAGTTATTTCCGCCTTTCGAGGCTTTGGTTTACTTGTTCAAATGGAAATTCTCGGGAAGTCTTTCGCTGTGTTTGATTTATTGATTTGTTTCAATGTTTTGTCATATCATATTTGAGGTGATTCAGGATGGATTAAGAAGACGTTGCGAGTAGTATGTGGAGAGGACTTTTTATCAGGGTCTATATATTTGAGATTTTGGAACTCTATCGTGTGGTTTTCCGATGGAATATCAGTGGATATTGGTGACGAGCCAAGTTAATTTTTCGAAAATTGATTTTGTGGTCTTACCAAAATTTATGTTTTTAGTTTTGAAATTTTTGAAGGAACTTTCGAAAATTTGTATTCTTGACAAGACTTTATGATTTCAAACTGGTTTTGAAAATGTGATTGATATACATACGCATTTAGTGCATAGTGCATATCATATTGATGGTACGATGGAAAAGAAATTCGAACTTCAGTATGTTAGTTTGATTATCCGGTGATGATCGGTTGAGTTATCGGATAAGAGAAATATGTTGCGTGTTGTAGATTCATGCACATAATATTATTTTGGAAACTTGGGATTTTGTGAAACCGGAACATATGTGCTATGTGATTCCATTGGTATGGTAGTAGCGCGATTTTACCTTAGTGATTCTGGAATGATTTCCTTGTAAGCATAGATTTGGGGATGGTGACCCCATACTGGTTGTTTTGGATATTGAGTGGTCGTTTCCACTCTGTGTATGATTGGGTATGTTCGTCAGTTTGTGATTGGTTGTTCATATGCCGAGGGGTATGTTCGCCAGTCGGATATGTTTATTGAGATTCACTGTATGTGATCGGTGTGTCGTTTTGAGAATTTTGCTTTTTCGTATATCTGTTTCTGTGGTTCTGTGTGGATCGTGTTGGAGCTTACCGTTTGAAGGTATTCTCGATTACCGTTGACCGTTCGTTTGTCATATTGGAGTTTATCATGTTGATGATATTCTCGATTATGTTTTGACCTCTGGTTGGTCATTTGGGAATTTATCATGTTGATGATAAATTCGGTTGATTTATTAGTTGATCATTTTGGTGATCATCTGAGCGTTCGGATTTTGTGTTGATGTTTCGAAATTCGTGTCGTTGTTTTGAGCAGTTGTTTCACAGATACATCGGATATTATTCGTTTTACCGGAATTGGGACTTGATTATGTAATCAGGCAGACAGGATTTGATTCGGGCAGATTGTTTCATCCGAAGATGATATATTTTGTTGAGACTCAGGGAATTGTGATCGTAAGCGTATTGAGACTGTACAGTGAGAACGCTGGCTAGTATCTCTGGAGATCTTCGACCTGCGTATTTGTAAGTATGCAGTTTTGGCTATTCAAAATAATGATGATTGATCAGTGTCGTGATGGCTTTGGGATATTTTGGGTTAAACGGTATGTTTGTTTGTTTTATGATGGATTGCAAGTTTCGAGGACGAAAATTATTTTAAGGGGTGTAGAATGTAATATCCGGAAATTCTACTACTGTTGTTTGATATTATTTTATCCGAGTTATATTGTACAGCGTGGAATCTGTACAGTAAGGATAAAATAAATAAAGGACTGAGACATCTGTGTTGGTATAATTGTCATATTTGGTTGACAATTACATTTAAGAAGTATATGTATTCAGTATGCCGTATGTTCGTATTCTGTATGTTGAGACGTTGGACAAGAAGAGTTGGAAATGGCTAAGTACAGCCTGACTAGCGCGCGCTAATGGTCAAGTATAGCGCACGCTATCGTTCATGGTTAGTGCACGCTAGAGGCAGAATGTAGCGCACGCTAATGCAGTCAGATCAGAAGGAATCTACACGTGGACCAGGACACTTTCGGCGCACGTTCTGATAAGTCAACGGATGTTGTAATGTAGTGTTAGCGCACGCTAATGCATGTTGATTAGCGCACGCTAACTATATATCGGTCAACAGGGAATCTTGGCTTTATTGGTCGATTTCGGCTTGTGGGGTCACGAGCATCTTCGTGGTAGGTGTAGATCAGAGCAAGTCAATCGTATTAGCGCACGCTAAGGTAAATGACTTGCGTACGCTAAGCAGGATGATTTACGTACGTTAATGCATGGGCATTACGTACGTAAGTTAGTTTACGAAGCAAGACAGTAGCCTCTGGGCTTCGATAGCGCACGCTAACAAAGTCAGTTAGCGCACGCTAAGGTGGTAGCGCACGCTAAACATAAGATGTTAGCGCACGCTAATAATGAATATTATAAAAAGGGACAGAAGGGTGTTATTAAACATTTCGTCATTCTTCCTTCTTTCAGCCGAGAGAGAGAGTTGGGATATATTTGAGGTTCCAAACGCTGGATTAAGGTGAACTTAATCATCCATAACAACATTTGAAGCTTGAAATCATTGGTGATTCTTGGAAATGGATTCGACCTTGGAAATTAATCCATTCCTTCAAAAAGGTAATTACTCTTCACTTTGAGATTTCGTTTTGGATTGTATATGATATTCTTGAGCTGATGATTAGCATATAAACAAGTTCATAAGTATGATTATGAGTTGGATTACCGGATTATGATAATGTTATTGTTGATATGAAGATATTGATATGAATTGGATGGTTTCGAATGTGTTGTTATCTTCAAAGAGATATGTTGGATAATGTCTTCCTTCAATTCGGATCTGTGATGTTGTTATTGTTGGTTCCTTCATATGATTACGAACATGGCATGATTATGAGTTCTTGGTGTTTAGGTTGTTGATATTAAGAGAGATGAAATATGAATATATGACTTGAATTAAAAGTCGGATGATTACCTATATGTTAAAGGATATTGGATTTCGTTGTTTGATAGCTATGAACATGATTCAGAATCACTTAGAGTTTTTGATAATCGCCAGATGTTGATCGGTATCCGAGATGCATGTAACTGCACGTTATTAGCGCACGCTAAGCCTACTGGCTAGCGCACGCTATCGGGAACAACTTAGCGTACGCTACGGTTTAAGATTAACGTGCGCTAAGTCAACAGGCAGGGTAATATATTCTGTTTCGGTTATGAATTCGTGATCGTTTAAGTTGGTTTGATCAGACTTGTGGTTAACTGAGATATTGTTGAGCCGTTGGGTTTGTGAATTGGTTTTAGCGGTTGTTGATTATTATCGGATTGTTGTTTAATCGATTATTGTTATAGGTCAAGTTTATCGATCGGTGTTTATAACCAGATATTGCGGTCGTGTTCGAGTATGTCCATTGTATTGCTTTTGATCGGAGCTGAGGAGCTCGTAGACAAAGGCAGTGTGTTCGGCAGCAGATTCGTGGTATCGGTATCGAGGCAAGTTATTACTTGCTCAGTTATAATATTTAATGAATGGTTTCAGTTTCATTTCGTTTATAATGCATATGGCGATGATTATTATTGTGAACTTTGGGTATTCGGATCGCATATCGTTCTTTCGATTCTGGGAGGTAAATCATAATGTATATGCTTTATCTCAGTTATTGGTATGTTCGAATATCGAGGTTACATTATGGTAAAGACGAGGATATGAATATCTATAGTTCATCGTACGTTTGGATCGCCGAGCATTGAGGATAATCGTCGGTGATGATTGGACATCGAGGTTGCTCCCGAAGGACTCGGGGCAAGTATTCCATATTGATTATGGTTTAATGTTATTTATTTTGGTCTCGTACACTTTCTTTCATGTTGTTGAACATGAAGTCGTCCTAGTAAATTGTCATGTTATCGTGCATGTTATGTTGTTCATGTTGATGAACATATTGAGTTGCATATGTGTATGCATAATCGTATTGTTGATGTTGTGTTGATCCTGTGAGATCATGTGAATTATACGTTGTGTTGATCCTGTGAGATCATGAGATCTATGCTGAGGGCGCTGGATCGGATGTCCACCATGCGTTGGTTCGACGGGATCATCATGGGGATCTATGCTGAGGTCGCTGGATCGCTGGGATGTGTTTTCCACCATGCGTTGGTTCGACGGGATCATCATGGGGATCTATGCTGAGGGCACTGGATCGTTGGATTACCAGTATTGTGTTGATGGAATCTTGTGAATTCGCATCATTGATTTTATCATGTGTTGTTGTTCACATGTGTATTGTTAGTTATCCACCTTATGTTTATCTGATAGGATCAACAAAGGGATCTATGCTGAGGGAGCTGGATCGTCGGATTTCCATTGAGTATACATGATTGTTATTGTTGTGATCATATTGACGTGGTCATATGAGTATGCATTTAAAATCTTGTGTTAGGACCTGGTCTGTATTGCATTGATCTGATCTCGAATTAGACTGGTATGATTGTCGTGGCACTTCATATCTCGAGGTATGTTCCGTATTTCCTTTGGTATTTGTCTTGATGGACGATCGGTTATCGTCTTGTGATTTGATGATGTTATTCGATGGATCGTATTGGTCAGAAATGGTACATTTCCATATCGTGAGTTGGTTATGATAGTTTGAGAACCTTGAGTATTGTTTGAGGTACAGTACTTATATTATGTTCGAGTTTATTGGTAAATCGAGTACAGGATGTGAAATATGATAATGGTTACTCTGATGAGAATCACTTGAGTAAGCAAAGTTATGGCGGTAAGATTACATTGATCGTATTCTTATGTTGTATTCTCATTGGTATGTTATTATTAATGTGATGTGACGGTTATCATTGTTAGATATTATGGCTGACCCCGTCGTGGGATTTCTTTTTAGGTTCTTGGAGTATCGAGCTTGTAGCGGTCGTGAAGAGATGAGCTTCCCGGAGGATACTGGCTAGGACATGTTGTGTGCATTGAGTTTCTTGATTGGTTCTTGTATTCCGCTGCTAGAGTATCTTTTTGGTTGGCCTTTTTCCGCTGCGTGAGTATTTTGAGACGCTCTTTTGGTATCTAGTAACTGAGGTTACTTTGGAAATCGTTTTCTAAACTTTTGAGTGTTGGCTGTTTGGCACTGCGATTTCAAATGAGTTTTTACGACGGTTTTTGACAAATGGATTTTATATGTCCTTGTGAAATTTTAAAGATAGTACCGTCGTTGGCCTCTTGGGCATTTGTAAATGTTTGCGAAAATTTCTTTTAGCCTTGTGGGTTCCATCTCGGGGCCCACGGCGCTGTAATATTTCCGGTTAAATCTGGGGGTGTTACACCTATGACGTGTGCTCCCACTAACCATTAGTGTTTGACAAGCACTCTCCATGTCAAAGAACACGTCATACAAGTCTTCACATAAACTTAACGCCCAGTCAAGTTTCATCGACTTGCGAACGATTAAGTTTGAGCTATAAACCTTTCGAGTGCCGACCCCCTTATCCAATAAGGAGTGGAACGTTTTTCTCTCAAATACACGGACTAGTTTCTATATGTATATTTACGAGTTGGGAATGCCAGTAACTCCCAGTAAATAAAGAAACATCCATTGCCTTATTATTAATGATTTACATAATTACAAGTACAATGTCCTCACTCAACATCCTCTGAGTGGCATTCGAGGGCATACTCCTAACAATAGCTTGACAAGACTCTTTTGGATTTACTTCGGTATTGCTCGGAAATTGTCTCCGGTGATGTTGACTCCCGACAACTTTAGCCAATTGTCCAATTTGAGTTTCGAGATTTTTCATTTGAGCTCCCATGGTGGTAGCTAATTGAGTAACATGGCCTTCGATTTTGTCTAATTTTTCCTCATCTCGACTAAATCGGCTTTTTGTTTCCATCATAAAGGTAGCTAGAATATTCTCGAGATTTGACGTTGGCTTTGCTTCTTCAATTATTTCACCATTCGACACTTTGAATCCGGTCGGTGGTTGCAAGGCATTATTTTGATTAGCATAGCTAAAATTTTCATGATTTCGGTCGGAGGGATGGTAGAAGCCCGGCGGTGGATTATTCCAGAAATTGTTGTAATTCCGATTATTAATGTAATGCGCCTCCTCCGATGGGTCGGGCGGTAGTGAACTTCCTTGAGGAGCTATCTTCGAATCACCTCCTTTTGTTAGGGCCCCCAACTGAGTAGTTACCATCGTCATTTGCATGGTTAGTGCCTTGATAGGATCTGAATCGGATATCTCAGCCACCCTTCTAACATTTGCTTTTTCCATCGGCCATTGATAACTATTCATAGCCATTTCTTCTATTAATCCATAAACTTCTTCAGCGCTTCTTGCTAGCAATGCCCCTCCCGCGGAAGCATCAATAAAATTTCTCGTTTCTCCCATAAGACCATTGTAGAATAAACACATTTGTTGGTCTTCTGGGAAACCATGTCGAGGGCATCGCCCTTAGTAGATCTTTGAAACGTTCCCAAGCTTCATATAACGATTCGGAGTCTAGTTGATGAAATTGAGTAATCTCACTTTTTAGCTTCATCGTCTTGTTAGGTGGAAAAAATTTGAACAAAAAAATTCGCTCAAATCCTCCCATGTCCTTATACTTCCCGGAGCTAAAGTCCCAATCCAGTTTCTTGCTTTCTCTCTCAAAGAGAATGGAAACAATCGTAAGCGTATTGCATCATCCGAGACCCCATTCATTTTGATAGTATCACATATTTACATGAAATGTGTGAGATGGGCATGTGGATCCTCGACAGCAAATCCTCCAAATTTATTTTGTTGAACCATTGAAATTAAGGCGAGCTTCAACTCGAAATTTAAGGCGTTGATTGGAACATGAGTGATTCCTCCAAAGTTTCGGTCCAACTTTGGTCGGAATCCATCCCGAATTGATTGCACCCTAGCTGTTGGATTTTCAATCCTTCTGCCCTTGTTGTCCTGGATTATTGCATTCTCGTTCGTATTATCCCTCCTCGTGTTGTCTCCTGCTCTCTCCATGTCTTCAAAAAGATCCCTTCTTAGTTTCCTTGAGTTAGCACTTGTTCTTCGGGCAAATGCTTATACTTCTGGGATGAAAGTTTCTAAAGAAACTCGAGATGAACGGGTGTTCATGCACTCTCTGAGTAGGATTTAAATGTGCACAACATGAGTTATGTAACAAATATAAGAAAATGCCTAGAGTAAGACTAGAAACACTTATCGTAATATCAAAAACTAATAAAAATAAATTAGTCCCCGACAACGGCGCCAAAAACTTGTTCGCTATATTTTTAAACAATCCGCAAGTGTACGGAGTAAATGTAGAAAGTGGCGAGCAAGGTCGTATTACACAGAGACTAATTATTCGTATTGTATTGAGTACTAGATTATAGTGATTCCGATTTTATCTAGACGATCGAAAGATGATTGGTTTAGTTAACTAAATGGACAAAAACAAGTAAATTTAATCAAACAAAGGTAATATCCGATTTAGAGAAAATTAGGAGTTTTAAAATAGATTCCAAGGCTAGGTTTCCATTGATTACTAAGTCTATTTGGGATTGATTCCAAAGAGTTATAAGTGTGTTTCCAAAATGATAATCACAACAATATTCTAAAGTCTCTCTCGAGATGCATTAAAACGTAGATTAAACAACCTATAACAACGTCTCTGTTTACTATAAATTATCTAACTCCAAAATGTTCATAAGATTAAATATCATCATAGCTCATCACCGATTTCTCAATCTCGTAATTCACTACGTCAAATACTCGAAACCTATTAATGCCCTCTTCTCTCGAATTGTGAGCAATTAAGTTAAACATGTAAAAACATTGATCAAGTGTTCTAACATGAATCAAAACTAAGTATTTGATAAGAAAAACACATTAGGCAAATAAAATCATCAATCCTTCAAAACCATAATCAACGTACTCTCATGTCTGGAATCTAACAAGTTTAGCCGGACATGGTAATGAAAGAAAGATTAATAATCATCATGTTCATGCTAAATAAGACAACAAAAATGAGTAAAAGATAAGAAGAAGATAAAAGCGGATGGTGTCTTGAGTGATCCCGGTGCAAGCCTTCAAGTGTTCTTGAGGTGTTCTTCAAAAACTCCCTTCAAATCTCCTTTTGGTTGAAAAACTCTCAAATCTTATGTTTTTTTCTCTCTCCAATCTCTCCAATCTCAGAATATCCTCTCTAAGTCCATTCTAGAGCATTTTTATCAACCCACAAAGCCAAGGTTGTTGATCAAATCTTGCAAAAATGTCAAAAAAGTGATTTTGCACCAAAAAATGACACGACCCGTGTCATAGTGTCCTAAAAACCGCACAAGTCTCTGGACAGGCAACCCGACTGTGTCAGTTGACACGGCCGAGCTAGTGACATGGCTGAGTCGGTGTTGACTTGCTTTGACTTCATTTTTCCATCTTTTTCGGCTAGATGTTTCGTTTCCGCATTGCTTGATATGTATTTGGGGATTGAGACTTTGTTCTTGCTTGATAATGTCCTTAAAATACCTATAAAATCAATAAAATGTACCAAAGCGTGATTGAGTCCAATAAACACAATATGAGCACAAACGACACAATTCTACACATTTTAGTATCTTAAAATCCGAAAAAAACTTGTAAAAATATGTGTAAAAATGAGTGTTACCAGTTGACGGTTTGAGAAGGAGGGGTAGACCTAAACTTAGGTGGGAGATAGACTAAAGCAGGACATGAAGGAGCTTCTCTTTTTCGAGGACATGACCTCAGATAGGAATGCGTGGAGAGATAGGATTAGAATTTGTGGGTAGTTTAGGCTAGGTTGTTCGTGGGTGTGTGATAGTTGCGTTTAGGCCTTTGAGGAGTCTCTTCGTTGCCTTGCCACTTGTGTTTTTTTAGTTATAGAGCCCCTTTGCTTGTTCCTTTTTAGGCTCTTGGCGTTCAGCGGCCTCTCTTGCCCCTTTTTGCTTTGCCTTTGCTTTAGGCCCCTTAGCGTTGCCCTGCCTAGTTTCTTTGCTTCTTGGTTTGGCCTTAGTCTTATTTGCCTTTTGCCCCCTTTTCTTTGCCTTAGCTTTAGGCCCCTTCGCCTTCCCCTGTGTTTTTCTTGGTGGTCTTGCCTTTTTGCTTTTGCTCTTGTTTGCTTTGCTCGTGTTTTCCTGCCTCTTTAGCGCTTTTCCTTTTCTTCGTGGGTTTCTGGTTGTGTTTGCTTTTTATGTTTATGTCTATGTGATCCTTTCTGCTTATCTGCTCTGTATGCTTGTTTGCTTGTTTGCGTGTTTATGTTTTTGTTTTTGTTTATGTTTATGTTTAGGCTTTTTATATTTGTGTGTTCGTTTCTGCCTATATGCTATATATGCTTATTAGCTTGTTTTCCCTGTCTTTTCTGGATTGCTTGCGGCGTCTACTTTTTATGTTCTTTTGATGGTTGTCTGTCTATCTGCTTTGTTTGCTTGTATGTTTTGTTTTTTTCCTTTCGTTTTTGCATGCTTATCCTTGTTAGTGCTCTCTCTCACACTTGTACTTCTTCTGCGCACTCTCTTTGCACACACTTGCCGGAGGTCTTCCTCAATGCAGTCTCCTTACTCTCGAGTTTATCCTGAGGTAGGGGTAGGATCTATCTACATTCTACCTCCCCATACCCCACCCTGGTGAGAATTGGGTGTGTTGTTGTTGTTGAATCCTTGAAGAAGTGTTGCTTTTATAGCCAAGTAACCCTACTTTTAATATAGTATCCATTGTCAAATAAAACTTGTAGCAAAAGAAAGGCACGTGGAAGTCATCGGGTGATGTTAGCCAAAAATGGCGTAGGGCCACCCGCAAGATTAAAGACAACTGGCCATGATCATAAGTTGTGGGCTGCATCTTGGGCCAATTTATTGTATCAGGAATTTGGTGTTTTCTTAAAACGTTGGACTACAAATATATAACTTCCTTAAACTTCTTTACAACAACAACATTATCCCAATGCCTCAACGGCTCCCGCAAAAAGCGGGGTAAGGTGGGATCGGATGTACGCAGCCTTACCCTTGTTTTAACACAGAGAGGCTGTTTTCGGATGATCCAAAATGAAAATCGCATCGAGAATTGCATGGAACAACTAGTACTTCATGAGAAAAAGAAGTACAGCCAGTTTAGTGAGTCATTTTGTTTTATTCCATTATAATCCAGAACCAAAGAATAAGGAGTCTTTGGCTCCATCGGAAACAATGGAAAATTCCTTAAACTTCTTTATCTTAAATTAATCCACTCCTTTTGCTTCATGACCACTTGAGAGCTACCTAAAACATAAATAGCAAATTTACATCGTATATGCAATTAAAAACAATACATTTACTATTTATTTAACCGTAAATGAGAGATTTTTATACTAAAAACACGTATAGTCACGCGTTCATCAGCAAGTGCCGAAAGTGATTTGTTAATGGTTTTGGCTTCTTCAAGAACTCTCCCCTCAGCACCTATTTTCTCAACTTTCTAGATCCTGCCAAGTCTACAAGAAAAAGCTTTCTGGTGCTCACGCTCTTCATAGTCACATGGTAGTAATTTCAGATATATATATATATAATTTTAGTAAACTGTAAATAGTTGAACGAAATATGATACCTCTTCTCATTTGTTAACTCTTTCTGAACTGTAAATATGTAGATGCAATGACTTCTACTGCTTGCCATGTTCATTTCTACATGAAGGAAGTCCATCAAAGTACTAAGATAACAATCCTACTATGATTATAATGTAACATAATACAGGAACTTAGAATGTGAGTGACAGAGAGAAAGAGATAAGAGAAATACGAGTCTCTCCAACTGCTCTGTTTGGTATCCCACTCTGTGTTACCAATGTTAAGAAACATAATATATTTAACAATCAGGTTTCATATTTAGTGTAATATTTATACCAGAGAAATTCACAAAAGATTATGATCTTACTGATAGGAACTTCAAAGCTTCTTCACCATCCGATATCATCATCTATAAAATGGCAGGTCAGTTATCATCAATGGACTCTTCTATGGATGAGCTCTATAATTGTCATGAGGGGTTTTGCCTCTGCTTGAAATGGTCAACAGCCTGCACATTTCTCATTTAACAAAATTACAGGTTCATGTTTTGAAAGTGAAACCGATCTAAAAGAGGTTCCGTAAGTTTGCTAGTTTGGGATGCTTTAGTCCCCTGGTCTTCTATACTATTTTGAGGTACAACTTCTACCCTTAACGGTTGTAATCCGACAGTTTTAGCAGTAGAAAGGTGAATTCTGTTCAAAAGAGAAATACATGTTTATATAAGTACAGAGTGAATATATCTCCTTTGTTTATATCATCAAGCAAGTGATTCTCCTTTGTCGCTCCATGACCACTGGTCCCAATCGCCAAATGTGACTCCTCGCCAACAGAATTCTGTGAAGGATGCCCCGTCAGCACGATAGTAAATTCGTAATTCAAGTAATTTGATTTTTTGTACTTTGTATATAATTTGAATATTCAGCAGATATTGAATATTGTCAAGTCTTACCAGACGAATTGCTTCATGAATAACATTTTCATACCCTCTTTTGAACCTATGGTGCTTTCATCCTGCAAGAATTTGGGAACTTTCAGTTCTTTACATGCACACTTCCGGATCGAATATGCGGTTTTTGGTCGTCCATGTTCAGCCCTAATTAAATCTAGTATACTGTGTGTGTGACCACAACTAATTGATTATGTAGCAACACATTAAGCCAATGTTTTTTTAAACAAAATTACATATCACGCATTAACTTACATCAAGTGATTGCAACCCTTGGTTTATACCCTTCTGATGTTTTATATACCTACATTAGCAAAAATGATAAGTGATCCAATAAACATGAATGAAACACATATGCATGCATTAGCAAACATACAACACTAAATTTTTTAAACATTTTTAACAACGTGTGAAGTTCTTGAGGCTATTTATAAGTATATAACAATGTGACCTGTTTTTCTGTCGAATTGGTAATATGCCGAACAGGCCCGGACCTGGGCATAGGCCCAAGAGGCCTGTGCCTAGAGCCCAAAATTTTTAGGGGCCCATTTTTTTAATTTCTTACTATATATAATTATTAGTAGAGATAAACAAAAGATTAATTTTAGTGCAATGGTAAATTAGATGTTTTAAAAGTCATTTATCCTGAGATCAGCCCACATCAGGCTCCGATATATATATTTTTATAATAGGGTCTCTTTTACTTTTTATTTTCCTTACATTTTGTTATCTACTTCTATTTGTTTTATAATATACAAACAAGAAATATATTTTTTTTTCTAGTATATATTTATAATGGGCCCTTCAACTTTTTATTTTAATTTTCCTTCTATTTTGTCATCTGCTTTATTTGTTTTGTAATATACATTGTTTGCAAAAATATATATATTCTTTTCTAGTTGTTATTCATTCCATAGTAAAAAAATATTATTTTTGTTGTACTTTAAAATAATTGAACAAGTAAAGGAAATCACACAATTCTTTTTATTTATTTTAACATTAAATACAGAAACAATGTAGGAATCATTTCTTATTGGGTCAGTTATAATGAGTTAAATGTATTTGTTATTAAATTAGATACTTTTCGATAAAAAAATTCAAAAATAATATTTGCAAAGCAAATAATATAAATTATAATTAATGAAACTCAAAGAGCTAGAAGAAATTATTTTTTCAAATGTTAACTTAGTTTTAACTTTCATAATCTATCATTTCTGCGTTGCTTTTACATATTTTCTCAATTTTGAGAGTCTATTTTTAAATTTCTGCCTAGGGCACCGTTAGGCACAGGACCGGCCATGATGCTGAAAAAAACGAATATATCAGAAACTAAAATTATTTTGTTGTACTAAAAAACAATGAAAAGAATATACCAACTAGTCCATCTGTGCAAATGAAGTAACTCCTAAGTTCTTTTGTCATACTTCTTCAAAATCTTGATAGTACCTGAAGGCGGTAATAAGATGACAGAAAGGTTACTCAAAAAACTTCGGATGATATGTATGACAATTGACAACTCTAGAACCAAAATCTAATGTCGAATCGTTTTAAAAAACCTACCGTACAACAGGTCGCCGCCACCTGGTCTTCAATCACCACCTTCGCCGTTGGTCGCTGGTCGCCAGTAAAGCCGCCTGGTTGACTGTCACTGTCGCTGCCGCTTGTTACCCTAGTACTATCGCATAATATATTGAATATTAACACCTCAATTTGATGAATTGAATGATTAATTTTAGAATCCAAAAACCTTTGTATTGTGTCGTTTATTACGAATAATAATATGCACTGAATTACAGCTCATATTACAGCTTATAGTTAAATTAGATTAAATTCAAATAATGTTGTAGTCAATGGTTGTTAATAGATTGCCTTGTATAGTCCTACAATTGCTCCTGTAATTTTGTATACCTTCCTTGTATAGTCTGTATACCTCTGTTATATATTGATGAATAAGATTGAAGGCAATCATAAAAAGCCTTTACATTCAAACTCTATATGGTATCCAGAGCCTTCTAACTCGGAAGAGTATAACGATCCTTCATTTGTTTCATCATCTTCTTCTAAATCATTCCTATGACAACCTCACAAACCATAATTCCCATTGCAACCCACTTTCCCACCAAACTTACCTCGCAAAATTTTCCCGTATGGCGGCGTCAAGTTCAGTCCACCTTAATCGGACTAGGGCTTGATAACTTCATCACCGATAGCGATGCTCCATCGAAGACTATCAGCGACAAGGAGACCACTAAACCAAACCCAGAATACATCGTCTGGTATCGACAAGATCAAATCTTGTTCAGTGCTATTCTCGGATCATGCTCCGATGAGATTCAACCGGTCATTGCATCGGCATTGACTGCTAAAGAAGCATGGGATCGTCTCACATCCAGCTTTGCAAGCAAATCTCGATCCAGAATTATCTCCCTTAAATCAAAACTTGCAAAGAACCCAAAGGGAAATCGCTCAGTTGCGGTTTTCTTGAATGAAATGCGATCTATTGCGGATGAATTGGCGTTGGTTCAGAGTCCAATTCATGAAGAAGATCTTCTTGTTCATATCCTTACCCAACTTGGTGACGAATACAACTCCATCACTGCTGCCCTTAAGGTACGAGAACAACCGATTTCTTACCCGGAACTCTTCGATAAACTCGTTGATTTTGAACGGTCCCTTAAAGAGGTCGAACCTGTCGCTCCTCAAATTGTTACTGCTAATGCTTCACAAAGGCAACCGGGTCGTTCCCAATTCAGATCTACGACTGATCAGTCCACCTGGAATCAAAGGTCCCATTCCGGTTCATCTCAAAGGCCATATCGGATGACAAACAATTCACAGGCTAACCATTCACGACCGAATAGAAGCAATCAGTTTTGCAACTTCTGCAACTTTCAAGGTCATGATACATGAGACTGCCGGAAACTTGCTAAGTTTTTGAAAGACCATCACATCACCTTCAATAACAACCCGACTGCTCCGGTTGCTAATGCCGTCTCATCTACTTCTCAATCACAACAGTGGATGATGGACAGTGGTGCTTCTCACCACCTAACCTCATGTCCATCCATCTTCCGTTTCTGAATACGGAGGACCAGACGAAATCGTATTGGGTGATGGTACAAATCTTTCTATTTCTCATACTAGTTCCACTAATATTTACACTTCGTCGAAACCATTAGATTTACCTAAGATTCTTTGTGTTCCTAAACTGCGTAGAAACTTGATTTCGGTTGCTAAACTATGTCGTACTAATCATGTCTCTGTTGAATTCTTTCCTTCTCATTTTTTTGGGAAGGATCTCAAAACAGGGGCGCGTCTCATGCGAGGGGAGAACATCCATGATGTTTACTACCTAAATAGCTTATCTCATCTTCCTCAAGTTAATGCTACATCATCAACCTCACCAATCCAATGGCATCACACTCTTGGACATCCGTGTTTTCGTACTTTTAATATTCTCTGTAAAGACTTAGGTCTTAATTTTAAATCGTTGTCAAGTTCTACCTTTCATTGTCAGTCATGTGCTATTAATAAATGTCACAAGTTGCCATTTGGTCAAAACTCCTTTGCTGTTACGAAACCATTACAACTTCTCTATTCGTACGTATGGGGTCCGGTTCAAAAATCTGTTAAGGGCTATCTATATTATGTTGTGTTTGTTGATTACTACTCCAAGTATGTTTGGCTTTACCCCATCAAATCCAAGTCTAATGTTGCGAAAAATTTTCCTCAATTCAAATTACTTGTCGAAAAATTCTTTCAAACACCGATCATATCACTCTTCACTGACAATGGTGGTGAGTATATCGGACTTACTCCCTTCCTTCAATCCACTGGAATTTCTCATTATACTACACCACCTCATACACCAGAACAAAATGGAATTGCCGAACGCCGTCACCGACATATTGTCGAAACCGGACTTGCCCTTTTACACTATGCTGGCTTACCACTCACCTTTTGGTCTCATGCGATCTAAACTGCCGTCTACCTTATCAATCGTCTTCCCACTCCAATTCTTGGTTCAAAATCTCCATACCAGGTTCTCTATGGCACCTCACCAAATTACAAAAGACTAAAATCATTTGGTTGCTTGTGCTATCCATGGCTTAAACCTTATGCTCCTTCCAAGCTACACCCACGATCCCGACCGTGTATTTTTTTAGGCTATTCCTCATCTAAGTCAGCCTATAAATGTCTTGACACTAAAATGAACCGTCTGTACCACTCTCGACATGTGGATTTTGTTGAAAATCAATTTCCCTCTATAATTGAATCTGCAAAAACACCATCTCCTATCCATGTAGATGATTTTTTGAAACAAAACACCATCTCTACCCATCAATCCATGCAACCTCCTCAACCTTTGCATGCTACACCACCCACCAGTGAACAAATTCCATTCACATCTGTCATGCACCATACTAATTCTCCCATAATCACAAATGACACTCCACCTTCATCTTTACCTTCATCTTCACCTACTGTTACTTCTACCCCATTGTCTACTCACACTCCAGAAACAAACACTCAATCTTCAACTCCTTCACATATCTCCTTCTCTACACAATCCAACCCTTCACCTGTCACCTCATCTCCAACAGTCACTTCTCCACCTTCTTCGGCTTCTCCAATTTTACCACCTAGAACCCGCAAACGAAACGTCAAGTACTACAACCCACACTTTGTCAACAATACCACTCTTCATCCTATACCTCCTGCCCTTGAACCCCATACTTACCTCCAAGCCTCCAAAGACCCTCTATGGCGTCAAGCTATGGACAATGAGTATAACGCATTGCTTCGTAATCACACGTGGGAACTCGTTCCTCCAACTTCTCGTCATCCTATCGGATGCAAGTGGGTATTCCGTATTAAGCGACACCCGGATGGTACTGTTGATAATTATAAGGCAAGGCTCGTGGCAAAAGGGTTCCTTCAAGAATATGGTAAGGATTACTTTGACACGTTTAGTCCCATTACTAAACCTGTTACTATACGAACCGTTCTTTCCCTTGCCTTATCTCGAGGTTGGTCTCTACGTCAACTTGATGTAAATAATGCATTCCTGCATGGTACTTTACAAGAGGAGGTCTACATGGTACAACCTCCTGGTTACACAAACCCACAATATCCGAATCATATTTGTAAGCTCAAACAGTCACTTTATGGTCTCAAACAAGCGCCGCGAGCGTGGTATATGGCTCTTACATCATTCTTACTTGACTCGGGTTTCAAAAAGTCCCTTGCCGATGCTTCCCTTTTTTATATATAATCGTGATGGTACAATGTGTTACTTTATGGTTTATGTCGATGACATTATACTAACCGGTAACACTACAAGCTTTCTGGATCAGTTTGTTACTAAGCTAGCTTCACGGTTCTCCATCAAAGATTTGGGCTATCCAAGTCATTTTCTTGGAGTTGAATTAATACCAACAGCTCATGGTTTGTTCCTCTCGCAACACAGACACATACTTGATTTACTAACCATGCATCGCATGGATGGGGCCAAGCCTGTTCTCACACCATTATGTTCATCTGAGACTTTGAAACTTGATGATGGTACACCACGAGTGGACTCCTCACCTTATCGCAAGCTAGTTGGATCTCTTCAATACCTTGCATTCACAAGACCAGATATTTCTTTCGCCGTCAACAAACTGTCCCAGTTCATGCACGATCCATCTCAAATTCATTGGCAAGCTCTCAAACGCTTGCTACGCTATCTTAAAGGGACCTTGTATCACGGATTATTTTTGAACAGGAAATCACGCATGGAACTTACAACCTTCTCGGATTCAGATTGGGGAGGGGTATCCACAGCAGGAAGGTCAACAACAGCATACATTTTGTACCTCGGTTCGAACATCATTTCATGGAAATCTGCTAAACAGAAATCAGTCTCACGTTCCTCCACCGAAGCCGAGTACAAAGCACTCGCTAATGCTGCCGCTGAATTAGCATGGGTGGAAAATCTCCTCACGGAACTTGGTTTAACACTCCCTGCTCCTCCACGACTTTATTGTGATAATTTAAGTGCCACATATCTATGTGCCAACCCTATGTACCACTCTCGCATGAAACACATCGCCTTGGATTATCACTTTGTACGTGAGAAAGTAGCATCCGGGTCTTTACGAGTTCATCACATCAACTCTAGGGATCAACTAGCGGATGCACTCACTAAACCGTTGTCTCGAGCTCCATTTTTATCGTTGCGATCCAAGATTGGAGTCTCCGACGGATCCTCCATCTTGCGGGGGCGTATTACGAATAATAATATGCACTGAATTACAGCTCATATTACAGCTCATAGTTAAATTAGATTAAATTCAAATAATGTTGTAGTCAATGGTTGTTAATAGGTTGCCTTGTATAGTCCTACAATTGCTCCTGTAATTTTGTATACCTTCCTTGTATAGTCTGTATACCTCTGTTATATATTGATGAATAAGATTGAAGCCAGTCATAAAAAGCCGTTACATTCAAACTCTATATCGTTTTTGTATTGATTTATAAATGATTCAAAGTAGTTGATGATTAATCGCAATTAAACATAATCAGGAATTAGATTTTGGTTCATAAAATCACAACAAATAGCAATAATTAACAAAAGCGAGCAACAAAATTAACCATGCCTTTGAAATCAAGCAGAACCTTAAAACAATAACCCCTAAATCGAGTACAAAAATTGATAGATCAATATTGACGTTTATAATTGAACTAACCTGTTATTAAAAGATTAGGTTCGCTTAATGCCGGAAAACGTGGATGAATTCGGAATTTTGTTTTTTCGAATTGTGGTTTTGAGTGTTAGTGTTGATTATATGAATTGTGTCTTGGATATGTGTTTTGGATAGTAGGTAGAGTCCGTGTTTTTTTTAAATTACACTTTTAGCCCACAATAAAAAAAAAATATCATTGAGACCCATGTGTATTTTTATATTTTTTTACAAGCGAGTACAAAAACGTTTTTAATTTAATTTTAGGCAAATTAGGAAATAAATATTAAATAGCTTTTAATATTTTTCTACATTTAAAAATAAAAATTTAATTAAAATATTATTACTTAGTAAGGAATGAATTGATTTTTTCGAAATACAAAAGTCCCCACTTTGGGGTTTTGTTTTATTATATAAAAGATGAGTAAATTACATTGTTCGTTCATGTGATTTGGGCCAAATCCTTGATTGAGTCCCTATCTTTTTTTTTTGCCTAATTGATCCTTATAATCAAACTATGTAACACCGTCCATTCTTATCGTCAAATTCAGTTATCTTCTCCGTTAGCCCCCAGTCCTCAAGTGGCAACGTTAGTCCATTAACCAAACGATCATTTGCAACGTTAGTCCTTTATACTAACAGCTGTTTCTAATTAACTAAAAACTTGGTTTTCTTATAAAAAAAATCTTTTCTACGCGGTTTTATACGATTTTATACGCGTTTTTTTACACAATTTTATGTGCGGTTCTTAGACACGTTTTTATACATGGTTTTATACTAGAGGTAGCAATTTTATACGTTTTATACACGTTTTCATCCATTTTTAAACGTTTTCGTCCGTTTTTATACGTTTTCGCCCGTTTTCATACGTTTTCGTCCGTTTTTGTATGTTTTCGTCCATTTTTATACGATTTTATCTGTTTTATATGTTTCGTCCGTTCTCTTACATTTTCGCCCGTTCTCTTACATTTTCTTACGTTTTTGTCCGTTTTTATACCTTCGTGTCCGTTTTTATATGTTTTTGTCCGTTCGTTTTCGTCCATTTTTATTAGACTCGGCAATTTACCACACGACACGAAAACGACACGAAAATTTAGTGTTTGTTTTTGCATTTTGAGTACACGACACGAAAATACACGAACACGAAAGTACACGATCGAGATTTAGTGTCAGTTTTGTGTTTACCCTTTGGATACACGACACGATACGAGGTACACGAAATAAATAAATAAATAAATAAATAAATAAATTATTGTATAACATGATTTAAAAGTTTATATTTAATTTTATAAAAACATATATTTTATGAATTCTGTTTGTACTAAACTTTACAATTCGATAATATAATGTGAACTTTCATAAATTTCGTGTAAACATTAATATTTTCGTTGTCTTTCTTTCGTTTCGTCTACTAAAACCTATAAAATAATATTAAAATATTAAAATTGTTATTTTTTTATAATATTTTAATATTTATTTTATATTATGTGTCTCACACGAAAACACGACACGAAACGACACGAATTTGCGCGGTACACGACACGACACAACACAACACGAATTCATTTTGTGTCGTGTATGGGTTTCGACTTTTGGTACACGAAACACAAAAGTACACGACACGAAAATACACGACACGAATGATTTGCCAGGTCTAATTTTTATACGTTTTTGCACGTTTTCTTAAGGTTTGCATGTTTTCTTACGTTTTTGTCCGTTTTTATACGTTTTCGTCCGTTTTTATACTCTTTTGTCCGTTTTTATATGCTTTCGTCTGTTTTCGTCCGTTTTTATATGTTTTCGCTCGTTTTCTCAAGTTTTCTTACGTTTTCATATGTTTTTGTCCGTTTTTATACGTTTTCTTACATTTTCGTCAGTTTTTATACGTTTTTGTCCGTTTTCTTATGTTTTTGTCCGTTTTTATACGTTTTCGTATGTTTTATCCGTTTTTATACGTTTTCGTCCGTTTTTATACGTTTTCGTCCGTTTTTACACGTTCTCATTTGTTTTTATACGTTTTCATCTGTTTTTCTTACTTTTTCATCTGTTTTTATACGTTTTCATCCGTTTTCATCCTCTTCCGTCCGTTTTAATCGTTTTCATCCGTTTTTATCCGAATTTTTCTCTTTTCTTACGTTTTTCTACGTTTATTTGTTTTTGTACGTATGAAAACGGATAAAAATGGTTAATAACGGATAAATATGTATAAAAATGGACAAAAACGTATAAAAAGTGTGAAAACGTATAAAAACAGACGGATACGGATAAAAACGGACGAAAACATTTAAAAACGGATGAAAATGTATAAAAACAGACGAAAAAGTATAAAAACGGATGAAAACGCATGAAACAGATGAAAACGTAAGAAAAACAGACGAAAACGTATAAAAACGGATGAAAACGTGTAAAAACGGACGAAAATGTATAAAAACGGACGAAAACGTATAAAAATGGACAAAAACGATATTTTTATGGTTATTATGGTAATGATTTTTTTGATAAAAATGAAGATCCTTGTGTAAAAAACTTCTACACGGCATTACTCTATGAAGGCAGTTTCGATTCTAAGGTAGCTGGAAAAGCTGGCAAAGTTCCACTAAAGTGATCTATGATGGTTGTACCCGCCAAGGGCTCCATCGTGATTAAAGCACGGTTATTTGATGTGGACTCTCAGGCTAGAATTTTGGATGGCGATTGCAAGGTCCCTGCACAACCCGGAGGTAGCTTAAAAGAGAAAATAGACGGGTCTTGTTGCTCTCTCAGTGTGAGTGTGGTTTGGAGCCATGGTTAAGGTTTGCTGCGCCTAGCCTAATTCGACTTTCTTGGAGTACCATAGTAGTGGAAAAGTACTATTAACAATGTCAAACTTTTATATGTCAGTAATCTTGAAACATTGGTGTAATGTGTTTTTTGTTGTGTACCATTCTTATTGGATGCATTCACCAAGTCTAAAATATGAAGTTATTAACCACTTCTTCTCAGTAGTACTTTTGTCACTACTTTGTATTGTAGTTTATAATAAAAATTGATAAGTGTTTGGTGTATAGGTCTGCCACAACCCGAAGCTACCGGAAGAAAAACAAACACACACACACACTAATTCTTGTCGAAAAGTTATCGAAATTGATTGAGAACCCATTGTATCATTGGCCTAGTTAAATGTTTCACAAGACTTTATTAGCCAATGACTAAAATACCAACGGACTTGATAAGTTTGAATAACACAATATTATAATTAAATCGTGTCATTGTTGCTATTTTCAATCTTTGTGTGCTCTTAGAGGAAGGAAAAGCACACTATATTTCGATATTTCTTGCTACGGCCTACGCGTGCGACGGTGAACTTTTATTATATTTTTACATGCTAATGGTAAATGCACTATACCTAAATAAAACTAGAGTAAATTACACCGTTCGTCCCTGTGGTTTGGGTCAAATCCCTGATTGAGTCCGTATCTTTTTTTTGCCTAATTGATCCTTATAATCAAACTATGTAACACCGTCCATCCTTATCGCCAAATTCAGTTATCTTCTCCGCTAGCTCCCAGTCCTCAAGTGGCAATGTTAGTCCATTAACCAAACGATCGTTTGCTTACTCTTTTATACTAACGGCCGTTTCTAATTAACTAAAAATTTGGTTTTCTAAAAAAAATTCTTTTCTACGTGGTTTTATACGATTTTATATGCCGTTTTTTACACGATTTCATATGCGAATTTTTAGACACGTTTTATACACGTTTTTATACATGGTTTTATACTAGAGGTGGCAATTTTATACGCTTTATACACGTTTTCATCCATTTTTAAACATTTTCGTTCGTTTTTATACTTTTTCGCCCGTTTTCTTACGATTTCGTCCGTTTTTAGACGTTTTCGTCCCCTTTTATACATTTTCGTCCGTTTTTATACGTTTTTGCCCGTTTTTTGTCCGTTTTCGTCCGTTTTTATACGTTTTCATCCATTTTTCGTTTTCACTCATTTTCTTATGTTTTCATACGTTTCCTTATGTTTTCATATGTTTTTATCCATTTTCGTCTGTTTTTATACGTTTTCGTCCTTTTTATACGTTTTCGTCTGTTTTTATATGTTTTCGTCCGTTTTTAAACGTTTTCGTCCGTTTTAAACTTTTCACCCGTTTTCATACGTTTTCATAAGTTTTTGTCCGTTTTTATACATTTCGTCCGTTTTGTTAGATTGGTACCGCCACTAGAAGGGGGGTTGAATAGTGCGGATAAGAGTATTGTACTCTTTTCGTGCGGAAGCAAAAATATCGGAGTAATAAAAGTGCGGAAAAGAAAGAACACAAAGAATTGTTCGAGAGGTTCGGCTATTAACGAAGCCTACGTCCCCTACCTAGTTTTATCGACTAGGACTTTTCTTAGAACTTGGAATTGCACTTTCTAGTTTAGTGCCAACTTCTTACAACTTCTTGATTTCCGGGCTCAAGAACAACCTCTCAAAAACACTTGTTTTTCTAGGTACAAGATAACCTATACACAAAATAAATGCGAGTAGGAACTCGACTTTCACGATATATCGCTCTTAGATACAAGAATGAAGATTGGAAATTATAGAACAAATCTTCTCGTATCACAATCTAGAATAAGTATATCTCTCAAAATGTTTGCTTGAAATTGCTTGAGTATGCTAGTAGGCTCAGAATGCTTGTGTGTCTTCAATCTCCATGAAGTTGGCTATTTATAGCCTTCTTGAGCTCAATTTCCCGTTGGAACAGTTTAACTGGTTACGTACGTTATATGATGATTAAATGCGTTATGAACTTTACGTCGTTATATGTTGAATAACGGCCGTAATGAAAGTGCGAAGCGTCGGTGAGATACGATAGAATGCGTTACGTACGTTATGAACCTCATGGTTACGTACGTAATATTCTGGTCAAAGATCCGTTGATTGAGACGACTTGTTGCAACGGCTAGTGGCTTTTCCAACGGTCAGAATAATTCAAGCATTACGTACGTTATATAGCTCTGGTTACGTACGTTACCTGTACAGAAAACTTACAAAAACAGTGAGTGTTACGTACGTTATAATAGCTGAGTTACGTACGTTAACTGTACTAAAAATCTTGCAGACAACTGTGAATGTTACGTACGTTAATGTGGTTTGTGTTACGTACGTTAACTGGAGAGAAAATATGTTTTAAGTAAATTTTGGTTTTAATAACACATCATCAAAATGATTTAAAAGATATTGTTCCAACAATTTCCCCCTTTTTGATGATGACAAAATTTACGTATGTGAGTTTTTGAAAACATGATTTTAATAAGGCTCCCCCTGAACACGAGCACTGCAAGAATTAATATGCTCCCCCTGAAAACGCGCACGGGTTATTTCTAAAGTTGATTTCAAAAATGAATACATATTATTCTCCCCCTTTTTGTCATTAACAAAAAGTTGAGAGATCCTGCAAGAGACATCAATGATACGCATAATAATCAACATAATCCAAGTCAATGATAACCAAAATGATGCATAAATAAAAGATAGTCATTACAGTCAAAACATAAACATGAAATGTTTGGTCTTTTAATAAAACAGGAAACATCATCATCAGAAAGGATAGCCCGACTAGTCAAGGTCCGCATCCGGAAGTGTCGGCGGTATCCCAAAATGCGTGCAGATGTTCTTGACCATGATCTTGATGTCACTCATATCTTTCTCGAGCCTATCCATCCGAGAAGCCATCTGGGATGAAGAGGATTCCGGACGAGGACGGGAGGAACCAAGCTGAGATGAAGGACGAGGTCTAGTATGATCGATCCCCCTCGATGTGATCCTCTCCTCCGGTCTCGGAAGAGTACCCCCATCTATGAGCCGATCATCATCCTTGATATACGCAAAGTATATCCATCCACGATTTCTCGTGCGAAGATACCTCATCGTCCGTAACGTCCCCTCGGTGATGAGGCTCCCCCTAGGAATTGGAACCCCATGGACCCCAGACAAATCAACTCCTGCTTTCTCAAAAATTTCAGTTAAGATTGAACCAAACGGCATTCCTGCTTTTCTCTGTCGATCAACTTTCGCGTAGCTCTTTTTGTGGAAAATTTGACCCTTTTCCACGAACCATTTTAGCACAATAGACGCGAAGTTGACTTGGTGATCCTTCCACACATGATAAATGATCTCCATATCGATATTCACAAGTCGAAGCTGAGCATTAACTTTAGGCATAAGACAGCGAGTGATAGCATCGTGAATCAAACGGATGTTTATCCCAAAGTCATTGTTTTCAAACCGCCCGGAATGAACATTTATAACGGCTTTGTCCGACAAAAAATCACGGACTTTGGACTCATGAACACCATAGCTTTCATCATCGGAGAAGTTGTCAATTACTTCATCCGGAGGAGCAAACTCTCCTTTGCATCGAAAACCCTCATTAGGGAGACCAAAAATCTCTGAAAGTTTCGCCTCATCAAAGGATATTGATTTACCACGCACAAGAGAATTAACAACAGCAAGTCCGTCGGTATCATAAGTGACAAAAAATTTGCATAAAACTCTTTTACACAGTCCACATAAATTGGTCGAGCAAGACTAATGAACCGATTTATCCCAAGCATATCGAAGAATTCTTCGATAGCAACACCAGCACAGTTCAGAGATTCAAAATCAAAGTGGTGACTCGGAGTTACCTCTTCGTCGATAAGGATTTCGTTGAAAACTTTCATGGCTTGAGCATTCCGAAATGATGGATCGCCAGAAGCCGTGGAGGATGATTGGGAGGTTTCTCCTCTTCTCTTTTTTCCGGTTCTGGATGCCATGAAGATTGAATCGGTCGAAAAGTGAAGGTTTGATGGATAATCTTGAAGTTTAGGTAGATTTTGCAGGAACTCTTCGTCGATGTCGCTAGGGATTTGTAAGGAATGAAAAGGGGACGGTCGATGTGGGTTTATATATGTTAGGGTAAACGACCGATTACGTACGTTATATCCCTTATGTAACGTCGTGGCGTAAAACACGAACTTTACGGATGAAACTGCGTTTCGTTACGTGCGTAACGTAACAACATGTAACGTCGTAAGGTCCTGTACGTCGTAATGGACCGCTCCTACCGTGCGTGGCGGGGACCAAATGAATAGTCTTTTCCTTTCGATGATGTCCCGATTTAAATGACCATTTAATGTGACTATGATGAGTATGCAATATTTAAAAATGATCAGCATGTCCCATTCCTAAATTTATGCGAATAAAGTTGAAAGCTTCTTCGGGCAATGGTTTTGTAAAAATATCCGCCAATTGTTCATTAGTACCAACAAACTGGAGACGAACATTCCCGTTTTGGACATGGTCACGAATAAAATGGTGACGAATTTCGATGTGTTTTGTCCTACTATGCAAAATGGGGTTTTTACTTAAATTAATGGCACTTGTATTGTCACAAAAAATAGGAGTATTTTTAAGTTCGATGCCATAATCAAGTAATTGATTTTTAATCCAAAGGACTTGTGCACATGCACTTCCTGCAGCCACATATTCTGCTTCAGCTGTGGAAGTAGCGACACTAGTCTGTTTCTTACTTCCCCATGAAATTAAACATGAACTCAAAAAATGACAAGTTCCAGTGGTGCTTTTTCTATCAATTTTACATCCACCTAAATCGGCATCACTATATGCAAAAAGTTGAAAATCAATGCTAGAAGGATACCATAGGCCTAAACCAGTAGTATATTTTAAATATCGAAAAATCCGTTTACATGCAATGAGATGAGATTCTTTAGGGTTTGCTTGAAAACGAGCACATAGACAAGTAGCAAACATTATATCAGGTCTAGATGCAGGTAAGTAAAGTAAAGATCCGATCATACCTCGATACTGTTTTTGGTCAACAGATTTATCTTTTTCATCTTTATCAAGTTTAAGAGTGGAAGACATAGGAGTGGATATTTCTTTGCAATCTTCCATCTTAAATTTCTTTAGAAGCTCATTGACGTACTTGGATTGGTGAATGAATATTCCGTCATTGAGTTGCTTAATTTGAAGTCCGAGAAAGTTTTTCAACTCTCCCATCATGCTCATTTCGAACTCTCCCTTCATAAGATTTGAAAATTCTTTGGATAGAGTTTCGTTAGTTGCACCAAAAACAATATCGTCCACATAAATTTGACAAATTAACATATCATCACTTAAGACCTTAATGAATAGAGTATTATCAACATTACCTCTTTTATAACCATTTGAGATAAGAAAAGAGCTTAGACGATCATACCATGCTCTCGGAGCTTGTTTTAATCCATAGAGAGCTTTATGGAGCTTGTACACATGATCCGGATGATCATAGTCTTCAAAACCTAGCGGTTGACTCACATACACTTCCTCCTGGATGATTCCATTTAGGAACGCACTTTTTATATCCATTTGATGGAGTTTGATCTTCTTGTATGCGGCAAAGGCACAGAGAAGACGAATAGCTTCAAGACGAGCAACAGGAGCGAAAGTTTCTTCATAATCCAAACCTTCTTCTTGATCATAGCCTTGGGCGACCAATCTCGATTTATTTTTAATAGGGAGACCATCATCATCGGTTTTGATTTTATGAACCCATTTGGTACCAATGATTGATTTGTCTACCGGTGCCGGAACTAATTCCCAAACATTATTTCTTTCGAATTGGTTTAGCTCTTCTTGCATAGCAATAGCCCAATTCTCATCATTTATGGCCTCATCGATATTCTTTGGTTCTGTAAGAGAAATAAATGCAATATTGTTAATACAATCATTTATATTTCTCCTAGTTCATACACCTTCATCGATTTTTCCGAGAATTTGTTCCATCGGATGGTCTTTCACATTTGCCCAATCTTTAGGAAGGCTGTAAGTATTTTCCTCCTGTTTGTCCGAGCTTACGTCGAGCTTCTCCAACTCTTTTGATACTTCGGATATTTCTTTAGCTGGAACCATACCTGCATCATCATCAAAAACAACCTTTCTCGGGGGTAAAACTGTATCATCGAATTTTACATGAATAGATTCTTCTACCGAACCTCTTCTACAATTAAATACGCGATACGCTTTACTATTAGTCGAATAACCAAGAAATATGCCAATATCTGATTTTGAATCGAATTTACCCAAATTATCCTTACCATTGTTATGAATAAACATTTTACAACCAAATGGATGAAAATAAGATAAATTGGGCTTTTTACCTTTAAAAATCTCATAGGGAGTCATCATTTTATTTCTCCTGAGATGGACACGATTTATAACATAACAAGCGGTGTTAACGGCTTCGGCCCAAAAATATTTAGGGAGACCATACTCATTGAGCATTGTTCGGCTCATTTCTTCTAGAGAGCGATTCTTCCTCTCGACAACTCCATTTTGTTGAGGTGTCCGAGGTGCCGAAAAGTTGTGCCCAACACCATATTTATCGCACCAATCTTCAAAGAGATTAGAATCAAATTCTCCACCATGATCGGTTCGAATGGCGATAACTGGTAATTCTTTTTCCTTCTGGGTAACCTTACACCACTTAACAAACTCGTTAAAAGCATCATCTTTATTGGCTAAGAATTTTACCCAAGTAAATCTTGAAAAATCATCGACAAAAACTAAAGTATAAAGTTTACCTGTTGGACTGGCATGTCGAGATGGACCAATTAAATCCATATGAATTAATTCAAGAATGCGACTAGTGGAAATTTCCATTTTTGGTTTAAACGAGCCTCTTGCATGTTTAGCTTTAATACAGGCCTCACAAATGTGGTCTTTTCTAAAATTCAATTTTGGTAGACCACGAACAATATCATTTTTGGCCAATTTTGAAAGAAGTGGTAAAGAGGCATGTCCTAATTTTCGGTGCCAAACAACGGCATTTTCATCGTACGAAAGTAGACATTTTTCGTTAAAAGAAGATTCATTTTGGAGATCAACAATGTAAATATTTACATAACGCAATCCAATAAAAACGATTTGGTCTTTTCTCATTGCCGTGCAATGCGTAATTTCAAAAATTAATTTAAGACCGGTGTCACATAGTTGGGAAACACTTAGGAGATTATGGCAAAGTCCATCAACAAATAGAACATTTTCAATAGTAGGTAAAGGTTTCTTACCAATTTTACCTGTCCCTTTTATTTGGCCCTTTTTATTATCGCCAAAGGTAACACAACCACGATCTTCCTTTTTCAGCTCCGTGAAGAGATGTTCATTTCCACTCATTTGATTTGAACATCCACTATCAACATACCATTTATTTGATAATGTTGTCTTTCTTGCTTGTACCTACAAAAACCATTTTCTTCCGTTTTATAGGTACCCAGGCTAATTTGGCTCCTGAGGAGTTAGATACAAAAACTTGATTTTTAACAACGGTCCCTTTTGGTACCCAAATTTGCTTAACCCTTATAGTACGTCTAGAGTTTCGACAGTAGGTTTCGGTATGTCTAGGTTTTAAACATTTTGGACATGATGGGATTCCCGTTTTTAAAGTGTCCGAATCTTTTGTGGTAATTTCTAAGGATTTTTTCATTGGAAATGAATTATACCCAAGTCCTTGTTTTGAAAGAGAAAATTTTTGACCAAATAATAGTTGCTCAAATTTGTCATTACCACATGAGAATTTTCTAACATAGAGTTTTAACTCTTTCTGAGTTTTGTGCAATTCATCTCTCAGAATTTTCTCGGTTTCCAAGCAATTCGTATGATCAATCGAAACTTCCTTGTTTTTCGATAATTTAGCATTTTCATTTTCAAGGAGTTTTATTTTCTTTTTCAATTCTTTATTACTATTGCAGGCCTTTTCGTATTCATTATTTAGGGATTCAAAAGCATCAAGTAGTTCTTCATGAGAATCACTAACCTCGACTTCTTCGTCACTATCTTCGGATGCGCGGGCCATTAGAGCAAGATTGGTTTGGACTTGTGGTTCATCATCCTCATCATCATCGCTCCATGTGGCGACATAAACTTCCTTCTTTTTGAACTTTTCATGAGGTGGTTTTGATGAATTTATTGGGGCAGCAGCACGACAATCTTTCGCAAAATGGCCTGGAACGCCGCACCTTCGACAAGTGTTGTCGAACTTTTTGTTTTGAGGGAAGTGAGTCTTTTTGGATTCATCCCTTGATTCTTGCTTGATATCTCTCCGGCGCCTTTGAAGAAGATTTTTGAATTTCTTTATGTTTTTGGCATAAAAGGCGGTTTCTTCGTCCTCTTCTTCGATAGGTTCATCCTCTAGATCGCTTTCTTCTTTGGCTTTGAAGGCGATGGTCCTTTCTCTCTCCTTAGGTTTTGGTTTCGAACTTCGAGATTTAATGACAATCTCATAATTAATGAGAGATCCGATGAGAGCGCTGAATTCTATTGTATTGAGGTCTTTCGACTCCATGATAGCCGTAACGGTAGCGTCCCATTCTCTTGGTAGAGACCGAAGGATTTTCTTGGCTTTATCACTACTTGATATCGGTTTCCCGAATGAAGCTAGCCCATTTGTGATTGCCGAGAAACGGTCAAGCATAGTAGTAATGCTTTCTTCTTCTTTCATGGTGAAGAGTTCATAATCGTGAAGAAGCATATTGATTTTGGTTTCCTTAACTTGACTCGTACCTTCATGGGTGATCTCTAACATTTTCCAGATTTCTTTTGCCGTCTCGCAGGAAGAAATTCTATTGTGATCTTCTGGATTGAGAGAACAATAAAGCAATTGAGTGGCTTTACTGTTGAAGTGATCGTTCTTCCAATCGGCATCGTCGTATTCTTCGAAACTTTTGAGAGAGCCATCCGTCTTCTTAGGAATGGTAGGTCCAAGGGCAATGACCTTCCATATTTCAATATCGTGAGCTCGGATTAAGATGGACATCTTCTTCTTCCATGTCATAAAGTTTGAACCATCGAAGAAGGGAGGGCGATTGAGAGCGTTGCCTTCAACGGAGGAGTGGATAAAGGCCATTTGGATCTTTTCTCTAGCGGGTGTTAATCCGGTGATAAAGAGACTGCTCCGATACCAATTGTTAGATCGGTACCGCCACTAGAAGGGGGGTTGAATAGTGCGGATAAGAGTATTGTACTCTTTTCGTGCGGAAGCAAAAATATCGGAGTAATAAAAGTGCGGAAAAGAAAGAACACAAAGAATTGTTCGAGAGGTTCGGCTATTAACGAAGCCTACGTCCCCTACCTAGTTTTATCGACTAGGACTTTTCTTAGAACTTGGAATTGCACTTTCTAGTTTAGTGCCAACTTCTTACAACTTCTTGATTTCCGGGCTCAAGAACAACCTCTCAAAAACACTCTTGTTTTTCTAGGTACAAGATAACCTATACACAAAATAAATGCGAGTAGGAACTCGACTTTCACGATATATCGCTCTTAGATACAAGAATGAAGATTGGAAATTATAGAACAAATCTTCTCGTATCACAATCTAGAATAAGTATATCTCTCAAAATGTTTGCTTGAAATTGCTTGAGTATGCTAGTAGGCTCAGAATGCTTGTGTGTCTTCAATCTCCATGAAGTTGGCTATTTATAGCCTTCTTGAGCTCAATTTCCCGTTGGAACAGTTTAACTGGTTACGTACGTTATATGATGACTGTTACGTACGTTATGAACTTTACGTACGTTATATGTTCTGAATAACGGCCGTAATGAAAGTGCCGAAACTGTCCAGTGAGATACGATAGAATGCGTTACGTACGTTATGAACCTCATGGTTACGTACGTAATATTCTGGTCAAAGATCCGTTGATTGAGACGACTTGTTGCAACGGCTAGTGGCTTTTCCAACGGTCAGAATAATTCAAGCATTACGTACGTTATATAGCTCTGGTTACGTACGTTACCTGTACAGAAAAACTTACGAAAACAGTGAGTGTTACGTACGTTATAATAGCTGAGTTACGTACGTTAACTGTACTAAAAATCTTGCAGACAACTGTGAATGTTACGTACGTTAATGTGGTTTGTGTTATGTACGTTAACTGAAGAGAAAATATGTTTTAAGTAAATTTTGGTTTTAATAACACATCATCAAAATGATTTAAAAGATATTGTTCCAACACGTTTTTATATGTCTTCGTTTGTTTTTATACGTTTTCGTCCGTTTTCATCCCTTTCCATATGTTTTTATCCATTTCCGTTCGTTTTTATATGTTTTCATATATTTTATCCATTTTCGTCTGTTTTTATATGTTTTCGTCCATTTTATACGTTTTCGTATGTCTTTATACGTTTTCGTCCGTTTTCGACCGTTTTTATCCATATCCGTCTGTTTTTATACGTTTTCATCCTCTCTATATGTTTTTCTCCGTTTTATACATATTTATCCGTTATTAACCATTTTTATCCGTTTTCATACGTACAAAAGTAAATAAAACGTACAAAAACGTAAGTAAAGGATAAAAACGGATGAAAATGTATAAAAACGGACGAAAAAGTATAAAAATAGATGAAAATGTATAAAAATAGATGAAAACGTATAAAAATGGATGAAAACGTGTAAAAACGGACGAAAACGTATAAAAACGGATAAAAACATACGAAAACGTATAGAAAGTGCAAAAACGAACGAAAACGTAAGAAAGTGCAAAAGCGGACAAAAACGTATAAAAACTGACGAAAACGTAAGAAAACGGGCGAAAATATATAAAAACGGACAAAAACGCATAAAAACAGACGAAAACGTATAAAAACGGACAAAACATATGAAAACGTAAGAAAACGTATAAAAACGGATGAAAACATATAAAAACAGACGAAAACAGTATAAAAATGGACAAAAACGTATAAAAACATGCAAACTTTAAGAAAACTTGGAAAAAGGTATAAAAATGGACAAAAACGTATAAAAACGGACAAAAAAGTATAAAAACAGACAAAAACGTAAGAAAATATAAGAAGACGGGTGACAACGTATAAAAACGGACGAAAACGTATAAAAATGGATAAAATCGTATAAAAATGGACGAAAACGTATAAAAACGGACGAAAACATATGAAAACGAGCGAAAACGTATAAAAACGGACGAAAACGTTTAAAAATGGATGAAAACATGTATAAAACGTATAAAATTGCTACCTCTAATATAAAACCATGTATAAAAACGTGTACAAAACGTGTCTAAGAACCGCGTATAAAATCGTGTAAAAAACCGCGTATAAAATCGTATAAAACCGCGTAGAAAAGAATTTTTTTATAAGAAAACCAAATTTGTAGTTAATTAGAAACGGCTGTTAGTATAAAGGAGAGTAAAATGCACTTTGTGTACGTGTCTAAGAACCGCGCATAAAATCGTGTAAAAAACCGCGTATAAAATCGTATAAAACCGCGTAGAAAAGAATTTTTTTATAAGAAAACCAAATTTGTAGTTAATTAGAAACGGCTGTTAGTATAAAGGAGAGTAAAATGCACTTTGTGTACCTAAAGTTTACTCCAGACGCCACTTAAAATACTGAATTTTACTATCTATCACTTGAAATACTGTATTAAGGGATTAAGCTATCTTTTAAAAAACAATATCTGCCAACTTCAGCCATCCCGGGACAGAGTTTTTCAGGAAAAAAAACTTTTGGCAGATGAAATTTCTTGAAAACAAAAGCAATTTCTGGATCTACTTCATCGTGCTCATCGTTTTCGTCCATTTTTATACGTTTTCATATGTTTTATCCGTTTTCGTCTGTTTTTATATGTTTTCGTCCATTTTTATATGTTTTCGTATGTCTTTATACGTTTTCATCCGTTTTTAAACGTTTTCGACCGTTTTTATCCGTATCCGTCTGTTTTTATACGTTTTCATCCTTTTTATATGTTTTTCTCCGTTTTATACATATTTATCCGTTATTAACCATTTTTATCCGTTTTCATACGTACAAAAGCAAATAAAACGTACAAAAACGTAAGTAAAGGATAAAAACGGATGAAAACGTATAAAAACGAACGAAAAAGTATAAAAATAGATGAAAACGTATAAAAAGGGATGAAAACGTGTAAAAACGGACAAAAACGTATAAAAACGGATAAAAACATACGAAAACGTATAGAAAGTGCAAAAACGGACGAAAACGTAAGAAAGTGCAAAAGCGGACGAAAACGTATAAAAACTGACGAAAACGTAAGAAAACGGGCGAAAATATATAAAAACGGACAAAAATGCATAAAAACAGACGAAAACGTATAAAAATGGACAAAATATATGAAAACGTAAGAAAACGTATAAAAACGGATGAAAACATATAAAAACAGACGAAAACAGTATAAAAATGGACAAAAACGTATAAAAACGGGCGAAAAGGTATAAAAAGGGACGAAAATGTATAAAAACGGACAAAAACGTAAGAAAACATGCAAACTTTAAGAAAACTTGGAAAAAGGTATAAAATGGACAAAAACGTACAAAAATGGACAAAAACGTATAAAAACAGACAAAAAAGTATAAAAACAGACAAAAACGTAAGAAAATATAAGAAAACGGGCGACAATGTATAAAAACGGACGAAAACATATAAAAACGGATAAAATCGTATAAAAATAGACGAAAACGTATAAAAACGGATGAAAACATATGAAAACGAGCGAAAACGTATAAAACGGACGAAAACGTTTAAAAATGGATGAAAACATGTATAAAACGTATAAAATTGCTACCTCTAATATAAAACCATGTATAAAAACGTGTACAAAACGTGTTTAAGAACGGCGCATAAAATCGTGTAAAAAACCGCGTAGAAAAGAATTTTTTTATAAGAAAACCAAATTTGTAGTTAATTAGAAACGACTGTTAGTATAAAGGAGAGTAAAATACACTTTGGGGTTGTTTACTTGTGACTTAATCAGCTTAATGGGTAAAATGTCTTATTCGATCAGACGTTTGGAGGTGTTTACTTGTGGCTTAATGGCTTATTCGCGCAGACAAAAATGGCGTATTCATTAAGCATGAAAATGGGTGTTGTCCCCATTAAGACAAAAAATGACTCCCATACCCCTAATTGAAAACCACACATTTATATATACAATCTAAATAATTTAGGACAAAAAATAACTCTCGTGTCCCCATTATATATACTCATTTATATATACAATATAAAAAATTTATATTTTAATATAAATGAATGTAATATATATTATTCATATATAAATAATATACATTCTTAATTTATATATATATATATATAATATTTGTTACTATATATTATTGTATAAATAAACTTTTGTATCTACAAAATATCATATATATTATGAATATATAAATAAATATTATATATTACTTATATATTAACATTTATTCATATGTATAATATTTATTATATATCTTCTTATATATTTAAAATATATTTCTATATCTAAATATATATTGTATATTATAGATATTATTTATATATGTATTAAATATTTTATATATTACTTACATACAAAATTAAATCATTTATGTATAATATTTGTTTAAATTTAAATAATATATATATATATATAGAAGATGAGTCAAATTTGATTTTCCAATAATGTTTAAATTTATCTACTTTGTGTTTGAATTTATCTACTTGTGTTTGAACTTGACTTCTTTGTGTTCGAAATTGGATTTTTAAGTACTTTATGAATTTATGTTTTGATTTTTGGATTATATCATTTATATTGCTTAAAAATAAACAACAATTTATAAAACAGCTTATAATTCATATTCAGGGGTAAATAGGTCATTTATGTTATTCAGACAGTTTATTCAGATGAAAAAATAAACAACAGTATCAATTTACCCAAACAAACACATTTACACAGACAGACAAATTTACCCAGACAGATATAATTTATCCAGACAGACAAATTTGGTAAACAGCCCCTTGTACCTAAAGTTTACTCGAGACACCACTTAAAATACTGAAAAATAATGTATTAAGGGATTAAGCTGTCTTTTAAAAAAAAATCTGCCAACTTCAGCCATCCCGGGACAGAGTTTTTCAGAAAAAAAAAAAAAAAAGAGTGGAGTAGGAACCTAGCTATATGGACCCCTTAGAATACAAATTTTGTCATGCAACTTTATATTATCAAATTCTAGCCAATTTCATGAATTGTGGACAATCTTACCCTTAAACCCACCTACTTTATCTCATCCTTTTCTTCATTTATTATTTTTCTCTCTCCTCTCTTTTCACCTTTCTCCTCTCCATTTTCTATCTCAACCTTTTTCTCTCTCCACTCTCTTTTCATCTTTTTTTTTTTTGATAACTAGGTGATCCCAGCTTAGCCGGACTAATCCTAGTCCCTCAATGAACCCACTCCTAACCCATTGAGAGAAGTAAATCGCGAGTCGCTCGAGCAATTCCAGGGTTCCCAATGTCTTTTCTGTACACTTCTGCGCACAAGGAGAAGCCCTTAAGCGGTAACGCCTCATGTTCCCAGCCAGATTCTCGGGAGAATGACCCGATTAGTCGGCACCTCCGGGTTCCCAGCAAGGAAATACTCCCACACTGCCGCTTGACGCGAGATTAAACAATGATTAGCGGTTGCTTGAGCTATCCCCGGGGAGCTAGAGGATCATAAAGAGAAAACTTCCTCTTTCACCTCCTTTGGTGGGGTTAGAACCCAAGACCTCTCCAAATGAGTGTCTTGGGAGTAGGCGTCCTACCACTGGACCACCCACCCTTCCCCCTCTTTTCATCTTTTCATTCCACCCTTCACTTTCTCCTCTCCTCTCATCTTTCTCTCTCCATTTCTTTCTCTTCTCTATCTAAAAATATTCAAAATCTCGCCGGAAACCATCGTCGTCGCTGCTACCCCACAAACCACCATGGGGCTCGTAATATTCTCGACATAACTCAAGGTTTCGGATCTTCCCTACTCTCTCTTTCAATTTTATTTCTCTTTCTCCATCTTTCTCTCTAGAAAAATCCTAGATCTAGCTTGAAATAATGTTATTTTCGTATTTATTTTTGATGATTTACAAGTTTTCATATGATTCCTGGTGATTTGTGGTATATTTGGGGTGATTTCCGACCGATTTATATGTATTGGTGTTTTAGATCTAGTTTTTGGCATGTTTGCATACGTGGTTACGGATTTACAGTTGTTACGATTTGTTGATTTCGTACTGGGTTACCATGTTACAATATTGTCATTTCGTATCACTATGCCTTGATTTACTGTTAAGATTTTATCATTTCGTATTAGTATGAAGTTACGAAATTTGAATTTCATAACACATTTGTGCCGATTTGAAATTTTCGTATTGGAGATTTGGTATACATGTTACGAATTCGTAACTGTTATGATTGGTGATTGATACGATTTGTGGTTGAACTGATAGGTGAATTCATACAAATCTTGTTATTATCGCCTGTTTTTTTCAGACCTTTTACACATGTTATGAAAAATTCAATTTCGTATTGAATATTCTGATACGATTTTACATTTTCGTATTGAAGTAATGGTACGAAAAACAAGAATAAATGATACGAAATGTGTTCATAATAAGGTTATAACCCTGTTACGAATTTAGAATTTCGTATTGGATATTTTGTATCCTTGTTACGAAATTCGTATTTGGTATCGTCATTTTTATACTAATTGGGTTTTTTGTGCGATTTAGTAACACTGTTAATTATGTTGTTATGAAATTCGTATTTCGTAACAAATGTTACCAATTTCGTAACAGAATTTATGAATTTTGAAATTCGTAACTAATTCTGTTGTGTGAGATCTGGTTACGAAGTTACGAAATTTAAATTTCGTAACACATTTGGGGTAATGATACGAAAAGCAAGAATAAGTAATACGAAATGTGATTTTCATAGCAAGGTTATAACTTTGTTACGAATTTAGAATTTCGTATTGGATATTTTGTAGCCTGTTAAGAATTTCGTAATTCATATGGTCATTTTTAAGTTTGTTGGGTTTTTTTGTGAGATTTAGTAACACTATTAAGTATACTGTTACGAATTTCGTATTTCATAACAAATGTTTATCAATTTCGTAACATGTTACGAATTTCAAAATTCATAACTAATTCTGCCGTGTGAGATGTTGTTACGAAGTTACAAAATTTAAATTTCGTAACACATTTGTACGATGTACATATTTTTGTCCGGTTTTTTAACCCGGTTAAGAAGTATAATTTCGTAACACTATTGTTGATACGAATTTCATAACATTGTACTCCTTTGCTTTTGTTGTGAATTCTTGTTATGCCGTAACTAATTCTGATCAGTTACGAAATTGTAAAATCGTAACAGGTTGTGTTTTGTAATTGTGTTACGAATTATAATTTTGTAACATAATTTGCTATTTCGTAAAATTATTTACATGTTCCGAATTATTGATTTGATTTTATTGTTTGTTTATTGTAGAACAAATGAACTTTTAGTTGAAAGAATCTGGCATCAGAAGACCATTGGATTATGCTAACTGGTGGGGAGAACACAGTAAAGGATATCCGCTGAAATCAACACTTTGAGCCTCCGTGAAACTCCCCGATATCGTCTTAAGATCCGAAAAAGCGCTCCATTACATCATGACTTGTTTCTCTATTACGAATTATAATTTTTTTATTTCGTATCAACATGACTTGTTTCTTTATTACGAATTTACGATTTCGTATCAGTTTGTCATTATTCTATGTTACGAATTTTACAGTTCATATAAATATGCCTTGTTTCCCTGTTACGAATTTATGATTTCATATCACTTTGTCATAATTCCATGTTACGATTTTATGAATTCGTATCAGTTTTTCATAATTCCAAGTTACGAATTCAATATTTCATATCTGTGCGATGTACATATTTTTAAACTTAAAAATCTACAAAATACAAAACAATACCTCAAAATCGACTTCAAGTCGCGAAATCAGAAAAAGGAAAAGAAAAAAAAATGAAGAAGAAAAAAAGCAAGAAAATAAGGTGAAGAAGAAAGAGAGATAAAAGAGAGAAAAGAGAAAAATGAAGAAATGAAGGGTGGAGAGAATATTTGTCGAGAAAGAGAGAGGGAGAGAAAGAGAGAGAGAAAAAGAGAAAAGAGAAGATGAAAAAGAAATGAAGAAAAAAAAATGGGAAAAAATAAAGAGAAAATAGTGGAAAAGTGAAAAGTAAGGATAAAATGGTCAAAAAAACACTAAAATTGACTAGAATTTGTTCATATAAAATTACTTGACAAATATTGTAGTCCACCTAATCAAAATGACTATTTGGTTGTATTACCTAAAAATATATATATATATATATATATATATTTTCAGATGAAATTTCTTGAAAACAAAAGCAATTTTTGGATCTACTTCATCGTGCTCAACGCCCCCCCTCCCGCAAACCTTCTTCCCATTTTCGCCCCGCAAAAAAAAAAAAAAACCCTTGTTCCGCCATGAGAATAAGCAAGCACGCAAAAATATCTCCCTTACTCTGTGCGTCGTCGTCTCTCAAGCCCGGCACCGCTCTCCAATCTCATGTGATCTGCCAGCTGAATCAGTCACCGTGGGACGTGATGAAGTTCTCCTCGCCGCCAACGCCTCCCCGGCCTCCCCCTCCTCCATCGCCGCCACAGGTATGTTAAATGTTCATATAAACCAACTCCTTTTCTCCCAATGGCACAAATCTGTTATCTCCCTCCTGCTATTCGGTTCCCACCTTCCTGCATTTTTCCTGCTGTATTATTCTCTTCTTCTAGGGTTTTCTTCCCTTAGGGTTCTCCAGAAAGAATATTAATCCCCACGATTTATTGCTTATTTATCCTTTGAGTTGTCGAATTCTTTTCTGTCTTCTTTCCTTCTCTCTCTGATTGTAGCTTGAACAGCTCCATTTTTCTCGGGTAATTATAATACAGGTCGGTGGTGGTGTTGTTTTCTGCCGGTAATGGCAGCTCGGGGCATTGTATTCCAGTTTCCGAGAGGTAATCTTTCTACTGTTCGTTGAATATTTATGAAAAGACATTTTTACCCCCTGAACTTTTAACGGAGTTAGTAACAAATAGACGGCAGTACACGGAGTTTAAGTAAAGTGAATGTTCAGTATTGCAGGTGATAGATATTAAAATTCAGTATTTCAGGTGGTGTCTGGAGTAAAGTTGAGGTACATAAATTGCACTTTACTCTATAAAGGACTAACGTTGCAAATGATCGTTTGGTTAATGGACTAACGTTGCCACTTGAGGACTGAGGGCTAACGGAGAGATAACTGAATTTGACGATAAGGATGGACGGTGTTACATAGTTTGATTATAAGGATCAATTAGGCCAAAAAAGAAAAAAGATAGGGACTCAATCAAGGATTTGGCCCAAATCACAGGGACGAACAGTGTAATTTACTCATCTTTTATATAATAAAACAAAACCCCAGGTGGGGACTTTTGTATTTCGAAAAAATCAATTCATTCCTTATTAAGTAATAATTTTTTTAATTAAATTTTTATTTTTAAATGTAGAAAAATATTAAAAGCTATTTATTTCCTAATTTGCCTAAAATTAAATAAAAAACGTTTTTGTACTCGCTTGTAAAAAAATATAAAAATACACATGGGTCTCAATGATAATTTTTTTTATTGTGGGCCAAAATGTGTAATTTAAAAAAACACGGACTCTACCTGCTATCCAAAACACATATCCAAGACACAATTCATATAATCAACACTCAAACATTCAACCACAATTCGAAAAAACAAAATTCCGAATTCATCCACGTTTTCCGGCATTAAGCGAACCTAATTTTTTAATAACACGTTAGTTCAATTATAAACCTCAATATTGATCTATCAATTTTTGTACTTGATTTAGGGGTTATTGTTTTAAGGTTCTGCTTGATTTCAAAGGCATGGTTAATTTTGTTGCTCGCTTTTGTTAATTATTGCTATTTTTTGTGATTTTATGAACCAAAATCTAATTCCTGATGATGTTTAATTGCAATTAATCATCAACTACTTTGAATCATTTATAAATCAATGCAAAAGCGACACAATACAAAGGTTTTTGGGTTCTAAAATTAATCATTCAATTCATCAAATTGAGGTGTTAATATTCAATATATTATGCGATAGTACTAGGGTAACAAGCAGCAGCGACAGTGACACTCAACCAGGTGGCTTTACCGGCGACCAGCGACCAACGGCGAAGGTGGTGATTGAAACCAGGTGTCGGCGACCTGTTGTACGGTAGGTTTTTTAAAACGATTCGACATTAGAGTTTGGTTCTAGAGTTGTCATACATATCATCCGAAGTTTTTTGAGTAACCTTTCTGTCATCTTATGACCGCCTTCAGGTACTATCAAGATTTTGAAGAAGTATGACAAAAGAACTGAGGAGTTACTTCATTTGCACAGATGGACTAGTTGGTATATTATTTTCATTGTTTTTTTTTTTGCTACAACAAAATAGTTTTAGTTTCTGATATATTCGTTTTTTTTTCCGGCATATTACCAATTCGACAGAAAAACAGGTCACATTGTTATATACTTATAAATAGCCTCAAGAACTTCACACGTGTTAAAAATGTTTAAAAAATTTAGTGTTGTATGTTTGCTAATGCATGCATATCAAGCACTCCCTCTATATAAAAACCATTAACATCCTTTATGTGTTTCATTCATGTTTATTGGATCACTTATCATGTTTGCTAATGTAGGTATATAAAACATCAGAAGGGTATAAACCAAGGGTTGCAATCACTTGCTGGAAGTTAATGCGTGATGAATATCAACATGAGGGCAGTATGTAATTTCTTTAAAAAAACATTGGCTTAATGTGTTGCTACATAATCAATTAGTTGTGGTCACGTACACAGTTTACTAGATTTAATTAGGGCTGAACATGGACGACCAAAAACCGCATAGTTGATCCGGAAGTGTGCATGTAAAGAACTGAAAGTTCCCAAATTCTTGCAGGATGAAAGCACCATCGGTTCAAAAGTTGGTATGAAAATGTTATTCATGAAGCAATTCGTCTGGTAAGACTTGACAATATTCAATATCTGCTGAAAAGTACAAAAAATCAAATTACTTGAATTACGAATTTACTATCGTGCTGATGGGGCATCCTTCACAGAATTCTCTTGGCGAGGAGTCACATTTGGCGATTGAGACCAGTGGTCATGGAGCAACAAAGGAGAATCACTGGCTTGATGATGGTGCATATCACATGGTAGGTATTGGTTGTCATAGATCTGAAATATGTGCTGTAAAGTGTTGACTGATAGTAGCCACTACTAAAATTTGTATATTCATTGTGTCGTCTTTGATTCAACTTTATAAGTTTATATGCAGGTCAAGCTATTAAACAAACTTGCATCAGTTAGAGCTTCGGGTCAAACTGTTGGAAGCAAAGTTTTGACCGATTTGGTAAAGGAACTACACAAACCAGCTGTTGCTGTGTTGTTTCTGATATTAATGTTTATAAATCTGAGCCTTGGGAACTTGCTGGTATATAAATTTTTTTATATATATTTACATCAACTTATTGAAATATTTGATGTATTTTTTCGTTAAATAGTGCTTAACAGAAGCTGTAAAGTTGAATTTGTTTGGCAGGCGGAGATTTGGAACTTCTACTAATCAGGTAGAACAATTTTCTTTCTATAAAAGGTAATATTCTAGAAGGGCTTATTTTCATCCTTTGGTACATGCATTTGATATCATACAAATGATGTGTATTCGCATAGGATATTGTCAAAAATGGATGTTTTGCAATTCGAGACTCACAAAGTTCTTTGATAACACTACAATTGTAGGCCTCAGGTATGTTGTCGTTTTTAGTTTTCTTATGCTTAGAATAAAATCTACTGTTTGTTGACAACCATGTCTGCTCTAAATCGAAACACACTTTATGTGAGAATGCAGGTTTGGAGCTCTATATTTTTGGTGGTCATAACATGAAATTTTGTTGTTTTAACCGGATACACGAATGGTTTTTGAAGTTTTTGTCGGTATTGTAGCATGGGCCTTATAACTAACGAAATTGTGTCCAACACAACCTGTGAAATAGAAAGGAAATAATAAGCAAAGAGTGAATATACAGAGCCTGTAGAGGCAAAGGAATGATGTAACTCATAGTTCCGGGGGCTGTTTTTGGACCATTTGGATTCGTGGGAATAAAGTTGTATATGGATTTCGAGCAGGTGTATGCTACAATAGATATTACTTATTTATGTATCTTTCCATTCATTGTACATTATTATAATTCGTGGGAATCTGTTTACCAGAATCATTTTGTGGTATTACTTTTCATAAAATAGTTAAATCATAGTATTTTTTTTTACCTCATTAGATATATTTGCTTGATATGACTTGCAGCGAAGAGTTTCTGCTTCAAAAAATTGTTTAGCCACATTAGATATATTTGCTTGAAAACTTTGTTACCCATTTGATGTAATCACAATTAAATTAATTATGATTACATATTTACTGGTGCATCGCTATTACTTATTGCTAACTTATGTTTTGTTTTTCTGGTTCCAGGTTACAGTGGAATTAACTTGAGCATAATCTTTGGGTCGTTAGGACATGCTAAAGCGAAATTCAAACGGTAATTTACCGTTGCACTCAACTTAGATTTTTTGAATGTTACATTTCAAGCTTTGTGATCCTAGCACCAATGATTGAAATAAGTTGTTTCTGCTTTACTTAGAATTCATGTCCTTGAATTAATACAAATAAGGTAATTTTATGAAAAGGGTGTATTAGGGGTGTTTGGATTTGCGTTTAATAGTGATGAAGCATATGAAAGTCTGTGTTGTATGCATAATCTTAAACCGTGATTTTCACGGGTATATATAACATTACGAAATACTCTTCCTATACATTTTCACAGGTCTATATTGATGTTCTGTACATTGCAAAAAGTTCAAAAAAACATTTACATTTGGTTGGGGCCACTTCAGAATATTAGATATTGGATTTGTACATGTGTTTTGAGCTGGTTTTCAGGTTAATGCATATAACCATAAATCTTATTATTATTTTTTTAACTCTGGCTGGAATCACTTTAGAATATTGTATTCGGTTTTATTAATGATTGCTTATGATATTTAAGATTATATGGTTGCACGTGAAAGCCTTCCTCATGAGGGATACTAAATAGATTTCTCCTCAAGTCATGTAGCTACTCAATATAAAATAGCTACTCAAAAGTCATGCAGCAATATATTTTTCTTATTAAATGGCAACACGTATAAAAAGTTACTACAGTACTATAAAGTTGACAGACTTATATTGTTATGTTAAAAAATTCCATAATTTATTTGTATAGTACGCATTCCCAGACACCCCCTAAATAAGCACTTAACAATGAGCGGCCTCATAGCTGCTTATTTGTTTAAGCAATATGCCTTTTATAATAAGCAATCTAACACACCCCCTTATTTGAAGTCTATAAGCATTTTTTTTGCCTTTTTTGAGTGTTTGGTAGAACTGTTTATTTCTGTGAATGCGGATGTTTGGTATTGCTTATAACTGTTTATTCGTGTATGCTAACTTTAGTTTTCATTATATTACTCTAGGCTTTTGTATGGAGCTCATGCGACGGATAGATTGTCCTTGACAAAAGGTAATCCGTTTTCATATATTTTAAAGTATTGCAATATTTTAAAATTTGCGACTCGTATTCGGTGCATTTTGTGCAAATGAGGCTAGGCGTACGCCTTGAGGCGGATTGAGGCGTACGCCTCAACTTTGTTGAAACAAAAATATTAAAAAAAAATATAAAAAATTATATAAAACAAAGTTCAACAACAATACTTAATTCTAATGCTACTGTAACAGAAAACTTCACAAACTAGAATAAAAAAGAACTGTTTAGGTGGAAATTAGGAGTTGTTTACCGGAAAAAAAAGAAAATTCTAATTAATGAGCTAACAATGTTTTACAACTATAAAAAAAAAGTTGTTTACAGAAAGTCAGAAACTAAGAAAAGAAAAAAAAATGATTTTAACAAAGTTTAATTCCAAATTTAAAAAAAAAAGAGAGGCCATGTTCAGAAAATAGGAACGGGATGACTGGAAAAAGAAAAGGAAAAAGAAACATATAAAACAAAGAGGAAAACAAAAAAAGCTAAAACACATACCCGGTGATAGAGAGACGCGTCCGACGGGAGATTCTTATCAAAGAGAATGAAAGAGGGAGATCGTGCGGAGTGAGTGAGTGAGGGAATAGATTGACGCTTCTCAGGACTCAGTGGGCTTTTATTGAAGTTTAAAAATTACTAAAATAAAAAAGGCTGAAAAGACCTAGTCTCTCAGACTCGGCCGCCTCCAGCAAGTCAACTCGCCTCGAGTCGACTCGTCCGCTTCAGTCAAAAAACTCGGTCGTTTTGCAAAATTCAGCAGACTCGTAAGCCTTAACTCGCCGGGCGTCTGCCTCGAGTCGACTCGTACGAGTCTTCCGTTTTTTAAAACACTAAGTATTGAAATTAGTCATGCTAATAAAGCTGTTGATTATCAAAGCTGAACAAATTGCTTATTAGAGTTTTGAGTAGAAATTTGAGGTTATTTAATTCCTTGAAAGTATGTTATTACACTTCAGAATACTTAATTTTGTTTTCCTCTTTGCATTTTAAATTGCTATTATGTATACTGAGAAAGTCGAGAGTAATTTTTCTTCCTCAATACTATAGGAATTCTAACATGAAATTTAATGATGCAGCTCAGGCTCATGCATGGTCCAAAAACACTCATACAGCACGTAAAAAAGCAGCCAAGTTTGTTGATGGGAGGCTCATGCATAGTTCTTGGAAAAATGAAACCTGATCTGGATATGTGCAAGGTAAATATCTTCCGTAGCCAAGTGTATCATGGAAGTTATTTACTCTGATATAGGATTTATTTTTTTTTTTTTTTTTTTTATAATTTACAATTAGTACATCAAAGTCACTATTTTTTGTCTCCTATTAAACTAAGATGAATCTCTTTTCCTATTTGTATAGAATATTATAATTGATGAATTCCAAAGAAAATCAAAATTTGCTTCTGTGTGGATTGAAAAGTGACTTCCGATTTCAAATTTCGGTTTAATTCCCATCCATTTATATCTGTGACCAAGCCACCAGGGAAGATATTATGTAAAGTTTATACAATACTGTATTTTTTGTTTTGGATCAAACAGGTGATTGTGTTTGGGATGATTTTAGTTAGTTATGTATCTCAGTTACATTGGAGCATTAATGAAATGCTATAATTTTGTAATAAAAAACAGGTTGAATTGTTATTATCGTCATATAGAGTATGATTTGTGGATCACCATTTAGCCATCTACAATCAGAAAATGATAATTGAGGTAAGCAACATATTCTTTTATGCTTATTCCTGGATCATTTTGTTGAGTTATTTAAAAGGTCAGACTTTATGTGTTTAAATCCTTCTTTGGCACTTAATTGATAATATGTGTGAACAAAAAAGTGGTTGAGAAAAAGGTGTGCATCTTGATTTCTCTTTCCATTGTTCCCATTCATTTGCTTAAGGGAACTCAACCCAAAAATCGTATGAAATGAAATATACATTAGTATTTGTGGTTGAATGTTTATGATGTAGTCACTTGAATTAGAATTTTTTTTCCTTTTATACTTTTTGATGAATTGGGAACTCACTTAGGAAGATGTAAGTGCGGGTAACCATGTCTTCCCAATGCAAAAAGAGGCCATGCGCCAAGATAGCCCAACGGGTACCCACTCAGAAATCTGACAGTAGAAGTGGTTAGATTTTGCGAGCTGTTCCCACCACTGCTGGATGTGATTCCAAAAGCCGAACGAGAATGAATACCGATGCTTCGGGCGAAACCTATTCCCAGGGTGTGACGGGCGGTGTGTATGAATATAACCTACATGTCCAACCTAGGACATGTGATTATATGGAGGCAAACTAGGGCGGACTTTTCTTTAAGCTGTAACATGTCTCTTCTTAACATCCAGAAAAGCAATTTAATATGATGATAATTTACTTTCTTTGTTTTGTTACTCAGTTTACTTAAAAGTGTTGAGTAAGTTTGTCATATTGAACCCTCATTTCTTGCACTCGGATGTGGCATTTGAACGCATTTATTTATGTATGAGTTGATTCGATATATATATATATATCATTAATAGGTGAAACTGGAAAAAAATAACTAAAAATGGGCCAGTCACAAACTTGTTACTTATTTTAATGATTTTGATGAAAAAAAAACACTTTTACCAACAACACAGACCTAATTATTACTCCCTTCGTCCACGAAAATGTGTTCAATTTTTGACTTTTTTCAGTCAAAATTTATAAACTTTGACCATAAATTACAACCAATATATAAAAAAATATAGTGATATAAGTACTTGATTAGATTTGTCTTAATGTGTATTTTTAAAATATAACTTACATTTTCTATAAAATTTTATATATTAATGACAATTTTTTGGTCAAAGTTTATAAATTTTGACCCAAAAAAGTCAAAATTTGGACACATTTTTGTGGACGGGAGTTATTTTTTTACCCCTACCCAAAGTTACCCGTTATTATGCATTATCCAGCTTCTATTATCCTTATGGAGAGAGATTCCGTTCATTTCTATAGGTGTTTATGCAGAACTACGATGGAAAAAATGGTGGTGTAAAATGGAGTGTGCTTTGTAAAGAACAACTAACCGACAATGATTTCACAAGCAAGTTTTGTAATCCATCCATCATTGTCATATATTGTTATAACTTACTGTGAAGCATTTTCTATTTGTTGCAGCCAGCCATGTGACATCGCTGTTATCTCTTTCTACGTCAAATTCTATGTTATTATAAGATGTCTCAGATTTTTGCCAAATACTTGCATCACTATGTTAATTTATATATTTTTAGCTCTCATAATTGAAGTCTTATGAATAGCTATTGTTGGAGGGACACCTGTTTGCTCTTATCATGCAGAAACACTTTAGACCGATCGATTTAATTGTATAACTTTTAATCCCGTGATTTTAACAGATCAATAGAATTATAGAGGTGTCCCGTGTCCGTATATCTCTCTATCTATTTCACGGCCTGTGAATTTCACGAATCATAGGACTATATCATTCGTAGCAATGTTATATATTGAAAGCCAGTGTGTTCTTTGACGAGGCAAAACTTCACAAAAGATTAAACCAAGATCAATATTTGAGCTCACTCACCTAAAAGATGGATTTACTGTAGCAGCGCCGTAGATTCTTGTTGGAGAACCTACCCGGCTTAGACCGACACAAAATCTCATTAACAGATTCTACTTACGGAATACATGAAATGTTAACAACAATCCCTTTAAAACAACTCAACATCACAACAAACGACACATTGTTCTAAGGTACTATGACCGATACAACGTCATTTATCAAACGACCACATAGCACACCAAATATACATTACATAACGGTACTCGCGCGAGTACAAAACAAACCACTATTCATCTCAAATACAACAACCACAACTCGAGAATGACACATGACATCACTGCTGCCCATCAAGCTCGTGCCTGCCCTGTGCCGCATCGTCTTCCAGACCTCTACCTGAATACAGAACAAGTATCCACCCACAAGGGGTCAGCAATAGCCGGTGCAAGTACAATGATTCTAGAATATGTACAACAATGAATAAATAACCAAACCACGATGCCATTTCAAATATTCCGGAATATCATACCACAATCATTATCACAAAACAACGGGGGCTATACTGGCACTATACCTCACGCAAGATACATACCACTCCCCAAAGTGACCTCGTCAAGCCTCTCTGGCTGTACAACCCTACCAAGTGAACTGCAGAAGCCTCAGCCTACGGAACCCAAGGGACCCTCACTGGTTTTACTTGGCACACGACCACATGTCGCATTTTCAGAAATCATCGCTTTCACAAATGGTACAAATCACATTTTCTGAAATTATCACTTTTCATAAAATCACATTTTCCACATATTCACACGATGTACATCAAATACAATCAAAGTACTTGCCTTAGTTGGAACAACACAAGAAACAATGAACTGATGAACCTGAGGTCTGACCTTCCTCAACGATTTGACCCTAGCATAACACAAGGCCATATTAAGCACAATACGACTGAAACGAAAGAATCTCTCTAAGTTTTACCCTTAGGGCAATCAACCGAACACCATGTAGACAACACGGGTCATGCCCCGACTACAAATGAAAACTCGGAATTTAACCCAAGAATTTCAACAAGAACAAGGGATTGTAGTTATAACATCCCAATCCAACACAAACCAAGGTTAATCAGGGACTCCAAATGATAAAGTAGCAAGAAAGACCCAAAATCCCGAAACTAGGGTTTTTGCATGAATGACCTAAATCTGGACGGTAACAGGCGTTAAGATGCTGATAACTCCGCGTTACGTGTAACACCCGAAATCACAAATGGGACATTACACACCATAGAACCTTCATGAGGTCTACCAGGCTAACACATAACACACAATCCGAATATGAAATCCCAAAAGACACAATCATCATAGTAAAATAGGGTCGTGGCCTCGGCCAAAACATTTTAATTAGGTATCGAAGAGTGTAACTCCACATGAATCCATTGCCCACGCAGGGGACTTAACCAATTTATAAAACACTCAGTCTAACTCCAACATCAAGATAAATGCAATAGTAAAACATAAAACACGACTCGAGCCTCATCATCATGCTGGTCCATCCTCTGCATGCATATCCTGTGCCAGCTCCTCGGCTCGACCAGTACCTGAAATGCATAAGACGCATTTCCCCCATTTAAGGGGTTAGCATTCGAATAGTTAGTGCAAGTACACAATTACACCACATTATATACATACACGATTCGACACAAGCAATCCATTTGAGAAAAATAGTTGAAGTCAATATTCTGGAATATCACATTTACACCAAAATAGTATATTATCAAGTTTTCCACATCACAACTATCCACGCTTGGTAACCCGCGGCCGTACCCATTAGTATCGGCCCCCATAGGTCCCGTCGAACCATCCCCGGGTGGAAGAACATCAACACACGTACCCAAGTCCACTTCCGTGGCCGTACCCATTAGTCTCGGCGCCCAGAGGCCACATATGCCATCCCCGGGTGGAAGAGCAACAATCACATTCATTCAATAACACAATTTACATCATTCGCATCAAAACCGTACACACACAATGAAATGTAATACATGTACTTGCCTCGGATAACACGACGTGAAGGAAAAAGGTGAAAGGAAAGGTTCCGGCCCGGATAATCTTCACAAATCCGATCCTAACACAATAACGATACACAACTAATCTCAATATTGTGAAAACGTAGGAATCCACCCTAGTTCTACCCAATGGAACAATTCATCGGACAATACAAGGTCATAATCGGTTCCCCTCTATCAAAAGAGAAAAATATCGAATTCAATCCGCAAAACCGCAAGAGAAGTAAAGGATAGAGATTATACTATCGAAATCTAACAATCGTAAGGGCCAATCAGACTAGAAGGGTGAAAATCAAAACAAAAACCCAAAATCCCCAAAATCTAGGGTTCTAACGAAATATACCTCGATTAGACGATGAACAACGGAAGATTTGATGCTAGAGTGATGATATGATGCCCCAAAATCGCTTCTCAACTAAGGTTGGATGAAAATCGGACGAACCCTATGCCAGTAAATCGCTCCCGTCGCGAAGGAAGTGAAGGAAGTGAAAAAAATGAGAAGAAAACCCGTTGCCCAGTTTATTATACTCGGCAACATTACGGCCGTAACGCCAACACCATTATGGCCGTAATGGTGTTCACGACCTAACTGTCCAGTCTTCACACATCCGTTACAGCCGCTACACAAAGGATATTACGGCCGTAATGTATGAAGACTTATGGCCGTAATGCACATCAACTTACGGCCGTAATGCATGTCTGGTAGCAGGCCTGCCTGATCCGAAATACCAACAACCGGAATGAAAACACGATAAAAGAAACCACAGATATACGAGGATTTAACAGATGAGATAGGCACAAAACTATCACAAGTCTCCGGTCGTCCGAAAGTCGGTATAGGACGAGTATTAACAATGACACCCTAATTAATAAGAATTACAAAAATGACCCAAACATCCGAATTTCACGATACGACGTCGGATTAACAATGCAAAACCCATGACATGAGCAACTCCACCATACGAACTCATGGAAATAGAGAAATAATGAAATCGAACGAGTTTTACGAGAATCGAATGTACATGCGACAAAACATGACTTAAAATGAAAGTACGTAAAAACATATCCGAAACTCGTCCAAATGGAAAAACTCAAAGAACAAACTAGATTCAGAATCCCAAAACAGTGACAATCGAGTTGTCCGAAATGAACATACACCAAAAATAGAATTTACCAAAAATAGAAAGTACGAATATTACATTACGAATTTCAAAACGCGATTGGATGGTGGTATCAAGTGAAGAGATGCACTCTTCTGAACCATAGGTCTCCCGTCGCTGGAGGAGAAAGGAGGGTAGGATGAAAATGACGAAATATAAGCCACGCAGTCCTATTTATACTGGACGCTGATTAGCGCGCACTACGAGCAAAGTGTAGCATGCGCTATTGGGCTTAAAAAGCAGTCCACCGCCTTTGAAGGGCAGTGCAGGACTTTCAGCATTAACCGCGCTAGCGTGCATTACCCGTACTGGTTAGCGTGCGTTATTCATTGATACTAGCGCACGCTAACTCCAGAAATAGCATGCGCTACCCAATAACACTTGCAGTCCAGAACCTTACTGTCCTCACTGTCCTGCCGCAATAACGCGCACCACTGTACTACTTAACGTGCGCTAGCCTGCTTCAATAGCGTACGTTACTCTACCATTAGCGTGCGCTAATGCCCCATTCCAAAGTCCAGAGAGCTCACTGCCCAGCAGGCATAGCGTGCGCTACTCACACCTGGTTAGCGTGTGCTACCAAGGAAACCTAGCGCGCGCTAACTCATTGGACCTTTACTAACGGAATTTCTTTCCGTCGCAATTGTTTCACTTGTCGCCCCAATATGGCTACTGGTTGCTCATCGTATGTAACATTATCATTAACTTCAATCTCCTTGTAATCAATAACATGGCTGGGGTCGCGGATGTACTTACGCAATTGCGAAACATGGAACACATTATGAACGTGACTAAGCGTTGGAGGTAACGCTAGTCGATAAGCCAACTCACCGAATCTCTACAGGATCTCAAAAGGTCCAATATAACGAGGACTAAGCTTCCCCTTTTTACCGAACCGAAGAATTCCACGCATCGGGACACCTTTAATAATATATGATCGCCCGTCTGAAACTCTATTGGTCGATGTCGAACTTCGACATACGACTTCTGTCGACTCTGGGCTGTTAACAATTTCTGCTGGATCAACGCAATCTTCTCCCTTGTTTGAATTATCAAGTCTGGTTCTACTCCAAGTAGTTCGTACGGCTCGTCCCAACAAATCGGAGATCTACACCCTCTTTCATATAGCGCTTCAAAAGGAGCCATTCCGATCGAACTATGCCAACTATTATTATACGCAAATTCAACCAATGGTAAATGAATCTCTCAATCCCCTTTCCATTCCAACGCACAAGCCCTCAACATGTCTTCCAGTGTTTAGATGGTTCTCTCCGACTGTCCATCCGTCTGCGAGTGATAAGCGGTACTGAAATTCAGTTCAGTACCAAGGGCTCGATGTACTGCTTGTCAAAAGTGTGATACAAAATGACCATCACGATCCGAAACTATAATCTTTGGTGTACCATGGAGTCTCATAATTTCTGTAACGAATAAGCGAGCCAATCTCTCCGGTCCCCAGTTATCTTTAATGCCCAGAAAATGTGCTGATTTGGTTAGTCGATCAATGATTACCCAAATCATATTCATCCCAGTTCGCGTCCTTGGCATTCCCACAATAAAATCCATCGTGATATCTTCCCACTTCCATTCTAGGATTGACAACGGTTGTAATTTCCCGAAAGGTCTTTGATGTTCAGCTTTAACTTGCTGACAAGTTAAACATTTTGACATGAACTCCACTACGTCTTTCTTCATATTTTGCCACCAAAAATTTTTCTTCAAGTCTTTGTACATTTTACTCGTACCCGGATGAATTGAGTATGGAGTAGATTGTGCTTCACTTAAAATCATTTGCTTGAGATCATCCTGATTCGGTACACAAATCCTACCTTGAAATCGGAGAGCACCATCTTCGTATATTATGAATCCAGGTGCTTTTCCCTGAACGACATTTTCTCGAAGCTGTACGAACAAAGGGTCATATAATTGTTTGGACTTAATGTCTTCAATCACGGAGGATGTGACCTCAAGGAGGCGTAACTGTCCTTGAGTTAAAACCAAACCAAACCAAACATACCCAGTATATCTCGCTTAGAGGAGGGTCTGGGGAGGGTAAGATGTACACAGACCATGCCCCTACTTATTACGGTAGGGAGTCTATTTCCGTGAAGACCCCCAGCTTAGTGCACAATAGAAAACTACGTGATAAATACAAAGGAAAGCATATGATTCGAAAAAGCTCGATACCATACCTGAGCCCATGGCTTAATCCACATGGGACTTACCTAAGCAGAATTTGGCTACTTCACTCCTGATGAACGCTACTCTAACAGAAGAGAGGTTGACTCTGCGCACAGCTCCCTGTCAAAAATACACCACACGCAAAGACAATTAGGATAAAATATACAATAAAAGTAAAAAATGCAATGCTCTAGGTCAAAGCTAATCGAGACAACCCAACCATGAGGCTATCAACTATAGCACCGATCCCTACAAAAGAATCGACAACTCTGATCTGGCGCCTCCAAGCGCACCTATCAACAGTCATGGTCTCGGAAAGGTTTAAGGCCTTCAAACCTAATCTCAGCTGCTACTCCCACGTCCTCCTCGGTCTGCCTCTCCTTCTATCCCCGACAACCATTAAACTCTCGACCCTCCTCACCGGAGCAGATGCCTGCCTCCTGCGGATGTGGCCAAACCATCTCAATCTCCCTTCCCTAACTTTCGTTGAAATGGGCGTCACTTCCAGCGCGTTCCTGAAAACCACATTCGCGATTTTATCTAACATTGTGCGACCACACGAACAACGTAACATTCTCATTTTAGCCACTTACAACTTGATCTCAAGCGACTTCTTCATCGCCCAACATTTGGAGCCATACAACATTGCAGGTCGGATTGCCGCTCTATAGAATTTACCCTTCAACTTTAGAGGGACTTTCTTGTCGCACAGGACTCCTGTCACTTCTCTCCACCTTATCCACCCCGCCTTGATGCGATCTGTGACATCATCTTCATACTCACCTTCCTTCTGAATGATCGAACCCAAATACTTGAACTTATCCATACGGGGTACGATTTGATCCGCAATCATTACCTCCACATCTTCCTCGTTGGCCTCACCACTAAAGTTACACCAGAGATACTCGGTCTTAGACGGGCTCACACGCAAGCCCTGGGATTCTAACTTAGCCCTCCAAAGCTCCAACTTCGAGTTCACCTCCCTCCTCGACTCCGCCACTAACACAATGTCGTCAGCAAAAAGCATGCACCACGGGAAGCCATCTTGAATCCCCCGCGAAATGATGTCAATGATTAAAGTGAAGAGAAGAGGGCTTAGCGCCGACCCCTGGTGTAGTCCTATCTCAACCGGGAAATACTGAGTGTCACCAAATGGGGTCCTAACGCACGTCCTAGTTTGGGAGTACATGTCTTGGATCGCCCTAAGGAACGGCAATGACACCCTCCTCTCTACTAGGCTCCTCCAAATAACATCACGCGGAATGCTATCATAAGCCTTCTCTAGATCTATGAACACCATATGGAGGTCCTTACGCCGCTCTCTAAACTTCTCCATAAGGCGTTTGACGAGATGAATGGCCTCAATCGTGGACTTCCCCGGCATGAAGCCAAATTGGTTCTCTGAGATCTCAACTTCTCTTCTAACCCTGCATTCCACCACTCTTTCCCAAAGTTTCATAGTATGACTGAGGAGTTTAATACCCCTATAGTTACTACAACTCTGAGCATCGACTTTATTCTTGAAAAATGGCACGACAACACTATGCCTCCACTCCGTCGGCATCTTAGAACCTCTGAGGAGGATGTTGAACAGCTCTGCTAGCCACTGAACTCTGACTTCTCCCAAACAAAGCCACACCTCAATAGGGATCTGATCCGGGCCTACATCCTTAGCTCTACCCATTTTCATTAGGGCACACTTTACTTCCTCCTTGCTGATGCTCTCACAGGCACTAAACGAACGAGCAGAAGATAGACTAACACCTTGCACCACCGGGTCACTACCTCTAGCCTCATTGAAAAGTTCGAAAAAGTACCTATTCCACCGCTCCTTAATAGCCACATCGTTCACTAACACTTGGCCCAAATCATCCTTAATAAACTTAACAGGACCCAGGTCGCGCCGCCCTCTTTCCCTAGCTTTCGCTAGTTTAAAAAATAGCATTCGCTCCTTCTTTAGTGTGTAGGCGCTTGTACATCTCCTCGTAAGCCTCACCTTTAGCCTTTGCCACTGCCTTCTTAGCCTCTGTTTTCGCCACCTTGTACGCTACAATCTTCAAGATTCTCCTCCCCAGCACTAACCGACAAAAGCTCCTTAAATAGTGCTTGTTTTGCCTTAACTTTGTTTTGGACCTCCTCATTCCACCACCATGCCTCCCTAGGTCCACTAGACCTGCCCGAAGAAACCCCTACCACCTTCTCGCCCACCCTCCTAATAGCATTGGCCATGCTGGTCCACATAAGGTTAGCATCGCCTTCACGCAAAAAACCTCCTTCGCGGGTCAGAGACTCCTTGAATACTGTCGCCATCTCACCCTTCAGATCCTTCCAGATAATCCTAGGTCTAGCTTCTCTTACCCTGCTAACAACACGACCTCCCATGGATAAATCCATAGCCAGCATCCAGTGTTGAGAAGCACATGCCTCACTCCGGAACACCTTGCAGTCCACGCACGCCCTAGCATCACGACTGCGCAAATTAAGGTAGTCAATTTGCGTGTTGTGTCCCCCAATACTGAAGGTGATGAGGTGCTCAACTCTCTTCTGAAAAACAGAGTTAGCAATTACCAACTCATGCGCAGTGGCAAACTCCAACAGTGCGGAACCTCCTGCATTCCTAACTCCGAAGCCGAAACCCCCATGCGCACTATGTTAATCATCGACCCCTCACCAATGTGCCCATTGAAATCGCCCCCCAAAATAATAAATTGATCATCCGTAATACACCCGACCAATTCATCTAAACAGACCCAAAAAGCTTCCTTATCAAGCACACCCAAACCAACATGTGGGGCATACGCACATACCATGTTAACCACCTTCTCCCCAACCACCACTCTAACAGACATAATCTTATCATTACACCTCTTCACTTCCACTACGTTGTCCTTAAGCTCCTTAGACAAAAGAATGCCCACACCATTACTCGAGTTAGCAAGGCCTGAAGACTCCTTATTCTTTGGTTCTGGATTATAATGGAGTAAAACAAATGACTCACTAAACTGGATGCACTTTTTTTCTCATGAAGTAGTAGTCATTCCATGCAATTCTTAATGCAATTTTCATTTTGGATCATCCGGAAATAGCCTCCCTGTGTTAACACAGGGGTAAGGCTGCGTACATCCGATCCCCCCTTTTTGCGGGAGCCGTTGAGGCATTGGGGTTATGTTGTTGTTGTTGTTGTCCTTGAGTTACTTGGGGCCAAATTTCAATTTCCAAATCAAATAGTTCTTGTCTGAGCCTCGGTTGGACGGTAAGTAATTCCAATATTTGTAACACGGTCGACTTGCGGCTCAAAGCATCGTCAACGACATTCGCTTTACCAGGATGGTAAAGAATATCAAGATCGTAATCTTTAATCAATTCCATCCATCGCCGTTGACGCATATTAAGCTCCTTCTGAGTAAAAATATATTTCAAACTCTTATGGTCCGTATACACTCGACAAGAACCATACAAATAGTGCCTCCAAATCTTCAACGCAAACACCACAGCGGCTAACTCAAGATCATGAGTAGGGTAATTCATCTCAGATGGTTTTAATTGTCGAGATGCATAAGCTACTACTCTCTCATTTTGTATCAACACACAGCCCTATCCTTGTTTATAGGCGCCACTATAAATAACGAAACCCTCCATCCCCTGTGGTAAGGCTAAAACTGGTGACGTTTTTAGTCTTTTCTTCAACTCATCGAAACTCTTCCGACACTCATCATTCCATTCAAACTTCTGAGTTTTCTGGAGTAGCTGGGTGAGTGGTCGGGCAATCTTCGAGAAACCCTCGACAAATCGACGATAGTAGCCATCTAATCCTAGAAAACTCCAAACTTCCCTGACATTCTGGGGGGTTCCCATGCTAAAACTGCTTCAATTTTCTAAGGATCCATGCGAATGTAATACCTGAGATTTCTTATATGTATTTGAACCTTGTGATATTGTAATTGTTGCATTTTGATCTGAGTATTATTCTCCGTATTTCATGATCCGGTGTTGTTGAGCGCATGATTTCATGAATGTGTTCTAAGTGGTGATTTTGCACATGTAGCGCACGCTATTGACTTAGCGTAGCGTACACTAAATTGGGTTCGTAGCGCATGCTATGTATGAACCTTAGCGCACGCTATACGTAGTCAGCATGATTAAGACAGGGTGGTAGGTGAGAACGGCTGCGGATCTCGGTCAGATCATGTCGGGATGAACCTGGACGGCTTTCAGGAAAAGCCAAGTCAACGCAGTAGCGCACGCTACTGATATGAGGATAGCGTATGCTAAATGCTGAGTACAGTGAAGTCAGTAAGCTTCGTATGGCCGTTAGCGCACGTATGGATAGGGACTAGCGCGCGCTAATAACCATTTCCTATATATAGGACAACATCCTTTATCATTTTTTTAGATTTTTCACTTCCCAAATCCAAATCCTTAGACTTAGAGTGTTACTTCCTCCATCCTCAACCTCTCCTATCATCATCCTATCACGAGTTGGAAGATTGTAGATCATTGGAGATTGGTGTTCAAACCTTCGGCGTTGGATTTCTTCAAGTTCCTCCTTGTTCTTCACTACTTTGAGGTAGGTGATTCTTCACCAATATTAAGTAATGTTCTGAAGGACGTTTTGATCATGATTTGGGATTATCTAGTCAGTTAAATTCGTAAGTAGTCGAACATCATGTGTTAGAAGGATATTTTCGATGTTTCAGTACTTATTCATCGTATAATCCATTGAACCTATTAGTGTTTGAACTCCTAGCATATTCATGAAGCTTCAAAACCGATTATGACCAGTATATGGAGATTACCAAGTTCTTATGTCTTTATATAAATGAATCATACGTTTTGGGACATGGAATGGATTGAACTTAGGATATTTTCTTGAAGATCAAAGATGAATTATGGTGTTGTGATGATTATACGTATCCTTGTATCTCATAGTCGTTTAATCCGTAAAGATCTTTCACAAACCGTGTGAGCATGATATGCATGGAGATGACATGTATTAACACTGTAGATTTCATGAGTTTCGTCACCATTAGATCAAGTTTTCTGCCCAGTAGTAAATTGCCATGCACGGTTAGCGCACGCTAAGATATGTATATTAACGTGCGCTATCGTCAATGAGTTAACGTACGCTACGTTTGGTACGTAACGTATGTTATGTGTAAATGGAATCTTGTGGATTCGCATTGTTGGATTCCGGTAGCAGAAATCCGTGTTGTGTATTTTGTTATGCATTGTTGTGGCATATCCGATTTATTTAATATGATACTTGTAATAGCATCGTTTTGCTAACCCTTCGGGGGTGGACATTTGTTTTGATGTTCAGGTAGCCGAGGAGCGGGGAAACAGCCACAGTACCGACGTGACGATGAAGTGGCTCAGTAATGTTTGTTGTTTTGCGATTTGTCTTCTTGATTCATTTTCAGTACTCGAGTACGCGCGTCTTATTAATATCATTTAGATATGGTTGTATTAATTAACTCATTGTATCAGTTGGCACCGCTTTGTAACTTGAATTTCTGTGGTATTGTTGGATTATATTCCCATTTCTTTTAATTAGCCTTGTAAATCCTTACTTAAAGGGTTTACGGAGCTGTAATTATTCCGAATATCTCGGGGTGTTACATAATATGGTATCGGAGCTAAGATTCATGGATATCTTGGCAGTCGGGTTTTAGTTGGGTCTGTTTACGTTATTTGATTTACGGGTCATTCGTAACATCACTGTTCAGCCAAAGTCGTCATGTGGACCGTGGTTGTAAGTCTCCTAATCTCTTATACTACCGTTTTACTTAATTTTTGTTCTGTGAGTATTGACGGGCTTTATTTTTGAAAATTTTGTCCTGGATATTGAGTAATTGTGTTTACAGTATGTTGAGGGAAGGACGTGGGCGCGGACGCGGACGTGGTAACATGAGACAGGAGGATTCCGCAACTACCCCAAAATTATCGGCTAGTCGAACCGATTCCCATTCTGGAGGACAACAGGGATCAGCGAATGACAACGCGAATCCTAACATGCCGGGAGTGCTTCAACAAGTGGTGGCTCAGATAAACCAGTTCGCTCAGGTAGTTGACCGCATGCAGACAGCGATGGGACAGCAGCACCACGAGGATAACCGGGGAGACAGATGGCTTGCTGAAGTGGTCAAATTGCACCCGCCAAAATTTGATGGATCTGCTGAGGCACTTACTTGGGATCATTGGCTAAAGGAGTTAGAGAAGATATTTGCGGGTATTAACTGTCACGAGGACCGGAAAGTTCCTATTGCCCAGTATTTTCTGACTGGGGAGACTTTTGACTGGTGGGAAACTATTCGACCTGAGAATCATAATGCTGACTGGACAGAATTCACACTAATGATGGAAGCACAATACTATCCTCGTCCAGTTAGAGAGGCAAAAATCCGAGAGTTTTTCTCACCACAGAGTTCGGAAGCATCTGTGATAGACTTAATCAAAACTTCTAATCATCAGCTGACTTGTGTGCGACACTTGGTCAGAACGGAGGCAGAAAAGATCTTTCATTTCGATATGCGGATGAAGCCGGAGATTCAACAGTACATGTCCGGATTCGAGTGTACTACGTTGCAACAGTATCAAGACAAAGCGCTAGCCTACGACATGAAAGAGGCGGCGGTGGAGAAATCGATGGAGGCAAAGAAGCAGAAAGTGACCGGAAATTTCTCGGAAAACAGGAGTGATGGGCCCCGAAAGGGCCAGTCTTCATTTTATTCATCTAGGAAACCTCCACATCCTTATCGAGGTGGAAAGAAGTTCCAGACAACATCAGCAGTTTCGGACGCATCAAAAAAATGCTATAATTGTGGTCGAGCAGGGCATATTCGACGTGATTGCCCCACATCTTCTGTGACTTGTTTCGATTGTGGGCAAGAAGGGCACCATGCAGCTTTCTGTGGAGTTGCGACTAGATCATTTGGTACTCGCACTCCAGCGCCAGTTCCGAAGGAGATAAGTGTGAACCAGACGCATCAGAGTGGATTTCAGCAGCAGAATGTTGGGAAGAGAGAGACATCCAGTGCTGGGTCCGTTCCTCCGCGCTTGTACGAGATGAGGAAATCTGATGATCAGAACACTGCTGTTGCATCAGGTACGATTCAGATCCTTTTGCAACCAGTTAGTGTCTTATTCGATTCAGGAGCTACACATTCTTTCATATCATTGAACTGTGTTAATCGTTTGAAAATATCGTGTTTATTTGATTGTGAACCTTATGTTGTGGGTTTGCCGAGCAGAGAGAGAATTGTGGTAACCCTAGAAACTAGAGATTTTCCAGTGTCTATAGGAGGGAGAGATTGGCCGTCGAATCTTATTGTAGTCGACATCCATGGTGACGATTTAATTCTCGGAGACGATTGGCTCAACCGGTATGGAGCTATTCTGAATTACCGAAAGAGTGTCATTTCTATCATTGCTGATGACGGATCTGAACACTTATTCAGAGGGTGGAGATCGGGAAGCTCGAGAAAATTGATCAAGGCGATGAAAGCAGTGAAATTACTGAAGCAGGGATGTCATGGAATTTGGTGCTATGCCATGAAGAAATAAGAAGGAGTAGAACTCTCATCTATTCCAGTTGTGAATGAATTTTCAGATGTATTCCCTGACGAACTACCTGGGTTACCTCCGCAGAGAGAAGTGGAGTTCACTATCGAATTAGAGACTGGATCCGCTCCTATTTCCAGAGCACCATACCGCATGGCGCCAACCGAGATGTATGAACTAAAGAAGCAACTGGAGGAATTATTGCAGAAGGGTTACATTCAACCTAGCGTTTCTCCTTGGGGAGCACCCGTTCTCTTTGTCCAAAACAAAGATGGATCCCTCCGATTATGTATTGATTACAGGAAGCTAAACAAGGTGACGATCAAGAAGAAGTATCCTATACCTCGGATCGATGACTTGTTTGATCAACTGCAAGGGGAAAGGGTATTCTCGAAGATTGACTTGCGATCAGGATATCATCAGTTGAGAATTAAGGAATTGGATATACCGAAATCTGCTTTCAGATCCCGGTACGGCACTATGAATTCGTGGTGATGCCATTCAGAATTACCAATGCTCCTGCGGTATTTATGCAATTGATGAATCGGGTATTCTTAGAATACCTAGATAAGTTTGTGGTCGTTTTCATTGATGACATCTTGATCTATTCGAAAGACACAGAGGAGCATGACGAGCATTTGCGTGTGGTTTTGAGCACCTTGAGGAAGGAACAACTTTATGCGAAGCTTTCCAAATGCGAGTTCTGGCTTAGGGAAGTAACTTTCCTTGGGCATGTGATATCAGCTGACGGAGTTCAGGTAGACCCGAAGAAAGTCGAAGCAATCTTGGAATGGGAAGCTCCTAATAACGTGAAATAAGTCCGAAGCTTCTTAGGACTTGCTGGATATTATCACCGTTTTGTAGAGGGATTTTCCAAAATTGCTCGTCCGCTCACTCATTTATTCTGTAAAACTCAAAAGTTCATGTGGGATGAGAAATGCAGTGGTTTTGATGAACTTAAGAAGAGACTGACGACAGCACCTATATTAGCATTACCAGATGGAACTGATGGATTCATGGTATACAACGACGCTTCAAATCAGGGTCTGGGATGTGTGTTGATGCAAAAGGATAAGGTGATTGCCTATGCTTCTCGACAATTAAAACCGTACGAAGTTAATTACCCGACTCATGATCTGGAGTTAGCAGCTGTGGTCTTTGCCTTGAAAATTTGGCGACATTATTTATACGGCACTCATTGTCAGATCTTTACAGATCATAAAAGCCTCAAGTACATTTTCAGTCAGAAAGAATTAAACATGAGGCAGAGAAGGTGGCTGGAATTGATCAAGGATTACGACTTGGAAATTCTCTATCATCCGGGTAAAGCAAACGTAGTAGCCGATGCATTGAGCCGTAAACCTATTTCTCTTCGAGTGTTGGAAGCACTTACATCCCAAACCAGCATTCAACATGAACTGATACGCGAAGGGATTGAAGTATGGTCACCAAAAATCCAAGGGCAACTATATGTGATGAAACTGACTTCGTCACTAGTCGAGGAAATCAAATCTAAGCAGTTGAACGATTCTCTGATTCTTCGGTTATGTGACGAAGTAAAGAAAGTAAAGGCCCCAGGATTCGTGATACAAGATGATGGAGTTATGAGATTTCAGAGTCGACTTTGCGTTCCCGATGATGATGATTTGAGGCGGACAATTTTGAAAGAAGCTCACAGCGCGCCCTATTCTATTCACCCGGGAGGCAGTAAGATGTATAAGGATCTAAAACAAAACTTCTGGCGGGGAAATATGAAGAAGGACGTAGAAGAGTACGTTTCGAGGTGTTTGACTTGTCAGCAGGTTAAGATTGAACATCAGCGACCTGCCGGGATGTTAAAGCCGCTTCTGATCCCTGAGTGGAAGTGGGAGGATATCTCGATAGATTTCATCACCAATATGCCAAGGACAAAGACGGGAATGAATATGATTTGGGTTATAGTTGATCGACTAACCAAGTCGGATCATTTTCTAGGAATTAAGGACACATGGGGACCCGAGAAATTGGTACGAGTATTTATTGCAGAGATAGTCAGATTGCATGGGACGCCGAAGACCATTATTTCAGATCGAGATGGTCGCTTCGTGTCGCACTTCTGGAAGGCAGTTCACAGGGCTTTGGGGACCGAGCTAAAATTTAGCACGGCTTATCATCCCCAAACGGACGGTCAGTCTGAAAGGATTATACAAATAGTAAAAGACATGCTTAGAGCTTGTGCTTTGGATTGGTCAACTGATTGGGAAGTTCACTTTCCATTGATTGAATTCACCTACAACAATAGTTGGCATGCTTCTATTAAGATGGCACCATTTGAAGCTTTGTACGGGAGAAGATGCCGATCACCCCTGTGCTGGGATGATTCTTTGGACTTGATCGGGACGGAACCGGAATTGATAGTTCAGACTCAAGAGAAGATAGCTTTGATTCGGGAAAGACTGTTGACTGCCCAGAGTCGACAGAAGTCTTATGCAGATGTGCGTCATCGCCCTCTAGAGTTCGACATTGGGGACCACGTACTATTGAAGGTGTCTCCTACACGAGGAATTTTCCGTTTTGGGAGGAAAGGTAAGCTAAGTCCGAGATATATCGAACCATTTGAGATCCTCGAGAGAGTTGGAGATTTAGCATACAGGTTGGCCTTACCGCCATCGTTGAGTCATGTTCACAATGTGTTTCACGTATCCCAATTGTGGAAGTATATACCGGATCCCAGTCATCTCATTGAGTTCGATGAGATCGAGATAGCTAATGACGGCACCTTCGAGGAGAGACCAATCAAAATACTTGAGAGTCAGATCAAACAATTGAGGAATAAACCAATACCCTTAGTTAAAGTACAATGGTCACGGCACGGAGTTGAAGAGGCCACTTGGGAAATGGAGGACAATATGAAGACTAGGTATCCGGAGTTGTTTTCATCTTAAGTTTCGGGACGAAACTTCTTTTTAGGGAGAGAGGATGTAATACCCGAGATTTCTAATATGTATTTGAACCTTGTGTTGTTGCATTTTGATCTGAGTATTATTCTCCGTATTTCATGATCCGGTGTTGTTGAGCGCATGATTTCATGAATGTGTTCTAATGGTGATTTTGCACATGTAGCGCATGCTATCGACTTAGCGTAGCGTATGCTAAATTGGGTTCGTAGCGCACGCTATGTATGAACCTTAGCGCACGCTATACGTAGTCAGCATGATTAAGACAGGGTGGTAGGTGAGATCGGCTGCGGATCTCGGTCGGATCATGTCGGGATGAACCTGGACGGCTTTCGGGAAAAGCCAAGTCAACACAGTAGCGCACGCTAAATGCTGAGTACAGTGAAGTCAGTAAGCTTCGTATGGCCGTTAGCGCACGCTATGGATAGGGACTAGCGCGCGCTAATAACCATTTCCTATATATAGGACAACATCCTTTATCATTTTTTCAGATTTTTCACTTCCCAAATCCGAATCCTTAGACTTAGAGTGTTACTTCCTCCATCCTCAACCTCTCCTATCATCATCCTAGCACGAGTTGGAAGATTGTAGATCATTAGAGATTGGTGTTCAAGCCTTCGGCGTTGGATTTCTTCAAGTTCCTCCTTGTTCTTCATTACTTTGAGGTAGGTGATTCTTTACCAATATTAAGTAATGCTCTGAAGGACGTTTTGATCATGATTTGGGATTATCTAGTCAGTTAAATTCGTAAGTAGTCGAACATCATGTGTTAGAAGGATATTTTTGATGTTTCGGTACTTATTCATCGTATAATCCATTGAACCTATTAGTGTTTGAACTCCTAGCATATTCATGAAGCTTCAAAACCAATTATGACCAGTATATGGAGATTACCAAGTTCTTATGTCTTTATATAAATGAATCATACATTTTGGGACATGGAATGGATTGAACTTAGGATATTTTCTTGAAGATCAAAGATGAATTATGGTGTTGTGATGATTATACGTATCCTTGTATCTCATAGTCGTTTAATCCGTAAAGATCTTTCACAAACCGTGTGAGCATGATATGCACGGAGATGACATGTATTAACACTGTAGATTTCATGAGTTTCGTCACCATTAGATCAAGTTTTCTGCCCAGTAGTAAATTGCCATGCACGTTTAGCGCACGCTAAGATATGTATATTAACGTGCGCTATCGTCAATGAGTTAACGTACGCTACGTTTGGTACGTAACGTACGTTATGTCATCAGTCGAGTTAGTCGTCTAATCAGAGAGAACTGTTAGTACATAGCTATCGTACGCTAGACTTGGTCATTTGCGTACGTTAACAGGCAGACTTAGCGCACGTTACGTAGAGTACGTAGCGTACGCTAAGTAGTTCAGGCAGATTACATATTTAGAGCTTTTGGCCGTAGACCGGATTGATAGGCATTCGTACGACTTGAGATGAATTCTATATCATTTCTTTTGTTAAGGTTTGAGCTTGCTACGTTGATCGAGGGAGGTGGCCTTCGAGTGTGTTGAGATCATTGGAGTGTTTAGTTCTTGCCATCTTCGAGGCAAGTATCGTAATGTGTTAATATTGGTATTTTGAGCATGCATGTGGTTTATTCATGTTGTTGAACATGGGATTTATTTTGTTGAATTGTCATGATATTCGTTATCTAGTGTTTGTATGTTCATGTTGATGGACATAGCGATTTGGCATATATGTATGCATGAGTTGTATTTTTGTATGTTGTACGATCTATGCTGAGGGCGCTGGATCGGATGTCCACCTCGTGTTGGTCCGACGGGATCATATTGGGATCTAGGCTGAGGGCGCTGGATCATTGGATGGGTTTTTCCACCTCGTGTTGGTCCGATGGGATCATCTTGGGATCTATGCTGAGGGCGCTGGATCGTTGGAATACCCATACTGTGTAAATGGAATCTTGTGGATTCGCATTGTTGGATTCCGGTAGTAGAAATCCGTGTTGTGTATTTTGTTATGCATTGTTGTGGCATATCCGATTTATTTAATATGGTACTTGTACTAGCATCGTTTTGCTAACCCCATCGGGGGTGGACATTTGTTTTGATGTTCAGGTAGCCGAGGAGCGGGGAAACAGCCACAGTACCGACGTGACGACGAAGGGGCTCAGTGATGTTTGTTGTTTTGTGATTTGTCTTCTTGATTCATTTTCAGTACTCGAGTACGCGTGTCTTATTAATATCATTTCGATATAGTTGTATTAATTAACTCATTGGATCAGTTGGCACCGGTTTGTAACTTGAATTTCTGTGGTATTGTTGTATTATATTCACATTTCTTTTAATTAGCCTTGTAAATCCTTACTTAAAGGGTTTACGACGCTGTAATTATTCCGAATATCTCGGGGTAAAACTCGCACTTAGAGAATTTAGCATAAAGATGGTTAGCCCTCAAAATGCTCAATACTATCCTTAGGTGCTCAGCATGTTCCGTTTCACCCTTAGAATAGATTAAGATATCTTCGATGAACACCACTACGAATTTATCCAGATATTCGATAAAGATCTTATTCATGAGCTGCATAAACACCGCCGGGGCATTAGTCAAACCAAATGGCATGACTACGAACTCGTAATGCCCAGACCTCGTTCGAAATGCCATTTTTGAAATATCTGAATCCCGAATTCGGAGATGATAATATCCCGACCTCAAATAAATCTTTGAGAAATTTGTAGCTCCTTTCAGTTGATCGAATAGATCATCGATCCGTGGCAGCGGATACTTGTTCTTAATAGTAAGTTTGTTCAAATCACGATAGTCAATACATAATCATAAGGATCCATCTTTCTTCATTACAAACAACACTGGAGCGCCCCAAGGAGAGGCACTAGGCCGAATATAACCTTTGTCCAACAAGTCGCTTAGTTGCTTCTTCAACTCTTGCATTTCCGATGGGGCCATTCTATAGGGCGCTTTAGATATTGGTACTGCGTTAGGTTCCAGCTCAATAATAAACTCTATCTCACGGTGCGGCGGTAATCCAGGTAAATCATCTGGGAACACGTATGGAAACTCATTCACGACTGGAATAGAGGATAACTGAACCTCAACAGTTTATGTCTTCATCGCGTAACACCAATAGCCAACACAGCCTTGTCGCAATAACTTTACCGCCTTCATGGCCCGAATAATTTTTCCTGAAGTGCCTGCTTTCTGTCCTTCAAAGACATGTTCGGTCCCATCTTGTGCAATGATCGAGATTGTCTTTCGACGGTAATACACCACCGCCCCATGACGGTCTAACCAATTGTCGCCCAAAATCAAATCCTCTCCCTTCATATCAATTACAATTAAGTCGGACGGCCAATCTCTATCATCGATAGTTATTAGGACAATTTATGATCTCTTGATCTCCAACTATTCTTTCCCCACTTGGTAATCCAACAATAAATGGTTCACACACAGATAGGCCATTAAGACCCAAACGATGTACGCAAGACAACAATATAAAGGAATGATGAGTAGCCCCAGAATCAAACAATACATCTACCAGGTGCATATAAACGTAAACAATACCTGACGTAGTCGCAGCCCCAACATCGTCAGTCCGTCTCATTTCATACAATCGAGGTGGAGCTGACCCAGTGCTTGGGGTATCTTTATGCCCGGCTCTCCCTCTACCGCTTCCGCGTCCAACACTCGGAGTTGTTTGACCCACAAATGTAACCGTTGGAGTAGGAGACTGACCAGCAAAGACTCTACTCGTGGTCTCAAAATATGACGCTCGATGTCCCTGCTTCCCACACTTAAAACAATCAACGGGGCGAAATGTACAATGAGAACTGACATGCCCTGGATTCCCACAATTAAAACAGACTTTCTGTACTCCTCCACTGGGCTGAGGTGAACCAACAGAAGACTGCACAGAAGGTTGAGGCCCACGCGATCCACTTCCTCGAAAACAGCCAGAAAACTTTGGCTTCTTCGGACCAGGAGTTGCCTGTACCGGTATTGTCACCATCTCATACATAAGCGCTCTATCCTGATACTCTATCAGCGTCCCACGTAAAATCCGCCATGTACTTCCGAATTTCAGGTTTCATTCTAGCACCAAAATGAAGTATTTTAGCCACTTTGTCCCGAACTTGATCTTGAACATATACTAGCTGCTTGTTGAATGTCTTGATTGCCTCAGAGATAGGAACATCCTCGGGTTGAGCTCTAAAGAATTCACCAACTTTGGCTAACCGTACAGGTGCCGGGCAATACTGTACTTCCATTAAATCTTTGAATTCTTCCCAAGTGGCAACACGATCCTTAGGCTTAACGGCTTGCCACCAGTCAGAAGCATCATCAACTGTTAGGTATTGAGCAATTGGGACCTTCTTGGCTTCAGGGCAGCCTATACCATCAAATATATTCTCCAACTCAACTAACCAATGATCCCAGTTGTTCGCATCCCCGGAACCATTGAATCTGGAAGGATTCATCTTCATGACTTCTTGTAGCCATCGATCCCCAGTAACCTTGCTAGTATGAATATTCTGCACCACTTGGGCCAGTTGATGCACTTGAGTCACAACTTGTTGAAGCACATTAGGTACTTCCAATTCTGTACTCGTATCAACATCTCCTGATAGGTTTGGGTCTGAATTGGTCATAGAATGAGGTGCCGAATCAGGGACATCTCTGGTTCCGGCACCACTCCCTTACCACGGCCTCGACCGTGTTGATGATTAGCTCTACCTCGCAACATACTGGAGAAACAAACAGTTCAATAAGGGTATAATCGCAACAATAAATTACACAATTACATTAGTAATCACTCTCTAGAAGAGGAAATAACTATCATCCGAAGCGACTTCTAGCACAGACAACCCGAAATGGCAGCAGCTAGTGATGTCGGAAACAAACGACCGACTCAACTTTAACAGACCCAAAAATACCGACAGCCTAGATATCCATAAACCCGGGCTCCGATACCAATATCTGTAACACCCCCACGATATACAGGGCTATTACAGCGCCGTAGAGTCTTTTTGGAGAACCTACCCGGCTTAGACCGACACAAAATCTCATTAACAGATTCCACTCACGGAATACATGAAATGTTAACAACAATCCCTTTAAAACAACTCAACATCACAACAAACAACACATTGTTCTAAGGTACTATGACCGATACAACGTCATGTATCAAACGACCACATAGCACACCAAATACACATTACATAACGGCACTCGCGCGAGTACAAAACAAACTACTTCATCTCAAACACAACAACCACGACTCGAGAATGACACATGACATCACTGCTGCCCATCAAGCTCGTGCCTGCCCTATGCCGCATCGCCTTCCGAACCTGTACCTGAATACAGAATAAGTATCCACCCACAAGGGGTCAGCAATATCCGGTGCAAGTACAATGATTCTAGAATATGTACAATAATGAATAAATAACCAAACCACGATGCCATTTCAAATATTCTGGAATATCATACCACAATCATTATCACAAAACAACGGGGGCTATACTGGCACTATACCTCACGCGAGATACATACCACTCCCCAAAGAGACCTCGTCAAGCCTCTCTGGCTGTACAACCCTACCAAGTGATCCGTAGAAGCCTCAGTCTACGGAACCTAGGGGACCCTCACTGGTTTTACTTGGCACACGACCACATGTCGTATTTTTAGAAATCATTGCTTTCACAAATGGCACAAATCACATTTTCTGAAATTACCACTTTTCATAAAATCACATTTTCCACATATTCAAACGATGTACATCAAACACAATCAAAGTACTTGCCTTAGTTGGAACAACACAAGAAACAATGAACTGAGGAACCTGAGGTCTGACCCTAGCATAACACAAGGCCATATTAAGCACAATACGACTGCAATGAAAGTATCTCCATAAGTTTTACCCTTAGGGCAATCAACCGAACACCATGTAGACAACATGGGTCATGCCCCGACTACTAATGAAAACTCAGAATTTAACCCAAGAATTTCAACAAGATCAAGGGATTATAGTTATAACCTCCCAATCCAACACAAACCAAGGTTAATCAGGGACTCCAAATGATAAAGTCGCAAGAAAGACCCATAATCCCGAAAATAGGGTTTCTGCATGAATTACCTAAATCTGGACGGTAACAGGCGTTAAGATGCTAATAACTCCGCGTTAGGAACTTCAAAACGTGATTGGATGGTGGTATCAGGTGAAGAGCTGCACTCTTCTAAACCCTAGGTCGCCCGTCGCTGGAGGAGAAAGGAGGGTAGGATGAAAATGACGAAATATAAGCCATGCAGTCCTATATATACTGGACGCTGATTAGCGCGCGCTACGAGCAAAGTGTAGCATGCGCTATCGGGCTTAAAAAGCAGTCCACCGTATTTGAAGGGCGGTGCAGGACTTTCGGCTTAACCGCGCTAGCGTGCGTTAGTCATCGATACTAGCGTGCGCTAACTCCAGAAATAGATTGCGCTACCCAATAACACCTGCAGTCCAGAACCTTACTATCCTCACTGTCCTGTCGCAATAACGCGCGCCACCGTACTACCTAATGTGCGCTAGCCTGCTTCAATAGCGTACGTTACTTTACCATTAGCATGCGCTAATGCCCCATTCCAAAGTCCAGAGAGCTCACTCCCCAGCAGGCATAGCGCACGCCACACACAAGGGTAGCGTGCGCTACTCACACCTGGTCAGCGTGCACTACCAAGGAAACCTGGCACGCGCTAACTGCTACTCTCTAGTATAAAATTCACAAAGTACGGCCAGAATGAACACAATCTGAAAAATTACAAGCTCAATGATTACCAGCCAAGAACACTCCAATATCAACCATCAATACAATCCTCTCCAATTAACCATAATTCAACAAGATACACTCAAATTAACACACACAAAATACATGGATATTACACCATTACCCCCTAAAAAGAAGTTTCGTCTCGAAACTTAAGATTCGAAAAGTTTAGGGTGTCGAGAACGCATACTATTTTCAGTTTCCCAGGTAGCTTCCTCAACTCCATGTTTAGACCATTGGACCTTTACTAACGGAATTGCTTTCCGTCGCAATTGTTTCACTTGTCGCCCCAATATGGCTACTGGTTGCTCATCACATGTAACATCATCATTAACTTCAATCTCCTTATAGTCAATAACGTGGCTAGGGTCGTGGATGTACTTACGTAATTGCGAAACATGGAACACATTATGAACGTGACTAAGCGTTGGAGGTAACGCTAGTCGATAAGCCAACTCATCGAATCTCTACAGGATCTCAAAAGGTCCAATATAACGAGGACTAAGCTTCCCCTTTTTACCGAACCGAAGAATTCCACGCATCGGGACACCTTTAATAATATATGATCGCCCATCTGAAACTCTATTGGTCGATGTCGAACTTCGGCATACGACTTCTGTCGACTCTGGGCTGTTAACAATTTCTGCTGGATCAACGCAATCTTCTCCCTTGTTTGAATTATCAAGTCTGGTTCTACTCCAAGTAGTTCGTACGGCTCGTCCCAACAAATAGGATATCTACACCGTCTTTCATATAGCGCTTCAAAAGGAGCCATTCCGATCGAACTATGCCAACTATTATTATACGCAAATTCAACCAATGGTAAATGAATCTCCCAATCTCCTTTCCAATCCAACGCACAAGCCCTCAAGATGTCTTCCAGTGTTTGGGCTTGCTAAAAGTGTGATACAAAATGACCATCACGATCCGAAACTATAATCTTTGGAGTACCATGGAGTCTCACAATTTCTGTAACGAATAAGCGAGCCAATCTCTCCGGTCCCTAGTTATCTTTAATGCCCAGAAAATGTGCTGATTTGGTTAGTCGATCAATGATTACCCAAATCATATTCATCCCAGTTCGCGTCCTTGGCATTCCCACAATAAAATACATCGTGATATCTTCCCACTTCCATTCTGGGATTGGCAACGATTGTAATTTCCCGACAGGTCTCTGATGTTCAGCTTTAACTTGCTGACAAGTTAAATATTTTGACACGAACTCCACTATGTCTTTCTTCATATTTGGCCTCCAAAATTTTTTCTTCAAGTCTTTGTACATTTTACTCGTACCCGGATGAATCGAGGATGGAGTAGAATGTGCTTCACTTAAAATCATCTACTGAGATCATCCTGATTCGGTACACAAATCCTACCTTGAAATCGGAGAGAACCGTCTTCGTATATTATGAATCCAGGTGCTTTTCCCTGAATGAAATTTTCTCGAAGCTGTACGAACAAAGGGTCATCTAATTGTTTGGACTTAATGTCTTCAATCACGGAGGATGTGACCTCAAGGAGGCATAACTGTCCTTGAGTTACTTGGGGCCAAATGTCAATTTCCAAATCAAATAGTTCTTGTCTGAGCCTCAGTTGGACGGTAAGTAATTCCAATATTTGTAACACGGTTGACTTGCGGCTCAAAGAATCGGCAATGACATTCGCTTTACCAGGATGATAAAGAATATCAAGATTGTAATCTTTAATCAATTCCAGCCATCGTCGTTGACGCATATTAAGCTCCTTCTGAGTAAAAATATATTTCAAACTCTTATGGTCCATATACACTCGACAAGAAGAACCATACAAATAGTGCCTCCAAATCTTCAACGCAAACACTATAGCGGCTACTCAAAATCATGAGTAGGGTAATTCATCTCAGATGGTTTTAATTGTCGAGATCCATAAGCTACTACTCTCTCATTTTGTATCAACACACACCCCTATCCTTGTTTATAGGCGTCACTATAAATAACGAAACCCTCCGTCCCCTGTGGTAAGGCTAAAACTGGTGACGTTTTCAGTCTTTTCTTCAACTCATCGAAACTCTTCCGACACTCGTCATTCCATTCAAACTTCTGAGTTTTCTGGAGTAGCTGGGTGAGTGGTCGGGCAATCTTCGAGAAACCCTCGACAAATCAACAATAATAGCCATCTAATTCTAGAAAACTCCGAACTTCCCTGACATTCTGGGGGGTTCCCATGCTAAAACTGTTTCAATTTTCTGAGGATCCATGCCAACACCCTCCGCTAATATAATATGGCTAAGGAAAGCAACTTCCTTCAGCCAAAACTCGCACTTAGAGAATTTAGCATAAAGATGGTTAGCCCTCAAAATGCTCAATACTATCCTTAGGTGCTCAGCATGTTCCGTTTCACCCTTAGAATAGATTAAGATATCTTCATTGAACACCACTACGAATTTATCCAGATATTCGATAAAGATCTTATTCATGAGCTGCATAAACACCGCCGGGGCATTAGTCAAACCAAATGGCATGACTACGAACTCGTAATGCCCAGACCTCGTTCGAAATGCCATTTTTGAAATATCTGAATCCCGAATTCGGAGCTGATAATATCCCGACCTCAAATCAATATTTGAGAAATTCGTAGCTCCTTGCAGTTGATCGAATAGATCATCGATCCGTGGCAGCGGATACTTGTTCTTAATAGTAAGTTTGTTCAACTCACGATAGTCAATAAATAATCGTAAGGATCCATCTTTCTTCGTTACAAACAACACCGGAACACACTAAGGATAGGCACTAGGCCAAATATAACCTTTGTCCAACAAGTCGCTTAGTTGCTTCTTCAACTCTTGCATTTCCGATGGTTCCATTCTATAGGGCACTTTAGATATTGGTACTACGTTAGGTTCCAGCTCAATAATAAACTCGACCTCACGGTGCGGCGGTAATCCAGGTAAATCATCTGGGAACACGTCTGGAAACTCATTCACAACTGTAATAAAGGATAACTGAACCTCAACAGTTTCTGTCTTCATCGCGTAACACCAATAGCCAACACAACCTTGTCGCAATAACTTTACCGCCTTCATGGCCCGAATAATTTTTCCTGAAGTGCCTGCTTTCTGTCCTTCAAAGACATGTTCGGTCCCATCTTGTGCAATGATCGAGATTGTCTTTCGACGGTAATCCACCACCGCCCCATGACGGTCTAACCAATTGTCGCCCAAAATTGAATCCTCTCCTTTCATATCAATTACAATTAAGTCGGACGGCCAATCTCTACCATCGATAGGTATAGGACAATTTATGATCTCTTGATCTCCAACTATTCTTTCCCCACTTGGTAATCCAACAATAAATGGTTCACACACAGATAGGCCATTAAGACCCAAACGATGCACGCAAGACAACAATATAAAGGAATGATGAGTAGCCCCAGAATCAAACAATACATCTACCAGGTGCATATAAACGTAAACAATACTTGACGTAGTCGCAGCCCCAACATCGTCAGTCCGTCTCATTTCATACAATCGAGGTAGAGCTGACCCAGTGCTTGGGGTATCTTTACGCCCGACTTTCCCTCCACCGCTGCCGCGTCTGACACTCAGATTTGGTTGACCCACAACTGTAATCGTTGGAGTAGGAGACTGACCAGCAAAGAATCTACTCGCGGTCTCACAGTAAGACACTCGATGTCCCTGCTTCCCACACTTAAAACAATCAACGGGGCGAAATGTACAATGAGAACTGACATGCCCCAGATTCCCACAATTAAAACAGACTTTCTGTACTCCTCCACTGGGCTGAGGTGAAACAACAGAAGACTGCACAGAAGGTTGAGGCCCACGCGATCCGCTTCCTCGAAAACAACCAGAAAACTTTGGCTTCTTCGGACCAGGAGTTACCTGTGCCAGTATTGTCACCATCTCATACGCAAGCGCTCTATCGTGATACTCTCTCAGCGTAGCACACGTAAAACCCGCCATGTACTTCTGAATTTCAGGTTTCATTCTAGCATCAAAATGAAGTATTTTAGCCACTTCGTCCCGAACTTGATCTTGAACATATACTAGCTGCTTGTTGAATGTCTTGATTGCCTCAGAGATAGGAACATCCTCGGGTTGAGCTCTAAAGAATTCACCAACTCTTGCTAACCGTACAAGTGCCGGGCAATACTGTGCTTCCATTAAATCTTTGAATTCTTCCCAAATGGCAACACGATCCTTAGGCTTAACGGCTCGCCACCAGTCAGAAGCATCATCAACTGTTAGGTATTGAGCAATTGGGACCTTCTTGGCTTCAGGGCAGCCAATACCATCAAATATCTTCTCCAGCTCAACTAATCAATGATCCTAGTTGTACGCATCCCCGGAACCATTAAATCTGGAAGGATTCATCTTCATGACTTCTTGTAGCCATCGATCCTCAGTAACCTTGCTAGCATGAATATTCTGCACCACTTGGGCCAGTTGATGCACTTGAGTCACAACTTGTTGAAGCACATTAGGTACTTCCACTTCTGTACTCGCATCAACATCTCCTGATAGGTTTGGGTCTGAATTGGTCACAGAATGAGGTGCCGAATCAGATACGGACATCTCTGGTTCGGGCACCACTCCCCTAATTTATCAGTCATGTTGTTTATACTTGCTAATATATTTAGTAATTAACGTAGACATATTGCGTACTCTCCACACTGAGCGAGTTGGAAGCTCACCCCACTATTTACCCCTTTGAGGTTGAGGAGCTCGGTGTGGCATGCGATTGAGAGTGGGATGATCAAGCCTATGATTAGATATTTATTTATTTAATGTTATTTTTCTCAAACCATGTTTTATGAACAAGTGTTCGAATTATTTTTATTTCACGTCAAAGTATGTTTTTATTTAATGGTGACACGAGAATATTACTTGCGATTATTAAGTTTGTCTTTTTAAAATGTATTTCCGCTGCAATTTTTTTATATTTATTCTTCTTAGAATTAGAAGAATTATTTTTCTAGAAAATTGGTCGCTACATAAGTGGTATCGGAGCGGGTCTACGGTTTTGTAGACTCGTTAAAATAATTTCTTTTTGAAACTAAATTTTTCCTATTTTCGCAAGTAGTCAAATATTTTAGCAATTATGATCATCCACCTCTGCCGCTCCACGTCGACTCCAAGGTACATTAAGTTATGATTATTCATTATGTGATAAATGCAGTTTACCAGATCAAGCATGATTCATGTACTACAGATGCATCTTCAGTCTATTTGTACATAAGAATTTTATGATAAAATATTTGGGCATGAAATTGTTTTCTTATAAATTCATAAGTATATGCGTGACATGTGTAAATCATCATTGCTAGAAATCTCTGGTTCTGAACCCATAGATGCAATATAATTCTTCATCTTATTCGTCTCTCTCGTTGGGCAAGTACTGAGGGATCATTGAGAATGATATGCCTTAGGATAATGGCAACTCGTAGACGTGGACACCCAACTAACCGAGGTGGAGATAATCTCGGTGGTCAAATGCCAACCTTGGTGCTGTTGGTGGTGGTAACGGAGGTCAGGATAACCACAATAATAACGTGCCAGCTCTTACTCAGGCACAAGTCGTGCAACTGTCCTTGTGTTTCACCCCACCAACATTCAACGGTCGAGAAGGACCCGCTTTTGTTGACGAATGGTTCATGTCGCTCGAGCGCACCTTTGAGATCATTGGGTGCACTGATGCACAAACAATTCTTTGCGGCCAATACCAAATGGTGGAGGATGCTGGACGCTGGTGGATAAGCTACTGGTGCTTGAGGCCGGCAGCCGAGCGTGCAGTATTGACTTGGTATCGGTTCAAGGAAATAGTGATGGAGCAGTACTACCCACAACATTACCAAGAGAAAATGGAGAGAGAGTTTTGGAACCTCGAACGAGGAAGAGAATTTGACGCTAGCCTGTATTTGATTAGCTCGATGGATTTTGTCATGTTCCTTGGTATGGACTGGCTCGATAGACACGATACCGATATAAGGTGCCATGAGAAGAAGGTGACATTGAGGTGTTCCGAAGGCGAGTCGATCACTTTTTATGGTACTAAGAGTAGGACAGTACCCAGAGTAATCACTGCCATGAAGGCACTGAGAAGTCTAAGGAAGGAGAAATGTCAGGGTTACATGGTGCGTTTGATCGATACTCGTACTAATGAGATGTCCCCTATAGACGTACCTATAGTAAGGGAGTTTTTGGATGTGTTTCCAGAAGATTTTCCGAGAGTCCCACCTGACCTACAAGTGGAGTTTAGTATTGATTTGGTCCCTGGGCGGCCCCAACATCCAAAGTGCCATATAGAATGGCTGCGAGGGAACTTCAAGAATTGAAGGTCCAAATTCAAGAGCTGTTGGAGCTCGGATTTGTTCGTCTTAGTGTGTCACCATGGGGTGCACCAGTGCTGTTTGTAAGAAACAAGTATGGGTCACTTCGGATGTGTATAGATTACCGAGAGTTGAATCGACTCACGGTGAAGAATAAATACTCGCTGACGAGAATCGAGGATCTATTCGATCAGTTGAGGGGATCCGGAACCTTTTCGAAGATCGATTTATGGTCGGGGTACCACCAATTGAATATTAGGGAGTGTGACATTCCCAAGACGGATTTCAGGACCCGTTATGGACATTTTGAATTTATAGTGATGCCATTTGGTCTGAGTAATGCACCAGCAGTCTTAATGGATTTGATGAACAGGGTGTTCCAACCTTACTTGGATAAGTTCGTGATCGTCTTCATAGATGACATCTTGGTGTATTCTAAGGACAAGGAACAACACCAAGAGCATTTGAGGGTTACATTGGAGACACTTCGCAAAGAGAAGTTGTATGTCAAGTTCAAGAAATGTGAGTTTTGGTTAAACAGAGTTGGATTCCTTGGACATGTGGTGACTTCAAAAGGAATTGAGGTAGATCCCGACAATGTTATAGCAGTGAGTAGTTGGGGAGTACCCAAGAATGCGAGCGAAGTTCGCATTTTTCTGGGCCTAGCTGGCTATTATAGAAGATTTATCGAAGGATTTTCTAAAATCGCCACTCCTATGACCCAATTAACAAGGAAGGACGTGAAGTATGAATGGAGTGAGAAGTGCGAGGAAAGCTTTCAAGAGTTGAAAAGGAGACTAACCTCGGCACCAGTATTAACGATTTCTGACCCGACAGAAGACTTTGTTATTTACAGTGATGCCTCAAAGCATGGGTTGGGTTGTGTTCTAATACAACATGGTAAAGTAGTAGCCTATTCATCGAGACAGCTTAAACCACATGAGTTGAACTATCCAACGCATGACCTGGATTTGGCTGCTGTAGTACATGCGCTGAAAATTTGGCATCACTATCTCTACGGGGGAAAGTGTGAGATATACACGGACCATAAAAGTTTGAAATATCTTTTCACACAGAAGGATCTTAACATGATGCAAAGGTGATGGTTAGAACTGCTGAAGGACTATGATTGTACCATCCATTACCATCCGGGCAAGGCTAATGTGGTAGCTGATGCCTTGAGTCGGAAGACTAGAGGCGAGTTAGCTTGCTTGACCGATCAGGAGAGTTTGATAAAGGAGTTTTCTGAGTTGCGGATTGAGGTAGTTGAGTCTTCAAAGAGTTCGAAAGCAATCCTATCATCTTTGGTCTTGCAACCAAACTCGAGGGATAAGATTAAGGGGGCTCAACCTCGTGATAAGTTCTTGTGCAAGATGAAAGATCGAGCACAAGATGGAAGTATTGAGAAGTTTGTCGTTGCCGCAGACGATGTTTTGACTTATGATGGGAGGTTATGTGTTCCTAAGGATCCATCCCTTAGGAAGCAGATTCTTGAAGAAGCTCACAATGCATCATACTCTGCTCACCCGGGAGGTACAAAGATGTACCATGACCTGAAGAAGTTCTTTTGGTGGAGAGGAATGAAACGGGACATTGGTGTATTTGTGGAGAGGTGTATGATATGTCAACAGGTGAAGGTAGAACACCAACGGCCAGGAGGTTTACTTCAACCGTTGGAAATCCCAGAATGGAAATGGGAGCATATCACAATGGATTTCGTGGTTGGTCTGCCATGAACCGTGAGGAAGAACGATGCTATATGGGTGATAGTAGATCATTTGACAAAGTCATCTCATTTTCTACCTGTGAGGATGACTTATAGTATGGAACAATATGCGAAGATTTATATTCGGGAGATTGTGAGGTTACAAGGTCTTCCAGTGACGATCGTCTCGGATAGAGATCCGCGATTTACGTCGAGATTTTGGAAGAGTCTTCAGAGTGCATTGGGCACTAAGTTGAATTTCAGTACTGCATATCATCCGCAAACCGATGGTCAATCTGAACGGACTATCAAGACACTTGAAGATTTGTTGAGGGCGTGTGTTCTTGATACTGGTGAGAATTGGGGGAATATTTTGTCGTTAGTAGAGTTTTCTTATAACAATAGTTACCAAGCGACTATACAAATGGCCCCGTATGAGGCTCTGTACGGAAGGAATTGTCGATCGCCCCTTTATTAGAGTGCGGCTGGAGAAGGAAAAATTTTGGTTCCTGAATTGATCGAGCAGACTGTAGAGAAGATAGCCGAGATCAGAACCAGAATTAAGACTGCCCAGGATCGGTAGAAGTCTTATGCTGATAAATGAAGGAATGATATCTAATTTGAGATTGGAGAAAAGGTGTTCTTGAAGGTAGCACCAATGAAAGGAGTGATACGATTTGGTAAGAAGGAAAGATACAGCCTCGTTATCTCGGACCTTTTGAGATTTTGGATCGTGTTGGTGATCTTGCTTATAGTTTGGCACTGCTGTTGGAGTTATTGGGACTACACAATGTCTTTCACGTCTCCATGCTGAGAAACTACATACATGATCCTGGTCATGTATGCAATTTTAAAGAGTTGCTTGTAGCCAAGAACCTGACTTATGAGGAGATACCTACAGCTATTTTGGAGCGTAAGGTACATCAGTTACGGAATAAAGAGGTGAAATTGGTGAAAGTTCAATGGAGTCGTCATGGACCAAATGAGGCAACTTGGGAACGTGAAGAGGAGATTCGTTCTAAGTATCCAACATTCATTTTTCAAGGTACGTAACTTAATTTTCGAGGACGAAAATTTGTTAAGGGGGGTAGGTTGTAACGCCCCAATTTCCCATATACATTTATTATGAATTGTAGGAAATATGTTCAATTATATTAAATTAATGCCCGAATAATTTATCGTTTAATTCATTTCATTCTCATGATCACGCAAATTTCATTTATGTCATTCTTATTCATGACAAGTCATGTGATTCGTTCGTTGCATTTCTTATTTTATTCATTGTGTCTCATCTCGTTATTTCTAGGCCCGAGGCAATTTTAAGCAATATTAATTGTTACCAAAAAGATTTTACAAGATAAATAATAATAATATTATTTATTATTAATATTACTATCACTATTATTAAAATTATTATTATTATTAATAATAATATTATTATTATTACTATTTTTATTAGTACTAATATTATTATTATTACCATTTTTATTTTCCGACATTATTATCATTATTACCAACTTATTATTTTTACCTTTATTATTATTACTATTATTATTATTATTATTATTATTATTATTATTATTTGGCCGAAACCATTTTCTAGTCTAAATTTTCTTAGCTCAATATTACTACTATTCTAACCCGATTATTATTTAAATGGCCTCAATAATTTTTCTTGTTCCCACCGGTTCTCCTCTTTCGAATAGAGTTCGGACCTTCTCAAAATTCCTAGAGTCCAAAATCCCTCAACCTAGACTTACACCTATAAATACCTTTCTCTTTCTACGTCCTCTCAATCCCTGGACACACAAATCTCTTCACACCCAGAATACCTATTTTTTCTTACGTCTTCTCTTCAGGAGTAATCTGTCCTCATCGCTGATCAGAATTCCTCCCTGCCGGACCAAACGTCTCCCTAGAGCAGTAATTCTAGCAGCAATCTAAGGATCGTCTTCGGAGCAATTACACTGCAATATTCTCAAATCTGAAGGTAATCACTCTCGTTCAATTGTTTATATGTTGATGTCGTTATTTTTCCTTCATCAGTTGTAAATTATGCCGAGTGAATATCCAACGACTGGAGACACAAACCAGATCTTCCCCTACGATTCAAACCAACCATAGACACAGAATCAAGATCAAAATTTATAAAACCCCAAACGTGAAACTGAAATTCTATGCCTTCTTTCCATCAATTCATCCAGATTTTAGAGTTTCACAAACCCACGTCTCAAACCCGACATCCTGACATGAACCACCAAGAAACCATCCCAAATCAAAATCCTAGTCGATCTTAGATAGGAAAAAAAAAAAAGTAGAAACCTACTACTGTTGAGGCCCGAAGCCGACGCTATTCAAATGTCTCCAACTCAAACCCATAGATCCCAAATCAGACCTATGAACTCACGTTTTGGACCAATCAGCACCTTATCGTCGCCCTGAGGCCTCTGCCAAATCCCTCCGGCATGTAAGTGCCCGAGCGCGGGTGAGGATGGAATTAGTGATGAGTCCACATTTAAAAGTTCATCACCCATGGCACCTGTAGCTTTTAAATCTGGGTGCTGATTTGTATGTGTGTGTGGCTGGTGTATGAAAGCCTTTGTGTTTCTTTTTGTTTTCTTTCTTTTTTTTTGGTCGTGCCTGGAGTGTGTGTTTTAGAGCAGAGATTTGTAGAGCGATGGAAAAACCAGAGTGAGAGAGAGAGAGGTGGCGTCAATGTTGTTAGAAGAGAAAATGTGAGCTGGACTTTCAGCGATGAATAGAGTTTTTATATCCTTAATTTGGCCTAATTCCAATTTCTGCCTCTAAATTTTTAGTTTCTTCAGATTAGCCCCATTCGGTTTCTAATACTTTAGATTTGACCCTTTTTGCCAATGCTTTAATATGTTGACCATTAAACTAGTATTATTTTAATTATGATTTATATCATTTATTTATATTTAATCGTGTTATATTGAAAATAAATTATGAATATTATTATTATTAATTGTAGATAATAACAAGAATTCACGGGCCTAGGATTGTCGAGTCAAGCATCTTCATCACATTCAAGTTCAAGAACTACATCGTAACCAGGTGTGGGGATTTATTACGCTTTAGTTTATTTTAATTGCTTTATATATTGTCTCGTATGTGCACGTGAAATCAGTCAGAAGCACTTAAATGTGCAATCAGTCAGAAGCACTTAAATGTGCAACCAGTCAGAAGCGCTTAAATATGCAAATCAGTCAGAAGCACTTAAATGTGCAAATCAGTCAGAAGCACTTAATTGTGCATAAAGCCTTCGGGCTAGCCGACGGGCTTTAGAATTTATCAGTCATGTTGTTTATACTTGCTAATATATTTAGTAATTAACGTAGAAATATTGCATACTCTTCACACTGAGCGAGTTGGAAGTTCACCCCACTATTTACCCCTTTCAGGTTGAGGAGCTCGGTGTGGCATGCGATTGAGAGTGGGATGACCAAACATATGATTAGATATTTATTTATTTAATGTTATTTTTCTCAAACCATATTTTATGAACAAGTGTTCGAATTATTTTTATTTCACGTCAAAGTATGTTTTTATTTAATGGTGACATGAGAATATTACTTGTGATTATTAAGTTTGTCTTTTTAAAATGTATTTCCACTGCAAATTTTTTTTATTTATTCTTCTTAAAATTAGAAGAATTATTTTTCTAGAAAAGTGGTCGCTACAGAAGCTCCTCTTCGAGTACCCAACTCGAGAGTTTACAACACTATGTCAACAAGCTCCCTTCAAGCGGAGAAAACCGTACAACGTCGCTTATCACAATTTCTCACACTTAGCTAAATGTCGAGTTCTAATCTAGCTAGAACTAATCTCACACACGATGTACTCGATCTTCACACAAACTACACAAGCTACAAGTTCTACCCGATCTTCACACGATCTACCCGATCTTCACACGATCTACCCGATCTACACACGATCTACCCGATCTACACACTATCAACACTAACTACACAAGATCTACCCGGTCTCTACACGATCAAACCGATCCACACAATCTAACTAAATAAGATGACAAACAACTTGATGCATAACAATATTACGATGTGTTTTTCTCTTGCACTAGTAGAGGAATGAAGGTGATCACTTGAATGGATGACTGGATCACTCTTTAAACAAAATAAACTAACTAAATGATCAAAGAAAAGAGATTGGATGAGGTAGATTTTGATCGGAAAGAACTGTGTGAAATATTGTTATTTGGAGTGTAAAATGATCCATTATTTATAGGGACAAGAAATCTCGACCGTTACAAGGGACGGTACCATTAAAGTTCCACAGTACCGTTAAATTTAACAGTACCATCGGGTTTAGTGGTGCCGTGCCAGACAGACGCTCCAAATTTTATCTTTTTGTGGTGAAGGTTTATTTGGGGATGCTTGGAGCTGATTTTGGGGGGAAAACTAGTTGTTACAAATTTAAAATAAATTCCCCAATAAAACATTTTTTATTAATTCAAAAATATTTTTTCTAAATAATTTTTGAAAAAATGTCTTGTCACATTTATAAAAATGTGAAGTTTAAGACAAAAAATAATTTTATTTGATCATCCATTAGGTTTAATATTTGTTTATTCATACCTTGAGTGAATTACGTCGAAATGGAATTTAGTCGACTAATAACTTGTTTACGTTAACTTTGACGTAAAATATTTTTACATTTTGTTATTATCAAAACGTAGAGACGTCGAAAAATATAAATAACGTTTTTAGACATTATTTGTATTAACAAGATTATTAGAAATGAAATTGATGGTCATTATTAGATATTGTATTTAGTTTAATATGTAATAGTTTTATCTTATTAGTTTAGTAAAATAGAAAACAAACAAACCGGCCCATGGAAAGCCCATGGCCGGCCCATGCTTGTAATAGACACTATAAATACCCTCATATATAGTGTAGGAGGGTGTGGTTCTTAGGATTTTGTTTGGTTAATAAAGTTTTGCACATTTTTCCTTTGAACTCCGGCTCGGATTCTCTGTCCCGAAATTGGTGTGCCACTCTGTACCACTGTCGAAACGACAGCGTTTTAAACTCGCGTTTAATTTCTAAAATTTTCTGCTTGGAGCGGCTCGGCTCAGCTCAGCCGATGAATTGATTTCCTTACCTTAAATATCTGCTATTGTTTCCTTGCGAAAATAAAGGAATCAGCCAAATCTTGTTTCAACAATGGATTTCTATCATTCCCGAAGTTTCATCGATTCTCCCTCTTGTTTCAATGTCTTTCCTTTCCATCAGTGACGGTATTTTTCGCTTCTCCACAGTCGAATTGTGAGAGCGCCGGTGCTGCCACACCAACTGCTCGACGAAAGGTGCGAGAGACATTTTATGCAGTTAATTTATTTTTCTCGGCCTAATTTTCTATCAATTATACAAAGATATCAGAATCTTATTTATGAAGCTATGATCAGTGAAAGAATAGTCTAGAGCTCCATCGTTATCTGAAATATGTCGAAGTATCTATCTTTCTTATGCTTGTTTGATTGTTTCTATATTTTGCCAAGTTAAGAATATAATACTTCCTTCTGTTCTCTCCATGTATTTACTTTTGTGTTCTCCATCTATATTTTGATTGTTTCATGTACCGGACATGTTATTTTATTCAAGAAATTGTAAATTTTAATTTACTTTTTTAAATTGAAGGAACAACTACAATGGATACCGGAGGCTCATCTTGTTGTCGGTTGAGTTTTGAAAAAGTTACTGAAGAATCTAATCATCATTCCAATGATATGGATAATGATCATAATTGTGATGAGTTGAATGCTGATGATGAGTTGGTAAACTCTACGGGTATGAATAATGTGGGAGAAATTCCTAAGATTGGGATGAGCTTTGATAGTGAAAGTGATGCTTATGATTTTTATTTAAAGTATTCGAGTTAATATTTTGAGCAGGAGTGGTATGAATCTCATTATTCCAGTTTGATTTGTTTAGATGAAGAGGAGTTAATAGTGCATTATAAAATTACTCCTCACAACAAGAGCTATCACCATGTAGTTACATTTGATTCGTCAAGTGAACAAACAAGATGCAGTTGTCACAAATTTGAATTTGCTGGGATCCTATGTTCTCATATCTTGAAAGTATTCATGATGAAAAATATCAAGAAGATTTCAGATGAATACATCCTAAAAAGATGGACACGACAAGCGAAAGTTGGATTTGTTGAAGATTCAAATCTCAACACATGCAACTTGGATCCCAAACTACTTCAAAATGTACGATACAAGGAATTGTGCAGTTTATATCTGCAGTTGGTGACAACAGCATCAGAGTCAAAGATAGCATTCTGTTTGCGATGGTGGATGACAAAACATCAAACAAACACAATGTGGTGTTACAAGGTGAAGAGCTTGACAAACATGGAGTCAAGGGTATAAAGTACAGAAATAAGACAACTTCAGGCGAGAGGCTTAAAGGTGGCTTAGAAAAGGCTACACAGAGAAAGAGAGGGGGGGGGGAGCGGATTTTGTCGTTCTTGATATGGAAGAAGATAAAGATCTATCACTTATCCTTGGACGTCCGTTTTAGCAACGGGAAAGGCTCTTATTGATGTTGAAAGGGGAGAATTAACACTACGTGTTAACGATGAGCATGTTCTATTTTCTATATTTAAAGCTATGAAATTTCATGATGATATGGAATATTGCAATGTTTTTAACCATATAAGCTCGTATGGAAAGAAAATAAAATCTTACACTCATTGTCTTTAGATCTGTTAGAGTTTGCTCTTACAAACTCATGTTTTTCTAGTGATTCAACTTTGAAGTTTGACGATTCTGACTTGTTTGATTATGTTTGTGAATTGAATTCTCTACAGGAAGAACCACAAATCAATAAATCCGATGATTTTGACAAAGAGGAGCATGAAGTAGTTGCGGAAATCAAGCTGACGGACGACTCGACCATGTCGAATGACACAGTTAAAAATTTTTGGGTCCGTTTCATCTCAATCGGATGTATCTCAACCAAGCTTGGACCTTAAAGCCCTCCTGGAACACCTCAAGTATGCATTTCTAGATCATAACAATATCAACCCGGTAATCGTATCCTCTTCACTTTCATCTACTTAACTAGATAAATTGTTTCGTGTATTGAGAGCACATAAGTCGGCTATAGGATGGTCTATCTCAGATTTGAAGGGAATTAGCCCTTCCATATGCATGCATAGGATTTTGCTTGAAGAAAATTTTAAACCTAAAGTGCAAAATCAACAAAGACTTAATCCCACAATGAAAGAAGTGGTGAAAAAGGAAGTACTCAAACTATTAGATGCCGGAATGATATATCCAATTTTCGATAGTGAGTGGGTGAGTCCTACGCAAGTTGTATCAAAAAAGGGAGGGATGACCGTAACCAAAGACGAGAAAGATGAATTAATTGCTATGAGGGTAGTTACGGGATGGCGAGTGTGTATATACTATAGGGCTTTGAACACGGCTACTCGCAAAGACCATTTTCCCCTACCCTTCATTGATCAAATGCTTGATAGATTGGCGGGGCATGAATTTTTCTATTTTCTTGATGGATATTCAGGGTATAATCAAATCTATATAACACCGGAAGATCAAGAAAAAATGGCTTTTACATGTCCTTATGGAATTTATGCTTATCGTAGAATGTCGTTTGGCTTATGTAATGCCCTACCCACTTTTCAACGTTGCATGATGGCTATATTTCATGGTTTGATCGAAAATATAATGGAAGTATTCATGGTTGATTTTTCGGTGTTTGGAAATTCATTTGATCATTGCTTGCATAATATCACTTTAGTTTTGCAGCGATGTGAAGATACTAATCTCGTGCTAAATTGGGAGAAATGTCACTTTATGGTGCAAGAAGGAATTGTCCTAGGCCATAGAGTGTTCGCTGCTGGTTTCGAGGTTGATAGGGCGAAAATTGTCGCCATTGAGAAACTTCCCTCACCGAAGAATGAAAAAGCAATTAGAAGTTTTCTTGGTCACGTTGGTTTTTATAGGAGATTCATAAAAGACTTTTCAAAAAGCACTAAACCTTTGACTAAATTGTTAGAAAAAGATATCGCTTTCATTCTTTCTAACGAGTGTTTGCAGGCATTGAAACTTTAAAGAAGGCATTAGTGAGTGCTCCTATCCTAGTAGTACCGGATTGGTCTCAACCTTTTGAGATCATGTGTGATGCAAGTGATTATGCGGTCGGAGCTGTGTTGGGACAACGTCGTGAGAAACTTTTTCGGGCTATTTATTATGCAAGCAAAACATTAGACGGAGCCGAACAAAATTACACCACAATGGAGAAAGAAATGCTCGCCGTGGTATTTGCTTTTGACAAATTCCGATCATACTTAATTGGGACAAAGACGATAGTATACACGAACCACGCAGCTATCAAGTACTTGTTCGAAAAGAAATATTCTAAACCTCGCCTAATTCGATGGATTCTTCTTTTACAAGAGTTTGATGTAGAAGTTCGAGACAGGAAAGGTTGTGAGAATGTGGTAGCTGACAACTTATCTCGCCTCGAGTACAAAAGGGAGGAGGAGCCCGAGATTGAAGGGATTAAAGAAGAGTTTCCGGACGAGCAGCTTTTTATGATAGAAGCTAAATTTCCGTGGTTTGCTAACATTGTTAATTTTTTGGTCGCAGGTGTGCTACCCCCGGATTTATCTCATTATCAAAAAAAGAAATTCCTACATGATATCAAGTTTTATATGTGGGATGATCCACTACTTTTTAAGAGATGTGCCGACATGATAGTGAGGAGATGTGTACCGCAAGAGGAATGAGATGAAATTCTTCAACAATGCCATTCTTCACCAACCGGAGGACATTTTGGAGCAACACGGACTGCTGCAAAGGTGTTGCAAAGCGGATTTTATTAGCCGACGTTATACAAAGATTGCTATCTCTTCATTCAACAATGCGATAGATGCCAACGAGTGGGGAATATTTCAAGGCGTCATGAGATGCCCATGACCAACGTAATTGAGGTTGAACTGTTTGACGTCTGGGGCATCGACTTCATGGGTCCATTTTCCTCATCATTTGGGAATAAGTACATTCTGCTAGCGGTCGAGTATGTATCTCGACGGGTCGAGGCAATTTCTTCCCCAACAAATGATGCTCAAGTAGTGATGAAAATTTTAAAGAAGAACATTTTTTGCCGGTTTGGAACCCAAAGAGCGTTAATCAGTGATCGGGGATCACATTTTGTCAACAAAATCATGGATAAACTCCTTCAGAAATATGGGGTCCGATCAAAGAAATCATTGGCCTATCATCCACAAGCAAATGGACAAGCCGAAGCGGCTAACAAAGAGATCAAATTAATCCTGGAGAAGACGGTGAGTACATCTCGAAAAGATTGGTTGTCCAAGCTCGATGATGCACTTTGGGCTTATCGTATGTCCTACAAAACTCCTTTTGGAACATCTCCCTATCAACTCATATTTGGGAAATCATGTCACCTACCTTTGGAATTGGAGCATAAGGCGATGTGGGCAGTAAAAAGAATAAATCTGGATTTTGAGGCCGCCAGAAAGAAAAGATTGCTAGAGCTAAACGAGTTGGAAGAATTCCGGGATGAATGCTACGAAAACTCTCGAATCTACAAAGAGAGATCTAAAAGATGGCACGACAAGATGATCGTAAAACGTGAATTTATACTGGGGCAACAAGTACTTCTCTATAACTCAAGATTAAAATTGTTCCCCAGAAAATTAAAATGAAGATGGTCAGGGCCATTCGTGATCAAGAAAGTACTTCCACCCGGAGTAGTCGAGCTCATGAGCAGAGACAGAGAGCTATTTAAAGTTAACGGACAACGAGTCAAACACCACTATCATCCAAATCAAAAGGAAGCCGTGTCCGTAATAACTTTGATCGAGCCATAAAACTCCCAGTTGAAAATGTCCGGCTGAGGACGTTAAACTTAGCGCTAATTGGGAGGCAACCCAATAGTTTTTATTTTTATGTTTTGTTCTTTTGCACACTTTCTTTATATTTTTTTTGTTGCAGAACTAACCGGTTCAACTATTGGTGTTCAATTCGCAGGAAAAAGACCCGAGGATAAAAATGCACTTTCCAGGCCTGCATGACACGGGCTGTGTCATTTGACATGGTCGGGTCATGCAGGCAGACCATATCTCATTTCCTGCGCAGGTACGACACAGGTCGTGTCATATGACACAGTCGAGTCAGGTGTCCAGTCGATTTTCACGTTCCACGCTAGTACGACACGGGCCGTGTCATATGACACGGTCGGGTCGGAGGTCCAGGAGAAACTTGGCTTTCCTGAACAGGTATGATACGGGCCGTGTCATTTGACACGGGCCGTGTCGATCGGGAGGTATAAAAACACAGTACGACAGACTTCAGTCTCATCTTCTTCCCCAAACACGTATTTTTTTTTCCTTTCTTCCCCAATCCGAAACCATAGCCCCGAATCCCCTATAATCCGTCCAAATCAAGCAAAAAATGTGGTAAATCTTACATAGTAACAAGGTTTGCATCATTATTCCATAATCCAAGAGCTTCAAAGGGTAGGAATCGGACAAATCTATCCAATTTGGGTCGCAATTTTTTCAAAGTTTTCTTCATTTTGTACCCCGAATTCAAGGTATGATTCACGATTTTGGATGGTTTAATTCTTCATTACATTGAGATTGTGTGGAATATGAATTATTGAACAATTCAGGGTTCTTAAGTGATTTTTGTTGGAATTTTTCCTGAGTATTGATGTGTTGAACTTTTTTGATTACGATTCTCGTGAATTAAATGTGGGACTTATATTATTAGGAGATTGAATGACATGTTTGAAATTATTGGGATGCTATATACAATGACGATTGGTGTTGAAATTTACATTTGGGGTATTCTTGAAGAAACGATTATTTTGGGGTAATGTGCAATTGGTAATAAGTTTGGGGGAGCGTATATTATCGAAAAATAGTGACTTTGAGCCTTTGTGAAACAAATGATAATCGATGAATTTCTTGCAGAGAAATGGCCAGAGGTCGAGGACGAGGAAATGCCCAACAGGGACTTGGTGCGGCTCAAAGGGGACGAGGAAGACCCGCAACGGAAATTGAGCATCCGGCGAGAATACCATCTCAAGGGGCTATTGAGACGCATGAAACTTATGGAATTGAACTCCCGCCTAGCCGTTTAGCATGGTGGGAGATGCTGGGGCAGAAAAAAAATGCTTCCCACTCGATGGCTGGACGAAGAATACATGACGGCGATTAGTGGTGCCACCGGGCCGTGAACCGCCGGTTCCGGGCCCGAACCGGCGGTTCCGGTTCACCAGAAGAGGTGAACCTGAACCGGCTCAGTGTCTAAAAAGGGCGTTCGCGGGCAGAACGCAGTTCGGGTTGAAGCTGGGTTCCGTTTTTTTAATTTATGATATATGTAATATTATTTATATCTTATTTTTTTCTAAATTAAATGATGAAATTTCTAAAATTTGTAATTTACAAGTGTTGACTCTTTGAAATTACTTAAGTTAATTTAATAAAATATAATAAGTTATTAAATAATTTAGAAATTTAGAAATTCTTTATGTTGTGTATTTTTTTTATATAATTTATAGTAACTTGTAATATTTTTTATGACTTTTTTTTTAAATTAAATTACTTGTGTTGAAAATTTGAAATATTGAAAACTTGAAATGCAATAAAGTAAAAATATTGGGGGAGTTGGGAAAAATTTGAAGTTTGAATTTGAAAAAATTTGAAATTTGAAAATTTGAATTTTGTTTATAGATAAAATTGGGGGGAGTTGGGAAAAATTTGAATTTTGAATTTGAAAATATTTGAAATTTGAAAATTTGAATTTTTTTTATAGATAAAATTGGGGGGAGTTGGGAAAAATTTAAAATTTGAATTTTGAATTTGGGCGGAAAACCACCGGTTCGGGCGGAAAAGCCGGTTAAGGCCAAACCGTGGTTCGGCGAAAACCGCCGGTTCAGCCGAACCGCCGGTTCGGCCCGATTCGGTTCGACCGGCCGTCAACCGGGCGGTCCGGCGGAACCGCGATTCGGTTAAAATGTGGCACCACTAACGGCGATGGGAATAAAAGACGATGTCATGAAGCTACTGGAAAGAATAAGTTGGACGACGATAATGACACAGCATTGGGCCACCTACCGCTGCCTCACATTGGAATTCCTTAGCACGCTTACTGTTAAAAGAGACTCGATCACCCATGAGCCGACCACTTTGGAATTCCGTCTAGACAACAAGAACGAAAAACTATCTCCCAGCGAATTGGATGCCACAAACGACACTCGAAGGTACGGAAAATACCGAATCAATCGGTTCGAGTGTGAGACATATTGGCGGGCAATGGTTGAGTACCCGGGGAGCGATGCACGTCCCTATATCCCAAAGTCGGCAAAAGGATCCTCAATTCGCAATCCTATCCTCTGCTATCTACACAAAGTAATTGCGAGCACTATCTTCGGCCGGAAAGAAACAGGGCCAATCACTCAACGAGAATTGTACGTTCTATCTCATATGCTCGACGGGATGGATCCAGCAACCGGAGCTATTTTAATGGATCATTTTGAGGATGTTGCTACTGAACCGAGAGGGGAGATTTGGATAGGGGGTTTAATTACCCCTATCGCACTTCATCTTGATGTATCACTAGAAAACCAAACTCCCCATGCGCTTATCTGTGCAAGTCATGAAATTGATGAATATCCTGGATTACGACTCTCGTGTTATATTCCTCCAGAATGACGGCGATCATTTCCTACTCCTGAATACAACTCTGACAACGATTGATAGTATTCGGGATTTAGGAAATATACAAATGGCCACGGAGGCACATAAATTGGCCCAGGAAGCATCTGGATTGATCTCTCCTGGTGATAGACACTTTGCTCGGAATGTTCATCCTAGGCGTACAGAAAATGAGGATAGAGCCGAGGGAATGCGAGAAGAAGATAGAGCGGAAAGAATGGAGGAGGAATTTGCTTATGAGAGAGGCCCAGAAGAAGAGTAAGAGGAAGAAGAAAGAGAGAGGGAATGGCCCGAGTCATCGAGACAGGCCGAATCAAGACATGCCACATCTCGTTCATCATTTAGAGCGGAATTTGAGGCCTTTCGAGAGGAGACCCGACAAAAACACGAGGAAATCCGACAGAAACAAGATGAGCTTGGACAGAAACAAGAGGAGATGGGACAAAAACAAGATGAGATGCTGAACTTAATACGAAAAATGCACGAATGGCATGTCCAACAAGGCCACTACCCTCCACCAAATCAGTAAAACCGGTTGTAACTATTTCTTGACTCAAAGTTTTTATTGTTTAAATACTATACCCCTTTCATGTGTATTCTCTTTAATTCAAGTTTGGGGGGAGATATTGGGTCAAGAAATACTCATATCGTTTGTTTGTTTTTATTTTGTCTTTTGGATTTTGGTTTGGATTTTGGTGTGATTTTGATTTGCGTTTTTGGTGCGATTTTTTTTAATTTTGGTGTATTTTATTTTTGTTTTGAACTCCGTGTGTTTGGAGTATCATCAACTTGGATGAAACTCGAAATAATGAACTCTTATCTTGGATGCCTCGGGATTTATTTTATTATTTGGATATGCAAATCGAGGATGATTTGAAGAGGAAAAATTGTAGAATAATCAAAAGGGTGTGAAATTGAATAAATAGTTTAATACCTTGGAAATATGAACAATTCTAAACTTGTGAGCTTTTGAGCCTTCGTGCATCATTAAATATGCAAGTTTCATTGTCGAGTGTACCATTCATGTTTTAAGACTCTAGAACTTTTCTTGGTATCTTATCCGAAACTACAAGCATGTGTGCAAATTAGTGAAAGTGATTTTAGGCGATTTTTTTGATTAGCCCTTCAAACCTTTTGGCCAACCCGTAAATTATTTCCCTAGTTAGCCCGATTGAGCTTAAAACCTATTTATTGTTAGCCACATTATGAGCTTTCCGTTCCATTATAAACTTTTGTACCTATACTTGAGCTTATTAGAACAAATGGGCAAAAGAATAAAAAGATGTGTGGAGGCGATTGGGAAGATTGTTGGTTCAAATGCAATGATTTATCAAAATAAATTTGAATGAAGAATGGTGTGATTATAATGAAAATGTTGTCCATCACATGAAAAGACAAAAACAAAGAGTGGGCAGAAAAAAACGAGATTTATTGGAGTGATAAGGAGGAAATAAAATAAATGGAGCAATAAGGAGGAATAAGGTTGTTAATTTCACTTTCAAAAGCGCTTATTGCAATTATATGAAAATCAAGGGGTTGAAAGAAACAAAGTCCGAAAATTTTGGGCTTCTAAGTGAGCGGAGTGACCATGAAATTTATTTCTAATTTGATCAAGTCAAGTCACTTTAGCCATACTTATCCTACCCCGACCAAAAAGCCTACATTACGACCAATAATGTCCTTTTTTATTCATAAAATTTGCATGCACAAATAGTGGTAGAGATGGAGATGATTGGCAAGCTTATGGGGATTCTTATTTCATTGAATGAGTTTTGAGCGTACACATATCCCTTTATACACTTTGAGAGTGAGTGAATACACTTGACCGGTGAGATTTATATTTTCCAAGTATTGGCTATGATGTTAAGGAAGTACCCCAGAGATTTGAATACTTTACAAAACTCGACTTATTTATCTCTTGAGGCGCATTAATGAATTTTCAAAATGATCCTTTGAGGTGTGTTGAGGGATGAGTTACCTTAAGAGTGGTTATTTTGAAGTGCATTGCTCGGGACGATCAACATTCAAGTTTAGGGGATTTTGATAACACTCATTTTTACACATATTTTTATAGGCTTTTCCGGATTTTAAGATCCTAAAATGTGTAGAATTGTGTCGTTTATGCTCATATTGTGTTTATTGGACTCGATCACACTTGGGTACATTTTATTGATTTTATAGGTGTTTTAAGGACATTATCAAGCAAGAACGAAGTCTCAAACCCCAATACATATCAAGCAATGCGGAAACGAGAGTTCGAGCCGAAAAAGGAGGAAAAAAAGAGTAAAAAAGGACCAATACAGGCTCGGCCATGTCATTTGACACGGGCCGTGTCAATATCTTGGCCGTGCCATAATGACACGGTCGGGTTTCATGTCCAGACAATTTCGCCAAATCCGGGAGACTACGACATGGGCCGTGTCATTTGACACGGCCGTGTCACTGGATCGACCGTGTTATGCAACACGGTCGGGTTGCCTAGCCAGATACTGCTGTGATTTCTAGAGCAGTATGACACGGGCCGTGTCATTTGCCACGGGCCGTGTCACTTTTCGGTGGAAAAATCAATTTTTGACATTTTTGCAAGATTTGAGCAAGAAAAATGGTATTTTTGGCTTTATAAAAGGGATCTTTGGCGAGACTTGGGGATATTCTGATTGTTGAAGATTCTAGGAGAGATTGGAGAGAGAAAAAAACACAAGATTGAGAGCTTTTTCATCCAAAAAGAAGGAGATTTGAAGAAACCAAGGAAGAACACCTCAAGAACATTTGAAACCTTGATTCGAGTTCACTCAAGACACCCTCCAAGTTTTATCTTCTTCCTATCTTTTATTCATTTTGTTGTTTTATTTAGCATGAACATGATGAACAAGATGATTATTAATCTTCCTTTTATTACCATGTCCATCTAAACTCTTTTGATTCCGGGCATGGGAGTACGTTGATTTGCTATGGTTTTGAGGGATTGATGATTATATATATCTACTGTGATTTCTTTATCGAATACTTGGTTTTAATCCATGTTAGAACACTTGATCAATGTTTTTTACATGTCTAACTTAATTGCTCATAATTCGAGAGAAGAGGGCATTAATAGGTTTCGAGTATTTGACGTAGTAAATTACGAGATTGAGAAATCGGTGATGAGCTATGATGGTGTTTAATCTTATGAACATTTTGGAGTTAGATAATTTATAATAGGCGGAGACATTGTTATAGGTTGCTTAATCTACGTTTTAATGCATCTCTAGAGAGACTTTAGAATATTATTGTGATTATCATTTTGGAGACGCACATAGAACTTTTTGGAACCAATCCCGACTAAACTTAGTAATCAACGGAAACCTATCCTTGGAATCTACCTTTCTAAACTCTTTAAATTCTCTTTAATTCGGATATTTTTATTTGTTTAAATTAATTTTCATCATTTTAATTACTTTCGTTAGCCATCCATTCAACTTTCGATCGTCTAGATAAAACCGGAATCATTATAATCTAGTACTCAACACAATACGAATATTTAGTCTCTGTGGAATACGACCTTGCTCGCCGCTTTCTACATTTTCTCCGTACACTTGCGGATTTTTTAAAAATATAGCAAACAGAAGGTGGGAAATACATCTCAAGCTCACAAAGTGTCTCCACAATTTGTTTTTAGTAATTAGATAACCTTCTAGGATCAATGACCTTACTGCTCATCGCCTTGAAAAACCAACATAACTTTGTAATAGTGGTACGCACATTTTCGGGTAAAATGGAGCGAATCGCAATTGGGAGTAGAGTCTCAATGATGACATGGTAATCATGAGACTTTAAAGATGTCAACTTCAACCCATTTTTAGATGCCAGACTCTGAATGTTAGATGAGTACCCCTCTGGGACCTTAACTAACTGAAGTGTCTCAAGTAAGTCCTTTTTCTCATTCTTAGACAATGTGTGAGCAGCAGGTGGTAAATATGGTGATTTTCCTTCCTCTATCACAGGCGCTAATTTTCCTCTAATTCCAAAGTCAACCATGTCCATTCTTGCATTGTACCCATCTTTAGACTTCTCTTTGTCAGCTAGCAAAGTATTTTAAATACTAGCACAAACATTTTTCTCGTTATGCATGAGATCGATAAAGTGTCTCACATACAAGTCTTTCCAATAGCTTAAATGGAAAAAAATGATTTATTCTTCCAACCTTGAGTAGGAATGGTCTTTGAAAATTTCTTACCAAACTGTGTCTCGATGTTTTCCACCTTTTCCAACACATCCTCACCTGACAATATATCAGGTGCGTTTCGCTCTTCAACTTCACCATTGAATTCCTCTGTCATTGTCTTGTACCTATGATTTGGTTCCAACCACCTTCTATGTCCCATGTAAATGGATTTCTTACAATTTTTTAAACGAAGATGATCAGTGTCCTCAGTACACCAAGGACACTCACCATGCCCTTTCACACTATAACCAGAAAGATTTCCATAAGCTGGAAAATCATTGATTGTTCCAAATAACTGTAACACCCCAGAAGGCGGTTATTACAGTGCCGTGAATCCCAGACTGGGACCCACCAGGCGATATCCAAAACAGGTTAAATAAATATTATTTGTGATACCGAATCACAATGAATAGTCATTACTCCGATTAGGAGTTTATTAAAATATGGCCAACGACCTTATAATACACAGGATCCGAAAAACAAGTATAAACCATATGGAGATGGAAAATACTTCAAATGTCGAATACAACCAGAAAACAATTTAAATGAAACAGGAAATAACATGACACGGTTTAACATAACCGGACAACAAAAGATGTGGGGCCCCCGAACTAGTATTCTTCGAACCCTTCGCCGTCAGCATGCTCTTCCCGTGCTTTGCCTTTGCCTCGACCTAAAATACAATACAAGTATTTCGCCCATAACACAGGGTCAGATATACATGATAATCAATTCTTCCGACATTATACAATTCACATATATAGATCTCAAGAAAGTCATTCCGACTATTAATCATACCCCTCGGGCGTATGAAACAATCAGTCACAAAGCATCGAACACATCCAATCATACATGGACTATGAACGATTAACAATATAGCTCAAGATGGACATCACAGTATGCCCAATCCGGAAATGTGTCCGTGTACATGTCCACCCCGTATACGGAATCCAGAATATACGTGGGACAATGTACCTAATTAGCCTCACGAACTACGTCTCGTGTGCACAGTCCAATACGGAAACATCCACGTATGAATATACAAGTGCCCGGCTAAAAATCCTACACAATATCCAATCGGCACGCAGATATGATTCCGGAAATGTCACGATACAATGACAACGAAGTTCAATGAAATACATATCCGATTAAGGATCAAGAAACTCACCAAAGTGAAAACGAAGACCAACGAGATCAACAATTCAAAACGACGTACTTGGGAATGCAATCCCATGAAGATAACGGAATAACGTCAAGGACAATGTCAAATCACGACAACCATTACATGAAAAATTCATACACATGAAATATATAACCATCATGAGAATCTAATCATCATTATAACCAAGCAAGATAACTTGCCTCAATTCCGTAAGCGAAAGATAGTCGTTCTCCAAATGATCAAACGGACGGTATCCTCGGTTAAACACTCAATCGAACAAGCAACCTTGAATGAAACGTAATTCATTCAATAACATATTCACATAATATTAATCTCAATTCGTAGGAAACGACGCCCGCAACCTACTCGAATAATTCATTCCACCCTAATGAATACCTTAATGATTTATGAAAGGTTTCAATACATCTAATTCATCTTCCAAAATCGGATTATCATATCAAAAATGTCCTTTAATTCTCTTGTTATTCTATGAACAAAACATCTTCAATTCGCCAATAAAATTGGTTTAATCAAATTCTTATGTTCTACAACATCTACTATTATAAAAGGATAGTCATAATGAATTTGATACTCAATCTACCATGACAGTATCATTCATAAACAGCATCACCTTCTTAAGAATACTATCTATTCAGCGTGATAATGAACCACATTCTAAGTTATCAATACATTAGATTAATGAAAAGTTATTGTTGTAATTATCAAGATCCTTATCATTCTTCAAAGACTTGTGAAGCTGAACCATAATGATTGTTAAAGCTTCTAAGATTTCTGAACAAGATCATCTAATCTTATCTTTAACATTATCAAGTTCTTCCCAAGGTAATTAAATACCTAAAATGGTGTTTAAACACTCTATGATATCAAGTTCTTGATTAAATCCAGCTATGATGAAGCTAACCGATCCAACAATGTTCTACTGAGTTAAATTCGTCCAGTAAGATGGGTAATGATAACTACAAACATGGTTACCATCACTACAACATCAAGAACTCATCTAATCTAAACCCTCATTTATCATATTCATCAAAAAAGTTTAATTATAACCATGTTTTACTTGCTTAATCTAACTCTAGGTGAAGTATAATTCGTCATTAATCATCAACATAAGAAAATAATGCAGAGAGGAAAGTACACCTACCTCCAGAAATGAAGAACAACTTCAATGCTATGAGAAAATACACTCCAAGCTCAAGAACAACTCCTAATCTCCAAGGAAATGAGCTCCACTCCAAGATTTAAGGCTTAGAAACAAGTTGGTGAAGGTTGATATCGTTTTGGGAGTGCAGAGGGACGATAAATGGAGAGAGAATCGGTTTAGAGTTGTGAAGAAATGAAAAACAGGCTGGTTCTATAAATAGACTGGACATACTTAGCGCACGCTATCGGAACAGTTTAGCGTACGCTAATGCACTTACGTACGCTAACCGGTCGATATTACGTACGTAAGCGGCTTACAGAGGCTACTGTCTTGAATTTTCGCAGGTCGTTAGCGCACGCTAATGAGAAATGGGTTACGCACGCTAATAAAAGTTGATTCTAGCCGACATGACAGCTCACATTATTCCCATGCATGCCAATCGGATAAGAAGTTCACGTGCTGAAGTCAACTGATGCCAGATTCCCTCTTAGCGTATGCAACAGAGGAAACCTTACGCACGCTAAGGTACAGGTTAGCGTACGTTAATCGTACTATGTAGCGTATGCTGCATCAACGGAAAAATGCGAAAATGCAACTCTCTAATTAACATCGAATCATCACATATGAAATGAAATAACAACGATATGAAATTCAAATCTATAATACCTCAACATAATACTAAATGCAACGATTCATGATAATCAGATTATCCGAATAATACAATGACAGGTAAAAATGAAAAGTTACAGTCGGATATTACATACTCCTCCCCTTAAAAAAAAGTTTCGTCCTCGAAACTAAGGGGTAAATAACTCGGGGTATCTCGCTCGCATACTATCCTCGGTCTCCCACGTAGCCTCCTCGATTCCGTGTCGTGACCACTGAACTATCAGTAGGGGAATCGTCTTGTTCCGCAACTGCTTGATCCTCCTCTCGAGTATCCGTACCGGACGCTCCTCGTACGAATGATCCTCTGCTAATTCAATCTCTTCGAACTGAAGTACATGGCTCGGATCAGAAACATATTTCCTCAACTGGGAGACATGAAACACGTTGTGAATCTTACTCAAAGTCGGTGGCAAAGCTAGTCGATAGGCCAGATCACCTACACGCTCCAAAACCTCAAACGGCCCAATGTACCTTGGGCTCAGCTTGCCCCTCTTCCCGAAACGAAAAACACCTCGGGTAGGAGATACCTTCATTAACACATGGTCACCAACCTCGAACTCAAGCGGTCGTCGGCGGTGATCAGCATAAGACTTCTGTCGACTTTGAGCCGTTAACAACCGACTCCTAATCAAAGTGATCTTCTCACGGGCTGCTAACAACATATCGGGTTCCGTACCCAGAGATTCTGACAGTTCGTCCCAACACAAGGGGGACCTACAGCGACGGCCATACAATTCCTCATACGATGCCATCTGAATCGAAGCGTGCCAACTATTATTATAAGTGAATTCCACCAAAGGCAGCTGGGCTTCCCAATCGTTCTTCCAATCAAGGGCACATGCTCTCAACATATCCTCTAGAGTCTGGATGGTTCTCTCCGACTGACCATCGGTCTGTGGATGAAAATCCGTACTGAAATTCAACCGCGTGCCCATCGCACGATGAACTGCCTTCCAGAAGTGTGACACAAATCGCCCGTCACGGTCTGATACAATACTCTTAGGGGTACCGTGTAGTCTCACAATTTCCTTAATAAACAGCTGGGCCAATCCTCGGGGCCCCACGTGTCCTTAATCTCCAAGAAGTGGGCTGATTTGGTCAGGCGGTCCACAATCACCCAAATCGTATTCATTCCTCGACGAATCGTCGGCAAGCTAGTGATAAAATCCATAGATATGTCCTCCCATTTCCACTCAGGAATCGGGAGCGGTTTCAGCACTCCTGCGGGTCGCTGGTGCTCAATCTTAACCTGCTGACAGGTTAAGCACCTCGAAACGAATTCGGCAACCTCACGTTTCATATTCCCCCACCAATAATTCTGCTTCAAATCCTTATACATCTTGCTAGAGTCCGGGTGAATAGAGTACGGGGTAGCATGGGCTTCTCTCATGATAGAGTTCCTCAACTCTTCGTCAGCGGGTACACAAACTCGATTCCTAAAACGTATCAATCCATCCTCGTGGATCACGAATCCAGGGGCTTTCCCCTGGGTTAATTCATCCCGAACTCGAGATAAGAATGGGTCCGTAATTTGCTTCGATTTGATCATATCATCAAGAGACGAAGAAATATCAAGGGTGCAAAGTTGTCCCTGAACACGCTGTAACCAAACTTCAATTTCTGGCCTCATAAGGTCCAACTGCAACTCTCTCTGTGCTGTCAAACGGCTCAGCATCTGCTCCTGCACGGTTTTACGGCTCAAAGCATCAGCAACCACATTTGCTTTACCCGGATGATAAAGGATCTCGATATCATAGTCCTTGATTAATTCTAGCCACCTTCTCTGCCTCATGTTCAACTCCTTCTGAGTAAAAATGTACTTTAGGCTCTTGTGGTCTGTAAAGATCTGGCAGGTAATTCCATAAAGATAGTGACGCCAGATTTTCAAAGCAAACACCACGGCTGCTAACTCCAAGTCATGGGTCGGATAGTTAACTTCATAGGGTCGCAATTGTCTCGATGCATAGGCGATTACTTTCCCTTCCTGCATTAGTACACATCCCAGACCCTGTCTCGACGCGTCACTATACACCAAAAATCCTTCCGTTCCCTTTGGTAAGACCAAAACTGGTGCCGAAATCATCTTGAGCTCTTCAAAACTTTGCTGACATGTTTCTGACCACAAATACTTCTTGTCCTTTCGCATTAAGTTAGTCATTGGTTGCACAATTTTAGAAAATCCTTCTACGAACCGTCGGTAGTAACCTGCTAGGCCGAGGAAACTACGAACTTCCTTCACGTTCTTCGGTGGTAGCCAATCTCGAATGGCTTCCGTCTTTTGTGGGTCCACTCTCACCCCTTCGGATGATATCACATGCCCGAGAAAGACAACCTCAGGCATCCAGAATTCACACTTAGAAAATTTCCCATAAAGCTGTTCCCGCCTCAATGTATCGAGAACTTGGTGGAGGTGACGCTCGTGCTCTTCGTGGTCGCGAGAGTAAATCAGAATGTCGTCAATAAAAACGACTACAAAGCGATCCAAATAGTTAATAAAAACTCGATTCATCAACTCCATGAACACTGACGGTGCATTAGTCAGTCCAAATGGCATCACCACGAACTCATAATGCCCATAGCGAGTACGGAATGCTGTCTTCGAAATGTCAGACTCTCGAATCCTCAACTGATGATAACCAGACCTCAAGTCGATCTTAGAAAACACGGCAGCTCCCTGAAGTTGGTCCAATAAATCATCAATACGAGGCAAGGGATACTTGTTCTTGATGGTTACCCTGTTCAGCTCACGGTAATCAATACATAAGCGTAGAGATCCATCTTTCTTCCGTACAAATAACACTGGTGCTCCCCAAGGGGACGCACTAGGTCGAATATAGCCTTTGTCAGTCAACTCCTCAAGTTGGTTCTTCAATTCTTGCATCTCAGACGGAGCCATACGGTACGGTGCTTTTGAGAGCGGGGACGTACCTGGTTCTAACTCAATAATAAACTCCACGTCACGATGAGGAGGTAAGCCTGGCAACTCGTCTAGAAATACATCTGGGTAGTCCCGGACTACTGGAATGTCGGCCAATTCAACTGGTCGATATGCTATTTTGGTCATGTAGCACCAATAACCAACACACCCTTGATTAAGCAGTTTCACTGCTTTCATAGCGCTGATGACTCTCCCAGAACGACTGGGATTATCACCTCGAAAAATACACTTGAAACCATCATCAGAAGTGACGGTTACCATCCGCTTGCGGACACTGAGTATTGCATCATGACGATCCATCCAATCGATACCCAAGATTATATCATCCTTAGGTAGATCGACTATAATCAGATTTGATAACCACTCACGGTCGTTCAAACGAATCGGACAGTCCTGGACTTCACGATTTCCAATAATTCTTCTACCATCAGGTAGGCCAATCATGTAGGGCTCACAATCGATAACATGGTCTAGAGGCAAACGACTTAAACAAGAAGAAGATATAAAGGAGTGTGAAGCACCGATATCAAAAAGAACACTGTTAGGCGTATTTTTATACGCTTATTTATCATTATTTTGTATTATTTTGGAGAGTGAAATTGTCTAAATGAGCCTTTAATGCCTTAATTTTGTATGATTGACAGGAAATTGAAGTCCGGAAGCTAAAACGAGGCAAAACGGGCGAAACGGCAATCGAACTCGAGCCGCGGCACAAGGAAGCAGGCCGCGGCACAGAAGACACCCACCAAAGGCGAGTAATCAGTACTGTGCCGCGGCACACCAGTGAGCCGCGGCACGTAAGAAATTGAGGACGCCTGTGCATCGATTGAAGGCTCTGCGGCACACACAGGTTTAGTGCGCCGCGGCACACTTGGCGGTTTTTGGTTGTCCGCGCGAATTAGGGCCGTTTCGAAACCAGTTTTCGACCTACGGATACGGATGCGATTTGGAGGATATGCTGAGCTATAAATAGGGTTTAAGACCCAAATTAATTATCTTTTGATCTTTTATCTTTTGGAGCTTAAGCTTGGAGACGGCAGAAGAAGAGGGAAGCAGAAGACTTCAAAGGCAGAGGGCGGAAGCTGAAGAACGGAGAAATCCGAGCTTCACCTGCGTTTGATTTTTATGCTTTCATTTATTTATTTTGTAATTTCAATTATTAGTATGTCAGGCTAAAGCCCTAATCTAGGGTTTTGATGAAACCTATGTTTTGACGAATTTCTTGAGATTATCCAATTAATTACCTTTTTGTTGAGTTTTCCCAATTGTGTTTAATGCTTGCAATTATCTGGCCAATAGTTGTATTGATTTAATCATTCACTTCGAATCGGGAGAGGAGATTTGGTGAGGAACTATTGGTGAGGACCGTTTTATTCTGTGAGATAGGAATATATTCATAGGGACTACGTGGCCTTTGGGAGATTTTATGCTTTTCGCCTATTGACAAATTAATTCACCTAGGGATAGAGTGCGTTATTCGCCTTTAGATAAATCTATTGACCTCGGGAGAGGCGGTAGAATATATTAGCAATCTCCGCCTTCAATGAATTGGGAAAATTATTTTTTACGGATAATCGAGAGTAAATTCGGATAAACCGAGGTGGATTCAGAATCCTAGACTTATTCATCATTTGATTTCGTTTATTCAAGCTATCGTTTTCTATTGTTTAGTCGCTTAGTAATTCTTTTAGTTATTAATTGCAAAAACCCAAATTCGATTGTTCAAATAAAATTGGAATACACAAAAATCGGTAGTTAGAGATTCAGTCCTCGTGGGAACGATACTCTACTTATCACTTTATTACTTGTAAACGATGACGTGCACTTGCGTGTAAGAAATATCGCAACAAGTTTTTGGCGCCGTTGCCGGGGACAGAATTTTCTAATATCGATTTAAGTATTTCTAGTCTTAATTTGAACGTTTTATTTTTATTCTTTTGTAATTAATTTCGTTTATTTGTTTTTCCTTTCAGGACCTTTCGTGTAGTGCATGAGAAAACTCGGTAACGAAGGCCTACTACCTTTGGATACCGAGATCGAGCGCACTCTAAGAAGGAACAAAAAGGAGAAAAGAGAGTTGCAGACGACGGTCAACATGGCCGAGAATATTGAAGTCCAAGGAGGAGATAACCATGTGCGAAAAGTTCAACCGGAACTAGCTCTTCGAGATTATGCCATGCCGCTAATCAATGCTAATTTTTCGGGAATTCGGCGTCCCACTATCCAAGCCAATAATTTTGAGATCAAGCCTGCTATTATTCAGATGGTGCAGGCGAGCCAATTCTGTGGACTGCCGAATGACGACCCGAATGCCCATATTGCTTCTTTTCTTGAGATATGCGACACGTTCAAGACTAATGGTGTCACTGACGATGCCATCCGATTGAGGCTTTTCCCTTTCTCTTTGAGGGATAAAGCGAAATTTTGGTTAAATTCCTTACCGCCGGGGTCGATTACAACATGGGGAGAGTTAGCGCAAGCCTTCCTTGCCAAATTCTTCCCACCTGCTAAGACGGCGAGGTTGAGAAACGAAATAACCACCTTTGGTCAGTACGATATGGAATCGCTCCATGAGGCGTGGGAGCGATATAAAGATTTGTTACGAAGATGCCCTCATCACGGCCTCCCTGATTGGCTTCAGATTCAGATGTTCTATACTGGTTTGAGTGCTTCTACACGCACTCTCGTGGATGCGGCCTCTGGTGGGGCCTTGATGGGAAAGAGTATGGCCGAGGCACACTCGCTTTTGGAAGCTATGGCCGCAAACGCATACCAATGGCCATTGGAAAGATTGACACCGAAGAGAGTTATGGAAGTTTCAAGTAATGATCCGATTTCCACCTTGTCAGCTCAAGTCGCCGCTTTGACCCAACAGCTCCAGGCATTTTCGCACGCACCTTCCCCCGTTACCATTTAGACATGCAATTGGTGTAACGGATCACACCCGAGCGCGGAGTGTCAAGTTGGAAACCCATTCGAGCAACATCAGATGGAGCAGGCTCAATTCGTGTGAAATGGAAATCGGCAGAATAACCCGTACTCCAACACTTATAATCCGGGGTGGCGCAATCATCCCAACTTTTCATGGAGAAACGGACAGAACTCAAACCAGCCCCCGTTCGCTCAGAATCAACAGCAGCCCCCTCCCGCTCCCAAAGTGTCTCTCGAGGAAGCACTTGCAAAATTGGCGGCAAATACGAGTCAATTTATGACCCGTACTGAAGCAACATTGCAAAATCATTCCGCTTCCATTCGGAACTTGGAGGTACAGCTGGGCCAAATTGCTAATGTGTTGACAGCTCGCCCGGAGGGAGCATTGCCGAGTACAACAGAGACAAATCCTAGAGAGAGTCTAAACACAATCAGCTTGAGAAGCGGGAAAGAGGTGTTGGATCAGCCCGAGCGGTGTGAAAAGAAGAAGGAAATTGAGGAAGAGAAGGATTTAAAGCCAGAGGAGTCGGAAGATTTGAAACCTTCAATAACGTTGCCGGATAACCCGAAGACATGTATGTCCCCCGTCCCGTTTCCGCAGAGATTACAACAAAGAAAGGCGGACAAACAATTTTCTAAGTTCCTTGACGTATTTAAAAAGCTTCACATTAACATTCCATTTGCCGACGCGTTGGAACAGATGCCGAGTTACGTTAAGTTCATGAAAGAGATATTGTCGAAGAAAAGAAAACTCGAGGAGTTCGAAACTGTAGCCTTGACGGAGGAATGCAGCGCAATTCTTCAAAAGAAGCTCCCACCTAAATTGAAAGATCCGGGAAGCTTCAACATACCGTGCACCATGGGGAATCTTTCTTTTAATAAGGCACTATGCGATCTTGGTGCTAGTATCAACCTCATGCCTCTGTCGATTTTCAAAAGTGGATATTGGGAAGCCAAGCCAACAACGATCTCCTTACAATTGGCGGATCGATCCATCAAATACCCAAGGGGAGTGATTGAGGACGTTTTAGTCAAAGTTGATAAGTTCATCTTTCCGGCCGATTTCATCGTACTCGACATGGAGGAAGATGAAGATATTCCAATCATCTTGGGACGACCATTTTTAGCGACGGGCCGAACCCTTATAGACGTGGAAAAAGGGAGTTAACTCGAGGGTCCAAGGCAGGCAAGTTACTTTTCAAGTATTCAAATCGTTTCCATGTCCCGGAAGTGTTGATAAAAGGTCACAAATTGAAAGTGTAGATGTCGTTGAAAGAGGAAAGCACCGAAAAAATCGTCGGTTGGAAAATTAAGATGTTGTGTTAAATGGTCCAATTTTTAAGAAGGATGTAGAACAAGTAGCATTTCTCGAGCATGAGGACAAATCTGCTGCAGTCTTGAGTGCGTTTGTGAAGGAGGAGAGTAAGCCGAAAGCCCAGCGGACAATTAATCATGGAAAAAACGGGTGTTTCGGGAAGTTGTTCACGTCGAAACCTTTCCGCAAACAACATTTGATGACCGAACCGAAAGTCGAATCGCTAACGACCAATGGTCATAATTTTAACAAATATATGAACGGTTCGATGAACGGGGCGGAAACCAAATGGAGTTTGCGAAAAGAGAACTAATATTTTCAAATAGGTCCGGCTGAAGACTATAAACTTAGCGCTTCTCGGGAGGCAACCCGAGTTCGTAGTTGTAGATTTTTGCATTCCTTTATTTTTCTTGCATCTTTGATTTTTATTTTTTTCTTCATTTTTGTGCTTCAATTTGCTTCTGCCTCTCGCTTTTAACGTGTTCTTATCAAAATTCTGTGCAGGAAAGTCCCAGGGAAGAAACTGAAGTGTGAGCCGCGGCACAAGTATTGTGAGCCGCGGCACACACAAATCGAAGGAGATGAGCTAAACCCACTATACCTTGTGCCGCGGCACGGCATAAATGAGCCGCGGCACACTTGAGCACTGAGCCGCAGCACACGAAATCTGTGCCGCGGCACACGACAACACGAGAAAACAGGTAAAAGGGACTGTACCCTGTGCCGCGGCTCACTTTAGCTGTGCCGCGGCACACTATGCGGAATCTGAAAGGCCCAGGTAGCTTATAATTCTCAATCGGCCGAACACCCAGGTACGTTTTCTTCTTCCCTTCTCTTTCCCTCCCCAGCGCGCGAATCGGCCGAAGCTTTCTTCCAATTTTTCTTGCGATTTCTTCTTGCAATCTTCACAAAACCAAAAGGTATGTTCCAATCTTTAATCTCTACTTGTTTATGGTTTAAATTTGAAGTTGTTTATGCTTTGGATGGATTGAACATGTTTATTCTCCTTCAAAATTTCTAGGATGGTTTAGGGAATAACATGGTAGTTTTAATCGAATTTTCATGGTTAGTTTGGAATATGAATGAGTTGAGTGTGTTGTGTTGATGATGATTGAATTGTGTTTCTGTTCTTGGGGCTTGAATCGAGGTATAGCCATGTTTATTCTTCAAGTAAACTCGTGCCCTCAAGGTGTTTGATAAATTGCCTAAGTGAAAAATTTTCTTTGGAAAAGCAATCTTTTGAATTTTCGTGCAACGTATACGTTCTGAATTTACAGCAAGCCCAACCCTTACATCTAGGTTAAACGTTTAAGTCCAATTTCATCCTTCTCTCACGAATGCGCTATTTTGTTAAATTCGGGATTTCTGGCTGGACATCCTTAGCCAAGTGTAGATCATTGTTATTTTTGTTTGCGTAAATAAACCCTCGTGTTGTACTTTTCAGGACTGATTATGGCGAGAACAAAGAAACTGAGCAAGATAGCTAGGACCCAGTCATCCCCCACTCGAGGGGAGACCTCTCGTAGTCGGGCTGAGTCGTAGGGGCACCAATTTTCGGACCCTGAAATTCACAAGATCTTCAATGAAAAGATCCGGCCACGACCGCTTATTCCAGAGAGGGGATTTACTCCAGCTCCTCAGGACGGAGAATTGTTGACCATGATTGATGAGATGGGGTGGGCCAGATTTGCTGCACCTCCCGAGCCAGCGGTTATCTCGATTGTGCAGGAGTTCTACGCCAGCGCACTGCTGAAGCACATTCGGGCAGGGCATACATTGTCGTCATTAGAGTCTCGGACTCAGGTCGATGTCTGAGGGGTTACAGTTAATTTCTCCACGGCTGCTATTCGGAGGCTATTTGGGCTTCCGGTGGTTGATGAGTCGGCCTATGACCGAGTGATGACCAGCCTCACGAAGGAGGCCCTGCTTGAGACCATTGCGCAGCCCGATTCTGACTGGGAGCAGCGCGCACAGGGTTCTTCCACTTTCCACTTCAAGAGCTCGCGCCTCAGCCGGCTCGGGCGTGCCTGGCTTTATTTTATCTGCGCACGCATTGACCCCACCTCCCAAATCCGTACTGTCTTTCTCTCCCGCGCCCGGACACTTTATGCTATCACTTCCGGGCTGCGTTTCGATGTGGCCCCCATCCTGGTCCGATCTATCTTCCAGTGTATCCAGGGGGGGCCAAGACGGGGTTGAAGCACCCCTCTCTCATCTGCGCTTTGTGCCGGCAGTCGGGGCTTGCCCCCCAGGCCCCGATCGACCACCGCATCATATCACACTTTGACCAGTGGGGAGGAGCACCGGCGCACGCTCGGGGGAGAGGATTTCTGCTAGAGGAGGCCCACGAGGGATCCCCCGAGCCGCTTTTGTTGACACATGGAGATGCCGGCCCGCCGCCCGACAGAGCGAGGTTGCAGGAGTTGTTTGATGGGCTGAGGGAGGATCTGAGGAGACAAAGAGAGGAGCAGAGAGAGGATCTGAGGACAGAGAGAGAGGAGCTGAGAGAGGAGACGAGGAGAGAGAGAGATGAGATGAGGAGAGAGAGGGAGAGTTTGATGGATGCCATGCGAGAGGAGCAGCGGACGGAGCGGGAGAGCGTTATTGCTGCCGTCAGAGCCGAGATGCGAGAGCAGGCCCGCCTGGCCAGCCGAAGAGAGGCGAGGCGTCTGGCTGCGAGGGATGCTTATCATCAGGAGCACCTTGCCGCATGGACGGCCCATATCATGCATCCCGACGGGCTATTTATTGCACCCGCCCGGCCAGCCACACCACCCTCCTCACCGGATGATGCCGGCACCAGCTCCTGAGCGGACTGGAGGGGAGTACTTGACCTTTCACTTTTATTGCATATCATTTTTTGTCCATTGAGGTCAATGTACGTCCTAAGTTTGGGGGGGATTTACTTTCAGTTGCTACATTCATTGCTGTACTTTATTTCATTGCTGTACTTTATTTTGTTGCACTTTTCATTACTTTACGTAAAATTTTATAGCCTTGCTTGTCTTAGTTTTTCTCTATTCGTGAATTTTTCGTGCTTCTATTTGTGTGATACTGATGTTACGATACTGTTTTTCTCTCTGAAGAAACGGTCGAGTTCTAGTCGCGTTGTAGTCAGTAATTTCTGTTCTGCTTAGTATTCATTTAGGTCCGAAATTTTTTCGTGATTGTAGAGGTCTTGGCGGATAAGAGAGGATACATACTTGTTTTAAAATCACCGTCGATACGTTTGGTTACATTTTCCGGATAGTGAGTCGTACTGTTTCATTAGTCGTGTTGGCACTTAGATTGAGTTTAGAGTCGGTCAGTTTTTCCCAAAAGTCGAGATAATGTTGTTCTATGAAGGGAAGTCTAGTAACCGGGGCATTCGCGTGACCACATTGTTTACTCTCGCATAAAGCAGCGACCACTGATTAGACTAGTGATTTAGATATTTCACATGTGCCAATGATAGGGAGCCTAGTAAGGGGTATTCGCGTGACCCATTGTTTACTCTCGCGTAAACGGCGACCTTGATTTGGACATGCGGAAATTATATATTCGAGTTGTTTCTCCACCGTAGAAGGGAACTTAGTAACTAGAAGCATCCATGTGCCCCATGAGTGTCTTTTACGTCAAAGCGGTTTCCCAATACATGAGAATGGAAGTTCCACCCTAGGATTATCCCGATGAAACATCCCGAGATCCTAACCTAGTGGTCAACTCGAATCAAATTCTTGAACATATATATAAGGGAATACTGTCCGAGGTTTATTTGTTATGAAACTCGTGAAAATTGTGCCATTAGATTGTGGAACGGGACGAACTAGCTTGTTTATTTTAGCCTTTCATATTGACGGTCGATTTGACTCACGTTTTGTTAATCTTTGAGCTGGATTTTCTTCATGAACGAGTGATTAGGACTGAACTTGATTACTTTGCGGAATCATTATTCTGAGTGCAGCTCGCTTTTATGACACTCGTATTATTTAGAGAGAATTACAGGATAGTATTGATTAGGTTGAACACTATGAGTTGCACGATGATTCACGACATTCTTTTATTGAATTTAATTCTTTTTGCTTGAGGACAAGCAAAGGCTTAAGTTTGGGGGTATTTGTTAGGCGTATTTTTATACGCTTATTTATCATTATTTTGTATTATTTTGGAGAGTGAAATTGTCTAAATGAGCCTTTATTCCTTAATTTTGTATGATTGACAGGAAATTGAAGTCCGGAAGCTAAAACGAGGCAAAACGCGAAAACGGCAAATCAACTCGAGCCGCAGCACAGAAGACACCTACCAAAGGCGAGTAATCGTACTATGTGCCGCGGCACACCTGTGAGCCGCGCACGTAATAAATTGAGTACGCCTGTGCATCCAGTGAAGGCTCTGTGCCGCGGCACAGTTTAGTGCGCCGCGGCACACTTGGCGGTTTTTGGTTGTCCGCGCGAATTAGGGCCGTTTCAAAGCCGATTTCGACCTACGGATACGGATGCGATTTGGAGGATATGATGAGCTATAAATAGGGTTTAAGACCCAAATTAAATATGTTTTGATCTTTTATCTTTTGGAGCTTATGCTTGGAGAAGGCAGTATAAGAGGGAAGCTTAAGACTTCAAAGGCAGAGGCGGAAGTCAAGAACGAGGAATCCGAGCTTCATCTGCGTTTGATTTTTATGCTTTCATTTATTTATTCTGTAATTTCAATTATTAGAATGTCAGTCTAAATCCCTAATCTAGTGTTTTGATGAAACCTATGTTTTTACGAATTTATTGATATTATCCAATTATTTACCTTTTTGTTGAGTTTTCCCAATTGTGTTTAATGCTTGCAATTATCCGCCAATAGTTGTATTGATTTAATCATTCACTTGAATCGGGAGAGGAGATTTGGTGAGGAACTATTGGTGAGGACCGTTTTATTCTGTGAGATAGGAATATACTCATAGGAACTACGTGGCCTTTGGGAGATTTTATGCTTTTCGCCTATTGACGAATTAATTCACCTAGGGATAGAGTGCGTTATTCGCCTTTAGATAAATCTATTGACCTCGGGAGAGGCGGTAGAATATATTAGCAATCTCCGCCTTCAATAAATTGGGAAAATTATTTATTACGGATAATCGAGAGTAAATTCGGATAAACCGAGGTGGATTTAGAATCCTAGACTTATTCATCATTTGATTTCGTTTATTCAAGCTATCGTTTTCTATTGTTTAGTCGCTTAGTAATTCTTTTAGTTATTAATTGCAAAAACCCAAATTCGATTGTTCAAATAAAATTGGAATACACAAAAATCGGTAGTTAGAGATTCAGTCCTCGTGGGAACGATACTCTACTTATCACTTTATTACTTATAAACGATGACGTGCACTTGCGTGTAATAAATATCGCAACAAACACACACAGGCTGGTAGTGGATCTCGAGTATACCTGAAATCATGCTGGCCTCGGGATCGTCAGCTTTCTTCATCTCGTAAATCCTGGGTTTCGCAGTTCCGGCACCAGGTGTACCACTTTGATTCCCACGACCCATTCCCCTATTCGCCCCGGTGGTCTGATAGGAAGCGGACGGAGGCATCCGGTTCTGGACATAGGACTGAACTGGAGTACGAGACGCTACTTGTTCATGTCCGGGCCCACTCCTGCAAAAACGAGCACGGTGACCATTCTTACCACAAGTATGGCATGTGATGGCAGACTTTGGGCATTTGAAACTGATATGTCCCTGGCCCCCACAGTTATGACACACCACGGATGCGGGAACCGTTTGAGAGTGCGATCCGGCGGGCTTTGACGCCATGGGTGGTCGATCAGAAGGGTTTGGCAATGACTGGGGCTTCCTGAATGTCCCTCGGTTACTTTCAGTCTGGTTCTGGTTCCTGGACCTTTTGTTGTTGGACTGTGGTTGTTTCTTAGAAATTTCCTTCGCGGTGAGTTCGTCCTCCAGAGCTTTCTCGATGAACTCTGGTAAGGTAGTACAGTGGTGATTCAACAGCTGCATTCTCATTCGGGGTTTAAGCCTCTTGAGAAAGTATTTGATCTTATCGGCCTCTGTTCGGATAATTGTCGTGGCAAAAGGAAGGAGTGCCTGGAATTTCTCAGCAACAGATAATACATCATCGTCTTCAGACGGGTCGGGGTTCAGCAGTTCCGACAGTTTGGCCTCACGGAGTGGCCCTGTATAGTAACGGTCTAGCATGAGGTTTTTAAATTCCTCCCAAGTGTAAACACCATCAGCTGGCCTTACTGAAAGCCACCAGGTATGAGCGCCTTTGCTAAGATAATATGCGGCTACCGAAATGCGATTCTCTTCCGGGCAGTCCACCATCTGGAAAAGTTTCTCAAAATGCTCGATCCAATGCACAATGTCAGCAGGCTCAGAGGAGCCTTCAAAAGTCGGTGGTCGCTGGCGAGAGATGTCGCTGATAATCCGACTCATGGGTCCGCCAATCACAGGAGGAGGATGAGCCCCCTGCTGCTGGCCAGTAGCGGCCCTCTGCATAGCTTCCATTAGTTGACCCATCTGGGTCATCTGTGTCATCATGCCCTGCATTACGACGTAAGGATCGACACGCGCATCCCCGCGCCCACTGTGGTGCGATTGTTCCCTAGAAGGTGAACCACTGTCTGCGGAACTCTGATCCGCATTCGCGCGTCTGTTGGCTCGAGGTATCGGGATTCGGCCCCTTCCACGGCCTCGTCCCCCTCTGCCACGACCTCTCAGATTTCTTTCCATACTGAAAGAATCAATCATAGTGATAACCATAAGTACAGTTCAAGATACTAAAATTCATGCTAAGTTAATAGCAACAAGGAATCACATATTCAAGGAAAACGGTTATCGATACCACAAATGTCGCACCGAATATTATATCGGTGTCAAGTCGAACAATTTCAATTATATAATCAATTCAGCATTTACCTCGGATTATCAATCAGATAAATCCTGTCACGATTCCTTGAAATAACATGATCAAAAAGGATACCCATACTGATATCAATATCATGCCAGTAATTAAATCATGGCTCATAAAGTACATACCGTTTTTGGCTCGTAGGGTCAGGCGCTTGCATAGGTCACACGTGACACGAAGGTCTCTTGATACTAGTTCATTTCTCAATGACTCATAAAAAGAAACAACTCTCTGATACCATCTTCTGTAACACCCCAAAAGGCGGCTATTACAGTGCCGTGAATCCCACACTGGGACCCACCAGGCGATATCCAAAACAAGTTAAATAAATATTATTTGTGATAAAGAATCACAATGAATAGTCATTACTCCGATTAGGAGTTTATTAAAATATGGCCAACGGCCTTATAATACACAGGATCCGAAAAACAAGTATAAACCATATGGAGATGGAAAATACTTCAAATGTCGAATACAACGAGAAAACAATTTAAATGAAACAGGAAATAACATGACACGGTTTAACATAACCGGACAACAAAAGATGTGGGGCCCCCGAACTAGTATTCTTCGAACCCTTCGCCGTCAGCATACTCTTCCCGTGCTTTGCCTTTGCCTCGACCTAAAATACAATACAAGTATTTCGCCCATAACACAGGGTCAGATATACATGATAATCAATTCTTCCGACATTATACAATTCACATATATAGATCTCAAGAAAGTCATTCCGACTATTAATCATACCCCTCGGGCGTATGAAACAATCAGTCACAAAGAATCGAACACATCCAATCATACATGGACTATGAACGATTAACAATATAGCTCAAGATGGACATCACAGTACGCCCGATCCGGAAATGTGTCCGTGTACATGTCCACCCCGTATACGGAATCCAGAATATACGTGGGACAATGTACCTAATTAGCCTCACGAACTACATCTCGTGTGCACAGTCCAATACGGAAACATCCACGTATGACTATACAAGTGCCCGGCTAAAAATCCTACACAATATCCAATCGGCACGCAGATATGATTCCGGAAATGTCACGATACAACATGACAACGAAGTTCAATGAAATACATATCCGATTAAGGATCAAGAAACTCACCAAAGTGAAAACGAAGACCAACGAGATCAACGATTCAAAACGACGTACTTGGGAATGCAATCCCATGAAGATAACGGAATAACGTCAAGGACAATGTCAAATCACGACAACCATTACATGAACAATTCATACACATGAAATATATAACCATCATGAGAATCTAATCATCATTATAACCAAGCAAGATAACTTGCCTCAATTCCGTAAGCGAAAGATAGTCGTTCTCCAAATGATCAAACGGACGGTATCCTCGGTTAAACACTCAATCGAACAAGCAACCTTGAATGAAACGTAATTCATTCAATAACATATTCACATAATATTAATCTCAATTCGTAGGAAACGACGCCCGCAACCTACTCGAATAATTCATTCCACCCTAATGAATACCTTAATGATTTATGAAAGGTTTCAATACATCTAATTCATCTTCCAAAATCGGATTATCATATCAAAAATGTCCTTTAATTCTCTTGTTATTCTATGAACAAAACATCTTCAATTCGCCAATAAAATTGGTTTAATCAAATTCTTATGTTCTACAACATCTACTATTATAAAAGGATAGTCATAATGAATTTGATACTCAATCTACCATGACAAGATCATTCATAAACAGATCACCTTCTTAAGAATACTATCTATTCAGCGTGATAATGAACCACATTCTAAGTTATCAATACATTAGATTAATGAAAAGTTATTGTTGTAATTATCAAGATCCTTATCATTCTTCAAAGACTTGTGAAGCTGAACCATAATGATTGTTAAAGCTTCTAAGATTTACGAACAAGATCATCTAATCTTATCTTTAACATTATCAAGTTCTTCCCAAGGTAATTAAATACCTAAAATGGTGTTTAAACACTCTATGATATCAAGTTCTTGATTAAATCCAGCTATGATGAAGCTAACCGATCCAACAATGTTCTAATGAGTTAAATTCCCAAGAAGATGGGTAATGATAACTACAAACATGGTTACCATCACTACAACATCAAGAACTCATCTAATCTAAACCCTCATTTATCATATTCATCAAAAAAGTTTAATTATAACCATGTTTTACTTGCTTAATCTAACTCTAGGTGAAGTATAATTCGTCATTAATCATCAACATAAGAAAATAATGCAGAGAGGAAAGTACACCTACCTCCAGAAATGAAGAACAACTTCAATGCTATGAGAAAATACACTCCAAGCTCAAGAACAACTCCTAATCTCCAAGGAAATGAGCTCCACTCCAAGATTTAAGGCTTAGAAACAAGTTGGTGAAGGTTGATATCGTTTTGGGAGTGCAGAGGGACGATAAATGGAGAGAGAATCGGTTTAGAGTTGTGAAGAAATGAAAAACAGGCTGGTCCTATAAATAGACTGGACATACTTAGCGTACGCTATCGGAACAGTTTAGCGTACGCTAATGCACTTACGTACGCTAACCGGTCGATATTACGTACGTAAGCGGATTACAGAGGCTACTGTCTTGAATTTTCGCAGGTCGTTAGCGCACGTTAATGAGAAATGGGTTACGCACGCTAATAAAAGTTGATTCTAGCCGACATGACAGCTCACATTATTCCCATGCATGCCAATCGGATAAGAATTTCACGTGCTGAAGTCAACTGATGCCAGATTCCCTCTTAGCGTACGCAACAGAGGAAACCTTACGCACGCTAAGGAACAGGATTAGCGTACGTTAATCGTACTATGTAGCGTACGCTACATCAACGGAAAAATTCGAAAATGCAACTCTCTAATTAACATCGAATCATCACATATGAAATGAAATAACAACGATATGAAATTCAAATCTATAATACCTCAAGATAATACTAAATGCAACGATTCATGATAATCAGATTATCCGAATAATACAATGACAGGTAAAAATGAAAAGTTACAGTCGGATATTACAATAACATGACTTTTAACATGAAATTATCATTTCTGTACCCATCATACACATCAGTACCCTATTCCCAAAATAGATTCAAGTCTTCGATTAGAGGATCCAAGTAGACGTCAATGTCATTACTAGTTTGTTTGGGACCTGGTATCAAAGTAGACAGCATCATGTACTGGCGCTTCATACACAACAAAGGTTACAGATTATAAATCATTAGAACAACGGGCCATGTACTATGGGTATTACTTTGAATCCCATAAGGATTCATTCCATCGGAAGAAAGTACTAAGCGCTGGTTCTTTGCCAAATCCTGGATATCTATCATCAAATTTCTTCCATTGAGGCGAATCAGTTGGGTGTCTCAACATTCCATCTTTAATTCGCCCATGATTCCATGTCAAATGTTTAGCATCATTCGGGGTGTTATATAACCTCATAAGTCTTGGAATTATTGGAAAGTACCACATAACCTTGGCAGGGACTTATTTTTGTTATAACATTTTGTACCACACTTAGGACATTCACCAAGATCAGCGTACTCTTTCCGGTACAGAATACAATCTTTTCGGAAATCATAAATCTTCTCATGTGTTTTGAGCATCTGTTTTGCTTCATACGCTCGACGAAGGAGCACAATATCATCAGGCAACATATCACTCACGGCTTGTAAAAATTCTGTAAAGAACACATCAGAAACCTGGTGACCAGCTTTTAAGTTATATAAAGTCAACACAGCAGACAGTTTTGTTGCCTTCGTACACCCAGGCCATAAGTGTAACCCAGCATCAGCCCTCAACCTCTCGTGCATATCAGGATGGTCCCGTAATTCTTCATTAACAACAGACAGAGTATATGTTACAGGACTAGATGCTCCATCGCAATCAACCGGCCCAATACTTGTATCCATCTTATCTGAAGAGCAGAAGCCGGGACTTGAACGGTTTGAGCTACATTGACCTTTCCCCTCGCCATGATATGTCCAGACGGTATATGTTTTATCGATACCATGACAAATTAAATGTTCATACAACACTTTCTGACCACTGACTATTTTAACATTCATACATTTTTGACATGGACATGTGATGAACCAAGGACTACTAGCATGTTGGGCTGCACATGTACAGAAATCTTTGACTCCATTCTTGTACCCTTTTGATAATCGGTCCGCAACAATCCACTTACGATCCATAGTTAACTAAATTACAAGTAAATGCCACAATAACGATTTTTGAATAATTTCAAGTAAACTAATATTTCATAACCCATAACCAACTACCCACTAATTCCAATAGTAATAAAACAATCGCGACCAAAGAGAACATAAATAAATTAGGCATCAGCTTTTGCAGGTTTGTGTACACCGATTGACACTAATGTATTACATCGACATTCAAAAAAGCTCTGGGATGTAATGTAAATAAGTAAATGTAAGTCACCTAGTAGTCAAACAATCAGGTTCCTGAGCAAGAGAAGTTGTAGCACTGAAGTAAAAAATATCATCTATAAAAGACAGTAGTAATTAGGAAATTTTTACACCACAAAACAACAAAAAAAAGTACTCAAGTCATTTATACATGCAATAATCACTACATGTCATGTGGGATTCATTGAACAACAGAATATAGTTAAAACTTGTAATGATATATATATATATATATAAAACAAAATAATTACATCATATATTTAACCAATAACAGCATAAAACATCTAATCTGATGACATATAATGGAACAATAAAGACCTTAATAACAGTATTCAAACACGGCTATAACAACTAAGCTCAAATTATCATTTCATTAACACACCCATATGAGGCTACTGGTAGTAACCAAATCAATTTCTCAAGCTATAATGGTATCAATTCTATTTCCCAATCGATACCCAACCAAGATATTGTGAAATCCCCAGTGATAGTGTTACTCTAATATGAGAAATCCCCAAAAAAGGATTAAAATCAAACCCAATAAAAAGGGCAAGAGCCAGAAAGAATAGATAGATCCTCAAATATAAACCCTAATTATAATACTAACCTCGAATTTTTGTGCTATGTTGTCGGTTTTGTGTTGAAGATTTTCGTCGGTTTAATGCTCTGGGATCTGCCGTCGGTGGTGTGTGCTATGTGGTGGTGGTGGCGATGGCTGGTGGCGGTCAGTTGTCTCTGTAGTCGTTTTTGCTCCTTTTTTGGATTGGGGGAATGGAGTAAATGGAAGTGATATCTCAAAAAAAAAACTTATGAAGCGTATAGTACTGTAGCGTTTCTATTAAGTGTTACCTTAGATTTTCTCGAGATAGCGTTTTCCTAAATATACGCTATGGTTTTTTTCTTTTTCTCCCCTTGATTATTAAATTGATTAGGTGCGTATGCGCTACGGAAGTTTACACCTTAGATAGCGCTTTATAAGAGTGCTATCTAAGGTATGTTTCCTAGGATCCAATTTGTACTAGTGAATCAAGGGGATTTACAAGTTATATTATGTTCATAAATGTAAGTATGCTTATCAGTGGTAGTACTTAACTACTAGTTCCTCACAAGTGTAAAATAATAGTTCCTAATCATGTACACTCACGGACTGATTCATGCAAAGCAATAATCAAGTCGTGATTCGAGGAGGTAGCCAAAAGGATCTTGCTTCGTCGATTTCCAAAATATAAGCAAGTCATACCAACACATACTTTGTGGTAGTTGTTTCAGCATCATCATTTACTTTAACATTTGCCTTTTCATAAGCACCTTTCTTTGTCTGCTTGTAGGGAAAGAATAGTCCTAAATCAATGGTTTCTTTTAAGTATCAGAAGATATTGTCGATACTGATGTTGCGTCGATGCTGAACTAAACCTAGTCAGCGAATTAACTGAGGAGTGATATCGAGTTGTGTACATTGAGCCAAGTACAATAATGCGATATTGCACCAAGTATGGAATTTCAGCTTCCAAAGCTCTTCATCACTTTTCTTTAGACGAAATGGATCTTTTGTTTGCATCCAAATGTCCGACCTATCATGGGATTGCTAGTTAGGTGTACCTTGTCCATATTAAAGTGCCTGAGAATCTTCTGGACATAGGCAGATGGGTGGAATAAATTCCACAATCTCGATGTTCTATGTCAATGTCTCGACAGAACCGAGTTTTCACAAGATCTTTCATCTCAAACTCAGATTTTCAGTATCCGGTGGTTTCTCTTATTTTATCAAGACCGATTATGTTCATGTCATCGGAATACATTGCGATGATCGTGAATCCGGAACTTATTTGTGAAGATGCAGGGACACAGTTCATCGTTCTTGTATCCCTTATCACTCAAGTAGTCACTTAGACGGTTATACCACATCTTTGTCTTTAAAGTTGCATCCATCATCATCACTTGTGGAAATACAGGCCATATCTTTAATGATGTTGGATGGACAAAAAATAAATCTAACAACTCATTGGTCGTATCATTTGTACGATACTCATATGTGTATCCTTTTGACAACAAAGTTTCGAATACAACCTGCATTTGACTTCTACCTGCACGCCTCTCCATTCGATATCTGTGTCACTCATTGTAAATATTGTTTATTGTAGACACATTATCTTTATTTTGACTCTTCAATGTCGATAGAATATCACGTGGAGATACATTGTTATTTGACAATTTTGCCACCATGCGGGACTCAGATTCAGTCAACCGCTTTGCAAGTGGATGACCTTCCATATACGATGCAGGGTCGTGATTATGCTCGTCATTTATAACCATTAACTTCCAAAAATCATAAGTCTTATAGTAATTTGCAACCAATACGAATGGACACTTTATTTTTTGTCATCGTATCTTTGCTAGACGTACTTGTACTTTTATATACACCATTATAATCACATATTAAAATAATGTTTGACACATAGTGTAACAACCCAACCCGGAGGTTATTACATTGCCGTGAATCCCCAACTGGGACCCACCAAGCGAAACACAGTACAATAATTAACATAACATAATTGCAGTACCGAACCACATTATGTTTACCAAATACTCCGATGAGGAGTTTATACAGATATTCTGGCTAACATGCGCCAACATACCAGGATCAATATAATACAGGTATAATCTATGTGAAGATAGATATACCGATACAATACAAATACAGGAGAATAACAATACAGCGGAACTGAAAAGAAATACATCCGAAAACAAGAAGACTCGGGCCCTTGACTAGTATCCTTGAGACTCTTCGTCGTCACCTTGTCTTTCCTGTGTCTTAGCCTTCCCGTGACCTAAAATATGATAAAAACAACATATTTCGCCCAAAACCACAGGGTCAGTTACACAAGATAATAAATCTCAATATGTCAAACATACATAATCATACATGCTATATGAATTAACAACTCATCATCCAAAACTAGAATATACGCAATCACACATGCTGTATAAACCACAAGTTTGATCATAATCTCAAATTGTCGAACACATGCGATCAAATGTGAATCGACCAGATTATAACCCAATCCCGTTGAATACATACGCAATCAAACATGCTGTATGAATCAACTAACAGTTACGGTTCAAAGGATGGCGCCACACTACGCCCGGGATGGAAATGTGTCAGTGCACAAGCCACCAATGAGTATCGATCGAATACACGTGTGGTCTTGTACCTAATCAGTCTCACGAAGTAACCGTCTCGTGTGCACAGTCCAATGTGAGGTCAACTACCAACACACGACCTTATATGTGCCCGACATGAAAATCCTACACATACCAACCGGCACGCCAGTGTGACCCGGAATGCCACGAGATAACAAAAGTGACATCGAAATTCAATAATGACTTAACAATTCCCAACAAGGGACCAAACGACTCAACGAAGGAAAATACGAATCCAACGAAGATCAAATCAACTCACCGAAACGCAACGAGGGTATAAATAAGACTCGGAACCAACGTTCCTCAATGGATGATCGACAAGATCAATAATAACATCGTCATGAATCGAAATTCATAAAGCATATATGAACGTAAATATGTATAACATATATAAGACATATTATCATCATAACCAGGCAAGAATTCACTTGGCCTCAATACCGAAGACGTAAGGTACTTCTGCATGATCGAAATGTCCTTCACGAAACGAATGAAATTTCCGATCGCGGGATAGCTCACGCACTCAATGGTCCCCAAAGTACGTCCAATAATCATATCCTAATACACGATTAATTAATCAAAATACTATCATTAATTTACTTGATTTCAATAACTTGATTACTCATCACTAGATAATAATTTATTGACATGTCATACCTTGAATCGGGTCAAAATCGAAGGTAGTTGAATTTATAGGAAATTCATCTGTCGGTCCAAGATCAACGGGCAACCAACCAATCAAAATTCCAACTCAAAATACAATTGCCCAAACTTCTTCCACTTCAAAACTCTACTAAGTATCTCCATTTGTTTAACATGATTTAATTGAGTCTAATTTCAGCATGTCAAATATGGACTCAAATTTAATATGACCCAAACTAAATACTCCAGGCCCAAATTAATTTTACGACCCAATTTTATATTCTTGATATTCTCCTTTTATTTAATAGTACCGATCGGTACTCTTTCTCTTTCTCTCATCCGCCAGGCGCCAGCTGCCCCTCATCTTCCTCGGTCAACTCTCTCTCTCTCTCTCTCTCTCTCTCTCTCTCTCTCTACATCCCTCCTTCTTCTTTCATAATTTTGCTTACAGATTGGTAACCCTGCTCCGTTCTCACATCTCCCTCTCTTCCGAAACACACACAACTCCCCACCGGCGGACAGCAGCAACGTCAGCGAGAGTGGCAACGACGGACGGAAAATTCGGAACTGAAGTGTACGACGGCGACCAATCTCGATTGGTTCCACCGGGGAAGGCGCTCGACGGCGGCGGTTGATGGATGACACAACTTGGTCTCCGATTCCGATTTGTTCCAGAGTAATGTCCGGCGGAGAGTCAGCGTCCAGTACAGAACAGCGTCGGTCGGTCACGGTGGAGGTCGAGATGAATAGTACGGCCGCGGAAATCCAATCTGGACGGAGGTGGCGAACGGCTCCGAACAGTGGTAGGCGGCAGCTTTTCACGGTAGGGCTTCTGGTTTATCCAGTTCTTGATTTTTCCAACAAGCCGAGCTGTAGTTTGCTTGTTCCCATGATCGCATTCGGAGGTCCTATGTCAGCCGGACCACTTCAAGTCCGGTTCGATTTTAAGCGATTGAACAATCTATGTATAGAATGAATTGAATACATCTCTGCTGATTCCTAATGTTGATGAAGTTTAAGTTTTCATCTGAGTTTGCTAACTGGTGTATTAAGAGGATTTGGCCAGTTGGATTATGGAAAAAAAAATGATGTGGTGATCTGCTGTATTTGATAAGAAAATGGAGTTCTTGTTTGTGTTATCCAGCTGTATTCAACCATTAGAGAATCTTAGCTGTAGTTTGATTAAGATAGAAAAAAATATAGTACTATTATATGTTATTATTGAGTATTGGGTTGGTAGGTTAACCATACAATTCCCGTGATATGCATATCACAAAATTAATCTGTGTTGTATAATTAAGTACAAGACAAGAGTAGGTAGATAATGAAAGAGGGATATGAAATGCACGTATGTAGACAAGATACCAGAAGAACTGAGTAGTCCTTATATGATTAATTCTTATCATTAAAATTTATTTTAACAAATAAGCAAAGCTTTGATTTTATTACGGACAATTTACGAATTAGGCATTTAATAAAAATATAGATTCATATATAAAATATGAAATAAATACAGTGGTATTACACATAGCCACTTGGTTTTGTCTTTGTTCTTTTAATAATAACCACATATCCAAGAGGTCGTGCCACATTTTGCACCCACCCTATCAAATTTTCACGAGTACCAAACACCTAACGAGTAAAATAATAAAGATTAAATTTGGTAATACTTACTTATATATGCATTGAAAGAAAAATCAAACAATAAATATATACCTCGTTGGTGTAAAAATTTGGTAATACTTACTTATATAGATGTTTCTGTCTTATTAGGCTTACTTTTTTTTGGTAACTCGGTTTCTAGGCTTACATCTAATTATATCTGAGGGCAACAGCTCCGCTTTCTCATTACTGCCACCAAGGTAAATCGCGGGATGTGCACGAACTGACCAGTGTCTTGCCGGGTTCTGCTGACGTACAACCAGATCCCCTTAGGTAAAGAGAACATGAAGTCCTCCTCATGAATCGAACTCACACGGATGATATCCAGTATGAGGTCTTGTAAAAGGCTTAATTAGAGCATATATGCATATGCTGGAGGTGGCTAGTGGGACGGGCCGAACCAACCCAACCCGGATTTTCTAGGCCCACGGGCCGACCGGGCCAGCCCGGCCCGGGACCAAGCCCAACGCCCCTGCCCACCCGGGCGGTCTTGGTCCCGGTCTCTCCAGCCCAGGCCCAGCCCAGCCCAGGCCCACCTCCGAGCCCAGCCCGGCCCCCAGCCCACCTGCAACTCGGCCCACCCGTAGCACACCCCCAGCCCACCTCCAGCGCACCCCAAGCCCACCATACATAACCATTCAAATTTGAATGAGTTGGTCGGCCATGCCATGTGGCACCAACCGATTAATTTGAATGGGTTGACTTATTTTAATTCAAAACAATTTTATTAAATTAATTTTTCAATTAATATTAATTTATTTTAAAAATTCAAAACATATTTTTACAAATTAATTTTTAATTTAATGTTGGCACGTATTTTTCTTTCGGCCCAGGCCCAGCCCGACCCGGACCAACTCACGACAGCCAGGGGCGGGCGGGCAGTGGGCCGCGGTCACCCAGCCCCACCCAGCCCGCCTAATACATGGGCCAGTCCTGGGCTCCCAAGTCCCAGCCCGCCTAATACATGGCCGGTCCTGGGCTCCCAAGTCCCAACCCGGCCCATGGCCACCTCTAGTACATGTCCCGGGAAAAATTTTAAAATGGAGACAACAAGGATAGAACCCGTGACCATCCCCACATGAGTTTTTACATTCATGTGGTGGCCAATTAGGCTAGTCAGTTGGTTTTCTTTCATTCCTCATATTGACATGACGTGAAAATATGATCACGCTCACACTCACATATATGAAGAATTATCTATATAAGAAATGTCTATAACACATCCACTCACACTCATGTATACTTTCAAAGATTATAAAAACCTTATTTTGTTAATCGTTATTAAAAAAAGCTCATTAATATAAAACGTTATTAGAAAAACACTTGTTAATATATAACGCTCGCTATTAGAGAAAATGGTCGTTACCAATAAAATAATCATTATAAGATTAAAAAAAACATTTTTAAAAAAAAAGTAAAAATATTTCATATAAAAAAATAGTAAAAAAATTAATTATTTTATAAAAAAGATTTAAACAGATTTAAGTAAAAATAAAATAAAAAATGGTAAATCATAGGATGTTCAGTTGAATGATTGATTAGAAAGGAAATGTCAAATCAAGGAGTATGACAAGAAATATGTCAAATCAGGGAGTAAATCTAGTAAAAAAAAATAAAAAGACAAAAATGTCACGTCGGGGGTAGATTATATAATTTGGGGTATCTATAACAACACCCTTGTTTAATCACATCTACTATTTCAAAGTATTTTCATACAAGGCAATACAGCTTAGGAGCGCAACACTGCATTACCCAACTGCAAGCACAACAAGATACACTGCTCAAGAATCTAATTACAATATATGCTACCGATACAAATGACAAACGACTAGAAACCTTAATATGAGCATATCAGACACTATGCAACCTTTATGTACAATAGTGCTACATCTGGCCCACGAAATTAAACCTTCTAGGCTTGCATCAATGCTATCAAACACTGAAGACCAAGTACTTTGAGACATTTTTCAGCAGATAGTTAGAATTGCTGAATGACACTGCACCGCTGCTACTACAAAAACAGCTCTGCCGCAGCTAAGATGAAATCTATACATCATCTGAGCTAGCAGAGACCTCACTTCCACCTATAGATGCCCCACCACCTTGTATTTCTTCTTCACTAGACATACTTTCTTTTTCACTGGAAATAGAAAAAGATTCACTTTCATCATCACTAATAACATCAGCCCTACGTCTCCTCCTGACAATTCCTCTTCCCTGCAAAGCAAGTCGTCTGCGCTTTCTGGCTTTGCGCTTTCCTTTAGGAAAGTCTTCCTGGTGTGACTCAAAATTCTTGCTCCCAGGATCCTTTGCAGTTTTAACTACATTTTCTTTGTTATCCTCTGACTCAATACTCAAGGAATCAGCAGTGAGTTTGCTACGCTTTCTACTTGTACTTGCCTGCAAATAAAATTATTCACAGTCAAATTCAGTTCATGGGATGGCACAATCAGACATCAAGTAAGGCTAAAAAAATGGTACATTCCAAACCAACAGACTTTTTCTCAAATCTTTTGAAGAAACAATGTCAATTCGTAATCAACTAAATGGAATACCCCCCCCCTCCCCCCCAACACACACACACACACACACAGGGGGGGGGGGAGATGTTGAGTGTGTGATTGACCTAATATGAATACACTCTGTCTCAATTAGAATACAGTGTAGTGGTTTAGCAAGGGCTAAGGCACAACTGGTAGAATGTGGTCTGTGTGGGCTAACATATAACTGGGTCTAGGTCTTCAATTTGATGAAGATTTTGTTCGTTTGTGTGAGTCAATGCCTTACTCCAACGCTGGCCAAATTCTTCGTAGAAAAAACAAAGAATAACAACTCCATTAGATCAAACCATGTTAATAGTACGGGCTTACAAGGAAGATACTGAGTGGCACACTTATATAGTACATCATATTCCCACGTCATTTGAAGAAACTCATCGCTGAAAGTATCCAACAATTATTTAAGAGTTAATATAAAATATCATTTTATATATATATATATATATATATATATATATATATTCATACACACTGGCAGTCAACTTATTGTTAATTTAACTATAACAAACTCGAGAGCTAGGCCAGATCGAGTAAAAGTTGAATAAAAGTACCTTGGAACCACGATCAACTAAACGAGCCCATTCACTTCGGTTCCTCAGGCAATCAAGTACAGCTTGGAAGTGACTTGAATACGCATAACGCTCTCCATTATGCTTCCTTAGGTGAGGCCAATGCTAGGGAAATATGCACAAGAAAAGATAGAATTCACCCTAGTCAACTGGAGTTGGGGCAATGAAATCAAATTGTTTATCAGCTTAGTGGGCAAGGAACAACTTGAGCGGCAATTAATTTATTATAGCAAACATACCGGTAGAACCGCATTACAGAGTTCTTCGTAAGTCATTCGTTTGCCTTCACGCATAATGTCAGCAATCAGACCTACAAAACTTAGCATCTTAATAGTTAGTGGAGAACCAACCGTGCAACCAATACTAGAGAAGCAATTAAAGAAAGAGTTTTTTTTCCTCTGAGAGAGCACAAACCAGGTAAAGTGCGAGCTGTCAGACGGCCAACCATCCGTGGATCATCAACCGAGGCAGTCCTTGATGAGAGGCGACTAGATGATACATTGTGTCCACTGGCATCACTGGACGAGGATAAAGAGCAACCCACATTTATTTTCTTCATAGACTGCACACTTTTAGCATGGCCACCATCTGTTTCATTTCTTGAAAGCAAGTCTGCACTGTGACCAGAATCTCGCCTCCCGTTATCTGGCGAAGTGGGCTTTCTCTCGATTTTCTTAGCTTCATTGTCCACTTCCGCAGAACCATGCGAACATTCTCCAGAGAAATCCTTGGTCCTCCTTCTAGAAGCCTAATCAATTCAATTAGATGATACTCATTACCTCGATGTAAGAAGACAAACCAAAATGGCCAAAAGGCTAACTCCACAGTTACACTAAAACAAGCATACCAAAATGTGATCTTTTACTCCACTAGATGTTCGCTTCATCAGCACGCTCGTTGCACTTGGACCCGTTAACTGAGGCAAACTGCCAGCATGACGCATGCGTGGCATTCTAGGAACTCTTGGAGAACTATTGAGTTCTTGATGTAAGAGTAAAGCAAGCTGCACGGAGAATAGAATACATGGGTTATTGTATTTGAAACTAAAACAGGGAAGACAGACTTTGCGTTATTGCTTTGTACCTCTTCATCACTCAAGGTTGTAGGGAAATTTGCAGATGTTGGAGCAATTGAAGCCATGTTTCCCCTAGATGATAGGTGACTACCTGGCTGAGACAGCTTTTCACCTTTTCCAGGTTCATCAGAAGCTGCAGCTTTATTCTGTGCATTTGAAGAACTCTCAATCTCTTGTGAACTGGCACACTCACCCAAAACACGATTAAATGCCACATTTGGTACCAATGGTACTTTAGAAGAAGAATAAATGCTGGAACCCTTAGAATCAGATGATGGTTTCTTGGAGTCAGAAGTAAGTGACAATTTAGTTGACTCTGGAATTGTTGAAAGATGCCTTGAATGTTCTTTCACTGACTTCTTCGGCCTCCCACATTTTTCGTCATGCTCAATCATATCAGCTATAGCATTGTCTGCCATAGTTCCCACATTGCTTTTAGTCGATCCGTTCTGTTTGCTATGAAGAGAAGGACTATAAATAGTTGCAGTGGTGTGGTTGTTGGAAATATTACCGCCTGAAGCTGAAGCAGACTTCACCAGAGATACTGCTTTACGGTGGTTTGATGCTGTTGAATGACTTTTGGCAGTGCCATTAGATTTATGCAATTCATCAGCCACTTCTGAACTACATTTAAATCCTGAAGTCTTCTTTCTTGGTTCTGTTGAAGCTTCACGTGTAGGTTGCCGCTTATAAGGACAAGTTTTACCAGGTGATTCATCAAATTTATCAGTTCTAGAACTTCCAACAGTTGGGCTGCTGGTTGCAGCAAGCACCTTGGCGTTACTTGCTTCCGGACTTATTGCTGATGTTTCGATAGCTTTCCCCTTTTCAGAGACAACATTAACAGACGAATCAGAATATTGAGTTGTGACTTTCATAAAGTCGAACTTCACGTCATTTAGAGGTAAAGGCTCAATATGATGATGTCGAAGATCAGCAGCATCTAGCTCGGCTTTCAATTTCTTATTAGGCCGTGGATTGCCTTCATCCATGTCTGAATTTTGGCCCTGTCGGCTTTCTTTAGCATCTGAACTGGATATTTTAACATCCATAGCCACATGATCCTTGTCATGTGAGCCACTTTCTGCACTTCCAGTAAATCCACCAGGAACTCCACCGGTCTGAAGAGTTTCTTTAGGAATCTAATTAAACATTAAAATTTCCAAATATTAATAATAATTATTGAGCTGTTGAAGCTTCACCAAAGTAGCTATAATGGTGGCCTAAAAGATAATGGAATTCATAATGTACCAACTGAAAGAGATTCTTATTACAGTAAAACCTCGATAAATGAATATGATCGGGACCGGAGAAAAATATTCATTTAGCAAAATTATTCATTTATCGAAAGAAAATTTGAACATATTATAAAGAATTGGGACCGGAGAAAATTATTCATTTGGCGAGATTATTCGTTTATCGAACATTCACTTATCGAGGTTTAACTTTAACTAGTGAGATATGTTAAACTTTACGCAGGAAGAAGGGGGTGTGGAGGCAACACTCAACAGAAGCAACTGTGAAGTAACACACATGAAATAACTATTTGACTGAGTCCACATATAAATCAAGCTGTTCAAATTCAATCACCAACTGCACCTTAATACCAACTATGTTGGGGTCGGTGACATGAAGATTATAGCGTCAAATTGTCTAAAATAAGCTGATACTATAAATTCATGCAATAGGCAAAGTGGCAAATTTTATGCTGGATGGCCTCCCTGCGACGGAAGAAGGAAAAATGAGATGAAATTCCAAAACCAACATCATAGGTCTTTCCAATTACATAGAAAATATCAAGAGACAGTGATGAATTGAGATAATTGCTATAGTCATGTCACATTACGTGATTGATATAAGCTGTTCAATTGCAGTGGCATACCAAAATATCTTTGTTTCGTTCTCTCCAGGGCTGTAAGATAAGCTAATTATCTAGTGACTTGTGTGGTGCAAACAAAAAAATTCAATATTATTTGTCTGATTACCTTTAGAATACCAACGCTAGGTCATGGATTCGAATCTCAGGCACACCTATTTAAGGGGAAAAATTATTACTCCATGTACTTGGCTTCAGGTAATAATACTGGTGACATGTTAGTAATTAAATATGCAATGGCTCTCCCAATAGCTTAAACTTTTAAACGAGGAGGTCCTTCAATAAATATTTGTAGTTGTAAAAACAGATTTTCACTCCCATCACCCTTAATGTTGATTGTTCTAACTTGGAGATCTGATGCCAGATCGAACTTTCAGAAATATCTCTATGCTATTACTAAGAATCCTAGTTACAAATTATATTTAACTAGGTGAGCTACCAAGATATACTCAGCACAAACTGGAAAATAGTTACAAGACTAAATAACATCAACCTATAAACATTGCTTAACTCACTCCATTACAAAGACACTAGCAAACTAGGGTGAAAGAATTAACTTGGCGACGGACTCAAATAACCAACTTAGCCTCGATTTTCACTTCCGATAGCTACTCATATACAATCTCTAAGTTTATCCTCTTCTACATATGTTTGACTAAAAATCATACAATCAACAAAGTTAGGCTGACTAACCAAACTACATGTAAAACAAGTCTCAGAAACTAGTAGTATTATTTATTACAAGCTTGAGAAATGCCTTGAATAACCAACAACAGAATATCAGAATGCCGTGCATAACTGAATGCACAAAAAAATTGGTCAGCGGTAGCTCTGTTTTGTATGAATTTACATTAAATGGAGATTAAGAAAAAGTCATAATTTGAAGAAAATAAGTTACGTGTCATGTGTATACACACCTCTTCTTTTACAAGCTGCCTCATGGAACCATTGGGTTCTGTTAATGACTCCACACCATTATTGATTTTGGAGAAATTCATGGATGGCACAGAAACATGATCTTCGCTGTTTCCTCGCCTTGATAGTTCACAATCTGAAACATCATTTCTAGGGGTGACCTCTAAACCATGTTCTTTTGAAGCCAAGTTGGTAGAACATTCACAAAAACCATTTTCTAGTTGATCACGAGGAACATTCTGACGACACTGAATATTGACAGCCTTGGAGCCTCTATCTTGAGAAGATTCCAAGCGCTTTCCATCACTTGAAGATGTTGAAACTAGTACAATTGATGGAAACAAAGTATGTGTCAGAATAAGCACATTTTAGTTACACAATGCAATCAACCGACGATGCATTACGAATCGCCAATTGCAAGCACAATAAGGTATTAGAAGAAATGCATAATATAAAGCAAAGTATATGTCACATCACCTGCTTTAGAAGCATTGGCAGCCCGCTTTTTAGCATCTCCATCCTCCTCCATAGTCTTCACCCCTTTCTTTACACTTTGATCTTTCAACATTCCGAGTTCCTCTTTCTTGCGCTTTCCGGAGGGTAACACAATACGCACTGAGCAAGTCTTCTTCTTCATGCTATCCTCAGGGCATGAAGACCCCAGATCTTTACCACCCAGGTTCTTCTGTCTAATAGATACTACATCATGACATGCACTGCCTTCGACAGGACTTTTTACACCAACATAATCCAATAGTCGACTACGCAAGGTATTATCATTCTCCTTTAACAAAGAGAATAATACCCCAGCACCATTATCAGCTTGATTGGCGTTTTCTTCACCACCTGTCTTATCCAGCTCATTCTTTTCAGCATCCTTGCCAGAATCTAAACATGGAAAATCAGTGTACCTAAATTTAAACTTCTTCGGAACATAACCAGCACTCTTCCACAACTCAGGACCGAAAAAGGAGGGCGTTCCACTTCCCAAAAACAACTGAGGTTCCCCACCAGGCACTCCTTGCACGTGAACCCTCTCCTCCCTTGGGATATCTGTCCAAAGCCTAAACGGTCTACGTGAGGCCACACTTGCTAAAGTAGGATTATCCATCCTTAGGGTTTTGGTGGGCAACTCAACTAGGAACTCCGCTACCTCTGTTTCCTCGCTATCATTTGTATCCCCGCCTCCGCCATTGTTCTTGCTTTTGCACTTATCACAAGCAAAAGAGTTATCACTCTTGACATATCTCGAACAGCGTGTGTGCACCCACACCCCGCACTCATCGCAATCCACCATCTCCTCACCGTCATCGTAAGTGACACCACAAACGCAGTCCACTGTCCATGACCCGTTAACCCAGTCATCAGGGTGGGGTTCAGATACCGGAAGCCGATGCGAACGGCTTTTCATGGCTTCCTAAACTTCTGAAACATAATATGTAATCAATCAAACCCTATTTTCTCACATATATTACCCTCAATAATCCGGTGAACTCTTCCATTGGCTTTCATGGAACGCACAAATTAAACCTACCATCAGATGCATAAAGCGATACGTACCTTTGGAAGAGATAACTGAAGCCACAGTGGCTGATTTTTGCTGGTTCAGTGGTTTGCTTGAGAGAATGAGAGCGGAACCCAGAGCATTGTGAAATTGGGTTTGGGAATAAAGTGGCGCCCGTCACGTTATGCTGTGAGCAGCATTAAAAATATTATGACCCGACCGGGGACCTCCGGAGCATCCGAATAACCGATTACTCAGAAATTGAAAAAATTGGAATTCGGCTCCAGGTTGATTCTTTAAAATATGAGTACTCCAGAGTACTCCGAGAACTAACCACATGTTATTCTTATAATTTTGTTGTTTGAATGAGATATCCAAGTAATAACAGAAGACAACAAACCAAAGGGCGTATGGACCAATGGTTATTTGCGATGAAGACAAGAACCTTTAGATAAAGTCGCTGGGTTCGAGTCTGAGTAAAGCGGGGTTTTAATCCGGCCGTTACTCCAGCAAGGAAACTTGTGTGGAGGCGGTACGGTTTTCTCGTGAATCCGTAGCCTCACTTGTCACCAGCGTGGGTCCGGTTAAGACAACATAGTCTGGGCAAGTGGTGGTTAGGGCATGCGTCCTGCAGGTGGTTGAGTCTAAGTTGAAATTCGCCGTTCAAAAAAAAAACAGAAGACAACAATACAAGATAACGATCTGACATACTACCTACGATCTCTTATAACTGATATTTGAATTTTCATGCTTGCCAATGCACAACTTTGATTATTAATATTTTGAGTTCTTTATTTTTAAAAATTATATGAAATTGATATTTTGAAAGTATATTTTGAGATGAATCTAACAAGATATCACATGATTATATTTTTTCATATGTATACATTACAAAAGATGGTCAAAAGAGAGTATGTGAACATTGTAATAGTCAACACGTTGCAATAATAAGAGAGTTTCCATGGTTTCCAATGGAGCCAAAGGCTCCTTATTCTTTGGTTCTGGATTATAATGGAATAAAACAAAATGACTCACTAAACTGGTTGCACTTCTTTTGTCTCATGAAGTACTAGTCATTCCATGCAATTCTCGGTGTAATTTTCATTTTGGATCATTCGGAAACAGTTTCTCTATGTTAAGACAGGGGTAAAGCTGCGTACATCCGATCACTCCTTACCCCGCTTTTTGTGGGAGCCGTTGAGGTATTGGGGTAATGTTGTTGTTGTTGCAATAATAAGAGAACGGAGGAAGTATATTCTCGCAGTTTTGATGAACTAACTAATGACTAACAATATATATTATGTAATAATAAATAAAAATATTGAGTGATTTAGATATATTTTAAATAATTACCTTACATGTATAATCGAGCGTATACTAAATTATAAAGTTAATTGAATAACTTGGCAGATTATATTTTTATTGAATTTTTTAACAGGACAATTTGATGCGTACAGTGGAACATCTATAATTTAATACTCGATAAATTAATAACTTCGATAAAATTAATAATTTGTCTGGTTCCAACTTGGGAGCAGTACAAAATTGGACCCCAATCGATAAAATAATATAATTTTTTTGAAATCTCAATGTAAATATATTGGTCCCAGCGAAACTATAAATTAATAATTACTAAAATATTCCAAAATTTCATAATTGTCTAGTAAAAAAAATGAATCTATAGTCACTTGTTTTTTTGTGAACTTCAAATCTATATTGATTTCATCTTTAAATCTCTCAATTGCACTTAAGAGTTGTTGCACTGTATTCTCGTATTGCAACAAAAAGTTGTGAAGAGTTGTTAATTTATTAATTTATCGATATAATAATATCTCGTTAAATTAATAAAATATCTCGTTCCCAACATTATTAATTTATAGAGATTTTACTGTATGTTAGACATATAAATTTGCGGACTTGCAAATAAAAAAACACAAATACTAATACACAAACAACACAAAATTGAAATACTAATGCGGAAGAGTTCACTGGCTTATTTAATTTGTTTAAATAAAAAATACAAATGCCATTTAGCAAAAAACACAAAAAAAAGAGTACTCCACCGATTAGTTCGAGTTTACCTGATTTTGATCGAGTGCGACCTGGGACTGGCAAAAAAAAGTTGAGAGTCGACTTTCGAGTACTCAACCGAGTTAACCATTTTTTATAACACTGCTCCTAGATAACCGAGCCCCCTAAAGACTTAAACGAAGTAGCTATTGATTATATTTGACAACTAGTGATTAGCTGTTAGCTAGTAGCCGATTATAATATATTCAAATAAAAATTTTAGATTTAGTGAAAAATAACAATAAAATTTAAATAAGGAAAAAATGGAAGAAGAAATTGGCAAAAAATAACAAACAAAAATAGCAACAACAGAGAAACAACACAATAATAACAAACAAAATTAAATCAAAAGAAAAAAAAACATCATTTTAAACGAAATTTTAAGCAAAATATAACCAACAAAATTGCAATAAGAAAAATATGTTTGACTCACAAAAATAAACATAAATAATGCATGAAAATACAAGAAAAATCAAAGAAAAAAATATCAAGAGTATCTATATAGGAAGTGAAAAAAAGGATAAGAACTATTTCATTATTTAAATATCTAATAGCCCTAAAACTGAAATTTACAGCTTTTAAAATCAAAGAAAAAAAATGAGAATCTATAGAGGAAGTAAAAATAAATGATAAAACTATATCTTAACTCGTAATTCAAACTTCTAAAAGCCATAGAGCTCGAATTTATAGTCTTTTCAAAATTAAAATTTTGGGTCCAAAATATTCTCTCACTCATCATAATTAAACACCCATTTAACTGACTTGTCAAATTTCTTAATTTTCCTCAAACATCTAATTTTTTCTCAAACTTCTTGTAATACCCGTACTTTTTATTGATTGTTTGACCTTGCCGTTCTTCCTCTTTTGTCGCTCTGTAAATACTTTGAGATGTTGTCGATGTTGATTTAGAGTTTCGAACTTTGTTTGGATCATAATCGTGTTGTTTGGACCTTTCGGCAGTGTTATGGGTCAGGGAGATAGCGCACGCTAGGCCTAGGCTAACGCACACTAATTCTACTTGAGTAGCGCACGCTAGCTTTGAGCCTTAGCGCACGCTAACGTTCGGAGCATGGCAGAGGCAGTAGCTATTTCTGCCCTCTGGACTAGCAGTTAGCGCACGCTAGGAGTTCACTAGCGCACCCTATTCGTGTTCAGTAGCGTGTGCTACATCGTCCGTAGCGCACGCTAACGAGCTGGGTCGGCAGAGGCAGTGAGGTATTCATACTTTCTGGACTATCAGGTAACGTACGCTAGGCATCCGCTAGCGCACGCTATGAGTGACGTGTAGCACGCGCTAGTGCCCTTTAGTAACGCACGCTAGCGGAGTGAGACAGTGAACTGGGACTTTGTCTGGACACCAGTTAGCGCACACTATAGCTTGGTAGCGCGCACTAACGTCGCAGGTCAGTAGCCACTGGACTACCGGGTGACCCCGTTAGCGCACGCTAACATTTAAGCTTAGCGCACGCTAAGCTAACGCAATATATAAGGGGACAGTTGACTCTGCACTTGTCATTCTTCATCATTTTCACTTATTCCGATCGGGAGAGCTCGGGAGAGGCGATTTGAGGCGGTCCTTCTTCATCAATCATTATCTTGAGTTGGATAACAAAGATTTCACAACACTTAATCCATTTCCATTTTCCAAATCAAGATAAAAAAAATCCTTAAAACCATAATTTTGGGGATTTTCTTAGATTCGTCCGATTTATCCGTTTTGGAGCTTGAGAACCTTGAGATTATGATGTATCTACCCCGTATCCATGTTTCCCCTACGATTATATGAATTGTTTTGTACCTTGTTCGGACGTGAGAGGGTTTGGGTGCTTTTCCAACCTCTAGATGTTTACCTTGTAGTTTCGTGAATCGTAGGCCGGTTTCGGGAGTTTCTTCGTGTGATTTGAATATGGATGATTGATTATCGTATTCCTTGCGAATCGTTTAGGTGCCGGAAGTGCATTCTTGGACCTACCATACTTATACTCTTTTCCTTCCGATTTCTCGATGTCTCAAAGGCAAGTATATGTTTATGATTGTACGTTGTCGACTTTGAAAGTAAGATATATGATTGGCATGATTGTTTATATCCACCCTGGGATGGACCGAAGGGTCCTTTGAGGGTTTCATAGCCTCTGGTGCGATTTCGTGGATATTTTAGGTTAACCACTCTGGGACGGACCGACGGGTCCTCTAAGGGTTCCGTAACCTCTGGTGCGGTTCCACGGTTAATCATGTATGTATTGATGTGATGCTATGAGATTTAGTTATTCCAGAATACTAGTCTTGGATTGATTGAGATGATAATTACTTTTACTTTATTGTCGAGGAGTATTATGTTCCATATTCGACATACTTGCATTAGCTATTCGACGGCTAATCCCTTTATGGGGGAAATACCTTTCATGTATTTTAGGTTCCAGGAGAGCGGATAAGCACGTATCGGGTCGGCATGAAGATGGTGGGCAAGTGTGATGCTGTGTCTTGTCTCCAGTTATATTTTGTGTTTCCTCCATTCAATGTTGTTGTACTGGAATGGTTTTTTTTAGTACTCGTGTACGGTATTAGGTTTCCTTGATGTTCCGGCATGTGTTGCCGCGGTATTGATTTGTGATGTATTGTATTCGGATGTATTGGATATGGTTTTTAATACCATTTTTATTGTCTTCCATTACATTGTACTTGGACCTTCTCCATTAAATTTTATAGTTCTGCGTAAGAGTAGCCTTGTGGGTCCCACGGCGGGGCTCACGCCGCTGTAATATACTCTGAATAAGTTGGGGGTGTTACAGAATATGGTATCGGAGCTTAGGTTTATGGATACCTAGGCTGTCGGTCTTTTGGGTCGATTGAGTCATCGTTTGTATACAGTATCACTATTTTGCCATCATCATAGTGCGACCGGTACGTATAAGACCTTTCACTCTTCTGGTGTTTTCTTAATCACTTTGCTTCTGATTTGGTATTATTGGGAATCGGTCACTTCGATGACGTACGATTGAATTGTACTTACGTGCCTTGTGTATTCTTCAGAATGTCTGCTGGTAGGGGATAGGGACGAGGCCATGGACGCGGACGAGGACGTGGCACAGCCGTTTCTCTCAGTTCCGTTGCGGGGTCGACCACCCCCAACTTATCTAAATCGGTGCATCCTGACACCGAAAGTCAGCATGACCAGTCGACTGGCCAAGGGAACAACACAGAAGTTGGAGTTGCGAATGTCCTTCAACAATTGGCTAACCAGATGACCATCTTGGCCCAAGCTGTTCAGTTGAACAATCCGAACCCAACAACAAATGCTTTGCTTCAGAATGTGATCCATATGCACCCTCCGCAGTTCAGCAGTGCCACAGACCCGTTAGGTTGGGAGGATTGGCTAGTGGAGTTAGAGAAAGTCTTCGAAGCAGTTGATTGTCCGGAAGCGAGGAAGGTACCGATTGCTCAGTACTTCCTTACCAGGGAAGCCGCGATGTGGTGGAAAGTTATCAAACCACAGAATCATGTTGCTACCTGGGGAGAGTTTAAATAGCTATTGGAGGCAAAGCCGCAGAACATTCCAGTTTCACAGGCGATAATGGAGTACAACCAACAGTTGATCCACGTGAAGAATCAAGTGCGAGACGAGCGTGACATGATCCGTTACTTTGATATGTGGATGAATATGGATTTATGGTGGTACATGGCTGGGTTTGCTTGCACCACTGTGAAGGAATATCAGGACAGGGCTTTAGCCCATGACATGTTAAGCCCAGACAATGATACCACCGAAGAACCGAAGAAGCAGAAGATCGCGGGAAATTTTTCTGGCTATAAGGGCGGAAACTTCCAGAGATCTCAGACGACTAAGTTCTGTCGGACAGTCTGTAAAATTCGATGGAAATTCTTACATACTGTTGTATTATTCGGATAATTCAATACTGTTGTAGTCTTGTTGCATTTGTTTAATATTTATTGATGTTGGAGTATATCATAATAGACTTGAATATAACTATCATTCGCACTATGATTGATTTCTCAACGTTGTATAGATAAGTGCATTTTGGGGCTAGTAATTCTGTGTTTAACGTACGCTAACCTTGTAGCTTAACGTACACTATCTTGTTCATTTTATGTACGTAAGGAAGTGCTGTTTACGTACATAATGTTTGTAGTCTTATCCGATCTAAACTTTCAGCGTGTGGGGTCGGGCCTGATTCGAATATCTGACCTTTTTGGAGCAGCCTAGTTGACCTACATTACGTACGTAATGCTCCAAGCCATAACGTACATAATGATGTTCGTATTTTAGTTCAGTAGCCTGTGGTAGTAGATTACGTACGTAACACTTTTTGTGTAGCGTACGTAAAGTGGCTAACGTACGTTATCTACATGTGATAACGTACGTAACGAACTGTGCTGTTATAAAAAGACAACTTATGTCTTTCATTTTGCACATTCAAACTTCGATTTTTCACCCCTATAATCATCCCCCTGCCTCCCTAGACCAATTCTACCTTCTTCCAACTTGTGTTTGAGCTTTGCATCTTGATTTGGAGCTTGTTGATTGGAAGTTTGGAGTCATTCTTGAAGCTTAGAGTGTGTTCTAGTGGTTTTGGTGTATTGTTCTTCATTTCTGAAGGTATGTTATACGATTTCACCCTATAATTTCATAGTTATACTGTTAGTGATAAAGTATACTTCACCTAATGTTGAATTAATCAAGCTAAACATGTTTGTAGTTAAACTTTTAACAACTTAATGATGAATATGGTGAATAAGGGTTTGACATGGTGTGTTCTTGGTGTTTTAAATGATGGTAATCATGTTTAGTAGAAACACACTCTTCTTGCTGGACTATTAACATCACTAGGACAATAATGATCCTTAATTTCATTGTAGATAGGTTGATTTGTAGGATTGTTATCATTATATTGAATCGAATCATCATGTTTAGGAAGATTCTAAACTAAATAAACTTAGGATTTTCATCTGATTTGGTTGAACCTTGAATTATATCAACATAAGGTTATAGTTAAGAGGTGTTTAATTCACCTTAATGATGATATCGTGATGATCTTGTGATGAATAACTCGACTATATACTTAATCTAACTAGGTGAACTCATAACCGATGAACATAGTAATAATTTTACAAGTTCATGATTCGTTCGAACAATGATAATCGCTGAGTAACCTTCACTTTGATCAATGTTTTATGAAACGTAGTTGTTTGGATTATATCTTTCAAAATATTGATGTTGTTTTTAAGAAATTATATCGGCATGTCAGTTTTAGTAAAGTTCTCCTTGATGATTGTTCTTGATAAATTCTCATCCGTTTGAACCATACAATAATCGAGAACACCTTGAATGATAACCGATAATGAGTATAAATTGAATTTAGTATGAATCCTTGAAATGGAATTACGATACAAAGATAGTTGAACTAAGCGAAGTGAATTTAGGATATCGATTCGCTGAACTAGATATCGATAGTTATGAGAATGTGTTATTGAATGGATTGTATCCCTTATAAGGTTGATTGTTTGAGTAACCGATATTAAGTCGAGGACTGTTCGTTCGTTCGACAAGGAAGGACTATTCTCGTCTCCGTATTGAGGCAAGTTATCTTGCTTGGTTATAATGGTGTTTGGATTCTTGTGATGATTATGCGTTTCGTGTATGTGAAACACTTATAAATTTGTGACCCGTGATTTGATATTATTCTTGATGATGTTCCGTCTTCATCGTGGGATTGCATTCCCAAGTTCGTCACTTTTGAACCGTTGATATCATTGATCCTTATTGTCATTTCGGTGAGTTTCTTGATCCTTAATCGGATATGTGATTTATTGAATTCGTTGTCATGTTGTATCGTGACATATCCGGAATCATATATGCGTTCCGATTGGTTATTGTGTAGGATTTTTAGCCAGACACATATATAGTCATGCGTGGATGTTTCCGTATTGGACTGTGCACACGAGACGTAGTTCGTGAGGCTAATTAGGTACATTATCCCACGTATATCCTGAATTCCGTATACAGGGTGGACATGTGCACTGACACATTTCCGGATCGAGCGTACTGTGATGTCCATCTTGAGCCGTACTATTTTGGTCGTTCATAGTCCATTTATATATTTGGATGTGTTCGACGTTTTGTGACTAATCGTTCATACGCCCGAGGGGTATGTTCGTTAGTCGGGTTGTTTTCTTTGAAATATAATATATGTGAATTGTATAATATCTTGAGAAACCATTTATCATGTATATCTGACCCTGTGTTGGGCAAAATACTTGTGTTGTATTTTAGGTCGAGGCAAAGGCAAGGCACGGGAAGATCATGGTGACGGCGAAGGGTTCGAAGGATACTAGTTCGGGGGCCTCAAGTCTTTTGTTGTCCGGTTTTGTTCGAACCGTGTAATGTTATCTTTCCGCTTTATTTTAAATTGTGGACTATATGTATTGTTAATTAAGGTATATTCCATCTCCATATGGATTATACCCGTATTTCGGATCCTATGTGTAATAAGGCCGTTGGCCATACTACTGTAAACTCCTAATCGGAGTAAATACTATGTATTGTAGTTCGGTATCACAAGTATTGTGTATTTAATCTGTATTTTGGGTATCGTCTGGTGGGTCCCAATGTGGGGTCCACGACACTGTAATGGCTGCCTTTTTAGGGTGTTACAGAAGATGGTATCAGAGCGTCAATTTTTTTTGAGTCATTGTGAATGAAGTAGTGTCAAGAGACCTTCGTGTCACGTGTGACCTGTGCAAGCGCCTGATCCTACGAGCCAAATGCGGTACGTACTTTATGAGCCATGATTTAATTATTGGCATGATATTGATATCGGAATGTATCTCTTTAGTGATCTTGATATTTTGAGGATTTGTGGCAGGATTTATCTGATTGATAATTTGAAATAAATTCTAGATTGATTATATGGTTGAAATTGTTCTACTCAACGTCGATAAATTTGAAATAAATTCTAGATTGATTATATGGAGGAAAACTAACAGTGTATGAGACGGGTAGCACCTCCGCCGCCGGGATTTCGACCGCCCGGGATGAAATCTCCGCGGAGTTCCATGTGGAGACGGCCGTCGAGGCTACTCGTGTCGGGATTGAACCCGCGGAGGTTGAAGAACTCTTTAACGAAGCTGATGTGGCCAGGGCAGCGGAGGCGGAGCGAAAACGTTCGCTGGCCGAAGAGGAAATGGCAGTGAAGGCATACTGGGAGCGAAATAGTGCGTTCGGCAAAGCCTTTTCAGACTTTGCCGAACTTATGGAGAAACTGGCCGGCCCGAATCCTAAGTTTGACTTCCGCAAGTACTTGGTCTCCCATCCCCATGAACCCGAAAGGCGGGCGCTGTTCCGGGCCACGTGCCGCTCCCCATGGTCCCTTGTCCAGATTAAAAGCTCGGCGACCAGGAAAGATTTGGTTCGTTGGAGGGCGAAGTTCCATGTCCCCTCTGACGTTTCCCTCTATGTGCCCACCGAGAATGAACATGCCGACCAACCTCCTGAGGGCATGGTTGCCGTTAATGAGGTGATCATGGAGGCCGGACTGCGGTTCCCACTTCCGTTCGCCGTGTCATACTTGCTGATCGCCTGGAATGTGGCGCCGCTTCAACTGACGCCGAATGCCTGACTGCAGATCGTCTGCACCCTTACCTTGTTCGGTGGTCACCGGCTGTACCGTCTTCCTTTGCCGCTGGAGATGAACTCTCTCTTCAAGCTGACGTCTCAGAAGGGTTCTGTTGGCAGCTATCATATTAAATGTTGTTTGGGCCGGGTGATTCTTAGGGTGCCGAACAAGGTCCGGGGAGATCCGACGAAGTGGTTTTGGGTCGGCGGTGCATGGAAATCGGCCGCGAGTGACAATCCCAAGGACGAGTTGGATATCCTTACCGGCTTCCGGGAGAGGAATCCGAGTAAGGGTTTTGACTCTCCCTTCATTCGGATATATTCTGAACTGATCTATTTTGGCTTTCTTTTTGCAGGTGCCCTTGTTCCGGCGGCAGGCGAGCTAGCCTTTGATTTTGCGATCATTTGGGAGCGGATACGTAGTCTTCCAGATACTCATATCGACGCTCGCCAGATCAATAATGAAACCTGCTAGTTGGCCGCTCGTCTGTTTCGTTTTCCCCGCCACTTAAGGGTTCCAGGTATGAATTTTCACGATCTTCCTTTGGTTGACAATCGTCTTGAGTGAGGAAGGTGACTAATCTTTGTCGATCGCTTTCTTTGCACAAATCCACTTCCCTAGCTTCCCAGATCCCTCGACAGAGATCGCTATGTCAAACCCCGAGATTATGAGTCGCCTGCGCCAAGGAAAGAAGACAAGCCGAGTTCTTGCGGCGCCGATTTGAACTATCCCGGAGGTAAGGCCTGTCGTGGAGCCAGTCGCCGGTGAACAAGAGACTCGGGAGGAGGGAGGACTCCGGCTCAATCGCAAGAGGCGGAGGGCGGAAGAGCCCTCGACCTCTGCTACTGATGATGCGCCTATCGTGGCGCCGCCCATCGCCGCGCCTCCACTTTCTGCGATTCCAATGGTGGAGGGGTCCACGCCCTCCTCGAGCTTCCTGGAAGCCGCGGCGGTTGCCCGTGCTGAGACATCTCGTGGGAGGCCGTTCTTTGGCCACGACCGGGAGAAGGTCGCAAGGTGAGCTTGGTTGCTTTGCTGGGTTATGGTATTTCCTTGTTGGAAATATACTAACTCTTTTGCTCTTGGTGCAGGGTCCGTCGCTCCGACCTGAACTGCTCGCCGATGGTGCTGGATTTCCTATCATCGTGAGGCTTGCGATGTCCCTCAATACGTTGCTCGGGCTGTCGCCGCCCTACCGAAGGCCTGGACGACCGACCTGGATGCGATCGCACGCCGGCGATCCGCTGACACGATGCAGGCGACCTTCGCTCTAGTCCTTCAGACGGCGATGATGGATGCTCAGGCCGTGAAGGACTATGGGGGGCGGCCCTCCACCTCTCGTTTTCAGGCGGACCTCGAGGCTGCTCGAAAACAAAATGCTGAGCTTGCCGACAGCTCGTGGCAATGGAGAAGAGCTTTGTGGAGGCGGCCAACAGGGCGAGCCAGGACCTTGACCAGGCCCGGGCGGCGAATGACCGGATGCAGGATCAAATGACGGATGCCCTCCGGTCGTACGCGGCTGCACAGAAGGAGGTCGCTGAGATGAAGGTGACCATCGACCGGCTGGCCAGCGTGCTGGCGTCATCGAAAGAAGAGGTGGCCGCCAAGGTTGCCGAGCTCCAGGGCACGAACCAAACGGTTGTGGGGCTGAGGGGAAAGCTGGAGGCGACCGAGGCCGATCCCTTCCTTAATGTGGATCACGTTAGCGAATTTGCCTATTATATGGCTTATGCTGACGCAATCCGTGCCGCTAAGAAGGGAGGGTTCGAGGTTAGCCCTTTGGCTGATAACTTCAAAGCCTACGCGCTTGAGCACCCTTTGCAGCCGGCCTTCTTCGTGCCGATCCTAGACCTCTCCTTGGATCACGGGGTCGACTTGTGCTAGTATCCGTCGCCTGACAACCTTGTTCACCTGGATGCCCCGGAGGACGGGGGTGCCGTGCCTGATGATCGCGAGGGAGCGAATGCCGATCCTACGGCCAGGGGCAATGGCTTGCTCTTTTTTTTTACTTGTAGTTTTCTAGGCTTCCTTTTTTTGTATTTTTCCCTCGGACGATCATGCTTGTATTTCAAATGAAATTAAATGAGTATTTCCTTCTCTGATTTCTTGGTTGTATGTTCGTCTTTCCGAATCTTTTGCATTTAACTTCATACAAAGGTGTTGTACGTGCAGCTCCAAATGAATTGATATACTTAAACTTATACTGGTAACTTCCAGAACAAAGTCGATCGTTGTATGTATATTTGAACAAAGCTGATCGTCGTATGTATAGATCCGCTCTCCCCCATGTATTTGTTCACTTAGTGAAAGTAACAGGACGAAAATAAATCGTTTAGTGAGCTATTTTTGGTTTACTTCTTGCTATCTTCAATTTTGCAGATTCCTCGAGGAAGGCCGACCATCTCAGCCTAGAGGAACCTTGCACGGTCGTGGAGTTCAATGGAACCGACCTCTGCGACCATGTCTTGTGCGCGAATGATATTTTGTCTGATGGTCTATGTCTCGCGACTCACTTAATTGTGAGGGTCCTCCATAGGCTACATTTTGCCTCGCACTGTAGCGATGGGGCAGATGATCTCAGCCTGGAGGAGTCCTTGCATAGGGCGCCGTCGGATTAATCAACTTCGCGACCGTGGCTTGTTAGCACTTTTCTGACTGGGACGGACATGTTAGATGATGGACCTTCGAGGACATACATTGTTACAGGGGGAGGGACGCGTCACATTGTCTGGGTCTACCACGTTAGATGATGGACCTTTGAGGGCGGGCGAACGTGTCCACAGATCTATTTTGGAGGGTCCTTCGGCTACAATCGCCTCGTATTTAAATGAAAGGGTGAGCGATCTTCGCCCAAAGGAACCTTGCATGGACTGGCTGTCGGATCCATCGACCTCCAGAACCATGGCTGCACTTTTCTACCTTGGATCGTCATGTTAGATGGCGACAGTAAACGTTGTGCTGGGGGAGGCGATCGCTTGCCTAGGTCCATCATGTTAGATGACGAACTTTATAGGGCGAGCGAGTCATCCTCTTTTTGGAGGTGTTGCTCACGCAGTAGCCTTTGGTTTGCTTTGCCGAAGCGAATCATTTGGGGAGAACTGGAAAATCTCATTAAGCACTTTGCACCTTGAATAAATGAATACAGGGTGTTTTTATTGATAGTACTTCTTCAAATGAATGGCGTTCCAGGGATATTGGTCCGGAGTGCCGTCTGGGTGTTGGAGCTCATAGGCTCTTTTGGTTAGCCACTTGGATATCCTGAACGGGCCCTCCCAGTTCGGACCAAATACTCCCGAGTGGGTCTGGATCTTCTTGAGGACTAGGTTGCCCACTTGAAATCGCCTTTCTTTGACCTTTGAATTGAAAAACTTTTCGGATTTCCTTTTGTCGATCGTGTTCTTCATTTCCGAGGCCAATTGTCGTTCTTCGAGCATATCCAAGTCGATTTGACGAGCTACATCATTGTCCGCCATCAATTGTTGCGCAGTTTGGTGGATGAGGACGGCGATCTCCGATGGGATCACTGCTTCTGTTCCGAAAGCGAGAGCGAATGGGGTTTCACCGGTTGAATTTCTTGTCATCGTTCGGTAGGACCACAAAACATCCTGGAGCTCGCTCGCCCAGCGCCCTTGCTTGGATTCGAGTCTGGATTTGATTGTGTGCTCGAGGATCTTGTTTACAGCCTCTACCTGTCCGTTTGTTTGAGGGTGATAAGGGGCCGATAACTGCTTTTTTATTCCCTATTTTTCGCAGAATTGCATAACTTCCAAACCGTCGATCTGCTTTCCGTTGTCGGAGATGATAGCTTGAGGTAGACCGAAACGACAGATGATATTTTTCCAAATGAACTTGATTACTTGCTGTTGGCCGATCTTGTTGAGGGGTTCGGCCTCTGCCCATTTCATGAAATAATCGACCCCCACGATGGCGAATTTACATCCCTCTGGTGCCGTCGACAAAGGACCGTTGAGGTCGATGCCCCATTGGGCGAACGGCCACGGACTATATATAGAGGTGAGCGGCTCGGGGGAGAGCTTTGTAACACCCCAAACTAGGCGGATATTACAGTGCCGTGGACCCCCAACTGGGACCCACCAGGCGAGTGAAAATGAATGAAATACACAGGATAAATGTAGTACCAAACCACATTACATCATTAATTACTCTGATGAGGAGTTTCATACAACACCCAAGATAATACAGAATACATGTATATTTTATATGGAGATAAAACATACGACACTGAATAAAATGAGTATTCAAACGGAAATCTGCAGCGGAAATAAAATAAAGAAAACACGAGTGAATGAAAAGGACTGGGCCCCCCTACTAGTATCACTGGGACTCCTCGCTGTCAACGTTCTCTTCCCGTGCCTTAGCCTTGCCATGACCTGAAAAACAAAATCCCCCAACGGGGTCAATTACACAGAACAACAATCCTCAAGAGTTGAACAAACACAATCATATATGCTGTATAAACCACAAGTTCGATCAAAAATCTCAAACCATCGAACACATACGATCAAAAGTGAATCGGTCAGATTATAACCCAAATCCTGTTAAACATACGCAATCAAACATGCTGTATGAATCAACTAACGGTACGGCTCAAAGGGTGGCGCCACACTACGCCCGGGATGGAAATGTGTCCGTGCACAAGCCACCATCGAGTATTGATCGAATACATGTGTGGTCTTGTACCTAATCAGTCTCACGAAGTGATCTTCTCGTGTGCACAGTCCAATGTGAGGCCAACAACCAACACACGACTTAATATGTGCCCGACATGAAAATCCTACACATACCAACTGGCACGCCAGTATGACCCGGAATGCCACGAGATAACAAAAGTGATATCGAAATCAATAATGACTCACCGAGATGAAATGACAGTGAAATGAATGATAGCTCAATGAAATGATTGGAACCGTCGTTACTTGTGACTGAAGTGATTAATTGACAATTACAAGTCTCAATACGGTTAATACATTATGAATGAACTATAATTATGAATGAACAACAACAAAAGGAATAAATATCCTTTTAACCGAGTAAGAATTAACTTACACAACGCCGATGAAGAATGTCCTTCCACGAACAACGTCCTAAATGAGATGTCGGTCGCTCGAACAACCTTGAATAACACTATTACCAATAATCCGGTTCAACACACGAATCAAACACGAGTATAACTAACTCAAAACGTCGATACGACTAAACCAAGTTCATTGGGGCATTATATCGAACACGTTGTGGCCAATCTTCGATTGTTTACAACCAAACCTCAATAATACCAATATCAAATCCCCAAGAAGTGTTTCAAACCAACAAAACATCTTCAATACGATCAATGATCCAATATGAATATCCAAAATCGTGATTTCAAACAATAATTAATCGAAAACCCCCAAATCCAACTCAATATTCAAAGTGTTCGTGAATAACCTTTCAATAATCCGATGAATATTCATACATACTCATAATCATATGTATATCTCTTCATACAACATGATTATAACGTCCAAAACATCATATCTCAACACAAATCGAAATCCAAGAGTTTGAGAATATTACCTTTGAAGATCCAAACACTTTGATTCGATGAACACGCGTTAGATCGACGATCCGAGTTTCACAACCGAATGAAAATGATGAAAAATTGAGTATTCAAGTGATTGATGATGACAATTTCTCCCACAAACCCTCTCTCTCGGAAGTAGGATGAAGAAATGAGTTTTTCTTCTCAAAAAACGAAATTATAGTGTAGCCTGCACTGTGTGCCGCGGCCCGGCCGAGTGTGCCGCGGCACAGGACCAAAATCTGCTCCCAGTGCTCGGCAGTGTGCCGCGGCCCGACCGAGTGTGCCGCGGTAGTGACTCGGCAGTGTGCCGCGGCCCTGCCGACAGGAGCCGCGGCCCCCGGTACAGGCGGGTCGGCCAAAACTGCAACATGTGTGTGTCTTAGCTATTTCGACCATAACTCCCTCGTCCGGACTCCGATTGACTCACCGTTTGAACCATTGGAAAGATAACTTGATGCTCTATAATATTAAAAAGATTCAGAATTTTTGGAGTTTCCAAAAATTAATGGTGATTTTACAAAGTCGAACTCATACGTGGAAAAGTCGCTTAAGAACACGGAACTCAACAGAACGACACAGAGACGAACTCGGATGACAAAAAGTGTAGAATTAATCATTCTCAGAATGACAAAAAGGTAACAATAGAGTCACCAAGATGGAGTTCCGCCAAAAAATAAAATTACCAAATGAAATTACAATCGGGTATTACATACCCCCCCTTAAAAGAGTTTCGTCCCCGAAACTAAGGGTCAAACAACTCGGGATAACTCTCCCGCATACTATCCTCGGTTTCCCAAGTAGCCTCTTCGACTCCGTGTCTAGACCACTGAATTTTAACCAAAGGAATCGCCTTATTCCTCAACTGTTTGATTCGCCGCTCTAAGACTCGTATGGGACGCTCCTCATATGAATGATCATCTGCGATCTCGATTTCGTCGAACTGAAGTATGTGACTCGGGTCGGCAACATACTTCCGTAGCTGAGAGACATGAAACACATTATGAATTCGGCTCAACGCCGGAGGTAAGGCCAATCGATAAGCTAGCTCGCCTACTCGTTCCAAAATCTCAAACGGTCCAATAAATCTTGGACTCAACTTTCCCCGCTTCCCGAAACGGAAAATACCTCGACTCGGAGATACCTTGACCAATACGTGGTCACCTATCTCGAACTCTAATGGTCGACGACGATTGTCTGCATAAGATTTCTGTCGACTTTGAGCGGTCAACAAACGACTCTTGATCAAAGCTACCTTCTCACGGGCGGCTATAAGCATATCGGGCTCGGTGCCGATTGATTCTGATAAGTCATCCCAACATAAAGGAGATCGACAATGATGACCGTACAAGGCCTCGTAAGGTGCCATCTTAATCGAAGCATGCCAACTATTATTATACGTGAATTCGATCAATGGTAGTTGGGCTTTCCAATCGTCTTTCCAATCGAGGACGCATGCTCTCAACATGTCCTCCAATGTCTGAATAGTCCTCTCTGATTGTCCGTCGGACTGAGGATGAAAAGCTATGCTGAAATTAAGCTGAGTTCCCATGGCACGATGAACTGATTTCCAAAAATGAGACACGAATCGCCCGTCACGATCAGAAATAATACTCTTAGGAGTACCGTGCAATCTCACTATTTCTTTGATGAACAACTGGGCAAGTCTCTCGGGACCCCAAGTATCCTTAATCTCGAGAAAATGAGCTGACTTCGTTAGACGATCCACAATTACCCAGATTGTATTCATGCCACGTCGTGATGAAGTCCATTGAAATATCCTCCCATTTCCACTCCGGAATAGGGAGCGGTTTCAGAATACCCGCCGGTCGCTGATGTTCTATCTTGACTTGTTGATAGGTGAGACATCTCGAAACAAACTCGGCGACTTCATGCTTCATATTACTCCACCAGTAATTTTGTTTCAAGTCTTTGTACATCTGGCTGGACCCCAGATGAATAGAATAAGGGGTAGCATGGGCTTCTCTCAAAATTGAGTTTTTTTAACTCGTCGTTCGCCGGTACACATAACCGATTCTTAAATCTCAAAAGTTTATCCTCGTGGACCACAAATCCAGGGGCTTTCCCATGTGCCACATCCTCGCAGATGCGCAACAAAAACGGGTCCGAACCCTGATTCACTCTGATCGCTTCTTCAAGTGGCGATGAAATCTCCAACATACAAACCTGTCCTTGAATACGCTGTAACCAAACCTCGATCTTATGTCTAAGTAATTCTTGCTGAAGTTCCTTCTAAACTGTTAATCGAGCAAGCATCTGCTCCTGAACGGACTTACGACTCAAGGCATCGACGACAACGTTCGCCTTGCCTGGGTGGTAAAGTATCTCAATATCATAATCTTTGATTAGTTCTAACCACCGTCTCTGTCGCATATTTAACTCCTTCTGAGTAAATATATATTTTAAACTCTTATGATCGGTGAATATCTGACAGGTAACGCCATAAAGATAATGACGCCAAATCTTCAATGCGAATACCACGGCTGCTAGCTCCAGGTCATGGGTTGGATAATTAACCTCGTAAGGTCTCAATTGCCGTGAAGCATAAGCAATAAATTTCCCGTTCTGCATTAGTACACATCCGAGACCCTGTCCGGATGCATCACTATAGACCACAAATCCTTCCGTCCCTTGCGGTAAGGAAAGGACAGGTGCTGAAATTAACCGGCTCTTGAGTTCCTCAAAACTCTGGTGACACGCGTCGGACCACGTGTATTTCTTATCTTTACTTAAAAGGTTCGTCATGGGTTGAGCGATTTTAGAAAATCCTTATACAAATCGCCGATAATAACCAGCTAATCCGAGGAAACTTCAGATTTCCTTAACATTCTTCGGAGGTTGCCAATCTCGGATAGCATCCGTCTTCTGAGGATCAACACAAACTCTGTATGATGAAATTACATGTCCGAGAAACGTCACTTCGGACATCCAGAATTCACATTTGGAAAACTTCCCATAAAGTTGCTCTCGTCTCAACACGTCGAGCACCTGATGAAGGTGAAACTCATGCTCCTCCCGGTTACGAGAATAAATTAAAATGTCATCAATGAATACAACCACGAACCGATCTAAATAGTCGATGAAAACCCGATTCATTAACTCCATGAATACCGCAGGTGCATTAGTTAACCCAAACGGCATTACCACAAACTCATAATGACCATAGCGTGTTCGGAACGCCGTCCTAGCAATATCCGACTCTCGAATTCGCAACTAATGATACCCAGATCTTAAATCGATCTTGCAAAATACTGAAGCTCCCTGAAGTTGATCCAAAAGATCATCAATACGGGGTAGGGGATATTTATTCTTGATCGTCACCCTGTTCAGCTCTCGGTAATCAATACACAAACGGAAAGAACCATCCTTTTTCTTGACAAATAATACCGGTGCTCCTCACGGAGACGCACTCGGCCGGATATAACCCTTCTCGGTCAAATCCTCCAATTGATTCTTTAGTTCCAGCATTTCGGTCGGGGTCATCCGGTACGGTACCTTCGATATTGGGGACGTACCAGGCTCCAACTCAATCGTGAATTCCACATCTTTCTGTGGAGGCAAACTAGGTAACTCGCCTGGAAAGACATCGGCATAATCTCTCACTACCGGAATATCCTCCAATATTACTGATGATTTCTCGGTCTTAGTCATATAGCACCAATAACCGACACACCGCTGATTGAGTAATTTCACTGCTTTCATCAAGTTGATGACTCTCCCGGAACAGTTGGGATTACCTCCCTGAAAAACATATTCAACCCCATCGTCTGAAATGATAGTGACGCGCTAATGACGGCATCGTGACGATCCATCCAATCAATACCCAGAATGACGTCGTCTCTCGGCAAATCTACCACGATTAGGTCTGCTAACCAATCACGGCCATGAAGCTGAATCGGACAATCCTTAATCTCACGATTCTTGATAATTCTTCTACCATCAGGTAGACCGATGACATAAGGCTCACAACTAGTAGCACTACCCAGACGTAGTCTATTCAAGCATGATTCGGAAATAAAAGAATGCAATGCACCAGTATCAAAAAGGGTACACACAGGTTGAGATAGAATATCGAGTGTACATGAGATCATCCGGTCCTCTAGATCGTCGGTCTTCTTCATCTCGTAAATTCGGGGCTTGTCGGCCCCGAACCAGACACTCTCGTCTGATAGCTCTTGGCCCTGCCTTTGTTAGTTCTTGTCGTCTTAAACGACGCGGACTGAGTGGCCTGATTCGGAACCGCTGACTGGTTTGGGGCCTGAGATGTCGCCGGAGTGGGTTTGGAGTTCCTTCGGCAAAAACGGGCCCTATGCCCCGCAATTCCACAGTTATGGCATGTGACAGTCTAGGTCGGACACTTAGTACTGAAATGACTCTGTTCTTCACAGTTGAAACAGGTGATGGCCGAAATGGCTGCTCGGGACTGAGATTCCGCGGGTTTAGGCGCCATAGGAGGTCGCTCAGAAAAAGTAGAGCCCGTACGAGGTTTCTTGAAAGTGGCCTGACTGCCGTTAGACTGATTACGATTCTTTGACTTCTTACCAGCAGATGAAGGTTAATGCTTCACAATCTCCTTAGCAGTAAGCTCATAAGTAAGAGCTTTCTCGATGAATTCGGCCAGGGTGGTGCAATGATGATTAAGCAACTGTAGTCGCATACGAGGTTTCAACCTCTTGCTGAAATATTTGATCTTGTCCGCCTCAGAATGAATAATGGACGAGGCGAAAGGAAGTAGCTCCTGAAATTTCTCGGCGATGGTGAGAACATCGTCGTCCGCTGATGGGTCGGGAGTGAGTAATTCTGATAACTTGGCCTCTCTGAGTGGGGCCGGATAATACCTCTCCATCATGAGAGTCTTGAATTGTTCCCAAGTATAAAATCCGTCGGTGGGATTCAACGATAACCACCATGAATGAGCGCTCTTACCGAGATAGTAAGCCGCGACTGAAACTTTGTGTCCCTCAGGACAGTCCATCATAGCAAACAGTTTCTCGAAATGCTCAAGCCAGTGAATGATATCCGCCAATTCAGATGAACCCTCAAAAGTAGGTGGTCTTTGGCGAGAGATGTCGCCAATGATACTGCTCACACCCCTCTCTTGCCTCTGAGGTGGTGGCGGAGGAGCCTGTTGATTCTGAGTAGCTGAGTTATGCATCGTTTCCATCAGTTGTGTCATCTGAGTCATTTGGGCCATCATGCCCTGCATAAAAGCGAGTGGATGAACCCGAACACCTTATGAATGAGCTTTGTCTCGAGTACGACTCCCTGATAGTGAATGATTACGCCCAGGTGAATGAGTGGAAGCAACACTTCTCGATGAATAAGCATTATTCCTAGCATACGCATGTGTATTCACACGAGCTCTCGGGTTTCGGCCCGCACCGCGGCCTCTTCCCCTGCATCCTCTGCCAGCTCTTTCCATTCTGAAGTGGGAAAGTCACTAAATGATTATATATATCGCATGAATATCACATTATGATTACGTTATGAAATGATGAAAATGAGCATACGCGCCCAAACACAAAGATTACATGAATGATCAATTGGGGTGACGTGATTATCTGATGAAATTCTTGAAATGATTATATTGAACAAGTTAACAAGATTAATTATATGATCCTCAAGATCAACAACTGAGTGATGAAATGAATTGAGTGATTAATGAGTTAACATGATCAACATGATTAAAATGAAAATGATAAATGAAGAAATCTTACTATTCTTTAGTCTGAATGGCTCGGCTCTTGCACAGGTCACACGTGACGTGAAAGTATAATGATACTAGTCTGATGAACGATGATTTCAAATGAGACATGATTCGTAAGGTAGTATTCAAAACCATGCTCCGATACCAACTCTGTAACACCCCAAACTAGGCAGATATTACAGTGCCGTGGACCCCCAACTGGGACCCACCAGGCGAGTGAAAATGAATGAAATACACAGGGTAAATGTAGTACCGAACCACATTACATCATTAATTACTCCGATGAGGAGTTTCATATAACACCCAAGATAATACAGAATACATGTATATTTTATATGGAGATAAAACATACGACACTGAATAAAATGAGTATTCAAACGGAAATCTGCAGCGGAAATAAAATAAACAAAACACGAGTGAATGAAAAGGACTGGGTCCCCCTACTAGTATCACGGGGACTCCTCGCCGTCAACGTTATCTTCCCGTGCCTTAGCCTTGCCATGACCTGAAAAACAAAATCCCCCAACGGGGTCAGTTACACAGAACAACAATCCTCAAGAGTTGAACAAACACAATTATATATGCTGTATAAACCACAAGTTCGATCAAAAATCTCAAACCGTCGAACACATACGATCAAAAGTGAATCGGTCAGATTATAACCCAAATCCTGTTGAAAACATACGCAATCAAACATGCTGTATGAATCAACTAACGGTACGGCTCAAAAGGTGGCGCCACACTACGCCTGGGATGGAAATGTGTCCGTGCACAAGCCACCATCGAGTATCGATCGAATACACGTGTGGTCTTGTACATAATCAGTCTCACGAAGTGATCTTCTCGTGTGCACAGTCCAATGTGAGGCCAACAACCAACACACGACTTAATATGTGCCCGACATGAAAATCCTACACATACCAACCGGCACGCCAGTATGACCCGGAATGCCACGAGATAACAAAAGTGACATCGAAATCAATAATGACTCACCGAGATGAAATGACAGTGAAATGAATGGTAGCTTAATGAAATGATTGGAACCGTCGTTCCTTGTGACTGAAGTGATTAATTGACAATTACAAGTCTCAATACGGTTAATACATTATGAATGAACTATAATTATGAATGAACAACAACGAAAGGAATGAATATCCTTTTAACCGAGTAAGAATTGACTTACACAACGCCGATGAAGAATGTCCTTCCACGAACAACGTCCTAAATGAGATGTCGGTCGCTTGAACAACCTTGAATAACACAATTACCAATAATCCGGTTCAACACACGAATCAAACACGAGTATAACTAACTCAAAACGTCGATACGACTAAACCAAGTTCATTGGGGCATTATATCGAACACGTTGTGGCCAATCTTCGATTGTTTACAACCAAACCTCAATAATAACAATATCAAATCCCCAAGAAGTATTTCAAACCAACAAAACATCTTCAATACGATCAATAATCCAATATGAATATCCAAAATCGTGATTTCAAACAACAATTAATCGAAAACCCCTAAATCCAACTCAATATTCAAAGTGTTCTTGAATAACCTTTCAATAATCTGATGAATATTCATACATACTCATAATCATATGTATATATCTTCATACAACATGATTATAACGTCCAAAACATCATATCTCAACACAAATCGAAATCCAAGAGGTTTGAGAATATTACCTTTGAAGATCCAAACACGCTGATTCGATGAACACGCGTTAGATCGACGATCCGAGTTTCACAACCGAATGAAAATGATGAAAAATCGAGTATTCAAGTGATTGATGATGAAAATTTCTCCCAAAAACCCTCTCTCTCGGAAGTAGGATGAAGAAATGAGTTTTTCTTCTCAAAAAACGAAATTATAGTGCAGCCTGCACTGTGTGCCGTGGCCCGGCCGAGTGTGCCGCGGCACAGGGCCAAAATATGCCCCCAGTGCTTGGCAGTGTGCCGCGGCCCGGCCGAGTGTGCCGCGGCAGTGACTCGTCAGTGTGCCGCGGCCCTGCCGGCAGGAGCCGCGGCCCCCGGTACAGGCGGGTCGGCCAAAACTGCAACATGTGTGTGTCTTAGCTATTTCGACCATAAATCCCTTGTACGGACTCCGATTGACTCATCGTATAAACCATTGGAAAGCTAACTTTATGCTCTACAATATTGAAAAGATCAGAATTTTTGGAGTTTCCAAAAATTAATGGTGATTTTACAAAATCGAACTCATACGTGGAAAAGTCGCTTAAGAACACGGAACTCAACAGAACGACACCGAGACGAACTCGGATGACAAAAAGTGTAGAATTAATCATTCTCGGAATGACGAAAAGGTAACAATAGAGTCGCTAAGATGGACTTCTGCCGAAAAATAAAATTACCGAATGAAATTACTGAATGATAATGACTAAATTACAACCGGGTATTACAAGCTTGATGTTCGGGCCCATTATTTGACACCTGTGACAAGATAGAGCATAGGCGATCACGTCCTTTTGCAGGGTAGGCTAGAAAAAGCCTTGCCTGGTCGTCTTGTGGATGAGGGCTCACACTCCCGCGTGATTTCCACAGATCCCTTCATGGATTTCAGCTAAAACAAGTCGGCCTTTCTCCGGCGTAATGCACTTGAGTAGAGGAAGGCTGAAAGCTCGTTTGTAAAGTCGGTCGTCCAAGAGGGTGTATCTGGTTGCTCGGAGCTGAAGCTGGCGAGCCTTGACCCGATTTGTGGGGACCATTCCGTCCTTCAAGTATTTAATGAACGGAGTCATCCAGTTCTCTTCGGCGATGGCAACTGCGACGACCAAGCTTTTGTCGATCGCCGATCTTGCCAATTTAGTGATTTGGATGTTAGAGAAATCCGCTGCCCCACCCGACGATGCGAGTTTGGATAGGGCATCGGCCTAGGAGTTGTGCCCTCTTGGGATTTGCTCGATCAGCACTTCTTTGAAATTTGTGCACATTTCGGCGACCAACTCTTGGTATTTGATCATTTGTTCACCGCGCGCCTCATATTCTCCCTTGACTTGGTTGACGACCAAGAGGGAGTCCATGAAGATGTGAAGGTGACGAACGCCCACGACGAGTGCTAGATCGAGCCCGCCTACTAAGGCTTCGTACTCAGCTTCATTGTTGGTCGCTCGGAAATCGAAACGCACAGCATTTGTGAAACTATGACCGTCGGGGCTGATGAGGACAATCCCTGCCCCTGCCCACGAGCTGGTCGACGAGCCATCTACAAACAGTTTCCAAGCGGGACGGCCGACTTGGGTTGGGCTAGGCAGGAAAGTTAATTCCAAATCCACCAACGCCTAGCCCTTGATCGTCGTGCGAGGAGCATACGTGACACCTTATTGGGCGATCTCTAGTGACCACTTGAGGAGTCGCCCGTTGGTGTCTGGCCGATGCAGAACTTGCTTTAGAGGGAGAGTCGTCAGAACCTCCACTTGGTGTTCGAAGAAATAGGCTCTCAGCTTGCGAACACTCATGACAAGTGCGTAGGCGAGCTTCTCTAGAGGCATGTAACGTGTCTCCACGTCGTGTAGCGCTTGACTAACGAAGTAGATCAGCAAATGGGTTTGTCCCTCTGCTCGCACTAATACTGCGCTTAGCGCGACCTCCGAGGCTGCCAGGTAAAGGAACAGCTTCTCGCTGGGGATCAGTTTTGCCAAAATTTGGGGGTTGGAAAGATACTCCTTGATTTTGGCGAACACCATTTGACTTTCTTTCGTCCACGCAAATTTTTTATTCTTTATGGTGGCGAAGAAAGGCTTGCTTTTGTCTCCGATGTTGACTCAAAAAGTATTTTGATGATAATTTCATTCAAAAAATTTAATAAAATCAATCTAAGCACATTATGATATTGAAAGAGCAAAAAGGTCTTAGCGCACGCCACCTATACCAGAGTAGCGCATGCTATCGACGAAAATATATACAGCCTAGTCAGTTAGCTATAGTCCAGTGAAGTTACCTGATGGATAGCGTACGCCAGACCTTCAACATTTGCGCACGCTAAATTACTACAGTTAGCGCACGCTATTCAACAATATTAATGCACGCTATCGCATCATTCAGTCAGAGGATAGTAAGGTCTGGAAAGAAAAAGGAAACGGACTTGCGCACGCTACGGACAACTATTTACGTACGCTAATACAAGAACTTAGCACACATTATTCTTCATTACTTGTGCATGCTACCGGATATCATGGTTAGTAGTCTAGTAGCTACTGGACTCAATATGAGAAGGGCTTTACGTACGCTACACAGGGTAACATACGTAACTGAAGAAAACATTTAGCGCACGCAACGATATATACATTAGTGCATGCTAAATCAGTCCGTTGGAGTTTCTACCATTGGAAAAGCAGGAGTCAATGAAGATCCGTGATATCTGGAAAAGCTGGAATTAATTAATACTAGCGCACGCTAAGTTCAAATTTAGCCGTTGGACAAAGAAATGTTGGGGAGACAAACCAACACTTTCAAAGTCAAGATTGAAGACCTGTTGACCAACCGATAACGCACGCTACGAGTACATGACTAGCGCACGCTAGCCATATTATTTTACCGTTGGAACAGTTTTGTGACCGTTCAGAAAAGCCAACTCAGAATCGATTACGCACACTAGAAGGCATTATTAGCGCACACTAATAATACGATTTTCAGTATTTGAAGAATGGCTTTCACCTATAAATACCCATAGGACTTGGGTATCATTCACCCAACTTCAAGCATACAAGCATACAAGCATACAAGCAATCAAAGCATACTTGATCTCAGTTTCATATCTTTTATTGCATTTTAAGTTGTGAGAAGAGAGATACAAAGAGTGATATACCTTGTAATATTTATTATACTTTGTATTCTTTCATTTGATTGTAAGTGTTGCATCACTTACACTTGAGCGTAAGAGAAACGAATCAAGAGTCACTAATCCAGTGTTATTAGGATCTTTGATCCGGCATTTTTAGGATTATACTCCCATATTTGTATAGTGAGGATTATCTAGTTCCTATATAACACTAGATATACAAAAGTTTATATTGAGAGAGGTTGAGCTTGGACCGATAGAAGACAAGCGATTGTAACGGTTGTGTACTCGTACCGATCGAAGACGAGTCAAGTTTGTGGTTGTTCGTGAGCCAATAGAAAAGGAAGTTGGAGAGAGGACGTAGGCAAGTTGTCGAACCTCTATAAATCTTTGAGTCTTTATTTTCCGCACTATTTTTCATTTATTCACAAGAAATTTCGTTATTCCGCATTACCACTATTCAACCCCCCTTCTAGTGGTAAATTTATCTCTTCAGTTGGTATCGGAGCGGGTCTCTTTTTAAAGGTTTAACCACCTAAGGGAAAAAGATCCGAAAATGGCACTTCTTGGCCAAATCAAAGGAAATGCTCTCAACCGTCCTCCCTTCTTCGACGGTTCCAATTTCTTGACATGGAAAAAGAAAATGGCTATCTTCGTTCAAGCCTATGATATTGAAATTTGTAAAGTTATTTCTCTCGGTCCGAAGCTTGCAAAGAAGGAGGATGGATCGTTGAAAAAGTTCGACGAATTCAATGACGAGGATTGGAGAAACACTCACATCAACTCCCGTGCTACCCAACTTCTATATTGCGCCCTGAATCCCGAAGAACTCAATAGGATATCGTCCTACGAAAGCGCAAAGGAAATTTGAGAAATTCTCGAAGTCACTCATGAGGGAACCACCCAAGTCAAGGAGACCAAAATCAACATGCTACTTCATGACTACGAACTTTTCTCCATGAAAGACGAGGAAACGATCACAAATATGTTGGATCGATTTTCGCCTATAACCAATGGACTTGCATCTTTAAGAAAGCCTATATCGAGCAGCGACAAAGACAAGAAAATTCTTCGCTCGTTGCCACGAGAATGGGATGCCACGGTCACCGCAATCATGGAGTCCAAAGATCTCAACAAGCTCGAGTTTAGTGCCCTCATCGGGTCACTCATCAATTATGAGATCGTTCTCAAGTCAAGAAGCACCAAACCAAAGCCTCTTGAAAGAGTAGTCGCATTCAATGTTGATAGCGATGTTGAGGAAGATGTTCCCGAAGATGAAGACGACGAGGAACTTGCTCTCTACGCCAAGAACTTTAGAAGGTATAAAAGCCTAATTCAAAAGAGGCGAAGTTTTCTTGGTCAGGATGGCAAGCCGGAGCAAAAGAAGAGTAGCTATACTCCTATAAAGAAGTTCGACAATAATTGTCGGAAATGTGGTCAAGCCGGTCACTATGCCAAAGAATGCCGAGGATCCTCTTCAAAGCCTCAAATGGAAAGATTCAAAAAGAAGGAGGTCTTCATCGCTTCTTAGAGTGATGACGAGGAGGAGATTGAAAGATCTCTAGACGCGAATCTCGCATTCATGGTATTCGACTCCGAAATCAATATCGAGGTAAGCTCTAAACTCAATGATGACGAATATAACTCTTTTGATTTTTGCGATTCACAAGAAGTTCATCATGACGATGAGTTATTAAGTGCTTTTGAATCCTTGAACACGGAGTATGACGAGATGGTTAAATTAAATATATCTTTAAAGAGAAAAATAAAATCTCTAGAACTCGAAAATTCCTCTCTTCAAAACAAAGGCAAGACTATTGAGATCGACCATACCTTATGCCTTGAAAAGGAAAATGTTTTGAAAATTGAGTTGACGAAAACTCAAAAGGAGCTAAAATATATTTTGAACAAATTTACTCTCGGAAACGAGAAATTCGAAAGGATTCTATCTATTCAAAAATCGCCCTTGCTAAAACACGGTCTTAGTTTCGATCCGTTTAAAAGGGAACAATCCCTTATCAACCTTGACAAAATAAAGAAAACCGAAACCAAGAACTCAAAAGATCCTTCCAAACGAGTTCATGATGTTAATGTTCGTTCAAAGTTGAGAACCATCAAAGTTAAACAAATATGGGTTCCTAAAGGGACAATTGTTCCAAATGCTATAAGCATAGTTAACTTTGGAGGACCCAAACGGGCTTGGGTACCGAAACAACCGAGAAATTCTATTGTTTTAGGTACCGGCACCAATGAAAAGCAAGTGGTACATTGATAGCGGATGCTCAAGGCACATGTGCGGCTCCGAGGACTTATTTGAAGACCTCGAATATCAAGAACAAGGACATGTGACCTTTGGGAATAATCAAAAGGGAAAAATCAAAGGCATCGGTAAAGTCGGTAAGGAACTTTCTCCCTCTATCAACAAAGTATTGTTTGTTGAAGGTTTGCATCATAATCTTCTTAGCGTTTCGCAACTTTGCGATGAAGGTTTTAAAATTCTATTTGAGCAAACACATTGCACGGCATTTAGAAATAATAAAATTGCATTCATTGGTTTGAGATGTGGAAACATCTATATTGTTGATCTTAATGATAAAAGTTCATTCAATGAAAAATGTCTTATTACTTTGGATGATAATGCATATTTATGGCATCGAAAATTGGGGCATACTTATTTACCTATCATTTCTATTTTATCTAGACACGACCTTGTTCGTGGATTGCCCAAACTCAAGTTTGATAGAAAGCATTTGTGTGAATCATGCATAAAAGGGAAACACACCCGAGAATCTTTTAAACCAAAATTCGAGGTTTCCACTAGTCGCGTTCTTGAACTTGTGCATATGGATTTGATTGGACCATCTAGACATGTTAGTTTAAATGGCAAGCTTTACACTTTGGTTATTGTTGATGATTTCTCTCGATTTACTTGGGTTAGATTTTTAGCGCATAAGGATGCTGCATTTTCCGAGTTTTCTAAATAGTGTCGTTTGGTATCAAATGAGAAAAATCTCTCCATAACTTCTATTCGCACCGATCACGGAGGTGAATTTGATTGCACTCCGTTTGAACTTTTATGTGACAAATATGGGATTAATCATAATTTTTCGGCTCCTAGAACGCCTCAACAAAATGGAGTTGTTGAAAGGAAAAACCGATATTTGGAAGAAATGTCGAGGACTATGCTTAATGAATACTCTCTTCCACGATACTTTTGGGCCGAAGCAATTTTTACGGCATGCTATGTGATTAACCGGGTTCATGTTCGTAGAACTCATCTTAAGACCCCGTATGAATTATGGAAGGGCAAAAAGCCCAATACTGCTTATTTTCATCCTTCTGGTTGCAATGTATTTATTTTAAACAATGGTAAGGATAACTTGGGCAAGTTTGATGCTAAATCCGACTCCGGAATATTTCTTGGTTATTGTACAAATAGCAAAGCATACCGCGTTTATAATATTAGAACGAATAAAGTTGAAGAGTCCATACATGTTAAATTCAATGATATGATCTCACCCCCGAGAAAGGTAGAATACTTTGATGATGCAGGCACTTTTCCGGATCCCTCACCCGAAGTGAAGAAAATTTCGGAAATCGAAACGAACAAAATTGTTGATTTACCAAAAGATTGGAGGCACATCAAAGACCATCCAAAGGATCTCGTGATTGAAAATATTGAAGATGGTGTTCAAACCGAAGGAGAACCACCGAATTTATGGCTCATTGTGCTTTTGTATCCGAAATAGTTCCCAAGAATATATCCGAAGCTCTCGATGATGAAAGTTGGGTGATGGCAATGCAAGAGGAACTTGCGCAATTCATGCACAATAATGTATGGAATTTAGTTCCCGCTCCTAAAGATAAAACAATTATCGGAACTAAATGGGTGCATAAAATTAAGAGTGACGAAGACGGTTATCCAATTCGAAATAAATCTCGTTTGGTCGCTCAAGGGTATAATCAAGATGAAGGTCTTGATTATGAAGAAAGTTTTGCTCCCATGGCTCGACTCGAAGCCATCCGCTTGTTATGTGCATTTGCCGCCCACAAAAAGATCAAACTATTTCAAATGGATGTGAAAAGTGCATTCTTGAATGGCTATATTCAAGAAGAAGTCTACGTCAAGCAACCTCCCGGTTTTGAAGATCATAGATTTCCGGATCATGTCTACAAGCTCAACAAGGCACTCTACGGGTTGAAGCAATCACCCCGAGCATGGTATGATCGCTTAAGTCAATTTTTAATTGCAAATGACTATAAAAGAGGCAAAGTCGATAATACCTTGTTTGTGAAAATATTGAATGATGATATACTTGTTTGCCAAATCTACGTTGATGACATTGTATTTGGAGCTACTAATGAATCTTTGTGCCAAGATTTCTCTAACCTTATGAAAGGAGAGTTCGAGATGAGTATGATGGGAGAATTAACATTCTTCCTTGGGCTTCAAATCAAGCAATGCGAAGATGGAATCTTTATCCATCAAACGAAGTACTCAAACGATCTCCTAAAGAAATTCAAAATGGAAAGTAGCAAGGTGATCTCTACGCCAATGTCTTCATCATTAAAGCTTGAAAAAGATGAAAATGGCAAATCCGTAGATCAAAAATTATATCGAGGTATGATCGGATTTTTGTTACATTTGACTGCATCTAGGACACACATAATTTTTGCTACATGTCTATGTGCTCGATTCCAAGCTAATCCCAAGGAATCACATTTAATTGCTTGTAAACGCATTTTTCGTTACTTAAAAGGGACTATCGGACTAGGTCTATGGTACCCTTCTTGCTTGGATTTTAATTTAATTGCATATAGTGATGCCGATTTCGGCGGATGTAAAATTCACAAAAAGAGTACTAGTGGTACATGTCATTTTATTAGATCATGTTTAATATCTTGGGGAAGTAAAAAGTAAACCAGTGTATCATTGTCTGCAGCTGAGGCCGAATATGTTGCTGCAGGGAGCGCCTGTGCTCAGGTGTTATGGATTAAAAATCAACTCCGCGACTACGGCATATATTTTGAAAATACCCCTATTCTATGTGATAACACTAGTGCGATTAATCTGAGTAAAAATCCTATGTTGCATAGTAGAACTAAGCATATATACATTAGACATCACTTTCTACGTGATCATGTGCAGAAAAAAGATATCTGTTTAATTTTTGTCGTGACGAAGGACCAACTTGCTGATATTTTTACAAAACCTCTTCCCGAAGAATCATTTAATTCTATTCGTTTACAACTTGGTATGGGACATGTAGACAATTTTTGAAATAAGTTTTCTACTCAAGAAATCAATATCCTTGGTTCGCTTCATTCGCTAGCGCGCGCCAGCTTCATTTTTTTTAACGCGCGCTAACCCTTGTTATCGATAGCGTACGCTAATCGTCTCTGCCTTGCGTACGCTAATTAAAACCTTTCGTATTCCAAATCAGCTACTGGACAGTCCAGTAAGCTTCCTATTTTTACTTAACATACGCTAACTTTATGTTTCTAGTATACGCTAATTAAAAACTCAGTTGACTATATAAACTCCGTACGACCCAGAAACACTATCATCCTTTCTTAACGTACGCAATCGCAAGAAAACCCCTTTCAGCAAAAAACCCTAGCCGCAAAATCCGAACCATTATCTTCCGATTTCTCCCTCAAATCTTGAAACTTCTTCAGAATCATTTCTAGCAAGGGACGCAAAACCATGGAAAAATCCTACAAACGCTCTAGCAACACCGAATACGACGCGACATCGCATCGAAGGTGTTCTTCGATATTCTTCCTTAGGAGAATCTTACCGACTGCTACTTCTTTAATTTCAGTAGTCTTGAACGAGCAAAGGTCAGTATTCGTGAGTTCTTTGAAGCTTTAGGGATAGCCCGGTTTGTTGAATGCAAAGAAATCGTTTACCCTTCTTGTGTCCGCGAATTTTATGCCAATTTGCACTTGGGTGACGGTGATGGTGGTCTTGTTCTGGGTAGTCTGGTGAGAGGAACAGTGGTGAAGATTTCCTCGGAAATACTTCACGAATTATTTGGGTTATCGAAGGATGGTTATGATTGCTGTGGAAAATCTATTGCCGAAGAGTCTCTTGTGTCCGAGAGAGATGTCGCTGACCTTCTATGCTCGAAAACGGTCATCGAGGTTACGGATGACTAAAGTTAATACCCAACACAAGCTAGTAGGCGTCGATAAAAATGTGGTGTATCGTGTGTTGAAGAACGACAGGGTGGACTTTACCGGTATTGTGCTGAACTGGATGAAGGCGAAAGGGGACTCATTTCACTCAAAGCATTACATGTCTAGGACGCGGAAGTCGGGGCTGACTTTTGGCTCTATTCTCATGGTGATATTCTGACACTTTCATGTGGACTTGTCTAGTGAGGCACCCATTCCGGTGTCTCGAGGACACGAAATAAGTGACCTCACCCTCAAAGCTATGCATTATGTTGAAACATACAATAGAGGTTGGGTGTTGTTTCCGTATCTTCGAGAAGATGATCAAGTACCGAAGAGAACGCGAATGCCAACACCGGTCGAATGTGTGACGCACCAAGGACCCCACACGCTTCGGGAGATGCAAACTGCAAAATTTGTTCGCCACCCGAAGATGAAAGGGAAGCGACTAATGCGAGACGCTGTCACGGAGAAAGAAGAGAGTGATCTTTGCGCTCGGATGCGGAGCATCGAGACCTATCAAATGGAAATTCGAGAGGATGTTCCGTCTCTTCGCTCAGAAGTCGGGTCTCTTCGTTTGGAAGTCGGGGAAGTTCGCGGGCTGATCTCTGATTTCATTCGATACACACATCCGTCGTTCCCATTCCCATCCTACTCTTCCGATCCAGCACCTTAGAATCTAGGAATTTGAGGCTTGATTGTAGAAACTTGTCATTCGAATGGTTTTTATGTTTCATGTCTTGAAATTTTATGTATTGCTTGAACTTTGTCTTAATGGAATTTTGCATTTCGCTTCATTTGGTATTTGTTGTTTACGTGTATTGTTGTTTACGTGATTTCGTTTTGGACATTTTGTTGGTATTATTTGTTAAAAATGCAACAATTTAGGGGGAGTTCCTTTTTGTTTATGTCAAAAAGGGGGAGAATACTCCAAAAACCGAGTCGCACTAATATATCGAACAAGTTACCTTGATTCGAAACTTTTTAAAATGTTTTTGCAGGTATAAATTAAATGTTTTGACATCATCAAGAAGGGGGAGATTGTTGACTCAAAAAGTATTTTGATGATAATTTCATTCAAAACATTTAATAAAATCAATCTCAGCACGTTGTGATATTGAAAGAGCAAAAAGGTCTTAGCGCACGCTACCTATACCAGAGTAGCGCACGCTATCGAGGAAAATATATACAGCCTAGTCAGTTAGCTACAGTCCAGTGAAGTTACCTGATGGATAGCGCACGCAAGATCTTCAACATTTGCGCACGCTAAATTACTACAGTTAGCACACGCTATTCAACAATATTAACGCACGCTATCGCATCATTCAGTCAGAGGACAGTAAGGTCTGGAAAGAAAAAGAAAACGGACTTGCGCACGCTACGGACAACTATTTACGTACGGTAATACAAGGACTTAGTTCACGTTATTCTTCATTACTTGCGCATGCTACCGGATATCATGGTTAGTAGTCCAGTAGCTACTGGACTCAAGATGAGAAGGGCTTTACGTACGCTACACAGGGTAACATACGTAACTGAAGAAAACATTTAACGCATGCTACGATATATACATTAGCGCACGCTAAATCAGTCAACAGCTTACCGTTGGAGTTTCTACCGTTGGAAAAGCAGGAGTCAATGAAGATCCGTGAAATCTGGAAAAGCTGGAATTAATTAATACTAGCGCACGTTATGCGTGATTGCTAGCGCACGCTAAGTTCAAATTTAGCCGTTGGACAAAGAAACGTTGGGGAGACAAACCAACACTTTCAAAGTCAAGATTGAAGACCTGTTGACCAACCGATAACGCACGCTTCGAGTATATGACTAGCACATGCTAGCCATATTATTTTACCATTGGAACAGTTTTGTGACCGTTCAGAAAAGCCAAGTTAGAATCGATTACGCACGCTAGAAGGCATTATTAGCGCATGCTAATAATACGATTTTCAGTATTTGAAGAATGACTTTCACCTATAAATATCCATAGGACTTGGGTATCATTCACACAACTTCAAGCATACAAACAATCAAAGCATACTTGAGCTCAGTTTCATATCTTTTATTGCATTTTAAGTTGTGAGAAGAGAGATACAAAGAGTGATATACCTTGTAATATTTATTATACTTTGTATTCTTTCATTTGATTGTAAGTGTTGCATCACTTACACTTGAGCGTAAGAGAAACGAATCAAGAGTCACTAATCCGGTGTTATTAGGATCTTTGATCCGGCATTGTTAGGATTATACACCCATATTCGTATAGTGAGGATTATCTAGTTCCTATAGAACACTAGATATACAAAAGTTTATATTGAGAGAGGTTGAGCTTGGACCGATAGAAGACAAGCGATTGTAACGGTTGTGTACTCGGACCGATCGAAGACGAGTAAAGTTTGTGGTTGTTCTTGAGCCAATAGAAAAGGAAGTCGGAGAGAGGACGTAGGCAAGTTGCCGAACCTCTATAAATCTTTGAGTCTTTATTTTCCGCACTATTTTTCATTTACTCGCAAGAAATTTCGTTATTCCGCATTACCACTATTCAACCCCCCCTTCTAGTGGTAAATTTATCTCTTCATCCGAGCCACAAAATGAAAGTATTAAGGGCTACCAAACACCCCGTGAGGTGTTTCACCTGCTTGACATTCCGTGGTTCTTGCATGTCGAGGATCGCCTTGATCTTGGTGGGGTTCGCTTCGATCCCCCTTTGGCTCACGATGTGCCCCAGGAATTTTCCGAAGCTTACTCCAAAGTTGCATTTCTTGGGGTTTAGCTTCATGTTGAAATTTTCGAGGATGGCGAACGTCTCGACGAGGTCTTTGAGGTGATTTTCCTTTTTGAGGATTTTGACCACAATGTCGTCAATGTATACCTCCATGGTTTTGCCTATTTGATCGGCGAACATCCCATTGACTAGGCGTTGGTAGGTCGCCCCCGCATTTTTCATACCGAACGGCATTCGGATCTAAAAGAACACGTCTTTTTCCACGTGGAATAATGTGTGTTTTATGTCTTTTTCCGCCAGGGATTTGATGGTATCTGGCGAAGGCGTCCATAAACGATATCATTTCGCAACCTACCATGCTATCGACCAAGTGGTCAATGTGAGGCATTAGAAAGTGATCTTTCAGATAAGCCGCGTTGAGGTCAGTGCAATCGATGCATAACCTCTAGAAGTCGCTCGCCTTTTTGATGAGCACCGCATTGGCCACCCACTGTGGCTCGTCGGTAGATACCCCGATTAGTTTATTGTCAAGCAGCTTCTTAACTTCTGCATCTAGCGCAGCATATTTTTCTGGACCGAATTTCCTACGTTTCTGGTGAACAGGCTACCTTGCCGAGTCGATCTTCAGATAGTGGCAAGCATATTCAGGATTGATGCCAACCATATATTGATGCGACCAAGCATAGATTCCGATGTTCTTTCATAGTAAACTGATCAGATTGTCTTTCAGCTCGGGATCGATGCTCGAGACAATCTGTACTTCCCGCTCCAGGCGAGCCGAATCGATTGTTATACTTTCCAACTCTTCGGTGGGGACGGTCGCATCTCGTTTGGAACGATCGCTGGACTCGATCCTTAGATCAACATCAAGGCTTGGCTCGAAACCGATCCTCGGTTCGATGTCGTCCAACGATCGATGTGATATGCCGTCTTCAGAGTTGGGCTGGTATGAGGTGCTTAGCTCGTCGATCTCCATTGGTTGGTTATCGATCGTCCCAGTGTTACAAACAGGGCAAGAAACGTTTAAAGGAAAAGCTACAACACAAGAGTAGTTCAAACACTTCTTCGCCATTAGCTGGTCTCCTTTTGCAGTACCGACTATCCCTTCGGTAGTGGGGAACTTGATACAATAAAAGAAAGAGGAGGCAACCGCCTCAAAGGTTTCTAAAAGGGGCAACCTAGGAACCCATTATAGATGCTGGGCATGTCTATGTGTTAGATTGGTACCACCACTAGAAGAGGAATTGAATAGTGCAGATAAGAGTTTTGAACTCTTTTTGTGCGGAAGCTAAAATATTGGAGTAAGTAAAATGCGGAAAAGAAAGAACACAAGAAATTGTTCGAGAGGTTCGGATATTAACGAAGCCTACGTCCCCTACCTAGTTTTATCGACTAGGACTTTTCTTAGAAACATAGAATGCATTTTCTAATTTAGTGCCAACTCTTACAATTTCTTGATTTCCGGGCTCAAGAACAACCTCACTAAAACTCTTTTTTTTTTCTGGGTACAAGATAACCTTTACAGTAAAACAAATGCGAGTAGGAACTCGACTTTACACGATATATCGCTCTTTGATACAAGAATGTAGATTAGAAATAATAGAGCAAATCTTCTCGTATCACAATATAGAATATGTATAACTCTCGAAATATTTGCTTGGAATAGCTTGAGTATGCTTGTAAGCTCAGATAACTTGTGTGATTTCCAAATCCTTGAAGTGTGCTATTTATAGCCTTCATGAGCTGAATTTCCCGTTGGAACAGTTGCACAGCTTACGTACGTTATGCAGCTTGGATTACGTATGTTATGTCTTCTACGCACATTATATAGCTTGTGTAGCGGCCGTAACGAACTGTGAGAATTAGTCTAGTGACATCCGATAAAATCCATTACGTACGTTACGCAAGATAGGCTTACGTACGTTAACTTCCAGTCAGAGATCCGTTGAAAGTGAAGACTTGTTGTAACGGCTAATGACTTTTTGCAACGGGCAGAATGTTCAAACGTTACATACGTTATATTGAGTGAGTTACGTACGTTACCTGTATAAAATTTCATGCAAAACCTGTGAGTGTTACGTACGTTATAGAAGGTTTGTTTACGTACGTTAAATGAAGGAAAAATATGTTAAGTAAATTTTGGTTAAATAACGCATCATCAAAATGTATAAAATGATTTAAAAAATATTGTTCCAACAATCTCCCCCTTTTTGATGATGACAAAATTTATGTGTGGGAGTTTTTGAAAGATAAAAATTTAAGAAACTCTCCCCCTGAGTAAGACTCCCCCTGAATCGAACAAGGGTTATTTAAAAAACGAGACATATTTTTCTTCCCCTTTTTGTCATTAACAAAAAGTCGAGAGATCCTGTAAAAGCCAGTGAAACACAAAATAGTCAACAAATTTCAAGACAACAAATTTCAAGACAACAAATAATCACGAATAATAATACATAGGAATAGAGATAGTCAAAACACCAAACACATTCATTAGAAAATAAAGAGAGTAATAGTTTATGACAGCAAATATGCATGGAATGTTTGGTCTAACAAATGGAAACATCATCATAGGAAAGAGAAAACTCTAATCAAGGTTCGCTTCCGGAGGTGTCGGAGGGATTCCGAAATGAGTGCAAATGCTTTTGACCATAATTTTTATCTCACTCATCTCTTTCTCTAATTTATCCATTCGAGCGACCATCTGGGATGAGGATCTTTCTTGTCGCGGGCGAGAAGGACCAGGCTGAGATGAAGGACGAGGCCGAGTATGAGCAATCCCTCGAGACGTGATCCTCTCCTCCGGTCTCGGAAGGACACCACCATCAACTAGGCGATCGTCATCCTTGATGTACGCAAAGTAGATCCACCCACGGTTTCTCGTACGGAGATACCTCATGGTTCGAATGGTCCCTTCGGTAACTAGGCTCCCCCTCGGGATGGAAACCCCATGAAGCCCTATGAGATCGACTCCAGCATTCTCGAATATTTTAGTCAAAATTGATCCAAACGGCATTCCTGATTTCCTTTGTCGATCAACCTTGGCATATCTCTTTTTGTGGAAGATTTGTCATTTTTCCACAAACCACTTGAGCACGATGGAAGCAAAATTAACCTGATGATCCTTCCAGACATGATAAATGATTTCCATGTCTATGTTTACCAAACGATGCTGAGCTTTCACTTTAGGCATGAGACAACGAGTGATAGCATCGTGAAGCAGATGAATATTTATCCCGAAATCATTATTTTCAAAACATCCCGAATGAACATCAATTACGGCTTTGTCCATCAAGAAATCATGGACCTTAGACTCATGAATTCCATGATTTTCATCGCTGTAAAGAGAATAGTCAATAACTTCATCAGGAGTGGCAAATTCTCCTTTACAACGAAATCCCTCGTTAGGGAGACCAAAGAGTTCGGATAATTTAGCAGCATCGACTGAAATTGGTTTACCACGGACTAGCGAGTTAACTACGGCTAAATTGTCATAATCATAAGTCACGAAAAAATTCGCGTAAAATTCTTTTATGCAATCCACAAAAACAGGTCGGGCGAGACTAACAAAACGGTTAATACCGAGCATGTCGAAAAATTCTTCGATTCCAATACCGATAGAATTCAGAGATTCAAAATTGAAGTGATGGCTTGGAGTTACCTCTTCATCGATAAACACTTCGTTGAAGATTTTGGAAGCTTGAGCATTTCGAAAGGTAGGTTCTCCTGAAGGCGAGGAAGCTGATTGAGAGGTCTCGCCTCTACGTTTCTTGTTGATTCTGGACGCCATTGTTGAAGATGAACGGAGGTTATGGGAGTGTGGTCGGATTTTGTGAGTAGAAGTATCGAGTTCGTCGTAGCTAATTTAGGAAGAAATGAAAAGGGAACTGTCGAATTGGGTATTTAAGTAGCAGGGTAAATAGCTGATTACGTATGTTATACCGTTTCGGTAACGTACGTAGCGAAAAATCCCAAATTCCCTGTACTAAAACCTGCATATCGTTACATACATATCCTAAACACCTGTTACGTACGTAAGGACCTATGACGTACGCAATAAACCTGCCTTAATGTCCGTAAGCATAACCAAACGAGCAGTGTTTTCCTTTCGATGATGTCCTAATTTTAATGACCATTTAATGTAACTATGATGAATATGCAACAATTAAAAATGATCAACATGTCCCATTCCTAAGTTTATGCATATAAAATTGAAAGCTTCTTTGGGTAATGGTTTTGTAAAAATATCCGCCAATTGTTCATTAGTACCAACAAATTGGAGACGTACATTCCCGTTTTGGACATGGTAACGAATAAAATGGTGACGAATTTCTATATGTTTTGTCCTGCTATGCAGAATGGGATTTTTGCTTAAATTAATGGCACTTGTATTGTCACAAAAAATAGGAGTATTTTTAAGCTCAATGCCATAATCGATTAATTGATTTTTGATCCAAAGGACTTGTGCACATGCACTTCCCGCAGCCACATATTCTGCTTCAGCTGTGGAAGTAGCGACACTAGTCTGTTTCTTACTCCCCCATGAAATCAATCATGAACTCATGAAATGACAAGTTCCGGTGGTGCTTTTTCTATCAATTTTACATCCACCGAAATCGGCATCACTATATGCAAATAGTTGAAAATCAATGCTAGAAGGATACCACAGACCTAAGCCAGCAGTATATTTTAAATACCGAAAAATCCTTTGCATGCAATGAAATGTGATTCTTTAGGATTCGCTTGAAAACGAGCACATAATCAAGTAGCAAACATTATATCGGGTCTAGATGCAGTTAAATAAAGTACAGAGCCGATCATACCTCGATACTATTTTTGGTCAACAGACTTACCTTTTTCATCTTTGTCGAGTTTAAGAGTGGAAGACATAGGAGTAGATATTTCTTTGCAATCTTCCATTTTAAATTTCTTTAGGAGCTCATTGATGTACTTGGATTGGTGAAAGAATATTCCGTCATTGAGTTGCCTAATTTGGAGTCCGAGATAGTTTTTCAACTCTCCCATCATGCTCATTTCGAACTCTCCCTTCATAAGATCTGAAAATTCTTGGGACAGAGATTCATTAGTTGCACCAAAAACAATGTCGTCCACATAAATTTGAAAAATAAGCATATCATCACCTAAATTCTTAATAAACAGGGTATTATCAACATTACCTCTTTTATACCCATTTGAAATAAGAAAAGTGCTTAAACGATCATACCATGCTCTCGGAGCTTGCTTTAATTCATAGAGAGCTTTATGGAGCTTGTACACATGATCTGGATGATCATAATCTTTAAAACCCGGCGGTTGCTTGACATACACCTCCTCCTGTATGATTCCATTTAGGAACGCACTTTTTACATCCATTTGATGGAGTTTGATTTTCTTGTATGCGGTAAAGGCACAGAGAAGACGAGTAGCTTCAAGACGAGCAACAGGAGCAAACGTTTCTTCATAATCCAACCCTTCTTCTTGATTATAACCTTGGGCGACCAACCTCGATTTATTTTTAATTGGGAGACCATCATCATTGGTTTTAATTTTATGAACCCATTTGGTACCAATGATTGATTTGTCTACCGGTGCCGAAACTAATTCCCAAACATTATTTCTTTCGAATTGGTTTAGCTCTTCTTGCATAGCAATAGCCCAATTCTCGTCATTTATGGCTTCATCGATATTCTTTGGTTCTATAAGAGAAATAAACGCAATATTGTTAATACAATCATTTATATTTCTCCTAGTTCGTAAACCTTCATCGATTTTTCCGAGAATTTGTTCCATCGGATGGTCTTTCACATTTGACCAATCTTTAGGAAGGTTGTAAGTATTCTACTCCTGCTTGTCCGAGCTTACGTCGAGCTTCTCCAACTCATTTGATACTTCTGATATTTCTTTAGCCGGAACCATACCTGCATCATCATCAAAAACAACCTTTCTCGGGGGTAAAACTATATCATTGAATTTTATATGAATTGACTCTTCTACCGAGCCTCTTCTACAATTAAATATATGATACGCTTTACTGTTAGTTGAATAACCAAGAAATATTCCAATATCTGATTTTGAATCAAATTTACCCAAATTATCCTTACCATTATTATGAATAAATACTTTACAACCAAATGGATGGAAATAAGATAAATTGGGCTTTTTACCTTTAAATATCTCATATGGAGTCATCATTTTGTTCCTCCTGAGATGGACTCGATTAATAACATAACAGGCTGTGTTAACGGCTTCGGCCCAGAAATATTTAGGAAGACCATATTCATTGAGCATTGTCCGGATTATTTCTTCTAGAGAGCAATTCTTCCTCTCGACAACTCCATTTTGTTGAGGTGTCCGAGGTGCCAAAAAATTGTGCCCAATACCATAATTATCGCACCAATCTTCAAAAATATTAGAATCAAATTCTCCACCATGATCGGTTCGGATGGCGATAATTGGTAATTCTTTTTCCTTCTGGGTAACCTTACACCACTTAACAAACTCGTTAAATGCATCATATTTATTTGCCAAGAATTTTACCCAAGTAAATCTCGGAAAATCATCCACTAGTACTAAGGTATAAAGTTTACATGTTAAACTAGCATGTCGAGATGGACCAATCAAATCCATATGAATTAATTCAAGAATGCGACTAGTGGAAATTTCCATTTTCAGTTTAAACGAGCCTCTAGCATGTTTACCTTTAATACAAGCCTCACAAATGTGGTCTTTTCTGAAATTTAATTTTGGTTGACCAAGGACAATATCATTTTTGGCCAATTTTGAAAGAAGTGGTAAAGAGGCATGTCCCAATTTTCGGTGCCAAATAACGGCATTTTCATCGTATGAAAGTAAACATTTTTCATTGAAAGAAGATTCATCTTGAAGATCAACAATATAAATATTTCCATATCGTAATCCAATAAAAACGGTTTGGTCTTTTCTCATTGCAGTGTAATACGTACTTTCAAAAATTAATTTAAGACCGGTGTCACAAAGTTGGGAAACACTTAAAAGATTATGGCAAAGACCATCAACAAATAGAACATTTTCAATGGTAGGTAAATGTTTCTTACCAATTTTACCTGTCCCTTTTATTTGGCCCTTTTTATTATCGCCAAAGGTTACACAACCACGATCTTCCTTTTTCAGCTCCGTGAAGAGATGTTCATTTCCACTCATGTGATTTGAATATCCACTATAAACATACTATTTATTTGATAATGTTGTCTTCCTTGCTTGTACCTACAAAAATAATTTTCTTCCGTTTTATAGGTACCCAGGCTAATTTGGGTCCTGAGGAGTTAGATACAAAAACTTGATTTTTAACAACGGTCCCTTTTGGCACCCAAATTTGCTTGACCCTTATAGTTCGTCTAGAACTTCTATAGTATGTTTCAGTATGTCCTGGTTTTTAAACATTTTGGACATGATTCCCGTTTTTAATGTGTCCGAATCTTTCGTGGTAATTTCTAAGGACTTTTTCATTGGAAATGAATTATACCCAAGTTCTTGTTTTGAAAGAGAAAATTTTTGACCAAATAATAGTTGCTCGAATTTGTCATTACCACACGAGAATTTTCTAACGTAAAGTTCCAATTCTTTCTGAGTTTTGTGTAAATCATCTCTCAGAATTTTCTCGATTTCCAAACAATTTGTATGATCAATTGATACATCCTTGTTTTTCAATAAGTTTGAATTTTCACTTTCAATAGATTTTATTTTCTTTTTCAAATCTTTATTACTATTGCAAACTTTTTCGTATTCATTGTTTAAAGATTCGAAAGCATCAAGAAGTTCTTCATGAGAAGAATCACTAACCTCGACTTCTTCATCGCTATCTTCGGATGCGCGGGCCATTAGAGCAAGATTTGTTTGAACTTGAGGTTCATCATCCTCATCATCATCGCTCCATGTAGCGACATAGACTTCCTTCTTTTTGAAATTTTCATGAGGTGGTTTAGATGAACTCATTGGAGCAGCAGCACGACAATCTTTAGCAAAATGTCCTGGAACGCCGCACATACGACAAGTATTGTCAAACCTTTTATTTTGTGGGAAGTGAGTCTTCTTGGATTCATCCCTTGGTTCTTGTTTGATGTCCCTCCGGCGCCTTTGTAGAAGATTTTTGAATTTCTTTATGTTTTTTGCATAAAAGGCGGTTTCTTCATCCTCTTCTTCGATAGGTTCATATTCAAGACACTACTACAAAATACCCATTTAACAGCGGACATTTAACAGCGGTTCTCGTAAAACCGCTGTTAAATTTGTGCGGTGGCACGGTTCGTAAATACTACGAAACATTAACAACGGTTATTACAGAAACCGCTGTTAAAATCCGCCAGTTAACGGCGGTTTCTTGTAAACCGCTGTTAAAATCAGCAAATTAACGGCGGTTTCGGTAAGAACCGTTGTTAATGTTTCATATTTTACGGCGGTTACTTTAAAACCGCCGTTAATGGACGGGTTCTAACAGCGGTTACTTGAAAACCGCTGTTAATTTTCCATTTAATTACACCTGTTTCTTTCTTTCTTTCTTTCTTTCTTTCTTCTTTTTTCCTTTCTTTCTTCCTACGCTCGACTCCGCGACTTTTCACAGGCGACCCGCGACCTCCGGCGACCTCGTGACCCCCGCGACCTCCGGCGACCTCGTGACCCCCGCGACCTCCGGCGACCTCGCGACCCCCGCAACCTCCTCGGCGTTTCGCAATCGACCACCGCGAATTATTTTGTAATTATTCCGAACTCTCTTCTTTGTTCCTATTTGGTAATTTTATCTAGTCTTTTAAGGATTGTTGTGTGATGTTTAATGTGTGTGTTGTGTGTGTATGTGCATATATAGGTGTGGCAGTGTGTGTGCGTGCAGTGTGTGTGTGTATTGTGTGTGGCAGTGTGTGTGTGTATTGTGTGTGTGTGTGTGGCAGTGTGTGTATTGTGTGTGGCGTGTGTGTGTGTGTGTATCGTGTTTGTTTGTGTTGTGTGTATTGTTTGTGTGTAATGTAGTTTCACATGTTATTTTCTTCTTGTTTGTCGTATAATTTAATCGATTTAGTTGAGTGTGCGTGTTTAATTATGTGTGTTGCTTTTGACAACACTATTTTGTGGAACACGAATTATTTTGGGATAGCTTTGGTTAACTTCTTAAGGATCTTCTTCCTTTCGGATAGATGTTAACTTTCGTCTTAAGGATCTTCTCCCAATTCGTGCGAGATAGAGTTAGCAATCTTGACAAAGCCATAAGTTGACGTAGTATACGATTAATTCTATTTTGACAACCGTCGCTCATGTTTCTATTGTAAACAACAATTATAGGACTACCATACCTTTGTCATTCTCTCACAAAACAATTTTCAAAAAGTTATTAATCATATAGAAATGAAATTCTTCCCTTTATACAAAACAATAGAAAATTGATGAACATAGTATGTGTAATGTAAAAGAAGAAATGGATCGAAGTTGGATGAATGCAAGTCGTGCGAGTGCGGAGTATGACAATGGAATTGAGCAATTTCTTAAATTTGCTCGACAACATCGCTTGGAACCCGATGAACGATACTTTTGCCCTTGTGTGAAGTGTATGAATGGGAGACGACATGAGGCTGACACAATTCGTGAACATCTTGTTTGTGAGGGGATAAACACCAACTATACGGTGTGGATATGGCATGGCGAAATAGTAGATGTTCCAACTGGAAACACTCATGTAGATATAGATGGTGATCAATTTGAAGAAATGATTCGTGATGTCGGACAAGAATCATTTCAAAGAGCTCATGTTTATGATGCGTTGAAAAGTGATTCAGAGACTCCATTGTATCTGGGGTGTGAAAATTTCACACGTCTATCTGCCGTGTTGAAGCTGGTTAATTTGAAGGCAATAAATGGGTGTAGTGACAAAAGTTTCACCGAATTGCTCCAGTTGATGAATGAGATGCTACCAACAGTAATACATTGCCTAAGCGTACCTATGAGGCGAAGAAGGTTTTGTGTCCGATGGGTATGGAGTATAAAAATACACGCTTGTCCCAATGATTGCATACCGTATGTAAAAGAGTTTGAAGAATTGCATAAGTGTCCTAGGTGTGGGTATCACGATACAAAGTGAAGAATGATGGAGAGAACACACAACAGGACCTCCTTGAAAGGTGTTATGGTATCTTCCGATTGTTCCAAGGTTCAAGCGATTGTTTGCTAATAGAGATGATGCAAAGAATCTCACATGGCACGCAAATGAGAGAAAATGCGACGCTAATTCGTCATCCAAATTGATCTTTGCACAATGGAAGAAAATAGATCATTTATTTCAGATTTCGGGAGTGACGCAAGAAACCTTAGGCTTGGACTTTCCACGATGGAATGAATCCGTTCGGTAACTTAAGCACCAAGCATAGCTCTTGGCCATTTTACTTGTGATATATAATCTACCTCATTGGTTATGTATGAAACGGAAGTACGTTATGTTGTCAATGATGATTTCAGACCAAAACAACCAGAAATGACATAGATGTTTATCTAAGTCCGTTGATTGATGACTTGAGAATGATGTGGGATGAAGGGATTTACGTGTTTGATGGTTACCGCCAGAAAGTTTCAAGTTGCGTGCAATGTTATTTTGTACGATTAATGACTTTCTGCATATGGAAACTTGAGTGGATATAGTGTGAAGGGACATCATGCATGTCCTATATGTGAAGAAAACACAAGCTACATCCGGTTGAAACATGGAAATAAAACAGTTTACACTCAACATCGGAGGTTTCTCTCGCCATCACCCGTATCGTAGATTGCGAAAAGCTTTTAATGGATTCCCGAGAAAATGGACTTGCGCCGATGCCCTTAACAGTGAGCAAGTGTACGATCGTGTGAAGAACATAAATACTATATTTGGAAAAACTAAAAAGAAGGTCACTCGACAAACATTTGGAAGAAGAGGTCAATATTTTTGATCTTCCTTACTGGAGACATCTAGATGTTAGACATTGCATAGATGTTATGCATGTCGAAAAATGTTTGCGATAGTGTGATCGGCACACTTCTCAATGTTAAACACAAAACAAAGGATGGTGTCCAGGCTCGTCAAGACTTAGAGGAAATGGGTATACGTCCTCGATTTGCATCCGCAAGTAGTCAGAACGAACTTATCTTCCCCCGGCATGTTATACTTTATCCAGAAGAGAGAAAATCAGCTTTTGTAATTGTTTACAAGGCATTAAAGTGCCACAAGGTTATTCGTCGAATATTAAGAGTCTTGTATCGATGCAAAATCTGACATTGGCCGGCTTAAAGTCTCATGACTGTCATGTCTTGATGCAACAACTTCTAGCTGTGGCTATACGTGACGTCTTGCCTAAAAAGTGAGAAATGCCATAACTCGCTTGTGTTTTTCTTCAATTCTATATGTAGCAAAGTGATTGATCCTTTGGTTTTGGATGAGTGGAAAACGAGGTCATGTTATCTTGTGCAAATTGGAGATGTATTTTCCTCCTTCTTTTTTTGATATTATGGTTCACTTACTTGTCCATGTAGTTAGAGATTGAAGAGTGTGGCCCGTTTATTTGCGATGGATGTTTCCGATTGAGCGATACATGAAGATTTTTAAAGGGTATAGTAAAAACCCATTTCGTCCGAAGCATCTATTGTTGAGAGGTATATTGCGTAAGAAGCAATCGAGTTTTGCATAGATTACATGTCACAAACACCATCCGTAGGGCTTCCAAGTCTCGACATGATGGGAAACTTAATGGAAAGGGTACACGGTGTTAAAATATTAACCAAGAATCGCGATGAGGTGCTTCAAGCACATTTGTACGCTTTGAATAACACCGATGAGGTTCTTCCGTACTTGTCTGCTCACAAGAATCTTTTGAAGACAAAGAATCCCGAATGAGCGAGAAATGGTTGTTGATTGAACATAATAAGACTTTTGAGGTGGTTTAAGGTACAAATCTCTGAAAGTGATAGCGCATCCGAAATGTTAAAATGGCTAGCTTATGGGTCAAGTCCGATGTCGTAACTTGGAATGGATATGATATCAATAAGTACTCATTCTATACAAAGTCACAAGATGACAAAAGTTCGGTTCAAAATAGCGGAGTTACTCTTCAAGCCGAGTCCATGCACTTTTCAAGCTCGAAAGATAAAAATCCAGTTATGGCATCGACAAGTTACTATGGAGTTATTGAAGATATATGGGAACTTGATTATGTTAAGTTTAGAGTGCCTATTTTTAAGTGTAAGTGGGTTGATAATAACACGGGTGTGGTAATCGATGAACTGGGCTTTACATTGGTAGATCTTCATAAGATAGCTTACACCGACGAGCCTTTTATCATGGCATATCAAGCTAAACAGTGTTTTATGTCAAGGATCCATGCAATGAAATATTGTCTATGGTCATTCCGGGTAGAAGTGTGGATATTAATGAAACTGAAGAGTCAAGTTTTGACATTTGTGAGTTTATTCCTTTATCAACACGGATGCCGACTATCGTTGAAGAAAATGTAGCAGACGACATACATGCCATTCGAGATGATCATGATGAAGGCATATGGGAAAACGTTGTTATCTAGAGTCAAGTTAGATAGTTGATGATGAAGGCATAGTCGATTATGTTGAATTGTAGTATTAATGTTCAATTTTGTGACATTGTTAATGATAAAGTTGTTTTTGTTGAATTTTAGTATAATGTTGAACGTTCTGTTATGAAGAATCAAGTATTTATATTTTAGTAATTAAGATTATTTCATTATTTGTTATTAAAAAAAATGTGTGTGTGCGTGTGTATATGCACTGTGTATTGTGTATAGCAATGTTTTAAAAAACGATCAGCTCGTACGAGTCGACTCGCGAGTCGTACAATAAAACTTACATATTAATAACACAATAAAAGCTCATAAGATAACTAATGACAATCGAGAAATGGTCCAAAATAAAATTTTATTAATAAAATTTTACATATTAATTCAATTGTACCTTCCACAGCTAGACTTTCAACTTCCTTCTCGTTTCAACTTGACGTACTCGGCAGAAGATGAAAGTAATGGGGACACACCTGTCATAATACACAGAGCTGTTCTTGTGTCGGTTGAACGCATGTTATCTATACTTATTGAGAACTATAAGGGGAAATGGCCTCTGTGGCTTAGTCCACGTCAAGCTATTGTTTGCTCAGTGTCTGATAAATCACAAGCATATGCTGTACAGGTTGTGTTCATCTTACTGTGTTTTTCTGTTCTATTGTTTACCAGCAACTTCTCTATATTTGTATTGTCTAATTTGGGAGTTGCAATAATGCCAATACGGAGGAAGCACAGATTGAATGTGTTTCCCCTACTTAACTAAGGTCAAAATGAAAAGTTAAGATTTAACCAAGAGATTTCATCTCGAGTTTTCTGCCAAAATTGTGAGAATATATAACTTATTTAACGACTTATATTATATCATTGTTAGAAAAATATGTTTTTTTTTCTGCTCGATTATATCGAGATATTCGATCTCTCCTACCTAACTTTTGATAGGTAAAGGAGCGATTCATGAAGTGGATATTATGTAGATGTTGAGATAAGTGATAAGACCGTGAAGAGGCAGGTGATACAAATGTTGCTCCGGTGCTTACTACCCTGTTGTGGTTCTTCATATAACTACGTACATAGATATTACTCTTGTTCCACAAAAAGTGATCTCTTTTTTATTTTTATTTTTGGTTTCATCCTAAATGCTTTGTTTTTGTTCAGATCAAGCGATCGGAGTCCTAAATCTTGCCATTGTAATACCTCGTAGTTAGAGTCATGCTTCTCTATTGTTATCCTTGCTTAATTGTAATGACTGATTCTGAACTACCCCTTAAGGTTAATATATTTATAGAAAACTCCATTTATCTTTTAAAATTACAAGTACCTTCGTAAAGTGTTACAAGCACCACCTTGAGTGAATTTCCACAAATATCACACGAGATGCAATTTGTAAAAAGAGAAAAACAATTATTAAGGGGTATTGCAAATTTTAAAGAAAACTTCAGGGTTTGTTTTCCTAATTAAGCCCTTCAAACTGGTTGTATTGCTGAATGTTTCTCCTGATAATAACACATGGCCATCCTTAAATATTTTAGGTTGTTACATTTCTTCAAATATGATTCAAGTTTGGTGAAGCTTTATTTTTACTTATTTTAGGCTGATGTGTCATACACTTCCTGTGTTCAACTATTTTACACTATCCATATACTAACCCTCGATTGTACGTCTTTTTACTTATCATCACCGATTCTCTGGAATTGGACATAAGGATCGAACTTTCAACAGATTCTTTGGAGACATCAATTATCTTGAACTTCAACCCCCGCCCCACCCCACCCAACAAAAATGGTTGCTATCACAAAAATGAAACAAAATTAGATAATTTTAATATACAAGTGAGTACTCCCTTTATCATTTATCCTGTTTTCGTTATTGATGGTGATGTTAGGTTTGCTACTTGTTTATGAGTCCCAGTTATCTTATGGTTGCTTTCTTATGTCGGCATTCGTGTTTTATTAATGCGGGCACATGGCGTCTCCTTCTCGTTCCCCTCACACTCCTCCCGCTCGTTCTCCTCATTCCTCCGGTCTCCGATGCTCATACACGTAGTACTTCAACATCGAGAAATACCACGAGATGTAGAAGTATGTCAACGCCGTGTTGACGGAAAAAATTACCTCTTCACATTGATCCAAAGATGGGAAAGATCAAATACGAACACAAATTGAAGTTAAGTACGTACTTGGGAAAACTTGCCAAAGATCATGTCTCGATACTGTACAAGAGTTGGAAGCAAGTACCTGACAAGCCGGATAAAGAAATGTTGTGGCAGGATATATTGGTACATGACTCTCTTTTTGCAACCATGCTTCAAATTGAATTAATATACTTTATTTCCTTCTTCTGTTTCCTGTTCTTTTATCCAAGCACCACATATGCATTGCCAATCTGAATAGTGTTATTATCCATTTTTGGTACTGGTGCCGTCTTTCTAGGAATCTGCTGGTGTTGTTCTTGGTGATAAGCAAAAACTTTTTTTTTGCAAAAACTTTCGTCTTAGTTTGGTTTCATGAATTGGTGATAAGAATTCTTTTTTGGTGACGAGCACGTTTCTTTTTGGTGACGAGCCTGTTCTTTTTTTTTGCACCACATAAGCAAAAACTTTTTTTGCTTAAGAATAATTTGGTTTGATGGTGGTGATAAGAATTCTTTTTCAAGTTCTCGCAACTTTGACTAAAGGATCGAGCAATGAGTTCACTTCCGATTTGAGTTAAGGAACGATATTAGAATTTGTCTGTCATGAATTCACAGGGACTGAAGGAGCATAAAAGCATTATTTGATTCACTAAATGTCATTCATGTTTAAGTTTTTGTCACCGGTATCTTTCCCCTTTGTTGGTTTTTCACGTTGTTTTTTATATGTATCTTTTCCTTTTGTTATTTCTCTATTTTAATGTTAATTGTTGCTTAATTATTTAATATTTCTTGGGACTACGCTGTAAGTCTCGATTTTATTCTTTATATTTTATTTTTAGATGATTACGAGTTGGAAGAGGACTTGTCCGAGAAAGGATCAAAAGTGATTATTGAATATGATGCTTGAGTTGTGCTTCGATTTTGAACTTTAAACTTTAAGACTTTATCTATGTAAAGCAACCGCAGATTATATGTGAGTTTTATTATTATGGATCAAATGTCTCTTTAGTCTTGTTACGATAGAATAGCGTCTTGCTCGACTTGGGTTGATTATAGAGTTTTACGGAATTTTTAGTATTACGCATATGTTGTCATGAGCTTTTCGTATAATTCGTTTCCACTTGATCTACTTGTTTTTGCTGAATTTCATGGAGTACCAACCGATTAATCGGACATTTAGACTATTTTGAGTCTTCATACATAGACGATCGGTTCATTGAAATTAATGTATGTTTGAAGTGCTTTTGAGGAAAGACATTGGAAAGTATGAGTACCTTTGGTTCACAATTACTTTAGAGTGTCATAATTACTTTCGACATTTTAACTTGACGGAAGCGGTTCGATTCAAGCTCGGTGTGGTGACATTTTAATATTAATGCTTTTTGGTTTTTACCTTTTTGTTTAATTTTGTAGTAAAATCTGAACTTGTTGAGGTTTTGGAATGATGTAGGATATGTAATTTCTCTAAATTTCTAATTTAGGATTTACCAAATCTATGACTTTTAGATAGAAAAAAAAAAGTTTCAACAACAACATTACCCCAACGCCTCAACGAAGCGAGAGGGTGGCCGGAAGGTCCTAACATTTTGGTGGTACTGCGCAAAAATAAAATTGTGGCCTAAAACTTTTTTCATAGTTTTTTCTTATGAAAAACTTATTCCTAATCGGATTTATAAAGCATTATAATTCACAAAATGACTTTAAATGAACAGCGAGGCAATGGGAAAAGGATTGAGCGGCGGGAACACGAGCAGTTACTTAGCTACTTTAAAGTCTAAATGAACAATTTAATTTATCAACTAACGGCGAGGAACAAGATTCGCTTTTTTACATCACTCATTGTGTGGCTAACTCTAGTTTTAATTGTCAATATGTAGGCCAATTTTGATGTTAGCCGTTAGCAATCTTGGTCATTTTCAAAAGACGTGTTTACATCCATTGGCGTAAAATGGAGGCGATTTAAGTCCGATTTGACCGGTGAGTACATATATGGTCCAAGCAAAGAAAAATCTCCTTGTGACAAGTATGGTATCTCCGAGGAGGACTGGAGAGATTTCAAAAGGATTCGTGAGGACTCGCTTGGGAGGTAAAACCGAATACAATGTTTTAATTTTTTTTTTTTTAAGTTCAATGTGAAAATAATGAACGACAATCAAATAAAATAATTTCTAATTAATAACATAAAATCTGAAATAAAAAATGTTTTAAGTTTTTTTAAAGTTCAATCTTGAAAATAATGAACGCACAATCAAATAAAATAATTTCTAATTAATAACATAAAATCGAAATAAAAAATGTTTTAATTTTTTTTTAAGTTCAATGTGAAAATAATGAACGCACAATCAAATAAAACAATTTCTAATTAATAACATAAAATCTGAATAATTTTACAAGAATCAAATAAAACAATTTCTAATTAAGAACCTATTTCTAATTAAGAACATAAAATATGAAAAAATGTTTTGAATTTGAAAATATTTATAAAATTGTTTATGGATTATTTGATACTTGTATCAGGAACAAAGAAGTAAGAAACAAGAATTAGCCAAAATGAACATTCCGCATTATATGGCTCGAGGAGGGTACGACTTGGTGGATATACGGGAGATGGAGAGGAAGATGAAGGAGCGTCGAGAAGTATCCAAATCTGAAGAAGATATTGTTATTGATCCTCCGTCTCCACCTACGCGTCATCAAAGGTGGAAGCTTGGTCACACAAAAAGACGGGAGGGTACGTCATCCGATGCTGCACGGGAGATTGTCGAGAGGATTGTAAGTTCTTTTTTAAGAATTATTTTTTCTTGTAAGAAAAAGAAAAAGCTCCCCTTTTTTTGTTGCTAAGTGTTAGCAAACATTAAAAATTTTCAAGATGAAGTATTTGATCTTTTCTATAACATCCAACTTTCGCACACTAAGGGGTATTTTTCATTTTGAGAGATATCTGGAGGTTTTTATAATTATTATGGATAATTACAAATAAACCCCACGGGTTTAGGCTAATTACACAAAAACAAAGGTTTGTGAAAAACTACCTCCAAAAAGATCATTCGTGTTTAATTTTGTATCATACTTTATTCCTTTCATAAGCAAACACAATCCAAAAGCCCCCTTATATTTGTAACACAACAAACCTTGATTTTTTTTTTTGTGATTTTCAAAAGCCTCGAGATTTTTAGGTAAATACCTCAAACAATATCGGTTTATCTTGAACTATCCCAAATTATTAAACCTCTGTGGCGCTTTGTAATATTATTTGCTTTATTAAATGTAAATAACCACTTTTCTACCCAATTATTTTTATCTACATTCTTGTATTGTTTTTCTCCTTCATCAACTTGTATCGCTTGTTTGCAAATTTCAAAATTTTGTAATATGGTGCCAAATTAAATTTTTGTAGGATGATTTGGAGAAGCAGATACACAAGGTACCTTCATTCTGAGGGACGACAGATATATTGGCGTTTGCCATTGGGAGACCCGAGCACCCCGGTCGTGTTCGTGGCATTGGTTTTGGTGTGGGTATTCGCGATTACTTTGGACGATCATGTGGATTGACGTCTTCCGTAAGTAAAGATGTGTTGGAGCGATTAAGGAAAGAGATCACCCTTGATGTCACAAAGAATTTGAGGAAAGAGTTCGGCCGGACAATGGGTGCTAGTTCCCAGTGACTGTTGATATTCATACACCGGATGAGGTTACTCGTGTTAGCACGAAGGGAGTTGTCTTGATGCTATTTATGGCCCTTCCGAGAGAGGCACATGGATGGAGACACTCATCGAGTTGGATTTTATGTGGGACGAGCATCCTCCCCGTCTAGTTGCTATCGGTAGGGTTATTCAGGCGATTCGACCCTACATTGTGCTCCTTTACCACTCATTTGGTTAAGGTAGTGGTTGAGGAGGCCGTAGATGCCGTACCGAAGTCCTGTGGCGGATGAGGTGAGAGTCGTGGGGAAGCTTTAGGTGGATTTATTGCATGGCCACGAGATTTTATTTCCTCCGATTTTTCAAAGGTAAAAATTTTCTTTTTCTTTTTAGTAACTACTAAACATTATTGCAAAATCAATCCAATATAAATTGATTATGATTTCTAATATGGAAAAGATTAAACGCAACCAAAATGCGTAGTAACATCCCAAAGGAATGGAAAGATGTAGGACTAATAATAAATAAAAATAATAAGCCCTATTCTTTTTTTTGTTTTATTGACTTTATTGGAGTATATATTTAGATAGTATATATATAAAAATATTTTAACCCCTGACATGTATTGACATGTAGAATGGGACTCTCTTTATTTTCGTGTGATTAAATCAGTTCGGGTCATTATTAATGAGTTTATATAGTATTCAATAGATACGTTTATCCTTCATCCTTTCTGAAGTTATAATGGAAAGAAAACAAAATAAATTATTTCAAATTTACTTGTATTTTACACTATACTATATGAAATAGGATATTCAGCGACCAAAGAAGCAGGCTCGTCAGAATGACGGGTCGAGGACCAAAGATGACATCATGAGAGACTTACTTATGGCTGCGTCGAGTATGTACAATAGTCCGATATCGGTCTTAGTGGGATACAGCTATCTTTGGCTGTGGTGGTGATGATGTTCCATTGTACATCGCTCACACTGATATTTTAGAGATCGTTCAAGGAAAGGAGTGGCTTAGTTTATCAGTTTTACAGCTTTGGACTATGTGAGTAATTTTTTTATGGAATCTTTCTACATTCGTAGTATGTGTGTGTGTACAGTGTGTGTGTGTGTGTTTGTATGTGCTGTGTGTGTGCAGTGTTTGTGTGTGCAGTGTGTGTGCGTCTGTGCAGTGTGTGTGTGTGTTTTTATTGTGTGGCAGTGTGTGTGTGTGAAAAGTGTGTTTGTGTGTGTTTGTGTGCAGTGTGTGGAGTGTTTTTTTTATATTAATATTTTGCTTAACAAATTAGGTATTTGTCTACTATGAATGTGGGCACGATGGACGAGGTTTTGTATGGATATTTTGATCCTCAATCCATACAAAATATGGGACAGAGGGGAGAGGAGATCTCGAGATATATATCGACGCGTATGCTTGAGTCGAAGAAGCAAATATACATGGGAGCTTACCATCATAAGTAAGATAAAAGATTGTAAATTTCAAAATATTTTCTTTCTAACAAAACTATTTCCTTTTTTACAACATACCGTAGTAATATGTTCTTTCTTTCAAATGCATTTATCTATGTAGGCATCATTGGCAACTTCGGTCATTGTGCGGCAAGAGGAACTATTATATGGTTTTGCTCACTACATAGTAGGCGACTCTCGCATTAAGGCCATACTCCAAAAGTAAGATTTTATTTATAATATATTTGCTTTAAAATTTTATATCAACGACTCAATATATTATTGTTACTTTTAAGCAGTGCCGTGACCGCATTCAAGACCATGGATGGTATGCATACAAGTAAATCAAAGCAGGCGGTTAGTTGGATATATCCCAAGGTAATATATTTAATTACATGAGTGTAAATATGTGTGTTTGTGTGTATGAATATTTGAGTGTGTACGACAATATTATTTTTGGAAACACGAATTATTTTGGGATAGACGTGGTTAACGTCGTAAGGATCTTCTCCCTTTGGGATAGATGTTAACTTTCGTCTTAAGGATCTTCTCCCAACATATCGTGTATGAAGTGTCCGTTTGTTTGTGTTGGTTTTTTTTTCTATGCAGTGTGTGTGTGTGTGTGTGCAGTGAAGGTGCAATCTTTTTGCTTTCATGACTTTTTTTTTTTTTTTTGCCTTGGCAGAACTTGTAACTGATGGTTAAGACATTTAGTGACAATATGCTGCTTTTGTCCTGATGCAGTCATTTTAAAGTAGTGTGTAATAGTGGAATTTGATGCAACACTTAAAAGTGGAATGTTTTACAAGTAGCTGACTGTAAATTGGGTGATTGATTTGTGCGTTTAGTACGTGAGTTAGCTTGTGCCTAACTAGTTATTCTTGGTGAATGCGTTGAATTTAATTCAGGACTAGTTAAGGTTCTAAGATGAATTATGAAATAATACTAATAGTGGCAGATGAAAATGTGTTTGATTCCTTGGGAATTTGGGACTGAGATTTTGTATGGTTGCGTGTTTTGTTCCGTTCTTTGAGATAATTTTCTGAACATGAGAATTCTGAGGAATATGAAATGGAGCGTGCTTGTGTGCAAGTTCAGTTGAAATCGGGTATACATTATATATATATTACGGTGGCGTAGTTACGTGTTATTGAATTGCATATAATGTTGGGCTTTTGAATCATTGAAGAATAAATTGTGTCAATCTATTGAATCTTTTATGATTTTCTTATTACATCAAAGTTGTGATGAGGTGTTAATTTGAGTGTGAGCCACATTGAAAAAGTGATTGACAAGCGAGCAGTGAACTATGGTTTGCAAATTCTAAAAAAATGTGATTCTCAGCTTTTAGCCGGAAAATAAAAGGGAGTTGAGGATCACTTCCTAGAGTTTGCAATCACTTACTGTGAAGCTTCCTTAGGATCACAACTTGGAAGTTGAAAAGGAAAATGATCAACCTTGGATTTTGGTGATACCAACTTTTCCTCTCTATTTTGATGTGTTTGATTTTGTGGAGTTCTTGGCGAATCATTAGGCTCAGGTTATAACGATCATGGTAATTGATGCTTCGTGTACTCCCATTATGATGCTAATGTTGTTGTAGCCAAAAAAAATAGTTACGGAATGCATCGATTTATTTTTTCTATGTATATTTCTTTTCGAGAACATTGTTTTCGACTGGTGTTCTCTTTCTCTCTATCCCTTTTCTTTGAGAATATCTTTTTTAACTTTGACACAGTTGATGGCTGGTCCATCCATGCATGGTGAAGTGATCCCCTGATCACATTTGTGTCTTAAGCTTTCTGCTTTGAATTTATGATCATAAGCATGCTGGGATTATGGGAAGTTTGAAACATTAGCTTGTGACGAGAAATGGTGTTATGTTCCCATACTTTGTTGTTTTGAGTTTTCGCAAAATCTTTTATGCTTTTACAAGAAGCGATTTATTGTAGCGTGTTTAACTATTCAAAACACAATTTTTGATTATTTTGGTTTAGCCTTGCTTTTTTTTTTTTTTTAATTTAGTGATCGCAAAATGGTTTTCTATTTACATTCTCAACAATAAACCTGTTTTTGGTCCATTGATGGATCAATCTCTAGTTTTTGTGCATTGTGTGTTTGTGTCAGTGTGTGTTTTTTAACTGTGTATGTTGTGTACGTGTTGATTTTATTTACTGAAAGCGACTCATATAATTGTGTCTTATTTTGTTTTAGTGTAATAAACAAAATGGAGGTTGGGAGTGTGGTTATTATGTTATGCCTTTGGATGTCGACTATCGCGAGCGCGTATTTTGGATGGTTGGATGGAGGTAGTATATTTTTACTTGAAGTGGTGATAAAACTGTTTACTCTTTTACATTTAAAGTTTGTTTATTATACGTTTATATGTGCGTATGTTTAATGATGTTGGAGCACTGTCTGAAGATGTTTTTGATAAAATTCGAGTTGATTGGGGACTTTATTTCTTGGAGGTGCGAAATCGTCTCGCGACATGATTTTGGTGTTTTTGTGTGAATACATTGGATATTTGTATGAATTATTTGGGATGAATTGGGATTTTTGTATTATCTTTTTCAATGTATTGGTGGTTCAATGAATTTGGTGTTGGTTATTGGATATTTGTATGAATTATTTTTGGATGAATTGGGATTTTTGTATTATCTTTTTCAATGTATTGGTGGTTCAATGAATTTGGTGTTGGTTAGTTCTTTTCGGTGTGTTTGGATTCGATGAATTGGTGGTTTATTGATTAGTTTGATCCGATTAGTCTTGGATTGTGCAAAATAGGCCAAAAACTGGATAAAACGATTTATATTTTAACACGGTTCCTCCATAACCGCTGTTAATTCTTACACTTAACGGCGGTTTGATAACCGTGGAGTGCCAGTTAATGGTTACCTTCAGCTGTTATTTTTCACATGTAACAGCGGTTTAATAAAACCGCCGTAAGAAATGAGAAAATTCAACGGCGGTTCTATAACCGCCGTGAAGATCAAGTGTAACAGCGGTTGATAAAACCGCCGTTAATTGGCAAATTCAACGGCGGTTTCTAAAACCGCCGTTAATATCAACGGCGGTACATATAACGGCGGTTTTTAAACCGCCGTTAATCAGGCATTTTAACCGCTGTTAAAAGCCAGTTTTGTAGTAGTGAGATCACTATCTTCTTTTGCTTTGAAGGCAATCATCATTTCTCTCTCTTTGGAATTTGGTTTCGAACTTCGAGATTTAATGACAATTTCGTAATTGATGAGAGATCCAATGAGAGCACTGAATTCAATGGTGTTGAGATCTTTTGACTCCATGATAGCCGTAACAGTAGCGTCCCATTCTCTTGGTAGAGATCGAAGGATTTTCTTGGCTTTATCAGTACTTGATATAGGTTTTCCGAAGGAAGCTAACCCATCTGTGATAGTCGAGAAGCGGTCAAGCATAGTAGTAATGCTTTCTTCTTCTTTCATAGTGAAGAGTTCATAATCGTGAAGAAGCATATTGATTTTTGTTTCCTTCACTTGACTCGTACCTTCATGGGTGATTTCGAGCATTTTCCAGATCTCTTTAGCCGTCTCGCAGGAAGATATTTTGTTGTGATCCTCTGGGTTGAGAGCACAGTGAAGCAGTTGAGTAGCTTTACTATTGAAGTGATCGTTCTTCCAGTCAGCATCGTCGTATTATTCAAATCTTTTGATCGAGCCATCTGGCTTCTTACGAATGGTAGGTCCAAGAGCAATGACCTTCCATATTTCAATGTCATGAGCTCGGATGAAGATGGACATTTTCTTCTTCCATGTCATAAAGTTTGAGCCATCGAAGAAGGGAGGGCGATTGAGAGCGTTGCCTTCAAGGGAGGAGTGGATAAAGGCCATTTCTGGATCTTTTCTCTTGCGGGTGTTAATCCGGTGATAAAGAGACCACTTCGATACCAATTATTAGATTGGTACCTCCACTAGAAGGGGGGTTGAATAGTGCAGATAAGAGTTTTGAAATCTTTTTGTGCGGAAGCTAAAATATCAGAGTAAGTAAAATGCGGAAAAGAAAGAACACAAGAAATTGTTCGAGAGGTTCGGCTATTATCGAAGCCTACGTCCCATACCTAGTTTTATCGACTAGGACTTTTCATAGAAACTTAGAATGCACTTTCTAGTTTAGTGCCAACTCTTACAATTTCTTGATTTCCGGGCTCAAGAACAACCTCACCAAAACTCTCTTGTTTTTCCGGGTATAAGATAACCTTTACAGTAAAACAAATGCGAGTAGGAACTCGACTTTATACGATATATCTCTCTTTGATACAAGAATGTAGATTAGAAATAATAGAGCAAATATTCTCATATCACAATATGGAATATGTATAACTCTCGAAATATTTGCTTGGAATAGCTTGAGTATGCTTGTAAGCTCAGATAACTTGTGTGATTTCCAAATCCTTGAAGTGTGCTATTTATAGCCTTCATGAGCTAAATTTCCCGTTGGAACAGTTGCACAACTTACGTACATTATGCAGCCTGGATTACGTACGTTATGTCTTCTACGTACGTTATATAGCTTGTGTAGCGGCCGTAACGAACTGTGAGAATTAGTTCAGTGACATCCGATAAAATCCATTACGTACGTTACGCAAGATAGGCTTACGTACGTTAACTTCCAGTCAGAGATCCGTTGAATGTGAAGACTTGTTGTAATGGCTAATGACTTTTTGCAATGGGCAGAATGTTCAAACGTTATGTATGTTATATTGAGTGAGTTACGTACGTTACCTATATAAAATTTCTTGCAAAAACTGTGAGTGTTATGTACGTTATAGAAGGTTTGTTTACGTACGTTAAATGAAGGAAATTTTGGTTAAATAACGCATCATCAAAATGTATAAAATGATTTAAAAAATATTGTTCCAACACTATGATTACAAAGTTCAGGTTCCTAGTGATCTTAACCTTAGGATCGTAACAGCAGACTAGCTCGACGGAGAGCTTGATCCTTACATAGGATTTTACTGTGTTGTCATCGAACCCTTGAAGCACGGTTTCGAACGGATTGATGAATTTGGTCAGGTTGCCGAGCTGGTCCAGAGTAGACTTGAATATGATGTTGCAAAAGCTCCCATTGTCAACCAGCGCGCGGTCGAACTTTTTCCCAAGGATACATGCAAAGATCACTAAGGCATCCTCCTTGGGGCACTGCACTCCCTCCCTATCCTTGTTGGAGAAGGAGATGAGCGCATTTCTGGAGATGGTTGGTTCCGGGGGCACCACGACATGGACTCCGGCGAACGCCCTCAGCTCGGCCTTCCGTTTTTTGTTTGACATGGTGGAAACTGGGGAAAGACCTCTGAGATTTCCACCTCCTGATTGGAGCATATTGACCCGGCCGCCGGGGTTGATCGGAGGGATCGACTCATCTGAGTACTCCGGCTCATTTTGCTCTATTCTGGCGATCGGGTTGGGAGGTTGATGGTTGTCGTTCTGTCGACGATCACGGCCCCCAGTCCTTTCTACCCGGGGCTCCAGCTTGGTTACTAAATTATCCAGCTTGCCTTCCTCGAACAATCTCCAGAGTTGTCTGAGGAGGTCGCGGCATTGGATGGTGTTGTGGTCGGGACTTTTGTGGTAGGCAAAAAATTAATTGCGGTCCGGATGACCGTTGTCCCTCATTGGCTTTCGCTTGCTTAGCCATTCGCGCCCATTGATGGCGTTGAAGATATGGGCCTGAGATAGATTGAGGTTGCGGAGGAGATGGACTTCCACATCCTTGAAGGCATTGAACTCACCGGGTGGCTTCGCGACCGCCTTTTTAGGCTTGGCGATCGCCTTCTTTGGGATGGGACATGGTGCCTTCCTCTCCCCGGTTGCCCCCTCGCCTAGGCGAAGGGTGAGCAACCTCTGCCTGGCTAGAAAATCGGCGGCCTTGGCGCGGAAGATCGCGTAGGTCGGCGGGATGTCCTTTGTGAGGTGCCTGAACATGGGAGAAAGACCATCGAAACCCCCCAGGACCGAGTAGAGGGCGAGCTCGGCGCTTATGGGCTCGCCGGTGAGAACTATTTCATCCACCCGGTCGATGTAATCCTCATCAGACTCGTCTTTCCCCTGTCTGATCTTCATCATGCGGTGGGGACCTTCTCGCCGAGCGACCTTGGCGGCGAAGTACGACGTGAAGTCGCTCGCTAGCTTTTCAAAACAGTTGATTGAGTGCGGTGGCAATGAGATGTACCACCTATGGGCAAGATTGCCCAACGTTAATGGGAACATTCGACATTTCATCGCGTCTGACGCCCCGCATCCGGTCATGTAGATCCGGAACTTGCTTAAGTGAGTCTCGAGGTCCGATCTCCCCTCATACAGAGGTGTTTGAAGAGGAGCGATCTTTGGTTGCACAGGGGCAAACTCGATCCGGACCGCGAGCGGCTCACTTGGTCCGGCGACATTTCTCTTGGAGCCTGCCCCAGTTTCTAGGAGAGCTTTCATATCGTCGAGCTGGCGCTGCATTGCGGCCATCGCCGTAGCCTGGCTGCTCGTGGTCTGGCTCTTGGAGCGGGAGCCGAGGCAATCATGTACCGATCTCCTGGCTCCGTTGTAGGCGATGAGGTCTTTGCCGCCGAGCTCGACTTTTCGGCGAGGGGGAGCCAAATGGCTGACCTGTTTTCTGGGAGTTGGGTATGCCGAAATCCTGGTGATGGATTTGGACTCCGACGTCTCATGGGTGGGGCCAGAATGCCCAGGTTGCCATGAAGGATTACTTCCTAGTCGGCTGAAGACGGAACTGTCCTGCCTCGCGAGTGCCTTTTCTTGCGACTCGGGGCTTTCTGACAATTTCTCGACATATAACCCCTTGAGTTTTCATTTGCCCGCACGGCGGATGGCTGAGGGTGTAATAGTGGGCGCGTCGCATGCTCTCCGTCGCTCCCTTAGGATGGCCATGGCCTCCTCGATCTGTTCCGTAGTTTGGAATTGATCGAGTGAGAGGCTGGGGCCGTCCCTCGGGGGCGGGAGTGAGAGTCTGGAGTCGCCGCGGCTGTCTTCTGCCGTAGGTTGGGACTCGGTTTGGGCCGGAATAAGGCGTCCGGCGGACCGTAAGGTGGCTCTATTCGAGGTGGTGGCAGACGTCATTATCTCTAGGGTTTTTCTTTGAAAAACAGTGAGTGTTTCTTCATGTATATGTTCCGGAGAACAGTGAGTCTTATTTGAAACGGTCGGAGAGAAAATAAGGGTTAACCCCCTTCCTCTAGCGCCAATTGTTGTTACCCAAAATATTATTCAGAATGATTTGCTGGATATGGCTACGGGTGAGTAACAAACAAAATACAAGAGCATGAGCGATGGAATGAAAATAACACAAGATTTGCCAGGGTTGTTAATCCTGGGCTTGAATACTCTCGCAAGATATTATTAATAATAATATTACTTTGGAGTACAACTATTAATGTTAGAGTACGATTACAATGAGTGTAATGACCCTATTTATCGAGCTCTTGAGTGCTGATGATTGCCGGATGAACCAGAGGTAATGCTCTGTGAGTTTTTGTTACAAAGGTGAAGTGCTGTCTGTGGAATTATGTGTAGGATTCAACTGTCTTCTTCCAAACGCTGGAAGTCTCCTATTTATAGAAGAGGAGGTAGTTGGTATGTCTTAATCCCAAACGGGCGATCGCCTTTCCTGCATTAAATTAAATAGGCGATCGTCTCAGCACGTGGGTTGGTTTCCTTAAAGTCCGCAGCTGCTACTGGCTGCCAAATGTGCGAACCAATGAGAAGACAACACGTGCCTCACGTCGCAGTCTTGGGAGGTCCCACCTAGGGCCCTTTTGTGGGTCTGTCGGTAGGTGAGAGACTGTCCTTGTCACCTACAGCTGGTGATGTTCTGGAGTCGAAAAGCCTTTTCCTGTGGTGCCGTTTGCGGGTCTGCACGTGGGCCTTCTTCCCGAGATTCAATCTTCGTAGACTTTGACAAATTTTGGCTTTACATGTGGCGTAAGACAGTCGTCCTTGGTCAGGCACTAGAGACGATCACCTTGTAAGACGATCACTAGGCACATGAACTTGATATGACACATTCGTTTGGCAAGTCGGCCTTAGTTCATATGACGCTGACTAAGGTCGCTCGGCCCTTGTGCCGATCGCTGCTGAGGCGTATTAATCGTCGCACAACAATAATTACATTTAATTGATTATAGAAATAATCAATATGTGGTAAATAATTGGTTTGTATTTAGAGCTTAATGAAGTAGCTTATAACCGAATTATGAGATTATGGTTATTTTGATGATTATTTAATAGAATATTTAAATAATCAATATATGGACTTAAGTATAATTATTCCGACATAATGAGTATTAAAACTCTTGTGTGTTGAAAGATAAGATTATGTTGGTCAAGTACTTGGACAACCTGTGATTTAGACTTGCATAAATATTCATTCAATCATTAAAGTAAAGATAAATATCAAGTAATTATTGATTTAAGGGATTAGTAAGTCATAAATGTGGATAATTCATATAATGAGAGTAGTTTGACAGACTCAAGGAAATTTATTATGTTGAATTCATTATCGGATTTGTAGAATTGTATTATTGAATGAATATTTTCATTCAAGGTTGTTCGAGTGTTTGTTGATCATTAAAGGACGTCGTTCGTCATTCGTGGGAGAACTTCATCGTCTTTAGTTTGAGGCAAGTTTTATACTTGTACTAGTCAATGAGGTTAATGTTATCATGTGTGTGTATGAATGTGTTGTATCATTTCATGACGTAGTCTCTTCATGGTTTGTTGATATCACGGAATTGTTCGATACAATACCCTTCGGCAATTATGCCAAATATTATTATTTATCGTCAATGGCCGGTTTAAGGCATTGAGACTCTTGTTGTGATTGTTGTTATCGATAGCCTTTTCACGGTATATGTAATATCCGGATTTTCAGTATAAATTTTTCGTGTTATTTTATCTGAGGTATACTGGATATCATAGTGTATATACAATATGGATAAAATAATTTGAGAACTGAGACAGTTGTATTTGTATAATTGTCGTACTTGGTCGACAATTGCATTTGAGGACATCGTGTATAAGGTTGTTTATAATTTTGATATCGGGTATGTCATATCAGAATGATATTGGAACGAGTATATGTATTCAGTATGTCGTGTATACGTATTCAGTATGTTGAGACGACAGACAGGAGCAACTATATTTGGCTAAGTCTAGCCTTATTAACGTACGTTAACAACAGGACTTAACGCACGCTAAGGTGCAGGCTTAGCGCACGCTAAAGGCGAAGATTAGCGCACACTAATTATAGATCGGTCAAAAGGGAATCTTAGCTTTATTGGTTACTTTCGGCGTGTAGGACCATACATATTGGGAGCATGTGTAATTGTCGAGTCAACAAAGATTAGCGCACGCTACGGTTGAAGATTAGCGCATGCTAATGGTGTGTATTACTGTAGCAAGTCAACGTCTCTATAACGTACGCTATGACCTTGGTGTTATGTACGTAGACCATTGTGCGACGTAAGGCAGTAGCCTCTGGACCTCGATAGCGCATGCTAACAAAGTAAGTTTACTCACGCTAAAGCATGTAACGTATGCTAAATGAAGATGTTAGCGCATGCTAATAATGGCCAGTATATATATGATTGCAGTTGCGAATTACTGTTCATTTCGGCCATTCCTTCCCTTCATTCGAAAGAGAGAGTTCTTAGAGAGAGGTTTGAGGTTCCAAACACTTGAGTATTGTGGACTTGATCGTCCTTAACAATATTCGAGCTTGGAAGTGATTGAGAACGGATTCAACCTTGGAATTCAATCCATTTCTTCGAAGAGGTAATTACTCTTCATTTTGGTATTTCGTCTTGGATTGTATATGATGTTCTTGAGTTGATAATCATCATGTATATGAGTTGATAAGTATGATTATGAAATGGATTACCGAGTCATGTTTATGTTATTATTGATATGCGGATATTGATATGATTCATGTGGTTTTGAATGGTGTTGTTTATCAAGAGATATGTTCATTAATATCCACCTTCATTTCGGATTTTGATGTTGTTGTGATGATTAGTTCGTATGATAATAGTTTATGGTGGTGTTATGATGATTCTTGGTATTTCACGGGAAGTTTGTTAAGGAAGATGATGACATGATGATATATGTTGGATTATGTTATTTTGTCTTGAGCATGGTTAGGGAATCATAGTGTTCTTGGTAGTATTGTTGCGATTCTTGATATTATGATGATATATGCCTTGGATTATTAATTAGGTGATTATTTAGATGTTATAAGACATCATATTACGCCGTTTTGTTGAGTATGAACGTGATTGCAAATAATTCGTGTTCTTGAAGAACTCTTGAATTATGTGATATGATGAACATTATAAGAAGTGTTGGTGTTTTGGATATGAATATGGAATGTTCATATCTAGAAATAAGTTATGTGTTTTGATATAATATTCGTATAGGAATACGAATATGATTACGAGTTTGATGAGATTATTATTCATCTTTAAGTTTGGAAGTTCATACGTATTGAACAAGTGTTCAATTCGAATGATCGAATTGTTTGATAACCTTGGAATATGATTATCTATATTGTTGAACTAATTAGATGGTTCGAATTGATGATGATCATCGGTAATTTTTAACTACGAATTGATAAGGAGGAACCTTGTTAATTCGTATTTAAGATTGAATTTGGAATCGATAACATTTAGACCCTTGTTATTGGTTTGAATTGGTTGTTGATATGATTATCAAATTTCGGCTCGTATTGTGGACACGAGTATGTAATTATTTGAGTTGTATTGTCCGTTTCTGTATATGATCGAGGTAGTGTTGAGCCGTTGAGTTTGATTGGTTGGTTATATCGGTTGTTGATTATTATCGAATATGTGTTAATCGATTATTGCAACACATTGTGATGTTTGATCGTGGATTACGACCATTGTGTTGTGGTTGAGGTTGAAGAGTTCGTAGATTGCTTTGATCAGGGTTGAGGAACTCGTAGACGAACATAATGGAATTGGTAACAGCTTCGTTGTATCGGTATTGGGGCAAGTTATACTTGTTCAGTTTATAATATTTAATGAATGGTTTCAGTTTCATTTCATTTTTAATTTATATAGCAATGATATATAAATACACGTTGTCGGGATGATGGTTTATATATTATGCGTTGGTTTGGGATAAATCATAATATATATGATTTAAATGTGTTTGGTGAAGACAAAGATGTGAGTTATCTTTGGTCTGTGATATGGAATGTCGGATGTCGAGGATAGTTATCGTGTCAACATTGATGTCAGGATGATGGTTTGTTGATATTAATGGACTATATCTCATTCGAGATTATTCTTATAACTATGTATTCATTCAGGGTTGTTTGTTCGTGGAAAAGATATTGTCTTCGGTTTAGAGGTAAGTTAAGCATGATTCAGTTATGAGGATAATTATTCTGTTGAATTTTTGTATGTTGATGTTTCGAATAATGGGATTCATATTGATTGCTTTGTTGAGGCATGTTGATCCCAGGACTATTTGTATTGAGATCGTTGATCGTGTTGATCATTCATTGGGGATGATGATCCCAGGATTGTTGTTTTGGATATTGATTGGTCGTGCCGACTTTTCATTGTCAGTTTGTCATTGTGTACTTTGGTGAGTCTTTTGATCCTTATTGGATATGTGATTCTTTGAGTTTTGTTATCATGTTGTATCGTGACATATGTGGAGTCATATTTGCGTGTCGATTGGTTATTGTGTAGGATTTTTAGTCGGGCACACGATGGTCATGCGTGGATGTTTCCGCATTGGACAGTGCACCGAGACGTTACTTCGTGAGGCTAATTAGGTACATGTCCCACGTACATCTTTGAGCCATATTGATTGGTCGTTCATCCTCCATTTATGGTTGGGTATGTTCGACGGTTGGTGACTGGTTGTGTAATACCCGCCATTTTCATAATGCAATATTATTATTTATAATAATATTAATGAATTTCATATTATTTAATTTTATTTAGAGGATATCACAAGTCCTAGCCCGAGTTATTTTGTGAGATATATATTCAAGTGGTCATCATTTATTAATTATTCAGGGATAATACTAACACTACTATCAATAATATTATCCCAAAATTATTATTGATAATGTTAATAATATCAATTTTATTAAATATTAATATAATTATTATTATCATTATCATTTTTTTAGATTTATTTTATGATCAATATTACCAATTAATTATTATTCTACATTTACTATTATTGGTATTATTATACCATTTATATTTTAACCATGTGTGTTAATTGAACCAAACTATGATTAAATTTAATTAACCACAATTAAAAATTCTGGTACAGTCGATCCTTCCCTCATCAGAGTTCTCACTTTATCAAAATTCCTCAATCTTTATCTAATACACAAACCTAATTCAACTAAAACACTTAAAAATTTACAACTATAAATATACAAAGTTCTACTTTTAGCCCCAAAACAAAAAAAAAAAGAGAGAGAAAGAAAATACAATACAATACAATACAAAAAATTTATGATACAAAGAGGAAGGAGAAGAAAACTGTATTTGCAACCGGGAAGCATAGGATCCGATCTACAGAGCTGCAAGTATTTTTCTTCTACAAACTAAGGAGTAGAGAATAAGAGGATCCGATCAAATTCGCCGTCTGATCAAATTTCCAGTCGCGTTTCATCCGATTTTCCGTTCAATCTTACAAGTTAAAATTGTAAGACTTAGATTTCTCCATATGATTTTGAGTTTTATCATCCTTCTGGTTGGTTAAGAATTCATCTGCAATCAATACTAATATCGATATCAATATCAAGAATAAAAGAAGAAAGAAAATATTTAAGGATTGAATCTTCAAAGCTAAAACAATAACCAATATACATTAGATAATAACTCAAAAAAAATACAACTAAAGCTCTTCAATTTTTATGTAGTCCAGTCCCATCTTTCAACCATTGGGCTGCCGTCGAACAATATTCAGAAAAATCCTTCAAGCCATTTAAACCGGAACTCAAATTCGGAAATCAAAACTTAATACTTTACATTTTTCGAGCAGCAGAACCCGAATTCGGGCCAGACCCCAAAAATTTAAACCAACAATAATCACAAATAAATAAAATAACAAATCCAACAAGTTCCAACATGACAAGTTAATCAGGTCTAATTTCCAAAAAACTTCAAACCACATCAGGATCCGAATCTTATCAGAAACCAAACCCGTTTCAGCCCAAATCCAGAATTCGAACCCCAACCCGTTTCACTTTTTATCTGCTCGGGTCGAACCCACTGCAACCGAGCCTGAAACCTTCAAACCCGAACCCATACCTAATAGGAATCGGAGCTTGGCGACGAGCTGCCGTCGAAAAACAGCCACTCCCAGCAATTTCAATCGCAGCCAAAGCCGGGAGCCCCGCAACAGGTTAATACAAGCTCGGGCGATCCGAGAGTGTATGTGTGTGTGTGTGTCTATCAGCCGGTTCACCACCGCCATCGCCAAAGCTCGCTGCCTTCATCTGGCTTCCAATCCACCACGGCGTGTGTGCTTCGTTTCAGATGTAGAATTATCTGTATGTATGTTTTCTGCCTCCGGCCGATTTGAAGAAATTTAGAAAGAGAGATGGAAGGGGGCGGGAAGAGGAGGATTTGTAGAGAGATAGGGAGGTAAGGTCAGAGAGAGAGAGAGAGAGAGAGAGGCGAGAGGCAGAAGTGAGAAATGTGAATGTCGGCCGAAGGGTGTGGAGAAGGGTATTTATACCCGTGAAAAATTAGGGTTATTCAATTTAGTCATCCCAGTTTCCAGTCCCAGACTTCTATTTACTTCGATTTTGACCCCAGTAAACTTTAAAACTTCACTTCGAGTCCTATTTTGACCCGAAATATTAAAATATTGACTTTCAATTAATATTAAGAATTAATCTGAATTTATGCATAAATATTTTAATTTTAGTTATTAATGATGTTAACGCTTCGATTAATATTAATAAGCAATTATAATTTATTTTCAGTTATAATATAGTGATATTTGTATCTTTTCATTTATGATATAAATAATAAATTGTAAGGATTATAATTATTATTGTTATTATTATATGTAGACTTTATCGAGGATTTACGGGCTTAGGACTGTGAGTCAAGCATCTTCATATTCAAGTCAGACATCATCATTTATTCAGGTGGGAATTTTCACTATCACTTTATTGCTTTAATTGGACTGTATATATGATATTCTATTAATGTTTAAAATTTATGATGCATGTTGTAAATCAGGCTCACCTGTATTCGTGTAAGAGGCTATCTTAAGATATATATTGTTGCGGGGACACATGCGCAACCTCAATATTGCTTGATTCAGGTTATATGTGGTGTGTATGTTTTATGTTGTGGCGGGGGCACCTGCGCAACCTCAATATTCGTGTTATGCATGCTCGATTCATGCTATACGTAATATTGTGTGTATGCATTGACGTTGAGGAAAAATATGATAGATTATTCATGTTCTGCTTTCCATGAGATTTTATATTACTGTGATCAGTGTGATTTTCACGAGTTGAAGGAAGCTCACCCCCACCTTTATTGATCCCGCAGGTTGAACTGAGCCGGATGGACGAAGGAGAGAGCCGAGAGGGCATATGAAAGAGGATTTATTATATGATGTTCTTCGTTATGTCTAATGTTTTGAAACTTATTTGGGGAAACGTTGACTAGAAAATTATAATTTATGATTTATTCTTCCGCCGCAAAATTTTTATCTCGTATCTATGATGAAATGTTGCCTTATTTAAAGGTATTAAATTATATGTTAGTGTAGCGACTCGACTTTGCAGGCCAGAATTTTAATATTCTCAAAGAAAATTATTTTTGTCAAAATACCATTTATTTATTTTCCTCATTAATTACCCTAGAAAGTCGGGGCGTTATAGGTTGTTCATACACCCGAGGGGTATGTTCGAAAGCTGGGGTTATTTCTTTGAAGATCCATTATTGTTGATCGTTTGTAGTTTACCTTGTTGATGGTATTCTCGATCGTTGTTGATCCTTTGTTGATTGTGTTTGGAGTTTACCTTGTTGATGGTATTCTCGGTTGTTGTTGATCCTTTGTTGATCGTGTTTGGAGTTTACCTTGTTGATGGTATTCTCGGTCATTGTTGATCCTTTGTTGATCGTGTTGGAGTTTATCATGTTTATGGTATTCTCGATTATTGTTGATCCTTCGTTGGTAGTATTGGAGTTTATCATGTCGATGATATTCTCGGTGATTTATTGGTTGATCATTGTTATTGATCGTGTGAGCATTCGAACTGTACATCGATGTTTCAGAAGTTGTTATCATTGTTTTGTGGTAGTTGATTTACAGATATACCATGTGTTATTGGTTTTATCCATATTGAGATTTGACTGTGCAATCCGACAGACAGGATTTAGCACAGATGGTTCATTCCGCACTTATGAGTTATGGTGATGTTTTTAGGATTCTTGGTATAGTTGGAATACAGTGCAGATAGTTGTAGTTAAGTTCATTTTGTCATTTGAGAATGCGAAATGTGGATTACGGTAAGTATTGGTTTGATATGGATTATCACGAGACGGTACAGTTATGACAGTAAGATTACGTTGGTCGTATTCTTACTATGTTATTACATTGGTATGTAATTATTTATGATGATATGATCGTTATCATTGTTGAGCATTGTGGCTGACCCCGTCGTGGGCTTTCTTTTTTGGTACTCAGAGATCGAGCTAGTAGCGGTCGTGAAGAGATGAGCTTCCCGGGTGATACTGGCTATGGCATTATTTTTGCGAATCGAGTATTTTGACTGTTCGTTATATTCCACTTCAAATGTATATTTAACTATGTTTATATCCGCTGCATGTGTATTTTCAAAATGGCCTTTTGGGTATTTCGTAATCTTGGGTTCATTTCGTCAAACCTTTTTCCCTAAACTATTCTTCGTCGTTACGTGTAAGTGGTGGCTTAGCATACATTTTGAAACTATTAAATTTTGGCAGTATGGCCTTTTACTTTCAAATAATATTTTATGACGGTATTCGGAAAATAGATTTTGGGAGACTATTTGAGTATTTGCAAAATATTACCGTCTTGGCCTCTTTGGCGTGTTTGAAACGTTTACGAAAATGATTTTTAGCCTGGTGGGTTCCGACGCGGGACCCACGACGCTGTAATATCCCCGGATGGTTTTGGGGACGTTACAGAAGATGGTATCGGAGCTTAGGGTTTGTGAAACCCGGTCATGTGTGTTATGTGGCTCTACCAGTACGGTAGTAGTGTGAGTTTTGAAAATGATTTTCTGATTTTTGAGTCAAACCGATTTTTGGAGGTTCTAATATTTTTGGAGTTATTTTCAAAATTGCTATAATTTCGATATTGGTGTATGTTGGTTTTGTGTTAAGACTTCATATGGGAGTCGTATGCTAGTACACGGGAGATCATCGGCTTCACACCTGTAAGTATACTGTTTTATTTATTCGCTTGTGACGATGATTGATTGCTTTTGTGATGAGTTTGGAAATTTTATGTTGATCTGTTGTTTGTGGCAGGATTGCAAGTTTCGAGGACGAAACTTATTTTAAGGGGGGGTAGTATGTATATCCGGATTTTTAGTTTAAATTTTTCACGTTATTTTATCTGAGGTATACTGGATAGCATGGTGTCTATAAAGTATGGATAAAATAATTTGAGAACTGAGACAGTTGTATTTGTATAATTGTCGTACTTGGTGGACAATTACATTTGAGGACATCGTGTATCAGGTTGTTTTAAATTTGATATCGGGTATGTCATATGAGAATGTTATTGGGACGAGTATATGTATTCAGTATGTCGTGTATATGTATTCGGTATGTTGAGACGACAGACAGGAGCAACTATATTTGGCTAAGTATAGCCTTATTAACGTACGTTAAAAACAGGACTTAACGCATGCTAAGGTGCAGGCTTATCGCACGCTAAAGGCGAAGATTAGCGCATGCTAATTATATATCGGTCAAAAGGGAATCTTGGCTTTATTGGTTACTTTCAGCGTGAAGGACCCAGGCATATTCAGAGCATGTGCATATTGTCGAGTCAACGAAGATTAGCGCACGCTAAGGTTGAAGATTAACACATGCTAATGGTGTGTATTACTGTAGCAAGTCAACATCTCTATAACATACGCTATGACCTTGGTGTTACGTACGTAAACTATTGTGCGAAGCAAGGCAGTAGCCTATGGACCTCGATAGCGCACGCTAACAAAGTAAGTTAGCGCACGTTAAAGCATGTAATGTACGCCAAATGAAGATGTTAGCACATGCTAATAATGGTCAGTATATATGAGTGCAGTTGTGAATTATTGTTCATTTCCACTATTCCTTCTCTTCATTCGAAAGAGAGATTTCTTAGAGAGAGATTTGAGGTTCCAAACACTTGAGTATTGTGGAGTTGATCGTCCTTAACAATATTGGAGCTTGGAAGTGATTGAGAATGGATTCGACCCTGGGATTCAATCCATTTATTCGAAGAGGTAATTACTCTTCACTTTGGTATTTCATCTTGGATTGTATATGATGTTCTTGAGTTGATAATCGTCATTTATATCAGTTGATAAGTATGATTATGAGATGGATTATCGAGTTATGTTGATGTTATTGTTGATATGCGGATATTGATATGATTCGTATGGTTTTGAATGGTGCTGTTCATCTTCAAGAGATATGTTGGTTAATATCTCCCTTCATTTTAGATTTTGATGTTGTTGTTGATGATTAGTTCGTATGATAATAGTTTATGGAGGTGTTATGATGATTCTTGGTATTTCACGGGAAGTTTGTTAAGCAAGATGATGACATGATCATATATATGTTGAATTGTGTTATTTTGTCATGAGCATGGTTAGGGAATCATAGTGTTCTTGGTAGTATTGTTGCGATTCTTGATGTTATGATGATATATGCCTTGGATTGTGAATTAGGTGATTATTTAGATGTTCGAAGACATTGGATTATGCTGTTTTGTTGAATATGAACGTGATTTCGGATAATTCGTATTCTTGAAGAACTCTTGAATATATGATATGATGAACATTTATAAGAAGTGTTGGTGTTTTGGATATGAATATGGAATATTTATATCTAGAACTAAGTTATGTGTTTTGATATAATATTCGTATAGGAATACGAATATGATTATGAGTTTGATGAGATTATTATTCATCTTTGAGTTTGGAAGTTCATACGTATTGAACAAGTGTTCATTTCGAATGATCGAATTGTTTGACAGCCTTGGAATATGATTACCTATAATGTTGAACTAATTGGATGGTTCGAATTGATGATGATCATCAGTAATTTTTAACTATGAATTTACAAGAAGGAACCTTCTTAATTCGTATTGAAGAATGAATTTGGAATCGGTAACATTTAGACCCTTATTATTGGTTTGAATATGATTATCGGATTTCGGCTCGTATTGTGGACATGAGTTCTTAATTGTTTGAGTTATATTGTCCGTTTCTGTATATGATCGAGGTATTGTTGAGCCGTTGAGTTTGATAGGTTGGTTATATCAGTATTTGATTATTATCGAATGTGTGTTAATCGATTATTGCAACAGGTTGTGATGTTTGATCGTGGATTACCACCGTTGTGTTGCGGTTGAGGTTGAAGAGTTCGTAGATTGCTTTGATTAGGGCTGAGGAACTCGTAGACGAAGGAAATAGAATTGGTAATAGTTTCGTTGTATCGATTTCGAGGCAAGTTATACTTGTTCAGTTTATAATATTTAATGAATGGTTTCGGTTTCATTTCATTTATAATTCATATAGCAATGATATATAAATATATGTTGTCGGGATGGTGGTTTGTATATTATGCTTTGGTTTGGGATAAATCATAATATATATGATTTAAATGTGTATGGTTAAGATGAAGATGTGAGTTATCTTTGGTCTGTGATATGGAATGTCGGATGTCGAGGATAGTTATCGTGTCGACATTGATGTCGGGATGGTGGTTTATTGATATTAATGGACTATAACTCATTCGAGATTATTCGTATAATTGTGTATTCGTTCAGGGTTGCTTGTTCGTGGAAAGGATATTGTCTTCGGTTTCGATGTAAGTTAAGTATGGTTCAGTTATGAGGATAATTATTCAGTTGAATTGTTGTATATGTTGTATGTTGATGTTTCGAATAATGGGATTCATATTGATTGTTTCGTTGAGGGATGTTGATCCCAGGACTGTTTGTATTGAGATCGTTGATCGTGTTGATCAGCCATTGGGGATGATGATTCCAGGATTGTTGTTTTGGATATTGATTGGTCATGTCGACTTTTCATTGTCAGTTTGTCATTATTCACTTTGGTGAGTCTTTTGATCCTTATTGGATATGTGATCTTTGAGTTTCGTTGTCATGTTGCATCGTGACATATCTGGAGTCATATCTACGTGTCGATTGGTTATTGTGTAGGATTTTTATCCGGGCACACGATGCTCATGCGTGGATGTTTACGCATTGGACCGTGCACACGAGACGTTACTTCGTGAAGGCTAATTAGGTACATGTCCCATGTATATCCCGGATTCCGTATAGGGGGTGGACATATGCACGGACACATTTCCGGATCGGGCGTACTGTGACGTCCATCTTTGAGCCATATTGATTGGTCATTCATCCTCCATTTATGGTTGGGTATGTTCGACGGTTTGCGACTGGTTGTTCATACATTATAGGGGTATGTTCAATAGTCCGGGTTATTTCTTTGAAGATCCATTATTGTTTATCGTTTGGAGTTTACCTTGTTGATGGTATTCTTGGTCGTTGTTGATCCTTTGTTGATCGTGTTTGGAGTTTACCGTGTTGATGGTATTCTCGATCGTTGTTGATCCTTTGTTGATCGTGTTTGGAGTTACCTTGTTGATGGTACTCTCGGTCGTTGTTGATCCTTTGTTGATCATGTTGGAGTTTACCATGTTCATGGTATTCTCGATTATTGTTGATCCTTCGTTGGTAGTATTGGAGTTTATCATGTCGATGATATTCTCGTTTGATTTATTGGTTGATCATTGTTATTGATCGTATGAGCATTCGGACTGTACTTCAATGTTTCGGGACTTGTTATCATTGTTTTATAGTAGTTGATCTACAAATATATCGTGTGTTATTGGTTTTATCCAGATTGAGATTTTACTATGCAATCCAACAGACAGGATTTGCACAGATGGTTCATTCCACACTTATGAGTTATGATGATGTTTTGAGGATTCTTGGTATTATTGGAATACAGTGCAGATGCTTGTAGTTAAGTTCATTTCGTCATTTGAGAATGTGAAATGTGGATTATGGTAAGAATTGGGTTGATATGGATTATCACGAGACGATACGGTTATGAAGGTAAGATTACGTTGTTTGTATTCTTACTATGTTATTACATTGGTATGTAATTATTTATGATGATATGATCGTTATCATTGGTGAGCATTGTGGCTGGCCCCGTCATGGGCTTTATTTTTAGGTACTCAGAGATCGAGCTAGTAGCGGTCGCGAAGAGATGAGCTTCCCGGGTGATATAGGCTATGGCATTATTTTTGGAAATCGAGTATTTTGACTGTTCGTTATATTCCGTTGCAAATGTATTTTTAACTATGTTTATATCCGCTGCGTGTGTATTTTCAAAATGGCCTTTTGGGTATTTCGTAATCTTGGGTTCATTTCGTTAAACCTTTTTCCCTAAACTATTCTTCATTGGTACGTGTAAGTGGTGGCTTAGCGTACATTTTGAAACTGTTGAATTTTGGCAGTTTGGCCTTTTACTTTCAAATGGTATCTTATGACGGTATTTGGAAAATAGATTTTTGGAGACTATTTGAGTATTTGCAAAATAATACCGTCTTTGGCCTCTTTGGCGTGTTTGAAACGTTTGCGAAAATGATTTTTAGCCTGGTGGGTTCCGGCGCGGGACCCACAGTACTGTAATATCCCCGAATGGTTTTGGGGATGTTACAGTATTGATGTATCGATTGTTATTGTTGATATTGAAGTTCGATTAAGACATAAATATGAGTGTTGCTATTGATATTGGTGTTTTGCTATTGATGTTGTATTAGCCGATTAAATATATTGACGTATTCGATTATCATCTCCGTCATCGGTAACCGACTAAAGGTAAATCACTTGTAACCGTTTCGACGTTTTGATTATTCTTGGAGTTTTTCCATTTGGACGAGTTTCAGAGATGCTTTTATGTAATTTCGTTTTATGTCATGTACGTTCGATTCTCGTAAAACTCTTTCGATTTCATTGTTTCTTTGGTTACACAAGTTCGTATGGTTGAGTTGTTCATGTTGTGAGTTTTGGTTTGTTAATCCGACGTTGTATCGTGATTTTCGGCCGTTTGGGCCGTTTGTAATTTCCTATAAGTTTAGGGAATTTTATCTTCTATTGTCGTATTTCGGATTTCCCGATAGTCGGAATTGTATTTTACTTCAGCACTTAGCTTCGTCGTCGTGAATATTTCGTATCCGTGTTTTGGGTTCTGTCCTTGTGTTGCATCTCGACTTCGTACAGCCCAGTGCATTTAACTGCATTCAGTAGTGTTGGACTGCTGCGTGCATAACGTACGTTATGCATGCTTTTTTGCGTGCGCTATCGGTACCTGCATAACGTACATTATACCTTAGTGTTAACGTACGTTATGTCCTTCAGCGTTTTGGGCAGTGGCTTCTGTCCAGTTTTTGCTAAGCCCTTACGTACGTTAACACGGGGCTGTTACGTACGTAAGTTCCTTATAGCGTATGCTAACTGGAAAGTGTAGCGTACGCTATCGGCCACAGCAGATTGGGCAGATTGTTCTGCCGAGCTATTACGTACGTTATCACCTGAGTGTTACGTCGATAATGATCATAGCGTATGTTAACATCAGTATGTTAACGTACATAACGCATGAGCAGGTTTTATAAACCTGAGTTGACCTTCATTTCGTCATTTTTCTTTTCTTCTTTCCTTCGTCCGAGAGCTGCATCCCCAGTAGATATTTGAGCGATTCTTCAAGTTTTGTTCGTGGAATTCCTTGGGAGATCGAGTATTGTGTTCCAAGTGAAGTTTATCATCATCGTAATCATCTTCCTCCGTCCGAATCCAAGGTATTTGGCTTAGAAACCTATCTTTATCCATTTTAGGGTTTTTTTCGGGATTTGTCTAGATTAAACTCGAATTGTTTGTTTATGTTGTGATATTTCTTATCGATTATTGTTGTTGGGTGATTCCTAATCCGTTTTCTTCGTGTTTAATCAGTGGATTGTTGATTTAGGGAGGTTTTGTGAAAACCCTCGCCCGTATATGTTTATGTTTATTAGTCGGGGTTGCGGGCGTATTCCATTCGATTATCGTTAACGTGTAAACTGAGTTGTGTTAATCCTTCATTTAGGAACGGTCGTGTTCCCTCCGATTCATTCCTAGTCGTTGTTCGTTCCCGTTTCGTCGAAGATGTCTCAAAGGCAAGTACTTTACATTTGTTTGCATATTCTAGTATTTGATTATGGCTTGCTGTGTATGTTGTGGATATGAATGTGTATGTTCACCCAGGGATGGTCTGACGGGCCCTCTTGGAATACGTAGTGCCGTGTGTATGCGTATCATGACCTGGGGTTAATCACCCAGGGATGGTCCGATGGGGCCTCTGCGGGGTACGGTGGCCGTGAGTCTCGTACCAACGATTAACTTTTGAAATGTTTTGTTGGAGAACTGTATTTTGTGCATATGCACCGTAATATTCCGGAATATAAATATCTTCTAAATTAATTTGTGGCGCATATTTCATCTGATTAAAATGGTAGTTCAAATGGATTGTACTTGCACTAGCAGTTGTCACTAACCTCTTAAATGGGGGAAATACATTTGTATTTCAGGTTCAGGTCTCGAAGGTGAACGAGCATGCGGGCTGTACGAGGATGATGGGCAAGAGTGAATTTGTTCAATGGTCATTCGTTGATGTCTTGCTTTTATATTTTATTAATCATGTTGTTGCTTCAATACTTGAGTACTTCTTTCCTTCGAACATTGTATTTGGTGTGTACCCGGTTTGGGGTTGATTTAACGTTTCAATGTACTGTTGAGTTTGGATTACTTGTTTTGTATGTCTTGGATTGAGAAGACGTTCATATGTTAATGATGTCGATCATTGTTGTCATGTTTAGTTGTGTGTGTTAGCCTGATGGATTCCAAAGGGTGGAGTCCACTGCACTGTAACATATCATGAACGTCTTGGGGGTGTTACAGAATATGGTATCGGAGCAAGGTTTATGGATACCTAGGCTGTCGGTTATTTTCGTCTAGTTGAGTGTCGTTTTTGAACAGTATTACTACTACGCCATCATCTCAGTACGCCGGTGCTCGTAAGTTTTTCCTAACTTGACTCGTTATGTCATCCTATTCTGTTCCTTTCTTAATGTTGTGATGTGCTTTGCATTTGAATTGTACTCACCCGTTACTTAATGTCATCCTGTTCTGTTCCTTTCTTAATGTCGTGATGTGCTTTGCGTTTGAATTGTACTCACCCGTTTCTTAATGTCATCCTGTTCTGTTCCTTTCTTAATGTCGTGATGTGCTTTGCGTTTGAATTGTACTCACCTGTTACTTCTACCGAGTGAGACATGATTGATGATCTTGAGAAATTATGATTTTGGAAATCATTATGTCGGTTAGATTTTGGAAACAGAGTTGTGTAATCGGGAGAAGGACTGTGGATTGTTGAGAAGAACATGTAGTCATGTTAAGTCATTTTGAAATATATGAAATTGCTTTTGAGCATTTGAAAATGATACTTTTCAAAATGAATGTTTCACGGATGTTTTACGGAAAATGATTTTGGGCCGAGACTCAATTGAATTCTAAAATAGTTTTACAACTCAGGACTTGGGGCCGAAAAGGGTTTTTCTACTTTTTAAACTTCTTGGAATGTGGAACGAGATAAGGGCTGAGACCCTAATGTTCAAAAGAATTTTCTGTTTTCTAAATCTCCCGAGATTTGTAAAATGCTTTACCAATCATTTGTCTATTTTATTTCCGCCTTTCGGAGTTTTGGTTTACTTGTTCAAATGAAACTTCTCGGGAAGTCTTTCGTTGTGTTGATTTGTTTCAATATTTCGTCATAGCATATTTAAGGTGATCCAGGATGGATTAATGATTGACGTGAGAGTCATATGTGGAAAAGGAGTTTTTATCGGAGTCTATATATTGAGGTTTTGGAATTATATTGTGTGGTTTTTCCGATGGAATATCAGTGGATATTGGTGACAAGCCCAACTGGTATACATGAGTATGGGTATGGTGAATCATTTGCATAATTTTCATTTTAAAACATCGAAATCGTGTGGATTCGAAGGAAATTGTTATCGAATACTTGGCATTAGCAAACCGATTTAACTTTTCAAAAATTGATTTCGTGGTGTTACGAAAATTTATGTTTTGAGCTTTGAAATTTTTGAAAGAACTTTCGAAAATTTGTCTTCTTGACATGACTATATGATTTCGAACTGGTTTTGAAAATGTGACTGATATACAAACGCATTTAGTGCATAGTGCATAACATTGTGGACGTGACTCACGAACTGGATAATACATCAATATGGAACGATGAATAGAGATTCGAATTTTAGTATGGTAGTTTGGTTATCCAGAGATGATCGGTTGGTCGATAAGATAAGAGAAATATGATGCGTGTTGTAGATCCATGCACAGGATGTAATTTTGGAACTTTGGATTTCGTGAAATAGGGATATATGTGCTATGTGATTCCATTGGTATGGTAGTAGTGTGATTTTTTTACCATAATGATTTTTGAAGGATTTCTTTGTAAGTGTAGGTTTGGGAATGGTAACCCCATGCTGGTTGTTTTGAGTAATGATTGGTCGCTTCCAGTCCATGTATTATTGGATATGTTCGACGGATTGTGATTGGTTGTTCATATGCCGAGGGGTATGTTCACCAACATGATATGTTTATTGAAATCCACCGTATGTGATTGGTGTGTCGTTTTGAGAATTTTGCTCTTTCGTGTATCTGTCTCTGTGGTTCTGTGTTAATCGTATTGGAGTTTATCATGTTAATGATATTCTCGATTGTGTTTTGACCTCTGGTTGGTCATATTGGAGCTTATCATTTTGATGATATTCTCGATTGTGTTTTGACCTCTGGTTGGTCATATAGGAGTTTATCATGTTGATGATATTCTCAGCTGCGTGTTGACCTTTGGATTGCTCGTATTAGAGTTTATTATGTCGATGATATTCTCGGTTGATTTATTGGTTGATCATTGCTAGTGATCATCTGAGCGTTCGAACTTTATGCCGATGTTTCAGGATTTGTGTCGTTGGTTTGGGCAGTTGTTTCACAGATGTATCGTGTATTATTGATTTGTATCAGGCAGACATGATTCGACACGGATAGATTATGACATCTGAAGATGATATATTTTTGTTGAGATTCATGGAATGTGATTGTAAGCGTATTGAGGCTTTACAGCGAAGTCACATGCTAGTATCTCAGGAGATCGTAGACTTTCCGCATTTGTAAGTATGCTATTTTAAGTATTCGGTAATAATGATGATTGATCGTTGTTGTTATGGTTTCGGAATATTTTGGTCGAACAGTTTGTTTGTTTTCTATGACGGATTGCAAGTTTCGAGGCCGAAACTTATTTTAAGTGGTGTAGTATGTAATATCCGGAATTTCGACTACTGTTGTTTAATATTATTTTATCCGAGTTATGTTGTACAGCGTGGAATCTGTACAGTTTGGATAAAATAAACGAAGGACTGAGATTTCAGTATTGGTATAATTGTCTTATTTGGTCGACAATTACATTTGAGGATACTATGTGTTGAATATCCGTATTCAGTAATCCGTATGTTCGTATTCTGCATGTCGAGACATTGGACAAGAGTAGCTGAAAATGGCTAAGTATAGCCACATTAGTGCACTCTACGATGTCTACTTAGCGTACGCTAAGGTACAAGGATTACGTATGTTAATGAGTAGAGTTAACGTACGTTAAGTTGCTAAGTGTTACGTACACTATGCATAAGGCATTATGCACGTAATGAGAGGAATCAGACATCTTAGGCTATGACCGATAGATGGGACCCACGGTCGGCAGCTTTCGGCGAGGAACGTGCACGGGTGAGTCAACACTAAGTTAGCGTACGATACGATTAGTGTATAACATATGCTAACTGGACGTTTACTGTAGCAAGTCAACGTACGTATTACGTACGTTATGGAGGAAACATTACGTACGTAAGCAAGTGAATGAAACAGGTCAGTGGGCTTTGTCCGGACGTAAGCGTATGCTTAGGATTTGAGTATAGCGTACGCTAATCCTGTTACGTACGTAATGGAGTATAGGTAACATACATAATGAACAATGCAGTTTATAAGATGAAGATCGGCTTCTCATTTCTCCACGAGAGAAAAGCTATTTCCTCCTTCAAACTTTATCCCTATGAGTGTGTTAGTGAGGATAAACCTCTTCCAACTTGATTATAAGCTTGAAGCATGGATTAAAGGTTTGGATGTGAAGATATCAATGGTTCTTGAAGAGTTGATTGTGCTATTCATGTTCTTGAGGTATGTTGATGAACTCTACACCTTGATTTCGGATTTTTGGTATTGCTATCCGTATTTGTTTCGTATGAAGATGATTATGATGTTGTTGTTACGGTTCTTGAGGTTATATGAACTATATGTTGAAGGATGTGATGGTTTATGTCTTGATTATGTTGGTTATGATTATAGAATCATAGTGTTCTTGGTGTTCTTAGTAGAATTGTTCGATTCTTGATGTTAGGAGGATCATATATTGGAAAATATGATAATATACACCTTGAATCATGAATGAGGATTGTTTAGATGTTAGAGGATATCGAATTACGTGGTTTTGATGGCTATGAACAAGGTTTCGAATCATTTAATGTTCTTGAGGAACTCGTTGATGAATTGAACATAGCAAGATGATCGTAGGTTGAATTATCGGTATCTTTAGATATGTAGATCGAATGTTCATTGATTGTAGTGGTAGAATTCGTATGTTCTTGATGAAATACGAATCATGATATTAATTTGGAATCCGGAAAGTTTGTGATTGATCACCGAATATGATTTCCCTTACATTCGTATCCGTAATCGTATTTTGGTTATGAATTTGTAATTGTTTGAGTGGAATGGTTCGGACTTGTGTCTAATCGAGATATTGTGAAATCGTTAAGTTTGTCGATTGGTTATATTGATTAGTAATTATTGGATTTCGGTTCATAGGATGGATATGAGTTCGTAAAATGGTTTGAGTTTATTATTTGGTTTTATATATGATCGAGGTATCGTTGACCCGTTGAGTTTGATTGGTTGGCTATGTCGGTTATTGATTGTTATCGAATCGTTGCTATTTGATTACATCAATAGGTTGAGATTATTGATCGGTGATTATAACCGTATGTTGCGGTTGTGTTCAAGTACGTTCGTGAATCGCTTTGGCCGGGAGCCGAGGAGCTCGTAGACGAAGGCAATGAGATTGGTAGCGGTTTCATCATCGTCGTATCGGTATCGAGGCAAGTTATTACTTGCTTAGTTTTAATGTTTAATGAATGGTTTCAGTTTCATTTCATTTATAATGTATATAGCAATGATTATTACTGCAAATTCTGGAGATTTGGATTATATGTTGTCTTTCCGATTATGGGAGTTAAATCATAAGGTATATGCTTTATTTCAGTTATCGGCATATTCGGGTATCAAGGTTACGTCGTGATAGAGAGGAGGATATGAATATCTATAGTTTGTGGTACGTTGGATCGCCGAGCATTGAGGATAATTGCCGGTGATGATGTGACATCGAGGTTTCTCCTGAAGGACTCGCGACAAGTATCTTAGTTTGATTTAGTTTAGCATTGATGTTGTTGATCATGCAGGTTGTCATTCATGTTGCTGAACATGAGGACGTCCTAGTTGTGTCATCATAGTGTCGTTCATGGTTTGATTCATATGTTGTTCATGTTGATGAACATATTGAGTTGCATATGTGTATGCATAATTGTATTGTTTATGTTGTGTTGATCCTGTGAGATCATGTGATTTATATGTTGTAAATGATCCGATGGGGTTATGAGGATCTATGTTGAGGGCGCTGGATCGGATGTCCACTATGCGTTGGTCCGACGGGATCATCATGGGGATCTATGCTGAGGGCGCTGGATCGTTGGACAGGTTTTCCACCATGCGTTGGTCCGATGGGATCATCATGGGATCTATGCTGAGGGTGCTGGATCGTTGGATTACCCGGTATTGTGTTGATGGAATCATGTGGATTCGCATCATTGATTTTATCATGTGTTGTTTTGTGTATATGTATAATATGGGTTATCCACCTCATGTTGATCTAGTAAGATCATCTTGGGATCTATGCTGAGGGAGCTGGATCATGGGATTTCCATTAAGTATACACTGTTGTTATTGTTTTGAGCATATTGACGTTGTTATATGAGTATGCATTTGTAGGTCTTGTGTTAGGACCGTGCCCGCATGTTGTTGATCTGATCTTGGATTAGACTGACGTGATTTCGTCGTGACAGTTCATATCTTGAGGTATGTTCTGTATTTCCTTTGGTATTCGTCTTTTTATGGACAATCGGTTATCGTCTTGGGATTTGATGATGCTATCTGATGGATCGTATTGGTCAGAACTAGTATATTTCCGTATCGCGAGTTGGTTATGATAGTTTGAGAATCTTGAGTATTGTTTGAGGTACAATACAGATATTATGCCTAGTTATTGATTAATCGAGTACGAGATGCGAAATATGATAATGGTTATTCTGATGAGAATTATTTGAGTAAGTAAAGTTACTACGATAAGATTACATTGGTCGTATTCTTATTTTGTATTCTCATTGGTATGTAGTTATTAATGCGATGTGACGGTTATCATTGTTGGACATTATGGTTGACCCCGTCGTGGGCTTTCTTTTTAGGTTCTTTGGATATCGAGCTTGTAGCGGTCATGGAGAGATGAGCTTCCCGGAGGATACTGGCTAGGGCATGTAATTGTGTATCGAGTTCCTAAACAACTATTGTATTCTGCTGCTAGAGTATTTTTAATTGCTTGTATTTTCCGCTGCGTGAGTATTTTTAAATGACCTTTTGTTTCTGGTAACTTGAGTTACTTTGGAAAATCGTTTTCTAAACTGTTGAGTTCTGGCATTTCAGTCCTTGTCCTTTGAAACGAGATTTTACGACGGTTTTGATAAACATATTTTATATAGCCTTCGAATATTTTTAAAGATAGTACCGTCATTGGCCTCTTTTGGCATTTGTAAATGTTTGCGAAAATTTCCTTCAGCCTTGTGGGTTCCATCTCGGGGCCCACGGCGCTGTAATATTCCCGGTTAAATCTGGAGGTGTTACAGAGTATGGTATCGGAGCAAGGTTGAGAAAACTTAGGCATTTGGGTCGAGTTGGGTCGTGTTTTAGTCGCGTCATTCGAGTTGTCGATTGACTAATACTAGAGCCGTGAGTTTTTGTTGTTCACTCGGGCTTATGGGTTATGTGATTTATTAGTGTGGTATTGGATTGTTGTAAACTTTTCCAAATGGTGCTAACGTGACTCTCTTGAAAGAGACGTGTTGTGTTCTCAAGTTGCACTGAGTTTGCAAAATGTGTATTTTGAAAATATCTGTGTCGAGTATTTTCTAGAGTTGAGACATGTGCCAGTATCACGGGGAATCGTCGGCTTCACGATCTGTAAGTATTTGGATTTTTGAATTGCATTGAAATTTATTGTCGTTCTAAGTTGGTATGTTTTGATATTCAGAAAGATAATATGCTTCACAGTATGATACGACAGAGTGAGACAAGATTGATGATCTTGAGAAATTATGATTTTGGAAATCATTATGTCGGTTAGATTTTGGAAACAGAGTTGTGTAATCGGGAGAAGGACTGTGGATTGTTGAGAAGAACATGTAGTCATGTTAAGTCATTTTGAAATATATGAAACTGCTTTTGAGCATTTGAAAATGATACTTTTCAAAATGAATGTTTCACGGATGTTTTACGGAAAATGATTTTGGGCGGAGACCCAATTGATTCTAAAATAGTTTTACAACTCAGGACTTGGGGCCGAAAAGGGTTTTTCTACTTTTTAAACTTCTTGGAATGTGGAACGAGATAAGGGCTGAGACCCTATTGTTCAAAAGACTTTTCTATTTTCTAAATCTCCCGAGATTTGTAAAATGCTTTACCAATCGTTTGTCTATTTTATTTCCGCCTTTCGGAGTTTTGGTTTACTTGTTCAAATGAAACTTCTCGGGAAGTCTTTCGCTGTGTTGATTTGTTTCAATATTTCATCATATCATATTTAAGGTGATCCAGGATGGATTAATGATTGACGTGAGAGTCATATGTGGAAAAGGAGTTTTTATCGGAGTCTATATATTGAGGTTTTGGAATTATATTGTGTGGTTTTTCCGATGGAATATCAGTGGATATTGGTGACAAGCCCAACTGGTATACAGGAGTATGGGTTTGGTGAATCATTTGCATAATTTTCATTTTAAAACTTCGAAATCGTGTGGATTCGAAGGAAACTGTTATCGAATACTTGGCATTAGCAAACCGATTTAACTTTTCAAAAATTGATTTCGTGGTGTTACGAAAATTTATGTTTTGAGCTTTGAAATTTTTGAAAGAAGTTTCGAAAATTTGTCTTCTTGACATGACTATATGATTTATTTGGTTTTGAAAATGTGATCGATATACAAACGCATTTAGTGCGTAGTGCATAACATTGTGGACGTGACTCACGAATCGGATAATACATCAGTATTGAACGATGAATAGAGATTCGAATTTTAGTATGGTAGTTTGGTTATCCAGAGATGATCGGTTGGTCGATCAGATAAGAGAAATATGCTACGTGTTGTAGATCCATGCACAGGATGTAATTTTGGAACTTTGGATTTCGTGAAATCGGGATATATGTGCTATGTGATTCCATTGGTATGGTAGTAGTGTGATTTTTTTACCATAATGATTTTTGAAGGATTTCTTTATAAGTGTAGGTTTGGGAATGGTAACCCCATACTGGTTGTTTTGAGTAATGATTGGTCGTTTCCAGTCCATGTATTATTGGATATGTTCGACGGATTGTGATTGGTTGTTCATATGCCGAGGGGTATGTTCACCAACAGATATGTTTATTGAAATCCACCGTATGTGATTGGTGTGTCGTTTTGAGAATTTTGCTCTTTCGTGTATCTGTCTCTGTGGTTCTGTGTTAATCGTATTGGAGTTTATCATGTTAATGGTATTCTCGATTGTGTTTTGACCTCTGGTTGGTCATATTGGAGCTTATCATTTTGATGATATTCTCGATTGTGTTTTGACCTCTGGTTGGTCATATAGGAGTTTATCATGTTGATGATATTCTCAACTGCGTGTTGACCTTTGGATTGCTCGTATTAGAGTTTATTATGTCGATGATATTCTCGGTTGATTTATTGGTTGATCATTGCTAGTGATCATCTGAGCGTTCGAACTTTATGCCGATGTTTCAGGATTTGTGTCGTTGGTTTGGGCAGTTGTTTCACAGATGTATCGTGTATTATTGATTTATATCCGGATAGGGACTTGATTGTGTAATCAGGCAGACATGATTCGACACGGATAGATTATGTCATCCGAAGATGATATATTTTTGTTGAGACTCATGGAATGTGATTGTAAGCGTATTGAGGCTTTACAGCGAAGTCACATGCTAGTTTCTCAGGAGATCGTCGACTTTCCGCATTTGTAAGTATGCTATTTTAAATATTCGGTAATAATGATGATTGATCGTTGTTGTTATGGTTTCGGAATATTTTGGTTGAACAGTTTGTTTGTTTTCTATGACGGATTGCAAGTTTCGAGGCCGAAACTTATTTTAAGTGGTGTAGTATGTAATATCCGGAATTTCGACTACTGTTGTTTAATATTATTTTATCCGAGTTATGTTGTACATCGTGGAATCTGTATAGTATGGATAAAATAAACGAAGGACTGAGATGTCAGTATTGGTATAATTGTCTTATTTGGTCGATAATTACATTTGAGGATACTATGTGTTGAGTATCCATATTCAATCCGTATGTTCGTATTCTGCATGTCGAGACATTGGACAAGAGTAGCTGAAAATGGCTAAGTATAGCCACATTAGTGCACTCTACGATGTCTACTTAGCGTACGCTAAGGTACAAGGATTACGTATGTTAATGATTAGAGTTAATGTACGTTAAGTTGCTAAGTGTTACGTACGCTATGCATAAGGTATTACGTACGTAACGAGAGGAATCGCACAACTCGTGCTATGACCGATAGATGGGACCCGCGGTCGGCGGCTTTCGGCGAGGAACGTGCACGGGTGAGTCAACACTAAGTTAGAGTACGATACGATTAGTGTATAACAAATGATAAAAGGAAGTTTACATTAGCAAGCCAACGTACGTATTACGTACGTTATGGAGGAAACATTACGTACGTAAGCAAGTGAACGAAACAGGTCAGTGAGCTTTGGCCGGACGTTAGCGTATGCTTAGGATTTGAGTATAGCGTACGCTAATCCTGTTACGTACGTAATGGAATATAGGTAACGTACGTAATGAACAATGCAGTTTATAAGATGAAGATCGGCTTCTCATTTCTCCACGAGAGAAAAGCTATTTCCTCCTTGAAACTTCATCCCTATGAGTGTGTTAGTGAGGATAAACCTCTTCCAACTTGATTATAAGCTTGAAGCATGGATTAAAGGTTTGGATGTGAAGATATCAATGGTTCTTGAAGAGTTGATTGTGCTATTCATGTTCTTGAGGTATGTTGATGAACTCTACACCTTGATTTCGGATTTTTGGTATTGCTATCCATATTTGCTTCGTATGAAGATGATTATGATGTTGTTGTTACGGTTCTTGAGGTTATATGAACTATATGTTGAAGGATGTGATGGTTTATGTCTTGATTGTGTTGGTTATGATTATAGAATCATAGTGTTCTTGGTGTTCTTAGTAGAATTGTTCGATTCTTGATGTTAGGAGGATCATATATTGGAAAATATGATAATATACACCTTGAATCATGAATGAGGATTGTTTAGATGTTAGAGGATATCGAATTACGTGGTTTTGATGGCTATGAACAAGGTTTCGAATCATTTAATGTTCTTGAGGAACTCGTTGATGAATTGAACATAGCAAGATGATCGTAGGTTGAATTATCGGTATCTTTAGATATGTAGATCGAATGTTCATTGATTGTAGTGGTAGAATTCGTATGTTCTTGATGAAATACGAATCATGATATTAATTTGGAATCCGAAAGTTTGTGATTGATCACCGAATATGATTTCCCTTACATTCGTATCCGTAATCGTATTTTGGTTATGAATTTGTAATTGTTTGAGTGGAATGGTTCGGACTTGTGTCTAATCGAGATATTGTGAAATCGTTAAGTTTGTCGATTGGTTATATTGATTAGTAATTATTGGATTTCGGTTCATAGGATGGATATGAGTTCGTAAAATGGTTTGAGTTTATTATTTGGTTTTATACATGATCGAGGTATCGTTGACCCGTTAAGTTTGATTGGTTGGCTATGTCGGTTATTGATTGTTATCGAATCGTTGCTATTTGATTACATCAATAGGTTGAGATTATTGATCGGTGATTATAACCGTATGTTGCGGTTGTGTTCAAGTACGTTCGTGAATCGCTTTGGCCGGGAGCCGAGGAGCTTGTAGACGAAGGCAATGAGATTGGTAGCGGTTTCATCATCGTCGTATCGGTATCGAGGCAAGTTATTACTTGCTCAATTTTAATGTTTAATGAATGGTTTCAGTTTCATTTCATTTATAATGTATATAGCAATGATTATTACTGCAAATTCTGGAGATTTGGATTATATGTTGTCTTTCCGATTATGGGAGTTAAATCATAAGGTATATGCTTTATTTCAGTTATCGGCATATTCGGGTATCAAGGTTACGTCGTGATAGAGAGGAGGATATGAATATCTATAGTTCGTGGTACGTTGGATCGCCGAGCATTGAGGATAATCGCCGGTGAAGATGTGACATCGAGGTTTCTCCTGAAGGACTCGGGACAAGTATCTTAGTTTGATTCGGTTTAGCATTGATGTTGTTGATCATGCAGGTTGTCATTCATGTTGCTGAACATGAGGACGTCCTAGTTGTGTCATCATAGTGTCGTTCATGTTTTGATTCATATGTTGTTCATGTTGATGAACATATTGAGTTGCATATGTGTATGCATAATTATATTGTTTATGTTGTGTTGATCCTGTGAGATCATGTGATTTATATGTTGTAAATGATCCGATGGGGTCATGATGATCTATGTTGAGGGCGCTAGATCGGATGTCCACTATGCGTTGGTCCGACGGGATCATCATGGGGATCTATGCTGAGGGCGCTGGATCGTTGGACAGGTTTTCCACCATGCGTTGGTCCGATGGGATCATCATGGGGATCTATGCTGAGGGCGCTGGATCGTTGAATTACCCGGTATTGTGTTGATGGAATCATGTGGATTCGCATCATTGATTTTATCATGTGTTGTTTTGTGTATATGTATAATATGGGTTATCCACCTCATGTTGATCTAGTAAGATCATCTTGGGATCTATGCTGAGGGAGCTGGATCATGGGATTTCCATTAAGTATACACTGTTGTTATTGTTTTGAGCATATTGACGTTGTTATATGAGTATGCATTTGTAGGTCTTGTGTTAGGACCGTGCCCGCATGTTGTTGATCTGATCTTGGATTAGACTGACGTGATTTCGTCGTGACAGTTCATATCTTGAGGTATGTTCTGTATTTCCTTTGGTATTCGTCTTTTTATGGACAATCGGTTATCGTCTTGGGATTTGATGATGCTATCTGATGGATCGTATTGGTCAGAACTAGTATATTTCCGTATCGCGAGTTGGTTATGATAGTTTGAGAATCTTGAGTATTGTTTGAGGTACAATACAGATATTATGCCTAGTTATTGATTAATCGAGTACGAGATGCGAAATATGATAATGGTTATTCTGATGAGAATTATTTGAGTAAGTAAAGTTACTACGATAAGATTACATTGGTCGTATTCTTATTTTGTATTCTCATTGGTATGTAGTTATTAATGCGATGTGACGGTTATCATTGTTGGACATTATGGTTGACCCCGTCGTGGGCTTTCTTTTTAGGTTCTTTGGATATCGAGCTTGTAGCGGTCATGGAGAGATGAGCTTCCCGGAGGATACTGGCTAGGGCATGTAATTGTGTATCGAGTTCCTAAACAACTATTGTATTCTGCTGCTAGAGTATTTTTAATTGCTTGTATTTTCCGCTGCGTGAGTATTTTTAAATGACCTTTTGTTTCTGGTAACTTGAGTTACTTTGGAAAATCGTTTTCTAAACTGTTGAGTTCTGGCATTTCAGTCCTTGTCCTTTGAAACGAGATTTTACGACGGTTTTGATAAACATATTTTATATAGCCTTCGAATATTTTTAAAGATAGTACCGTCATTGGCCTCTTTTGGCATTTGTAAATGTTTGCGAAAATTTCCTTCAGCCTTGTGGGTTCCATCTCGGGGCCCACGGCGCTGTAATATTCCCGGTTAAATCTGGAGGTGTTACAGAGTATGGTATCGGAGCAAGGTTGAGAAAACTTAGGCATTTGGGTCGAGTTGGGTCGTGTTTTAGTCGCGTCATTCGAGTTGTCGATTGACTAATACTAGAGCCGTGAGTTTTTGTTGTTCACTCGGGCTTATGGGTTATGTGATTTATTAGTGTGGTATTGGATTGTTGTAAACTTTTCCAAATGGTGCTAACGTGACTCTCTTGAAAGAGACGTGTTGTGTTCTCAAGTTGCACTGAGTTTGCAAAATGTGTATTTTGAAAATATCTGTGTCGAGTATTTTCTAGAGTTGAGACATGTGCCAGTATCACGGGGAATCGTCGGCTTCACGATCTGTAAGTATTTGGATTTTTGAATTGCATTGAAATTTATTGTCGTTCTAAGTTGGTATGTTTTGATATTCAGAAAGATAATATGCTTCACAGTATGATACGACAGAGTGAGACAAGATTGATGATCTTGAGAAATTATGATTTTGGAAATCATTATGTCGGTTAGATTTTGGAAACAGAGTTGTGTAATCGGGAGAAGGACTGTGGATTGTTGAGAAGAACATGTAGTCATGTTAAGTCATTTTGAAATATATGAAACTGCTTTTGAGCATTTGAAAATGATACTTTTCAAAATGAATGTTTCACGGATGTTTTACGGAAAATGATTTTGGGCGGAGACCCAATTGATTCTAAAATAGTTTTACAACTCAGGACTTGGGGCCGAAAAGGGTTTTTCTACTTTTTAAACTTCTTGGAATGTGGAACGAGATAAGGGCTGAGACCCTATTGTTCAAAAGACTTTTCTATTTTCTAAATCTCCCGAGATTTGTAAAATGCTTTACCAATCGTTTGTCTATTTTATTTCCGCCTTTCGGAGTTTTGGTTTACTTGTTCAAATGAAACTTCTCGAAGTCTTTCATTGTGTTGATTTGTTTCAATATTTCATCATATCATATTTAAGGTGATCCAGGATGGATTAATGATTGACGTGAGAGTCATATGTGGAAAAGGAGTTTTTATCGGAGTCTATATATTGAGGTTTTGGAATTATATTGTGTGGTTTTTCCGATGGAATATCAGTGGATATTGGTGACAAGCCCAACTGGTATACAGGAGTATGGGTTTGGTGAATCATTTGCATAATTTTCATTTTAAAACTTCGAAATCGTGTGGATTCGAAGGAAACTGTTATCGAATACTTGGCATTAGCAAACCGATTTAACTTTTCAAAAATTGATTTCGTGGTGTTACGAAAATTTATGTTTTGAGCTTTGAAATTTTTGAAAGAAGTTTCGAAAATTTGTCTTCTTGACATGACTATATGATTTCGAACTGGTTTTGAAAATGTGACTGATATACAAACGCATTTAGTGCGTAGTGCATAACATTGTGGACGTGACTCACGAACTGGATAATACATCAGTATGGAACGATGAATAGAGATTCGAATTTTAGTATGGTAGTTTGGTTATCCAGAGATGATCGGTTGGTCGATCAGATAAGAGAAATATGCTACGTGTTGTAGATCCATGCACAGGATGTAATTTTGGAACTTTGGATTTCGTGAAATCGGGATATATGTGCTATGTGATTCCATTGGTATGGTAGTAGTGTGATTTTTTTACCATAATGATTTTTGAAGGATTTCTTTATAAGTGTAGGTTTGGGAATGGTAACCCCATACTGGTTGTTTTGAGTAATGATTGGTCGTTTCCAGTCCATGTATTATTGGATATGTTCGACGGATTGTGATTGGTTGTTCATATGCCGAGGGGTATGTTCACCAACAGGATATGTTTATTGAAATCCACCGTATGTGATTGGTGTGTCGTTTTGAGAATTTTGCTCTTTCGTGTATCTGTCTCTGTGGTTCTGTGTTAATCGTATTGGAGTTTATCATGTTAATGGTATTCTCGATTGTGTTTTGACCTCTGGTTGGTCATATTGGAGCTTATCATTTTGATGATATTCTCGATTGTGTTTTGACCTCTGGTTGGTCATATAGGAGTTTATCATGTTGATGATATTCTCAACTGCGTGTTGACCTTTGGATTGCTCGTATTAGAGTTTATTATGTCGATGATATTCTCGGTTGATTTATTGGTTGATCATTGCTAGTGATCATCTGAGCGTTCGAACTTTATGCCGATGTTTCAGGATTTGTGTCGTTGGTTTGGGCAGTTGTTTCACAGATGTATCGTGTATTATTGATTTATATCCGGATAGGGACTTGATTGTGTAATCAGGCAGACATGATTCGACACGGATAGATTATGTCATCCGAAGATGATATATTTTTGTTGAGACTCATGGAATGTGATTGTAAGCGTATTGAGGCTTTACAGCGAAGTCACATGCTAGTTTCTCAGGAGATCGTCGACTTTCCGCATTTGTAAGTATGCTATTTTAAATATTCGGTAATAATGATGATTGATCGTTGTTGTTATGGTTTCGGAATATTTTGGTTGAACAGTTTGTTTGTTTTCTATGACGGATTGCAAGTTTCGAGGCCGAAACTTATTTTAAGTGGTGTAGTATGTAATATCTGGAATTTCGACTACTGTTGTTTAATATTATTTTATCCGAGTTATGTTGTACATCGTGGAATCTGTATAGTATGGATAAAATAAACGAAGGACTGAGATGTCAGTATTGGTATAATTGTCTTATTTGGTCGATAATTACATTTGAGGATACTATGTGTTGAGTATCCATATTCAATCCGTATGTTCGTATTCTGCATGTCGAGACATTGGACAAGAGTAGCTGAAAATGGCTAAGTATAGCCACATTAGTGCACTCTACGATGTCTACTTAGCGTACGCTAAGGTACAAGGATTACGTATGTTAATGATTAGAGTTAATGTACGTTAAGTTGCTAAGTGTTACGTACGCTATGCATAAGGTATTACGTACGTAACGAGAGGAATCAGACAACTCAGGCTATGACCGATAGATGGGACCCGCGGTCGGCAGCTTTCGGCGAGGAACGTGCACGGGTGAGTCAACACTAAGTTAGCGTACGATACGATTATTGTATAACATATGCTAACTGGACGTTTACTGTAGCAAGCCAACGTACGTATTACGTACGTTATGGAGGAAACATTACGTACATAAGCAAGTGAACGAAACAGGTCAGTGAGCTTTGGCCGGACGTTAGCGTATGCTTAGGATTTGAGTATAGCGTACGCTAATCCTGTTACGTACGTAATGGAATATAGGTAACGTACGTAATGAACAATGCAGTTTATAAGATGAAGATCGGCTTCTCATTTCTCCACGAGAGAAAAGCTATTTCCTCCTTGAAACTTCATCCCTATGAGTGTGTTAGTGAGGATAAACCTCTTCCAACTTGATTATAAGCTTGAAGCATGGATTAAAGGTTTGGATGTGAAGATATCAATGGTTCTTGAAGAGTTGATTGTGCTATTCATGTTCTTGAGGTATGTTGATGAACTCTACACCTTGATTTCGGATTTTTGGTATTGCTATCCATATTTGCTTCGTATGAAGATGATTATGATGTTGTTGTTACGGTTCTTGAGGTTATATGAACTATATGTTGAAGGATGTGATGGTTTATGTCTTGATTGTGTTGGTTATGATTATAGAATCATAGTGTTCTTGGTGTTCTTAGTAGAATTGTTCGATTCTTGATGTTAGGAGGATCATATATTGGAAAATATGATAATATACACCTTGAATCATGAATGAGGATTGTTTAGATGTTAGAGGATATCGAATTACGTGGTTTTGATGGCTATGAACAAGGTTTCGAATCATTTAATGTTCTTGAGGAACTCGTTGATGAATTGAACATAGCAAGATGATCGTAGGTTGAATTATCGGTATCTTTAGATATGTAGATCGAATGTTCATTGATTGTAGTGGTAGAATTCGTATGTTCTTGATGAAATACGAATCATGATATTAATTTGGAATCCGGAAAGTTTGTGATTGATCACCGAATATGATTTCCCTTACATTCGTATCCGTAATCGTATTTTGGTTATGAATTTGTAATTGTTTGAGTGGAATGGTTCGGACTTGTGTCTAATCGAGATATTGTGAAATCGTTAAGTTTGTCGATTGGTTATATTGATTAGTAATTATTGGATTTCGGTTCATAGGATGGATATGAGTTCGTAAAATGGTTTGAGTTTATTATTTGGTTTTATACATGATCGAGGTATCGTTGACCCGTTAAGTTTGATTGGTTGGCTATGTCGGTTATTGATTGTTATCGAATCGTTGCTATTTGATTACATCAATAGGTTGAGATTATTGATCGGTGATTATAACCGTATGTTGCGGTTGTGTTCAAGTACGTTCGTGAATCGCTTTGGCCGGGAGCCGAGGAGCTCGTAGACGAAGGCAATGAGATTGGTAGCGGTTTCATCATCGTCGTATCGGTATCGAGGCAAGTTATTACTTGCTCAATTTTAATGTTTAATGAATGGTTTCAGTTTCATTTCATTTATAATGTATATAGCAATGATTATTACGCAAATTCGGAGATTTGGATTATATGTTGTCTTTAGATTCTGGGAGTTAAATCATAAGGTATATGCTTTATTTCAGTTATCGGCATATTCGGGTATCAAGGTTACGTCGTGATAGAGAGGAGGATATGAATATCTATAGTTCGTGGTACGTTGGATCGCCGAGCATTGAGGATAATCGCCGGTGAAGATGTGACATCGAGGTTTCTCCTGAAGGACTCGGGACAAGTATCTTAGTTTGATTCGGTTTAGCATTGATGTTGTTGATCATGCAGGTTGTCATTCATGTTGCTGAACATGAGGACGTCCTAGTTGTGTCATCATAGTGTCGTTCATGTTTTGATTCATATGTTGTTCATGTTGATGAACATATTGAGTTGCATATGTGTATGCATAATTATATTGTTTATGTTGTGTTGATCCTGTGAGATCATGTGATTTATATGTTGTAAATGATCCGATGGGGTCATGATGATCTATGTTGAGGGCGCTAGATCGGATGTCCACTATGCGTTGGTCCGACGGGATCATCATGGGGATCTATGTTGAGGGCGCTGGATCGTTGGACAGGTTTTCCACCATGCGTTGGTCCGATGGGATCATCATGGGGATCTATACTGAGGGCGCTGGATCGTTGAATTACCCGGTATTGTGTTGATGGAATCATGTGGATTCGCATCATTGATTTTATCATGTGTTGTTTTGTGTATATGTATATTATGGGTTATCCACCTCGTGTTGATCTAGTAGGATCATCTTGGGATCTATGCTGAGGGAGCTGGATCATGGGATTTCCATTAAGTATACACTGTTGTTATTGTTTTGAGCATATTGACGTTGTCATATGAGTATGCATTTGTAGGTCTTGCGTTAGGACCGTGTCCGTATGTTGTTGATCTGATCTTGGATTAGACTGACGTGATTTCGGCGTGACAGTTCATATCTTGAGGTATGTTCTGTATTTCCTTTGGTATTCGTCTTTTTATGGACAATCGGTTATCGTCTTGGGATTTGATGATGCTATCTGATGGATCGTACTGGTCAGAACTGGTATATTTCTGTATCCTGAGTTAGTTATGATAGTTTGAGAATCTTGAGTATTGTTTGAGGTACAATACAGATATTATGCCTAGTTATTGATTAATCGAGTACGAGATGCGAAATATGATAATGGTTATTCTGATGAGAATTATTTGAGTAAGTAAAGTTACTACGATAAGATTAAATTGGTCGTATTCTTATTTTGTATTCTCATTGGTATGTAGTTATTAATGCGATGTGACGGTTATCATTGTTGGACATTATGGCTGACCCCGTCGTGGGCGTTCTTTTTAGGTTATTTGGATATCGAGCTTGTAGCGGTCATGGAGAGATGAGCTTCCCGGAGGATACTGGCTAGGGCATGTAATTGTGTATCGAGTTCCTAAACAACTATTGTATTCTGCTGCTAGAGTATTTTTAATTGCTTGTATTTCCCGCTGCGTGAGTATTTTTAAATGACCTTTTGTTTCTGGTAACTTGAGTTACTTTGGAAAATCGTTTTCTAAACTGTTGAGTTCTGGCATTTCAGGCATTGTCCTTTCAAACGAGATTTTACGACGGTTTTCATAAATAGATTTTATATAGCCTTCGAATATTTTTAAAGATAGTACCGTCGTTGGCCTCTTTTGGCATTTGTAAATGTTTGCGAAAATTTCCTTCAGCCTTGTGGGTTCCATCTCGGGACCCACGGCGCTGTAATATTCCCGGTTAAATCTGGGGGTGTTACAGAGTATGGTATCGGAGCAAGGTTGAGAAAACTTAGGCATTTGGGTCGAGTTGGGTCGTGTTTTAGTCGCGTCATTCGAGTTGTCGATTGACTAATACTAGAGCCGTGAGTTTTTGTTGTTCACTCGGGCTTATGGGTTATGTGATTTATTAGTGTGGTATTGGATTGTTGTAAACTTTTCCAAATGGTGCTAACGTGACTCTCTTGAAAGAGACGTGTTGTGTTCTCAAGTTGCACTGAGTTTGCAAAATGTGTATTTTGAAAATATCTGTGTCGAGTATTTTCTAGAGTTGAGACATGTGCCAGTATCACGGGGAATCGTCGGCTTCACGATCTGTAAGTATTTGGATTTTTGAATTGCATTGAAATTTATTGTCGTTCTAAGTTGGTATGTTTTGATATTCGGAAAGATAATATGCTTCACAAGATGATACGACAGAGTGAGACAAGATTGATGATCTTGAGAAATTATGATTTTGGAAATCATTATGTCGGTTAGATTTTGGAAACAGAGTTGTGTAATCGGGAGAAGGACTGTGGATTGTTGAGAAGAACATGTAGTCATGTTAAGTCATTTTGAAATATATGAAACTGCTTTTGAGCATTTGAAAATGATACTTTTCAAAATGAATGTTTCACGGATGTTTTACGGAAAATGATTTTGGGCGGAGACCCAATTGATTCTAAAATAGTTTTACAACTCAGGACTTGGGGCCGAAAAGGGTTTTTCTACTTTTTAAACTTCTTGGAATGTGGAACGAGATAAGGGCTGAGACCCTATTGTTCAAAAGACTTTTCTGTTTTCTAAATCTCCCGAGATTTGTAAAATGCTTTACCAATCGTTTGTCTATTTTATTTCCGCCTTTCGGAGTTTTGGTTTACTTGTTCAAATGAAACTTCTCGGGAAGTCTTTCGCTGTGTTGATTTGTTTCAATATTTCGTCATATCATATTTAAGGTGATCCAGGTTGGATTAATGATTCACGTGAGAGTCATATGTGGAAAAAGAGTTTTTATCGGAGTCTATATATTGAGGTTTTGGAATTATATTATGTGGGTTTTCCGATGGAATATCAGTGGATATTGGTGACAAGCCCAACTGGTATACAGGAGTATGGGTGTGGTGAATCATTTGCATAATTTTCATTTTAAAACTTCGAAATCGTTTGGATTCGAAGGAAAGTGTTATCGAATACTTGGTATTAGCAAACCGATTTAACTTTTCAAAAATTGATTTCGTGGTGTTATGAAAATTTATGTTTTGAGCTTTGAAATTTTTGAAAGAACTTTCGAAAATTTGTCTTCTTGACATGACTATATGATTTCGAACTGGTTTTGAAAATGTGACTGATATACAAACGCATTTAGTGCATAGTGCATAACATTGTGGACGTGACTCACGAACTGGATAATACATCAGTATGGAACGATGAATAGAGATTCGAATTTTAGTATGGTAGTTTGGTTATCCACAGATGATCGGTTGGTCGATCAGATAAGAGAAATATGCTGCGTGTTGTAGATCCATGCACAGGATGTATTTTTGGAACTTTAGATTTCGTGAAATCGGGATATATGTGCTATGTGATTCCATTGGTATGGTAGTAGTGTGAATTTTTTTACCATAATGATTTTTGAAGGATTTCTTTGTAAGTGTAGGTTTGGGAATGGTAACCCCATGCCGGTTGTTTTGAGTAATGATTGGTCGTTTCCAGTACATGTATGATTGGATATGTTCGACGGATTGTGATTGGTTGTTCATATGCCGAGGGGTATGTTCACCAACAGGATATGTTTATTGAAATCCACCGTATGTGATTGTTGTGTCGTTTTGAGAATTTTGCTCTTTCGTGTATCTGTCTCTGTGGTTCTGTGTTAATCGTATTGGAGTTTATCATGTTAATGATATTCTCGATTGTGTTTTGACCTCTGGTTGGTCATATTGGAGTTTATCATTTTGATGATATTCTCGATTGTGTTTTGACCTCTGGTTGGTCATATAGGAGTTTATCATGTTGATGATATTCTCAGCTGCGTGTTGACCTTTAGATTGCTCGTATTAGAGTTTATTATGTCGATGATATTCTCGATTGATTTATTGGTTGATCATTGCTGGTGATCATCTGAGCGTTCGAACTTTATGCCAATGTTTCGGGATTTGTGTCATTGGTTTGGGCAGTTGTTTCACAGATGTATCGTGTATTATTGATTTGTATTCGGATTGGGACTTGATTGTGTAATCAGGTACACATGATTCGACACGGATAGATTATGTCATCCGAAGATGATATATTTTTGTTGAGATTTATGGAATGTGATTGTAAACGTATTGAGGCTTTACAACGAAGTCACTTGCTAGTATATCAGGAGATCGTCGACTTTCCGCATTTGTAAGTATGAAATTTTGAGTATTCGGTAATAATGATGATTGATCGTTGTTGTTATGGTTTCGGAATATTTTGGTTGAACAGTTTGTTTGTTTTCTATGACGGATTGCAAGTTTCGAGGCCGAAACTTATTTTAAGTGGTGTAGTATGCAATATCTGGAATTTCGACTACTGTTGTTTAATATTATTTTATCCGAGTTATGTTGTACAACATGGAATCTGTATAGTATCGATAAAATAAACGAAGGACTGAGATGTCAGTATTGGTATAATTGTCTTAGTTGGTCGACAATTACATTTGAGGATACTATGTGTTGAGTATCCGTATTCAGTATGCCGTATGTTCGTATTCTGCATGTCGAGACGTTGGACAAGAGTAGCTGAAAATGGCTAAGTATAGCCACATTAGCGCACGCTACGATGTATACTTTGTAATACCCGGTTGTAATTCAGTCATTATTCAGTATTTATCATTCAGTAATTGTCACTCAGTAATTTTCACTCATTAATGATCATTTGTCACTCATATTCAATCATTGTATTCATCGTTCACAGTAATTGTATTGCGTATCAGTCGTCATTCATCATCAATCAAGATGGAGTTTCGTGCCGTGTTTATCACTTTTGTCCCATTCATAGTGTGCTGTGTGTGAGGAGTAGCGCACGCTACGTACTCTCTTTAGCGTGCGCTAATTGAGTACGGTTAGCGCACGCCACCTCTCAACACTAGCGCACGCTAGTGTAGTTGAACAGGCACTGGACTGCAGTTGGGATTGTAAGTAGCGCACGCTACGAATGGTAAGTAGCGCGTGCTAGTGAGCCGGAATAGCGCACGCTATGCAGTCGGTGTAGCGCGCGCTAAGGTCGGATCAGGTTGAGTCCAGTGGCTACTGGACTGAATTGGATTAATTCATAGCGCACGTTATGAGTGGTTTTAGCGTACGCAAATGGTGTAGTAGCGCACGCTAATTATTGAATGTAGCGTACGCTACCGCGATCAGATCAGAGGACAGAAGGTTCTGGACTCCAGTACTGGGCATCAGATAATTCGTTAGCGCACGCTAACATTCGGGGTTAGCGCACGCTATTTGTACATCCGTAGCGCACGCTACAAAAGGTACGTAGCGCACGCTACCGTTGTCGGACAGTGGGTACTGGACTACCTAAAACACCCGTTAGCGCACGCTAAGCATAGTGGCTAGCGCGCGCTAAACTGGGATTTCGATAAATTGGACAGTGTAGCCCAGATTTCGGCATTTGTCATTTCTTCGCATTCTCTCATCGGTTCTGGGCGATTTGGGGCGAGTTGGAGAATATTCTTCGAGGTGTAATCATCAATCATCATCTTCAAACTCATCATTCGGATTAATCATCATTTCATCATCTTCATCACATCAAATCAAAGGTAATGATTTCTTGAATCTAGAATTTCAGATATTTGGGGTTTTCCTTACGATTTCTACGTATGAGCTTGGATTGTTGTTGGAATATGTTAGATATAGATTATCTACCTTGGATAAATATATTCCTACGGATTTAATGGCTATTTTGGGGATTTATTTCAAGAACCCTTGGGGTTGACTTCGGTTAATTTGGGAATTTCCGATTGATGTTGTTGTAATCTTGAATTATGGATTCCTATTGGATTATTGATGCCATTGATATTGTTTTGCTGGTTTGAATCAATCATTTGAAAGTTGGTTTCGATAATTTGGGTTTGGTCGTAACCAACGGGAAGGGTATTTTCAACGTATTCGTTAGAGTGCACCTACGAGTTTGGATATTATTGTATCGAAGTTTGAGTTGGTTATAATCGTGTTTGATGCGTGTATTGAATCGAATTATTGGTAATTGTGTTATTCAAGGTTGTTCGAGCGACCGACATTTCGTTTAGGACGTTGTTCGTGGACGGACATTCTTCATCGGTGTTGAGTAAGTTAATTCTTACTCAGTTAAAAGGATATTCATTCCTTTCGTTGTTGTTCATTCATAATCATAATTCATTCATAAGGTACTAACCGTTTTAAAACTTATAATTGTCACTTAATTACTTCATTCACGAGGAACGACGGTTCCAATCATTTCATTGAGCTGTCATTCATTTCACCATCATTTTTATCTTGGTGAGTCATTATTCATTTTCGATGTCACTTTTGTTATATCGTGGCATTCCGGGTCATACTGGCGTGCCGGTTGGTATGTGTAGGATTTTCATGTCAGGCACATTTAAGTCGTGTGTTGGTTGTTGGCCTCACATTGGACTGTGCACACGAGTCGATTGCTTCGTGAGACTGATTAGGTACAAGACCACACGTGTATTCGATCGATACTCGTTGGTGGCTTGTGCACGGACACATTTCCATCCCGGACGTAGTGTGGCGCCATTCCTTTGAGACATACTGTTAGTTGATTCATATAGCATGTTTGATTGCGTATGTTTCGACAGGATTGTGTGTATTCAACTCTTGAGGATTGTTGTTCTGTGTAACTGACCCCGTTGGGGGATATTGTTTTTTCAGGTCATGGCAAGGCAAAAGCACGGGGAGAGCACGTTGACGGCGAGGAGTCCCAATGATACTAGTAGGGCCCCCCCGGTCTTTTCAGTCATTTATGTTTCCTTCATTTATTCCGCTGCAGACATTCCATTTGAATACTCATTTCACTCAGTGTTGTATATTTTATCTCCATATAAAATATACATGTATTCTGTATTATCTTGGGTGTGTTGTATGAATCTCCTCATCGGAGTAATTAATGTTGTAATGTGGTTCGGTACTACATTTACCCTGTGTAATTCATTCATTTTCATTCGCCTGGTGGGTCCCTGTCGGGGGTCCACGGTACTGTAATATCTGCCTAGTTTGGGGTGTTACAGAGTTGGTATCGGAGCGTGGTTTTGAAAACTACCTTCCAAGTCATGTCTCATTTGAAATCATCGTCATCGGACTAGTATCATTGGACTTTCACGTCACGTGTGACCTGTGCAAATGCCGAGCCAATTAGACCAAGAACTGTAAGATTTCTAACGCCATGGTATAATTTCTGGCAATAATCATTCATTCATAATTCATCAGTTAACAATCCTCAATCATCGTTTTCATTTTGACCAGGAGGGTCATGTTAACTCATTAATCACTCAGTTCATTTCATTGTTCAGTTGTTGATCTTGAGGATCATGTCATTAATCTTATTAACTTGTTCAAGATATTCATTTCAAGAATTTCATCAGATAATCACGTCATTTCAGTTGATCATTCATGTAATCATTGTATTTGAGCACGTATGCTCATTTTCATCATTTCATAATATAATCATAATGTGATATTCATGCGAGATATATAATCATCATATGACTTTCCACTTCAGTATGGAAAGGGCTGGCAGAGGACGCGGGGGAAGAGGCCGTGGTGCAGGCCGGAACCCGAGAGCTCGTGTGAATACACGCGCGAATGCTAGGAATAATGCTAACTCATCGAGCAGTGATGCTGCCACTCATTCACCTGGGCGTAATCATTCACTATCAGGGAGTCGTACCCGGGACACAGCTCAGTCAGAGGGTGTTCGGGTTGACCCACTCGCTTTTATGCAGGGCATGATGGCCCAAATGACTCAGATGGCACAACTAATGGAGACGATGCATAACTCCACTACTCAAAATCAACAGGCTCCTCCGCCGCCACCTCAGAGGCAAGAGAGGGGTGTAAGTAGTATCATTGGCGATATCTCTCGCCAGCGACCACCTACCTTCGAGGGCTCATCTGAGCCGGCGGATATTTTTCATTGGCTTGAGCATTTCGAGAAGTTATTTGCTATGGTGGATTGCCCGGAAGGGCATAACGTTTCAGTTGCGGCCTACTATCTTGGTAAGAGCGCTCATTCGTGGTGGTTATCGTTGAAGCCCACCGAAGGATCATGTACTTGGGATCAGTTCAAAACTCTCATGATGGAGAGGTATTATCCAGCCCCACTCAGGGAGGCTAAATTGTCGGAATTACTCACTCCCGACCTCTCAGCGGATGATGATGTTCTTGCCATCGCCGAAAAATTTGAGGAACTTCTTCCGTTCGCCTCATATATCATTCATTCTGAGGCGGACAAGATCAAGTATTTCAGCAAGAGACTGAAACCTCGTATGCGGATACAGTTGCTTAATCATAATTGCACCACTCTGGCCGAATTCATCGAGAAAGCTCTTACTTACGAGCTTACTGCAAAGGAAATTGCTAAGTAACAACCTTCATCTGCTGGCAAGAAGTCTAAGAACCGTAATCAATCTGACGGCAGTCAGGCCACTTTCAAGAAACCACGTGCGGGCTCTACTTGTAATATCCGACGGAATTCTTACTTGCTGTTGTACTATTCGGATAATTTAATACTGTTGTAATATTGTTGCATTTGTGAAATGAATATTGATGTTGGAATATATCATAATAGACTTGAATAAAATGATCACTCGCATTATGTTTGAATTTTCAGTATTGTAGAGATAAGTGCATATTGAACTATTAAAAAACCTGAGCCTAACGTACGTTAATCGTAAGTCATAACGTACGCTATTTTGAGGCCTTTACGTACGTAAAGGGGTACCTGTTACGTACGTAACCAGTGCAATCGTATCCGATCTCAACTTTCGGCGTGTGGGGACGGGTGGGATTCGAATATCTGATTTTTGGAGGCAACCTAGTTGACCCACATTACGTACATAATGCTTCTAGCGGTAACGTACGTAATGAAGTTCGTATTTCAGTCCAGTAACCTATGGATTTAGCTTACGTACGTAACACTTGTTGTGTAGCGTACGTAACGAACTGTGCTGTTATAAAAAGACAGCTTGTGTCTTTCATTTTGCACGTCCAACCTCCGATTTTCACCCATATAATCATCCCCCTTCATCCCTAGAGCAAGTTTACCTTCTTCCTACTTGTGTTGGAGCTTTACATTTTGATTTTGGAGCTTGTTAATTGGAACTTGGAGACATTCTTGAGGCTTATATTGTGTTCTTGTGGTTTGGTGTATTGTTCTCCATTTCTGAAGGTATGTTCTACGATTTAACCCTATAATCTCGAATTTAATATGATAGTGATTAAGTATATTTCACCTAGTGATGAATTAATCAAAATAAACATGTTGTAGTTAAGCTTTCAACAACTTAATGATGAACATGATGATTAGAGGGTTTATAATGGTGTGTTCTTGGTGTTTTAATATGGTAATGATCATGTTTAGTTTAACCACACTCTCCTTACTAGACTTATAACACCATTGTTATAATAATAATCCTTGTTCCATTGTAATGTAAATGACTTATTGGAATAATTACCATAAATGTTTTAAGAAACCTTGTTGATCATTAGAAGAATGAAATAATCTTCTTGAACCTAGGCTAAGTGAATTCAGAGGTGTGTTGTTTGAATCCCCAGGTCAGTTGGAAGAGTATAAGAGTGGTGCTAAACTTGAGATAATCTTCATAACCATGATAATGGATTTACAACTAATTAACTCAACATAAGTAATTGTATGTAGTGCAGATTTTACTTTTAATCATTTGAGATGTTCTTGATAAGATTAAAGGATAGGAGATTATTGTTTAAAACATTATGGAATGATTCTTGATCCAACAAACATTTGGTATCAGCTTGTAATCAATTTTGAGAATTGAATGGTATGAATAAAGTTCTTGAAGTAACACTTTAGAAGTTAAACTACTCAATCGGAAATTAAGATGTTATCTCGTGAAAATTCGGTGTAGATGACCATATAAACGTATTAATGAGCAAAATATACTTCATTCAAGGTTGATTGTTCGAGTACACAATATTAGTTGAGGACCGTTCGCCTGCTCCGACAAGAAGAGGACTATTCCCGTCTCCGTATTGAGGCAAGTTATCTTGCTTGGTTATAATGATGTGTGGATTCTTATGATGATTATGCATTTCGTGTATATGAAACACTTATAAACTTGTGTCTGGTGATTTGATGTTGCTCTTAATGATGTCCCGTTTTCATCGTGGGATTGTATTCCCAAGTTCATTACTTTTGGACCCTTGATATTGTTGATCTTGTTGTCATCTCGGTGAGTCCTCGATCCTTATTCGGATTTTGTGAAATTCTTGAATTCGTTGTCATGTTGCATCGTGACATATCCGGAGTCATATCTACGTTCCGATTGGATATTGTGTAGGATTTTTAGCCGGGCACATATATAGTCATGTGTGAATAATTCCGTGAAAGGCTGTGCACACGAGACGTAGTTCGTTGAGGCTAATTAGGTACATTGTCCCACGTATATCCTGGATTCCGTATACGGGGTGGACATGTGCACTGACACATATTCGGATCGGGCGTACTATGATGTCCCTCTTGAGCCGTACTATCTTAGTCGCTCACAGTCCATTTTTATACTTGGATGTGTTCGACGTTTTGTGACTGAGCGTTCATACGCCCGAGGGGTATGTTCGTTAGTCGTGGCGTTACTCTTGAAATCTTATATGCGTGAATTGTATACTATCCTGAGAATCATTTATCATGTATATCTGACCCTGTGTTGGGCGAAATACTTGTGTTGTATTTTAGGTCGAGGAAAAGGCAAGGCACGGGAAGATCAAGGTGATGACGAAAGGTTTGAAGGATACTAGTTCGGGGGCCCCAAGTCTTTCGTGTCCGGTCATGTTCGTACCGTGTAATGTTATTTTCCGCTTCATTTTAAGTTTGAACAAATGTATTGTTATTTAAGGTATAATTCATCTCCATATGAATTATACTTATGTTCTGGATCCTGTGTGTAATAAGGCCGTAGGCCATACTGCTGTAAACTCCACATCGGAGTAAGTACTATGTTTTGTGGTTCGGTATTACATGTATTGTGCATTTAATCTTTACTTTGGATATCGCCTGGTGGATCCCAGTGTGGGGTCTACGGCACTGTAATGGCCGCCTTATCGGGGTGTTACAGAAGATGGTATCAGAGAGGTCGTTTTCTTTATTTTTGAGTCTTTGCGTATTGAACTAGTATCAAGAGACCTTCGTGTCACGTGTGACCCGTGCGAGCGCCTGATCCTACGAGCCAAATGCGGTACGTACTTTATGAACCATGAATAAATTATTGACATGATATTGATCTCTGAATAGATCTCCTTGTTGATCTCGGCATTTTAAGGGTTTGTGGCGGGAATTATCTGATTGATGATTCAAATAAAATTCTGGATTGATTATATGATTGAAATCATTCGACTCAAACGTCGATATGATATTTTGTGTGACCCTCGTAGTGATGATAACTCATTACGAACTGTTTTCTCGAATATGTAATTTCTTACTGCCATTAACTTAGCGTGAATTCTGATTGGTTTCATGAACTATACTTATGATTATCATTACAAATTGATTCTTTCAGTATGGAAAGAAATTTGAGAGGCCGTGGCAGAGGGGGACGAGGCCGCGGAAGGGGCCGAATCCCGATACCGCGAGCCAACAGACGTGCGAACGCAGAGCATAGTTCCGCAGTGCTGATTCGCCTTCTGTGGACCAATCGCACCACAATGGACGCGAGGATGCTCGTGTCGATCCTTACACTATAATGCAGGCATGATGGCTCGATGACCCAAATGGGTCGATTAATGGAAACAATGCAGAGTCACCGACCAAGATCGGGGCCACCTCCTATACATGGCGGGCCGGTGAATCGGATCATCGTGACATCTCGCGCCAACGACCCCCGATTTTGAAGGTTCCTCGAGCCGGCCGATATCGTGCATTGGATCGAACACTTCGAGAAGTTGTTCGATATGGTAGACTGTCCAAGAGAGAATCGCGTCTCCGTAGCAGCCTTATTACTTGGGCAAGGGTGCCCACACTTGGTGGCTTTCGGTGAGGCCACTGATGGCGTATGTACTTGGGAAGAATTTAAAATCTCATGCTAGATCGTTACTATCCGTGTCCTCTCCGCGAGGCCAAATTATCGTAATTGCTGAATCGTAACCGTCCAAGATGATGACGTACTATCTATCGCCGAGAAATTCCAGCACTTCTCCCTTTTGCCGCGACGATTGTCCACACAGAAGCCGATAAGATCAAATACTTTCTCAAAAGGCTTAAACCCCGAATGAGAATGCAACTGTTGAACCATCATTGTGTGACCCTACCGAGTTCATCGAAAGCTCGAGTACGAATTGACCGTGAAGGAAATTTCCAAGAAGCAACCGCAGTTTAACAACAAGAAATTCAGAACCGTAACTCATGACAAAGAATCGGGAGCATTCAAGAGACCCCAACCAAGCAAATCCTTCCGAACGGCAACCTACAAGATCGAAGCCAACCGGATTGCAACCTCGAGCGGCCACCCTATCTGTGTGTGCTATAATTGTGGAGACCCGGGACACATCAATTCGAAATGTCCTAGGCCACCGTGTCATGCCATACTTGTGGGAAGAACGGACATCGTGCTCGTTATTGTAGGAGTGGACTAGGACATATTCCCGCAGACCTCATGCTCCAAGACAATCTTCTGCTCAGACCGTGTACCTCCATCCGCTTCTTATCGACTACCGGGCAAACAAAGGGATGGGACGTGGAAATCAAGCAGTACATCCAGTGCAGGGCTGCAAAACCTAGAGTTTACGAGATGAAGAGGGCTGAAGATCCCGGCGCATGATTGCAGTACTCGAGATCCAATCTCACTGTCTGTGTTCTTTTTTGCACCGGTGCTTCACACTCCTTTTTATCTACTTCTTGTTTGAGTCGCTTGCAACTAGAGCATGTTATCAATTGTGAACCTTATATAATTGGTCTACCCGATGGTAGAAGAATTGTTGGGAATCGTGAAGTTCAGGATCGCCGATTCGAATGAACGACCGTGAGTGGTTGTCAAACTTAATTGTGGTCGATTTACCTAAAGATGATGTGATCTTGGGTATCGATTGGATGGATCGTCATGATGCCATAATTAGTGTCCGCAAGTAACAAGAACTGGCCACATCCGACGATGGTATTGAGTGTACCTTCCAGGTGATAATCCCACTGCCCGGAGAATCATCGCGCTATGAAAACGGTGAAATCGCTTAATCAAGGATGTATTGGCTATTGGTGTTACATGACCAAGACAATGGATCGACGATTGAATTGATCGATATTCCGGTAGTCCGAGACTACCCGCACGTATTTCCATGAATTGCCAGGCTTACCTCCGCATCGTGATGTAGAGTTCAATATTGAGCTAGAGCCTGGTACGTCCCCGCTCTCAAAAGCACCATATCGTATGGATCCGACTGAGATGCAGGAGCTGAAGAGCCAACTTGAGGATTTGACCGAGAAGGGTTACATTAGACCTAGTGCATCCCCTTGGGGAGCACCAGTACTATTTGTACGTAAGAAGGACGGATCTCTACGTCTGTGTATTGATTATCGTGAGTTGAACAGGGTAACCATTAAGAACAAATACCCATTGCCGCGTATTGATGATTTATTGGATCAGCTTCAAGGGCCGTGTTTTCTAAGATCGACTCGAGGTCCGGTTACCATCGCCTGAGGATTCGTGAGTCTCGATATTTCAAGACCGCTGCACTCGCTATGGGCATTATGAGTTCGTAGTGATGCCTTTGACTCGACGAATGCACCGGCAGATTTATGGAACTGATGAATCGAGTGTTTATTAATTATCCGGATCGCTTTGTAGTCGCTTTTATTGACGACATTCTCGATCTATTCTCATGACCATGAAGAGCACGAGCGTCATCTCCATCTAGTTCTCGAGGCGTTAAGGCGAGAGCAGCTTTATGGAAAATTTTCTAAATGCGAGTTCGATAAATGAAGTTATCTTTCTCGGGCATGTGATATCGATTGATGGGGTGCGAGTAGACCCGCAGAAGATGAAGCTATCCGAGACAAGTTACCACCAAAGAGCGTTAAGGAAGTACGCAGCTTCTTGGGACTAGCAAAGTTATTACCGACGGTTCGTGGAAGGTTTTTCCAAAATTGCCCAACCAATGACTAATTTGTTGAGGAAGGATAAGAAATATTTATGGTCAGAGGCTTGTCAGCAGAGCTTTGATGAACTTAAGAGTCGGTTGATTTCGGCACCTATTTTAGTCCTACCGAAAGGAACGGAAGGGTTTGTAGTGTATAGTGATGCATCTAAACAGGGCCTTGGGTGTGTACTAATGCAAAACGGGAAGGTGATCTCCTATGCATCGAGACAGCTACGACCTTACGAAGTCAACTACCCCACCCATGATTTAGAACTCGCAGCAGTGGTGTTTGCTTTAAAAATCTGGCGTCATTATCTGTATGGAGTAACTCGCCGATTTTCACTGATCACAAAAGCCTGAAATACATTTTTACTCAGAAGGAGTTAAACATGAGGCAGAGAAGGTGGCTAGAACTCATCAAAGACTATGATATCGAGATCCTTTATCATCCGGGCAAAGTAAATGTAGTTGGTGACGCTTTGAGCCGTAAGACAGGCAGAGCAGATGGTGAGCCGTTTGACAGACAGAGAGAGTTGCAATTGGACCTTATGAGGCCGAAATTGAAGTTTGGTTACAGCGTATTCAGGACAACTTTGCACCCTTGAGATTTCTTCATCTCTTGATGATATGATCGGATCGAGGCAAGTTACGGACCCATTCTTATCTCAAGTCCGGATGAGGTAACCTAAGGGAAAGCCCCTGGATTCGTGATCCACGAGGATAGATTGATACGATTTAGAAATCGAGTTTGTGTACCCGCCGACGAAGAGTTAAGGAACTCTATCATGAGAGAAGCCCATGCTACCCCATACTCTATTCACCCGGATCTAGCAAGATGTATAAGGATTTGAAGCGCATTATTGGTGGGGAAATATGAAACGTGAGGTTGCCGAATTTGTTTCGAGATGTTTAACCTGTCAGAAAGTTGAGATTGAGCACCAGCGACCCGCAGAATGTGAAACCGCTCCCGATTCCCGAGTGGAAATGGGAGGACATATCAATGGATTTTATTACTAGATTGCCGACGAGTCGCCGAGGAATGAATACGATTTGGGTGATTGTGGACCGTCGACCAAATCAGCCCACTTCTTGGAGATTAAGGACGCGTGGGGTCCCGAGAGATCGCCCACTGCTTATTAAGGAAATTGTGAGATTACACGGTACCCCCAAGAGTATTGTATCAGACCGTGACGGCGATTCGTGTCACACTTCGAAGGCGTTCATCGTGCGATGGGCATGCAGTTGAATTTCAAGACGGCTTTTCATCCACAGACCGATGGTCACCCGAGAGAACCATCCAGACTCTAGAGGACATGTTGAGAGCATGCGCTCTTGATTGGAAGGACGATTGGGAAGCCCACCGCCTTTGGTGGAATTCACTTATAATAATAGTTGCACGCTTCGATTCGGATGGCACCGTATGAGGCATTATATGGCCGTCCGTAGGTCCCCTTTGTGTTGGGACGAACTATCGAATCTCCGGGTACGGAACCCGACATGTTATTAGCAAATGAGAGAAGATCACTTTGATTAGGAGCCGTTGTTAACGGCTCAAAGTCGATGTGTCTTATGTCACCACTGCCGGCGACCGCTTGAGTTTGAGGTTGGTGACCATGTGTTAATGAAGGTGTCACCTACCCGAGGAGTCTTTCGTTTTGGAAAACGAGGCAAGCTGAGCCCGAGGTATATCGGGCCGTTTGAGGTTTTGGAACGAGTAGGCGATTTGGCTTATCGCTTGTCTTTACCACCAGCCCTGAGCCAGATCCATAACGTGTTCCATGTCTCCCAGTTAAGGAAATACGTTGCTGACCCGAGTCATGTACTTCAGTTTGATGAGATAGATTTATCGGAGGATCATTCGTATGAGGAGCGCCCCGTACGAATACTTGAGAGGAGGATCAAACAACTGCGTAATAAGACGATTCCCCTACTCAAGGTTCAGTGGTCTCGACACGGGGCCGAGGAAGCCACGTGGGAGACAGAGAGAAGCATGCAAGAGAGGTATCCTGAATTGTTTACCCCTTAGTTTCGAGGACGAAACCCCTTTTAAGGGGGGGAGTATGTAATATCCGACGGAATTCTTACTTGCTGTTGTACTATTCGGATAATTTAATACTGTTGTAATCTTGTTGCATTTGTGAAATGAATATTGATGTTGGAATATATCATAATAGACTTGAATAAAATGATCACTCGCATTATGTTTGAATTTTCAGTGTTGTAGAGATAAGTGCATATTGAACTATTAAAAAACCTGAGCCTAACGTACGTTAATCGTAAGTCATAACGTACGCTATTTTGAGGCCTTTACGTACGTAAAGGGGTACCTGTTATGTACGTAACCAGTGCAATCGTATCCGATCTCAACTTTCGGCGTGTGGGGCCGGGTGGGATTCGAATATCTGATTTTTGGAGCCAACCTAGTTGACCCACATTACGTACGTAATGCTTCTAGCGGTAACGTACGTAATGAAGTTCGTATTTCAGTCCAGTAACCTATGGATTTAGCTTACGTACGTAACACTTGTTGTGTAGCGTACGTAACGAACTGTGCTGTTATAAAAAGACAGCTTGTGTCTTTCATTTTGCACGTCCAACCTCCGATTTTCACCCATATAATCATCCCCCTTCATCCCTAGAGCAAGTTTACCTTCTTCCTACTTGTGTTGGAGCTTTACATTTTGATTTTGGAGCTTGTTAATTGGAACTTGGAGACATTCTTGAGGCTTATATTGTGTTCTTGTGGTTTGGTGTATTGTTCTCCATTTCTGAAGGTATGTTCTACGATTTAACCCTATTATCTCGAATTTAATATGATAGTGATTAAGTATATTTCACCTAGTGATGAATTAATCAAAATAAACATGTTGTAGTTAAGCTTTCAACAACTTAATGATGAACATGATGATTAGAGGGTTTATAATGGTGTGTTCTTGGTGTTTTAATATGGTAATGATCATGTTTAGTTTAACCACACTCTCCTTACTAGACTTATAACACCATTGTTATAATAATAATCCTTGTTCCATTGTAATGTAAATGACTTATTGGAATAATTACCATAAATGTTTTAAGAAACCTTGTTGATCATTAGAAGAATGAAATAATCTTCTTGAACCTAGGCTAAGTGAATTCAGAGGTGTGTTGTTTGAATCCCCAAGTCAGTTGGAAGAGTATAAGAGTGGTGCTAAACTTGAGATAATCTTCATAACCATGATAATGGATTTACAACTAATTAACTCAACATAAGTAATTGTATGTAGTGCAGATTTTACTTTTAATCATTTGAGATGTTCTTGATAAGATTAAAAGATAGGAGATTATTGTTTAAAACATTATGGAATGATTCTTGATCCAACAAACATTTGGTATCAGCTTGTAATCAATTGTGAGAATTGAATGGTATGAATAAAGTTCTTGAAGTAACACTTTAGAAGTTAAACTACTCAATCGGAAATTAAGATGTTATCTCGTGAAAATTCGGTGTAGATGACCATATAAACGTATTAATGAGCAAAATATACTTCATTCAAGGTTGATTGTTCGAGTACACAATATTAGTTGAGGACCGTTCGTTCGTTCCGACAAGAAGAGGACTATTCCCGTCTCCGTATTGAGGCAAGTTATCTTGCTTGGTTATAATGATGTGTGGATTCTTATGATGATTATGCATTTCGTGTATATGAAACACTTATAAACTTGTGTCTGGTGATTTGATGTTGCTCTTAATGATGTCCCGTTTTCATCGTGGGATTGTATTCCCAAGTTCATTACTTTTGGACCCTTGATATTGTTGATCTTGTTGTCATCTCGGTGAGTCCTCGATCCTTATTCGGATTTTTTGAAATTCTTGAATTCGTTGTCATGTTGCATCGTGACATATCCGGAGTCATATCTACGTTCCAATTGGATGTTGTGTAGGATTTTTAGCCGGGCACATATATAGTCATGCGTGAATAATTCCGTGAAAGACTGTGCACACGAGGCGTAGTTCGTTGAGGCTAATTAGGTACATTGTCCCACGTATATCCTAGATTCCGTATACGGGGTGGACATGTGCACTGACACATATTCGGATCGGGCGTACTGTGATGTCCCTCTTGAGCCGTACTATCTTAGTCGCTCACAGTCCATTTTTATACTTGGATGTGTTCGACGTTTTGTGACTGAGCGTTCATACGCCCGAGGGGTATGTTCGTTAGTCGGGGCGTTACTCTTGAAATCTTATATGCGTGAATTGTATACTATCCTGAGAATCATTTATCATGTATATCTGACCCTGTGTTGGGCGAAATACTTGTGTTGTATTTTAGGTCGAGGAAAAGGCAAGGCACGGGAAGATCAAGGTGATGACGAAAGGTTCGAAGGATACTAGTTCGGGGGCCCCAACTCTTTCGTGTCCGGTCATGTTCGTACCGTGTAATGTTATTTTCCGCTTCATTTTAAGTTTGAACAAATGTATTGTTATTTAAGGTATAATTCATCTCCATATGGATTATACTTATGTTCTGGATCCTGTGTGTAATAAGGCCGTAGGCCATACTGCTGTAAACTCCACATCGGAGTAAGTACTATGTTTTGTGGTTCGGTATTACATGTATTGTGCATTTAATCTTTACTTTGGATATCGCCTGGTGGATCCCAGTGTGGGGTCTACGGCACTGTAATGGCCGCCTTATCGGGGTGTTACACTACTTTTTCTGAGCGACTTCCTATGGCGCCTAAACCTGTGGAATCTCAGTCTTGAGCGGCCAGTTCGGCCATCACCTGTTTCAACTGTGAGGAACAGGGTCATTTCAGCACCAAATGTCCGAAACAGACTGTCACGTGCCACAACTGTGGGATTGCTGGGCATAGGGCCCGTTTTTGCCGAAGGGACTCTAAACCTACTCCGACGTCATCTCAGTGCCCTGTGACATTCTGGGCCGTGCGTAATCAAAGCCACTCAATCAGCGCTGCTCAGACGACAGAGCTAAAGGCGGAGCCAAGAGCTATCGACGGAGCATCCGGGCCGGGGCCTAAGCCCCAAATTTACGAGATGAAGAAGACCGACGATCCAGAGGCCCGGATGATCTCAGGTACACTCGATATTTTATCTCAACCTGTGTGTACCCTTTTTGATACTGGTGCATCGCATTCATTCATTTACGAGTCATGTTTGAGTAGACAACGTCTGGGTAGTGCTACTAGTTGTGAGCCTTATGTCATTGTCCTACCTGATGGTAGAAGAATTATCGGTAATCATGAGATTTAAGGATTGTCCGATTCAGCTTCATGGCCGTGTTTGGTTAGCAGACTTAATTGTGGTGGATCTGCCGAGAGACGACGTCATTCTGGGTATTGACTGGATGGATCGTCACGATGCCATCATTAGTGTCCGTAAGCGTATGGTCACTATCATTTCAGATGATGGGGTTGAATGTGTTTTTCAGGGAGCTAATCCCGGCTGTTCTGGTAAAGTCATTAATTTGATGAAAGCAGTGAAATTACTCCGTCAGGGGTGTGTTGGTTATTGGTGCTATATGACCAAAACCGAGAAATCATCAGTAATGTTGACGGATATTCCGGTAGTGAGGGAATATTCCGATGTTTTTCCAGACGAGTTACCTGGTTTGCCTCCATAGAGAGATGTGGAATTCACGATCGAGTTGGAGCCCGGTACGTCCCCGATATCAAAGGCACCGTACCGGATGGCCCCGACCGAAATGCAGGAATTAAAGAATCAACTTGAGGAGTTGTTCGAGAAAGGTTATATCCGACCGAGTGCGTCCCCGTGGGGATCACCAGTGTTGTTTGTCAAGAAGAAGGATGGTTCGTTCCGCTTGTGTATTGATTACCGGGAATTGAACCGGGTGACGATCAAGAATAAGTATCCTTTACCCCGTATCGATGATCTTTTGGATCAACTTCAGGGAGCTTCAGTATTTTTCAAGATCGACTTAAGATCTGGATATCATCAGTTGCGGATTCGAGAGTCGGATATCACGAGGACGACGTTTCGAATACGCTATGGTCATTATGAGTTTGTGGTTATGCCGTTTGGGTTGACTAATGCACCTGCGGTATTCATGGAGTTAATGAATTGGGTTTTCACCGAATATCTGGATCAGTTCGTGGTTGTCTTCATTGATGACATTTTTATTTATTCTCGTGACCGGGAGGAACACGAGTTTCATCTTCATCAGGTGCTCGACGTGTTGAGACGAGAACAACTTTATGGGAAGTTTTCCAAATGTGAGTTCAGGATGTCCGAAGTGACGTTTCTCGGACATGTACTTTCATCAGACGGAGTTCGTGTCGACCCTTAAAAGATGGAGGCTTTTCGAGATTGGCTACCTCCGATGAATGTTAAGGAGATCCGAAGCTTTCTCGGATTAGCCGGTTATTATCGGCGATTTGTGGAGGGATTTTCTAAAATCGCTCAACCCATGACTAACCTTTTATGGAAGGATAAGAAATACACGTGGTCCGACGCGTGTCAACTGAGTTTTGAGGAACTCAAGAGCCGGTTAATTTCAGCACCTGTCCTTTCTTTACCGCAAGGGACGTAAGGATTTGTGGTCTATAGTGATGCGTCCGGATAGGGTCTCGGATGTGTACTAATGCAGAACGGGAAAGTTATTGCTTATGCTTCACGACAACTGAGACCTTATGAGGTTAATTATCCGACCCACGACCTGGAGTTAGCAGCCGTGGTTTTTGCATTGAAGATTTGGCGTCATTATCTTTATGGTGTTACCTGTCAGATATTCACCGATCATAAGAGTTTAAAGTATATATTTACTCAGAAGGAGTTAAATATGCGACAGAGATGGTGGTTGGAACTAATCAAAGATTATGATATCGAGATCCTTTACCACCCGGGCAAGGCGAACGTTGTCGCCGACGCCTTGAGTCGTAAGTCCGTCTGTGAGTAGATGCTTGCTCGACACGCCTGTAAGGAACTTCAAAGAATTTCCGAGACCCGAGATCGAGGTCCTGTTACATGAGTACAAGGGCAACTTTGTACGTTGAGATTTCATCGCCACTTGAGGAGGCGATCAGGAGAATCGGTTCGACCCATTTTTGTTACGCATTCGAGAGGATGTGACTGTGGGAAAGCCCGGATTTGTGGTCCATGAGGATGGACTTTTGCGTTTTAAGAATCGGTTGTGCGTACCGGCGAATGACGATTTGAAAAACTCGATTTTGAGAGAAGCTCATGCTACCCCTTATTCCGTTCACCCGGGGTCTAGCAAGATATATAAAGACTTGAAACAAAATTACTGGTGGAGTAATATGAAGCGAGAAGTCGCGGAATTTGTTTCAAGATGCTTAACCTGTCAGCAAGTCAAGATAGAACATCAGCGACCGGCGGGTATGCTGAAACCTCTCCCTATTCCAGAATGGAAGTGGGAGGATATTTCTATGTACTTCATCACGAGTTTGCCGACGAGTCGTCGTGGCATGAATACAATCTGGGTAATTGTGGATCGCTTAACTAAATCAGCTCATTTCCTTGAGATTAAGGATACGTGGGGTCCCGAGAGACTCGCCCAGTTATTTATCAAAGAGATAGTGAGATTGCATGGTACTCCTAAAAGTATCATTTCCGATCGTGACGGACGATTCATGTCTCATTTTTGGAAATCAGTTCATTATGCTATGGGAACTCAGCTTAATCTCAGTACAGCTTTTCATCCTCAGTCCGACGGACAATCAGAGAGGACTATTCAGATTTTGGAGGACATGTTGAGGGCATGTGTCCTCAATTGGAAAGATGATTGGGAAGCCCAACTACCGTTGATCGAGTTCACGTACAATAATAGTTGGCATTCTTCGATTAAGATGGCACCTTACGAGGCCTTGTACGGTCGTCGTTGTCAATCTCCTTTGTGTTGGGATGACTTATCAGAATCACTCGGCACCGAGCCTGATATGCTTATAGCCGCCCGTGAGAAGGTAGCTTTGATCAGGAGTCGTTTGTTGACCGCCGTAGTCGGCGTAAATCATATGCAGATAATCGTCGTCGACCATTAGAGTTCGAGACGGGTGACCATTTTTGGTCAAGGTATCCCCGAGTCGTGGTATCTTCCGTTTTGGGAAGAGGGGAAAGTTGAGTCCGAGATTCATTGGACCGTTTGAGATTTTGGATCGAGTAGGCGAGCTAGCTTATCGATTGGCCTTACCTCCGGCATTGAGCCGAATTCATAGTGTGTTTCACGTCTCTCAGTTGCGGAAGTATGTTGCCGACCCGAGTCATATACTTCAGTTCGACGAAATCGAGATCGCTGTTGATCATTCATATGAGGAATGTCCTATACGAGTTTTAGAGCGGCGAATCAAACAGTTGAGGAACAAGACGATTCCTTTGGTTAAAATTCAGTGGTCTAGACACGGAGTCGAAGAGGCTACTTGGGAAACCGAGGATAGTATGCGAGAGAGTTATCCCGAGTTGTTTGACCCTTAGTTTCGGGGACGAAACACTTTTAAGGGGGGGTGTATGTAATACCCGGTTGTAATTCAGTCATTATTCAGTATTTATCATTCAGTAATTGTCACTCAGTAATTTTCACTCATTAATGATCATTTGTCACTCATATTCAATCATTATATTCATCGTTCACAGTAATTGTATTGTGTATCAGTCGTCATTCATCATCAATCAAGATGGAGTTTCGTGCCGTGTTTATCACCGTTGTCCCATTCATAGTGTGCTGTGTGTGAGGAGTAGCGCACGTTACTTACTCTCTTTAGCGTGCGCTAATTGAGTACGGTTAGCGCACGCCACCTCTCAACACTAGCGCACGCTAGTGTAGTTGAACAGGCACTGGACTGGAGTTGGGATTGTAAGTAGCGCACGTTACGAATGGTAAGTAGCGCGCGCTAGTGAGCCGGAATAGCGCACGCTATGCAGTCGGTGTAGCGCGCGCTAAGGTCGGATCAGGTTGAGTCCAGTGGCTACTAGACTGAATTGGATTAATTCATAGCGCACGCTATGAGTGGTTTTAGCGTACGCAAATGGTGTAGTAGCGCACGCTAATTATTGAATGTAGCGTACGCTACCGCGATCAGATCAGAGGACAGAAGGTTCTGGACTCCAGTACTGGGCATCAGATATTTCGTTAGTGCACACTAACATTCGGGGTTAGCGCACGCTATTTGTACATACGTAGTGCACGCTACAAAAGGTATATAGCGCACGCTACCGCTGACAAGGTACCGGATCGCCTAAACACCCATTAGCGCACGCTAAGCATAGCTAGCGCGCGCTAAATCGGGATTTCTATAAATCGACAAAGGTAGCCTGATTTCGGCATTTATCATTTCTTCTCATTCTCACATCGGTTCCAGGCGATTTGGGGTGATTTGGAGAGTATTCTTCGAGGTGTAATCATCAATCATCATCTTCAAACTCATCATTCGGATTAATCATCATTTCATCATCTTCATCACATCAAATCAAAGGTAATGATTTCTTGAATCTAGAATTTCAGATATTTGGGGTTTTTCTTCCGATTTCTTCGTATGAGCTTGGATTGTTGTTGGAATATGTTAGATATGGATTATCTACCTTGGATAAATATATTCCTATGGATTTAATGGCTATTTTGGGGATTTATTTCAAGAACCCTTGGGGTTGACTTCAGTTAATTTGGGGATTTCCGATTGATGTTGTTGTAATATTGAATTATGGATTCCTATTGGATTATTGATGACATTGATATTGTTTTGCTGGTTTGAATCAATCATTTGAAAGTTGGTTTCGATAATTTGGGTTTGGTCGTAACCAACGGGAAGGGTATTTTCAACGTATTCGTTAGAGTGCACCTACGAGTTTGGATATTGTTGTATCGACGTTTGAGTTGGTTATAATCGTGTTTGATGTGTGTATTGAATCGAATTATTGGTAATTGTGTTATTCAAGGTTGTTCGAGCGACCGACATTTCATTTAGGACGTTGTTCGTGGACGGACATTCTTCATCGGTGTTGAGTAAGTTAATTCTTACTCAGTTAAAAGGATATTCATTCCTTTCGTTGTTGTTAATTCATAATCATAATTCATTCATAAGGTACTAACCATTTTAAAACTTGTAATTGTCACTTAATTACTTCATTCACGAGGAACGACGGTTCCAATCATTTCGTTGAGCTGTCATTCATTTCACCATCATTTTATCTTGGTGAGTCATTATTCATTTTCGATGTCACTTTTGTTATATCGTGGCATTCTGGGTCATATTGGCGTGCCGGTTGGTATGTGTAGGATTTTCATGTCGGGCATATTTAAGTCATGTGTTGGTTGTTGGCCTCACATTGGACTGTGCACATGAGTCGATTGCTTCGTGAGACTAATTAGGTACAAGACCACACGTGTATTCGATCGATACTCGTTAGTGGCTTGTGCACGGACACATTTCCATCCCGGACGTAGTGTGGCGCCATTCATTTGAGCCGTACTGTTAGTTGATTCATATAGCATGTTTGATTGCATACGTTTCGATAGGATTGTGTGTATTCAACTCTTGAGGATTATTGTTCTGTGTAACTTACCCCATTGGGGGATATTGTTTTTCAGGTCATGGCAAGGCAAAAGGACGGGGAGAGCACGTTGACGGCGAGGAGTCCCAATGATACTAGTAGGGGCCCCCCAGTCTTTTCAGTCATTTATGTTTCCTTCATTTATTCCGCTGCAGACATTCCGTTTGAATACTCATTTCACTCAGTGTTGTATATTTTATCTCCATATAAAATATACATGTATTCTGTATTATCTTGGGTGTGTTGTATGAAACTCCTCATCGGAGTAATTAATGTTGTAATGTGGTTCGGTACTACATTTACCCTGTGTAATTCATTCATTTTCATTCACCTGGTGGGTCCCATTCGGGGGTCCACGGCACTGTAATATCCGCCTAGTTTGGGGTGTTACATACTTAGCGTACGCTAAGGTATAAGGATTATGTACGTTAATGAGTAGAGTTAATGTACGTTAAGTTGCTCAGTGTTACGTACGCTATGCATAAGGCATTACGTACGTAACGAGAGGAATCAGACAGCTCAGGATATAACCGACAGGTGGGACCCGCAGTCGGCATCTTTGGACGAGGAACATGCACGGGGGAGTCAACACTGAGTTAGCGTACGCTACGATTTGTGTATAACGTATGCTAACTGGATGTTTACCGTATCAAGTCAACATACGTATTACGTACGTTATGGAGGAAACATTACGTACGTAAGCAGGTGAACGAAACAGGTCAGTGAGCTTTGGCCGGACGTTAGCGTACTCTAAGGATTTGAGTATAGCGCACGCTCAGCCTGTTACGTACGTAATGGAGTATAGGTAACGTACGTAATGAACAATGCAGTTTATAAGACGAAGATCCGCTTCTCATTTCTCCACGAGAGAAAAGCTATTTCCTCCTTCAAACTTCATCCCTATGAGTGTGTTAGTGAGGATAAACCTCTTCCAACTTGATTATAAGCTTGAAGCATGGATTAAAGGCTTGGATGTGAAGATATCAATGGTTCTTGAAGAGTTGATTGTGCTATTCATGTTCTTGAGGTATGTTGATGAACTCTACAACTTGATTTCGGATTTTTGGTATTGCTATCCGTATTTGCTTCGTATGAAGATGATTATGATGTTGTTGTTACGGTTCTTGAGGTTATATGAACTATATGTTGAAGGATATTATGGTTTATGTCTTGATTATGTTGGTTATGATTATAGAATCATAGTGTTCTTGGTGTTCTTAGTAGAATTGTTCGATTCTTGATGTTAGGAGTACCATATATTGGAAAATATGATAATATACACCTTGAATCATGAATGAGGATTGTTTAGATGTTAGAGGATATCGAATTACATGGTTTTGATGGCTATGAACAAGGTTTCGAATCATTTAGTGTTCTTTAGGAACTCCTTGATAAATTGAACATAGCAAGACGATGGTAGGTTGAATTATCGGTATCTTTAGATATGAAGAGCGAATGTTCGTTGATTGTAGTGGTAGAATTCGTATGTTCTTGATGAAATATGAATCATGATATTAATTTGGAATCCGGAAAGATTGTGATTGATCATCGAATACGTTTCCCTTACATTCGTATCTGTAATCGTATTTTGGTTGTAAATTCGTAATTGTTTGAGTGGAGTGGTTCGGACTTTTGTCTAATCGAGATATTATGAAATCGTTAAGTTTGTCGATCGGTTATATTGATTAGTAATTATTGGATTTCGGTTCACATGATGGATATGAGTTCGTAAAATGATTTGAGTATATTATTTGGTTTTATATATGATCGAGGTATCGTTGACCCGTTGAGTTTGATTGGTTGGCTATGTCGGTTATTGATTGTTATCGAATCGTTGCTATTTGATTACTTCAATAGGTTGAGATTATTGATCGGTGATTATAACCGTATGTTGCGGTTGTGTTCGAGTACGTTCGTGAATCGCTTTGGCCGGGAGCCGAGGAGCTCGTAGACGAAGGAAATGAGATTGGTAGCGGTTTCATCATCGTCGTATCGGTATCGAGGCAAGTTATTACTTGCTCAGTTATAATGTTTAATGAATTGTTTCAGTTTCATTTCGTTTATAATGCATATAGCAATGATTATTACTGCAAATTCCGGAGATTTGGATTATATGTTGTCTTTCCGATTCTGGGAGTTAAATCATAAGGTATATGCTTTATCTCGGTTATCAGCATATTCGGGTATCAAGGTTACGTTGTGATAGCGATGAGGATATGAATATCTATAGTTCGTGGTACGTTGGATCGCCGAGCATTGAGGATAATCGCCGGTGATGATGTGACATCTAGGTTTCTCCTGAAGGACTCGGAACAAGTATCTTAGTTTGATTCGGTTTAGCATTGATGTTGTTGATCATGCAGGTTGTCATTCATGTTGCTGAACATGAGGTCATCCTAGTTGTGTCATCATAGTGTCATTCATGTTTTGATTCATATGTTGTTCATGTTGATGAACATATTGAGTTGCATATGTGTATGCATAATTGTATTGTTTATGTTGTGTTGATCCTGTGAGATCATGTGATTTATATGTTGTAAATGGTCCGATGGGGTCATGAGGATCTATGTTGAGGGCGCTGGATCGGATGTCCACTATGCGTTGGTCCGACGGGATCATCATGGGGATCTATGTTGAGGGCGCTAGATCGTTGGACAGGTTTTCCACCATGCGTTGGTCCGATGGGATCATCATGGGGATCTATTCTGAGGGCGCTGGATCGTTGGATTACCCGGTATTGTGCTGATGGAATCATGTGGATTCACATCATTGATTTTATCATGTGTTGTTTTGTGTATATGTATATTATTGGTTATCGACCTCGTGTTGATCTAGTAGGATCATCTTGGGATCTATGCTGAGGGAGCTGGATCATGGGATTTCCATTAAGTATACACTGTTGTTATTTTTTTGAGCATATTGACGTTGTCATATGAGTATGCATTTGTAGGTCTTGTGTTAGGACAGTGTCCGTATGTTGTTGATCTGATCTTGGATTAGACTGACGTGATTTCGTTGTGACAGTTCATATCTTGAGGTATGTTCCATATTTCCTTTGGTATTCGTCTTTTGATGAACAATCGGTTATCGTCTTGGGATTTGATGATGCTATCCGATATCGTATTGGTCAGAACTGCTATATTTCCGTATCGTGAGTTGGTTATGATAGTTTGAGAATCTTGAGTATTGTTTGAGGTACAATACAGATATTATGCCGAGTTATTGGTTAATCGAGTACGAGATGCGAAATATGATAATGGTTATTCTGATGAGAATTATTTGAGTAAGTAAAGTTACTACGATAAGATTACATTGGTCGTATTCTTATTTTGTATTCTCATTGTTATGGAGTTATTAATGCGATGTGACGGTTATCATTGTTGGACATTATGGCTGACCCCGTCGTGGGCTTTCTTTTTAGGTTCTTTGGATATCAAGCTTGTAGCGGTCGTGGAGAGATGAGCTTCCCGGAGGATATTGGCTAGGGCATGTAATTGTGTATCGAGTTCCTGAACAATTGTTGTATTCTGCTGCTAGAGTATTTTTAATTGCTTGTCTTTTCCGCTGCGTGAGTATTTTTAAATGACCTTTCATTTCTGGTAACTTGAGTTACTTTGTAAAATCGTTTTCTAAACTGTTGAGTTCTGGCATTTCAGGCCTTGTCCTTTCAAACGATCTTTTACGACGGTTTTGATAAACAGATTTTATATAGCCTTCGAATATTTTTAAAGATAGTACCATCGTTGGCCTCTTGGGCATTTGTAAATGTTTGCGAAAATTTCCTTCAGCCTTGTGGGTTCCATCTCGGGGCCCACGACGCTGTAATATTCTCGGTTAAATTTGGGGGTGTTACACGATAGTCCGGGTTATTTCTTTGAAGATCCATTATTGTTGATCGTTTGGAGTTTACCTTGTTGATGGTATTCTCGGTCGTTGTTGATCCTTTGTTGATCATGTTTGGAGTTTACCTTGTTGATGGTATTCTCGATCGTTGTTGATCCTTTGTTGATCGTGTTTGGAGTTTACCTTGTTGATGGTATTCTCGATCATTGTTGATCCTTTGTTGATCATGTTGGAGTTTATCATGTTGATGGTATTCTCGATTATTGTTGATCCTTCGTTGGTAGTATTGGAGTTTATCATGTCGATGATATTCTCGTTTGATTTATTGGTTGATCATTGTTATTGATCGTATGAGCATTTGGACTGTACTTCGATGTTTTAGGACTTGTTATCATTTTTTTGTGGTAGTTGATCTACAGATATATCGTGTGTTATTGGTTTTATCCAGATTGAGATTTGACTGTGCAATCCAACAGACAGGATTTGGCACAGATGGTTCATTCCACACTTATGAGTTATGATGATGTTTTGAGGATTTTTGGTATTATTGCAGTGTAAATGGTTGTAGTTAAGGTCATTTCGTCATTTGAGAATGCGAAATGTGGATTATGGTAAGAATTGGGTTGATATGGATTATCACGAGACGGTACGGTTATGATGGTAAGATTACGTTGTTCGTATTCTTACTATGTTATTACATTGGTATGTAATTATTTATGATGATATGATCGTTATCATTGTTGAGCATTGTGGCTGGCCCCATCGTGGGCTTTATTTTTAGGTACTCAGAGATCGAGCTAGTAGCGGTCGTGAAGAGATGAGCTTCCTGGGTAATACTGGCTATGTCATTATTTTTGGGAATCGAGTATTTTGACTGTTCGTTATATTCCGCTGCAAATGTATTTTTGAACTATGTTTATATCTGCTGCGTGTGTATTTTCAAAATAGCCTTTTGGGTATTTCGTTATCTTGGGTTCATTTTGTTAAACCTTTTCCCTAAACTATTCTTCATCGGTACGTGTAAGTGGTGGCTTAGCGTACATTTTGAAACTGTTGAATTTTGGCAGTTTGGCCTTTTACTTTCAAATGGTATTTTATGACGGTATTTGGAAAATAGATTTTTGGAGACTATTTAAGTATTTGCACAATATTACCGTCTTTGGCCTCTTTGCCGTGTTTGAAATGTTTAAGAAAATAATTTTTAGCCTGGTGGGTTCCGGCGCGGGACCCACGGCGCTGTAATATCCCCGAATGGTTTTAGGGATGTTACAGTATCGATGTATCGATTGTTATTGTTGATATTGAAGTTCGATTAAGACATCAATATGAGTGTTGCTATTGATATTGGTGTTTTGCTATTGATGTTGTATTAGCCGACTAAATATATTGACGTATTCGATTATCATCTTCGTCGTCGGTAACCGACTAAAGGTACTGAGGCATTCGTTGTGTCATTATTATCGATTGTTCGTTCTAATGCAATTGATGTATTTGAATTGGAACCGCCAAGGACGGTGTCCATCTGTGGTTTATGGTTGTCGTGCTGGCCGACTCAAGGAAACATTCTATCATTCTTATGGATTCAATCATTTTGTGATTGTTACCGATTGTGATTATTTGTGTTTGGAGGCTAGTCTCAACTAGTGCTCGATGGGTAAGCTTGGGGGCTCGAACATTCGCGGTTGGTTTACCAACACCTAAAATTTATTAGGTCACAGTCATTTCGATGATTTCATTATTGCTAAGCTTGGGGCTTGGAAATTCGCGGTTGGTTCCCAACACCTACAATTGTAATATCCATGCCTTTCCATTTTTAGCAGTTTCCATTTTTGTCGCATGTCTATTTTTATCGACTCGCTTGTAACCGTTTCGACGTTTTGAATCTATTTTGTTCTTGGAGTTTTTCCATTTGGACGAGTTTCAGAGATGCTTTTATGTAATTTTGTTTTATGTTATGTTGTCGCATGTATGTTCGATTCTCGTAAAACTCTTTTGATTTCATTGTTTCTTTGGTTACACAAGTTCGTATGGTTGAGTTGTTCATGTTGTGAGTTTCGGTTTGTTAATCCGACGTCGTATCGTGATTTTCGGACGTTTGGGCTGTTTGTAATTTCCTATAAGTTTAGGGAATTTTATCTTCTATTGTCGTATTTCGGATTTCCCGATAGTCGGAATTGTATTTTACTTCAGCACTTAGCTTTGTCGTCGTGAATATTTCATATCCGTGTTTTTGGGTTCTGTCCTTGTGTTGCATCTCGACTTCAGACATGCAAAGGTGCTTAATCGCATTCAAGCAGTTGTCAATCGCTGCGCGCATAACGTGACGTTATGCATGCTTTCTGCGGCGCTTATCGTACCGCATAACGACGTTATACCTTAGTGTTAACGCACGTTATGGCCTTCAGCCGCTGGGCGGGCTTCGGCCCGCTTTTGCTAAGCCCTTACGTATGTTAACACGGGGCTGTTACGTACGTAAGTTCCTTATAGCGTACGCTAACTGGATAGTGTAGCGTACGCTATCGGCCACAGCAGATTGGGCAGATTGTTCTGTCGAGCTATTATGTACGTTATCACCTGAGTGTTACGTACGTAATGATTATAGCGTACGTTAAAATCAGTATGTTAACGTACGTAACGCATGAGCAGGTTTTATAAACCTGAGTTGACCTTCATTTCGTCATTTTTCTTTTCTTCTTTCCTTCGTCCGAGAGCTGCGTCCCCATTAGATATTTGAGCGATTCTTCAAGTTTTGTCCGTGGAATTCCTTAGGAGATCGAGTATTGTGTTCCAAGTGAAGTTTATCATCATCATAATCATCTTCATTCGTCTGAATCCAAGGTATTTGGCTTAGAAACCTACCTTTATCCATTTTAGGGTTTTTTCGGGATTTGTCTAGATTACACTCGAATTGTTTCGTTATGTTGTGATATTTCTTATTGATTATTATTGTCGGGTGATTCCCAATCCATTTCCGTCATGTTTAATCCGTGGATTGTAGATTTAGGGAGGTTTTGTGAAAACCCTCGCCCGTATATGTTTATGTTTATTAGTCGGGGTTGCGGGCGTATTCCATTCGATTATCGTTATCGTGTAGACTGAGTTGTGTTAATCCTTCATTTAAGAACGGTTATGTTCCCTCCGGGTCATTCTTAGTCGTTGTTCGTTCTCGTTTCGTCGAAGATATCTCAAAGGCAAGTACTTTACATTTCTTTGCACATTCGAGTATTTGATTATGGCTTCCTGTGTATGTTGTGGATATGAATGCGTATGTTCACCTAGGGATGGTCTGACGGCCCCTCTGGGAATACGTAGTGCCGTGGGTATGCGTATCATGACCTGGGGTTAATCACCTAGGGATAGTCTGATGGGGCCTCTGCGGGGTAAGGTGGCCGTGAGTCTCGTACCAACGATTAACTTTTGAAATGTTTTGTTGGAGAACTGTATTTTGTGCATGTGCACCGTAATATTCCTGAATATAAATATTTTCTAAATTGATTTGTGGCGCATATTTCATCTGATTAAAATGGTAGTTCAAATGGATTGTACTTACACTAGCAGTTGTCGCTAACCCCTTAAATGGGGGAAGTACGTTTGTATTTTAGGTTCAGGTCTCGAAGGCGAACGAGCGTGCGGGCTGTACGAGGATGATCGGCATGAGTGAATCTGTTCAATGGTCGTTCGTTGATGTATTGTCTTTGACATTTTATTAATCATGTTGTTGCTTCAGTACTTGAGTACTTCTTTCCTTCGAACATTGTATTTGGTGTGTACCCGGTTTGGGGTTGATTTAACGTTGTATTGTACTCTTGAGTTCGGATTACTTGTTTTGTATGTCTTAGATTGAGAAGACGTTCGTATGTTAATGATGTCAATCATTGTTGTCATGTTTAGTTGTGTTTGTTAGCCTGGTGGATTCCAAAGGGTGGAGTCCACTGCGCTGTAATATGCCATGAACGTCTTGGGGGTGTTACAGAATATGGTATCGGGGCAAGGTTTATGGATACCTAGGCTGTCGCTTATTTTGGTCTAGTTGAGTGTCGTTTTTGAATAGTATTACTACTACGCCATCATCTCAGTACGCCGGTGCTCGTAAGTTTTTCCTAACTTGACTCGTTATGTCATCCTGTTCTGTTCCTTTCTTAATGTCGTGATGTACTTTGTGTTTGAATTGTACTCACCCATTACTTCTTCAAAATGCCTGCCGGTAGAGGATGCGGATGCGGTCGCGGACGCGGTAGGGGATGTGGCGCAGCCGGCGGGGCGGCCATGTCAGATAGCTCAGGGTCGGGTTAGGCAATGCCTTCTTTGTCGAACAGTGTCCCGCTTAGTGCCGAGGGCCAGCATGATAAGTCTGCTAACTTCGGCAATGCTCATGATAACGTTGGAGTAGCGAACATTCTCTAGCAAGTAGCGAATCAGATGACGCTACTGACTCAGGCCGTTCTGGTCAACCAAGATAATGCTAACCCGGTTCCGCCTACTGGTTCCGGCACCGACAAGGTACTTCCGATTGTGATCCGTATGCGTCTACCGCAGTTCGATGGTACTTCCGACCCTTCTAGTTGGGAGAGTTGGTTATTCGAGATGGAGAAGGTGTTTAAGGCAGCTAATTGCTCTGAGGAGAGGAAAGTACCAATCGCTCAGTACTTCCTCGCCAAGGTGGCGGCGACGTGGTGGCAAGCAGTGAAACTGTATGACTGGGTAGCTATGTGGGACGAGTTCCGAGAGTTGATGGAGGACGAATATTGTCCGTGGCCTGTGAAAGGGGGAAGAATTCGAGCTTTCTTTGAGGCAAAACCCCAGGATGGTCCCATTTCACAGGCGATCAAAGACTACAATTAGCAGCTTCATTATGTGAGAAATCAGGTCTGAGATGAGCTAGATTAGATCCACCACTTCGACATGTGGATGAAGCCGAGGGTTCATCACTACATGTCTGGTCTCGGGTGTACAACTTTGAAGGATTATCAGAACAAGGCGATTGCTTATGAGATGTCGTTTTCTACGATAGAGGCGGCAACCGAGGGTAATAAACATAAGACCTCCGGTCAGTTTTTGGGAGGTAAGTCTGGCGGGCATCAGAAGGCTCAGTCTGGTTCGCGAGTCTTCGGGAATCAGTACCCGTCATTTGGGCGAGGAAATGGTTCTAAGTCTGCTCTGGACATCCTTTCTCGTGGCCACACTTGTTTTAACTGAAGTCGTCCGGGACACATGATGTGTGAGTGTGACAAGCTGCCGCTACAGTATCTTACTTGTGGTCGTATGAGGAATTGTGCTAAGTATTGTGGATATGCAAGCCGGGCACCAGTTACTCAGGTGTCAGTCCCGGCTACGGGAGAGCCGAGCGTGAATCAGGCACCGACAGCTAGTCAGCCCCAGTAGAGTTTTGGTAGAGGTCGAGGACGCGGGTAGCCTTCTAGAGGGGGAGTTTCTAGTGCAGTGTCTGTTCCGCCCCGTGTGTATGAGATGAGACGAGCTAGAGATCCTGACGCAATGGTGGCTACAGGTACCGTTCACATCCTTGACCATCCTATTTCTGTGTTATTTGATTCTGGTGCTACGCATTCTTGCATCTCTTTGGATTGTGTGTGTCGTCGGCATGTTGATTGTCTAGTTGAATGTGAACCGTTTGTGGTTAAACTGCCTAGTGGAGATAGTATTGTGGGGGATCGCGAGATTAGAGATTTTCTGGTGAGTATCGCGGGGAGGAATTGGTCTTCTAATCTAATTGCGGTAGACATTAAGGATGAGGATTTGATTCTTGGTGAGGATTTGCTAGATCGTCATGGGGCGATCATGAATTATAGAGCGAGAACCATTTCGATGTTAGCCTCTGACGGTACCGACCATTCTTTTGTGGGACGTAAGTGGAGTAGTCAGAGATTTCTGATCAGCACTATGAATGTGGTGAGACTTCTCTGAGGAGGTTGCACTGGTTACTGGTGTTATTCCTTGAGATCGGAAAAAGGGGAGTCGAGCTCTCGTCTATTTTGGTAGTGAGTGAGTATCCTGACGTCTTTCCAGAGTTGACGGGTTTGCCACCAGACCATGAGGTGGAGTTCACTGTTGATTTAGAGCCGGGTGCGCCTCCGATTTCGATGATGCCATACCGCAAGGCGCCTGCCGAGATGCTTGAGTTGAAGAAATAGTTGGGAGAGTTGCTAGACATGGGTTATATTCATCCGAGCGCTTTTCCTTAGGGCGCACCGTCTTGTTTGTGAAGAAGAAGTATGGGTCACTTCGTCTATGTATCGACTATCGAGAGTTGAACAAGGTGACCATCAAAAACAGGTATCCGCTCCCGAGGATTGACGACTTATTTTACCAATTTCAAGGAGCAACCGTGTTTTCGAAGATTGACTTGAAATAAGGGTATTACCAGCTCCGAGTGAAGGATTCCGATATTCCAAAGACGGCCTTTCAGACAAGATACAGCCACTACGAGTTTGTGGTTATGCCTTATTGGGCTAAGCAATGCCCCAGTCGTGTTCATGAAGCTAATGAACAAGGCCTTTATCGAATATCTTGATAAGTGCGTAGTCGTCTTTATCTACGATATCCTGATTTACTCGAGGAGCAAGGAGGAGCATGCACGTCATTTGCATATCATGTTAGGAATCCTGAGAACTCATCGTCTTTATGTGAAGTTCGCAAAGTGTGAGTTTTGGTTGCGAGAGGTTTCTCAGTCACGTGATCTCGGCCGAGGGTGTTCGTGTGGACCCACACAAGATAGAGGCAGTGTTGGATTGGGCGCCGCCCAAGAACGTGAAGGAGGTCTGTAGTTTTTTGGGGTTGGCCGGGTATTATCGTAGGTTTGCCGAAGGGTTCTCTAAGGTCGCTCGACCGCCTACTCAGTTGTTGCAGAAATTAGAGAAGTTTGTGTGGACCAACGAGAGGCAAAAAAGCTTCGAGGAGTTGAAGAAGCAGTTGACTACCACTCCCGTCTTGGCTTTACCTAGTGGTAATGAGATTTTTTTGGTTTATAGTGATGCTTCGGGCCAAGGACTTGGGTGTGTACTCATGCAACACGGGAAGACAATTGCTTATGCTTCCCATCAGTTGAAACCGTACGAGTTGAATTATCCTACCCACGATCTTGAGTTGGCCGCAGTTGTGATTGTGTTGAAGATTTGGCATCATTACTTGTATGGTTCGTCGTGTCGGGTTTTCACCGATCACAAGAGCCTGAAGTATATTTTCACAAATAAAGAACTGAATATGAGACAGAGAAGCTGGCTGGAGATAATTAAGGATTACGATCTCGAGATCCTTTATCATCCGAGCAAGGCAAATATGGTGACCGATGCCTTCAGTCAGAAATCGGTATCACGTCGGGCACTTGAGTTACTCACATCCCAACTGGGTCTCTAGCGAGAGTTGATGGGGTTGAGCATTGAGGTTGTGCGACCAGGGAGTGTCGGACAGTTACACACCCTTGAGATCTCTTCGTCTCTGGTCGATGACATTAAATCGAGACAGTTAGAAGATCCGATGTTTATTCAGCTCCGCGAGAATGTGGTGAAAGGGAAATCCCCGGGATTCGTGATTCATGAGGATGATGTGTTGAGATTCCAAGGTCCGCTGTGTGTTCCGAATAACTTGGAATTGAGGCAGGGTATTATGCGAGAGGCTCATGCGTCACCTTACTCAGTCCATCCGGGCTCGAGTAAAATGTATAAGGATTTGAGGAAGAATTTCGGGTGGAATGACATGAAGAATGAGGTAGTACATTTTGTGGCTAACTGTTTGACTTGTCACCCATTCAAAATCGAGCATCAGCGGCCAGCCGGATTGCTGAAACCACTCCCCATCCCGGAATGGAAGTGGGAGGGCGTCTCTATGGATTTTGTCACGAATTTGCTGAGGACAAAGACCGGAATGAACATAGTGTGGGTGATCATGGACCGACTGACTAAGTCGACACATTTTCTGGGCATCAAGGACACTTGGTGTCTAGAAAAATTGGCTTGTATTTTTATCGCACAGATTGTGAGACTTCATGGTACGCCGGAGACTATTATTTCGGACAGAGTTGGTCGGTTTCTATCGTATTTCTGGAAGGCGGTACATAACACATTGGGGACACGTTTGCGTTTGAGTACATCTTTCCATCCTCAGACCGATGGACAGTCCCAGCGTACCATTCAGACATTCGAGGATATGATGCGCGCATATGCGCTAGACTGGAGTAGTGATTGGGAGGAAGCGATGTGGGAATGGTCGAGGCATGGAGTGGAGGAAGCGATGTGGGAATTGGAGGAGGATATGCGTGCCAAGCACCCCGAGCTTTTTGATTCTTAAGTTTCGGGATGAAACTTTCTTTTAGAGAGGGAGAATGTAATATCCATGTCTTTCCATTTTTAGCAGTTTCCATTTTTGTCGCATGTATATTTTTATTGACTCGCTTGTAACCGTTTCGACGTTCTGAATCTATTTTGTTCTTGGAGTTTTTCCATTTGGACGAGTTTCGGAAATGTTTTTATATAATTTCATTTTATGTTATATGTTGTCCCATGCACGTTTGATTCTCGTAAAACTTGTTCGATTTCGTTGTTTCTTTGGTTACACGAGTTTGTATGGTTGAGTTGTTCATGTTGTGAGTTTCGGTTTGTTAATCCGACATCGTATCGTGATTTTCGGATGTTTGGGCCGTTTGTAATTTCCTATAAGTTTAGGGAATTTTATCTTCTATTGTCGGATTTCAGATTTCCCGGTAGTCAGAATTGTATTTTCCTTCAGCACTTAGCTTCGTCGTCATGAATATTTCGTATCCGCATTTTTGGGTTCTGTCCTTGTGTTGCGTCTCGACTTCGTACCGCCCGGTTCAGTTAACTGCATTCAGCAGTGTTGAACTACTGCGTGCATAACGTACGTTATGCATGCTTTCTTGTGTGCACTATCGGTACCTGCATAACGCATGTTATACCTTAGTGTTAACGTACGCTATGGCCTTCAGCGTTTTGGGCAGTGGCTTTTGTCTAGTTTTTGCTAAGCCCTTACGTACATTAACACGGGGCTGTTACGTACGTATGGTCCTTATAGCCTACGCTAACTGGATAGTGTAACGTACGCTATCGGCCACAGTAGATTGGGTAGATTGTTCTGCCGAGCTATTACATACGTTATCACATGAGTGTTACGTACGTAATGATCATAGCATACGTTAACATCAATATGTTAACGTACGTAATGCGTGAGCAGGTTTTATAAACCTGAGTTGACCTTCATTTCATCATTTTTCTTCTCTTCTTTCCTTCGTCCGAGAGCTGCGTCCCTAGTAGAGATTTGAGCAATTCGTCAAGTTTTTTCTGTGGAATTCCTTGGGAGATAGAGTATTGTGTTCCAAGTGAAGTTTATCATCATCATAATCATCTTCCTTCATCTGAATCCAAGGTATTTGGCTTAGAAACCTACCTTTATCCATTTTAGGGTTTTTTCGGGATTTGTCTAGATTACACTCGAATTGTTTGTTTATGTTGTGATATTTCTTATCGTTTATTGCTGTTGGGTGATTCCCAATCCATTTCTGTCGTGTTTAATCTGTGGATTGTTGATTTGGGGAGGTTTTGCGAAAACCCTCATCCGTATTAGTCGTCTGTATATGTTTATGATTATTAGTCGGGGTTGTGGGTGTATTCCATTCGATTATCGTTATCATGTAGGACTGAGTTGTGTTAATCGTTCGTTTAGGAATGGTCGTGTTCCCTCTGAGTCATTCCTAGTTGTTGTTCGTTCCCGTTTCGTCGAAGATGTCTCAAAGGCAAGTACTTTACATTTGTTTGCATATTCTAGTATTTGATTATGGCTTCCCGTGTATGTTGCGGATATGAATGCGTATGTTCACCCAGGGATTGTCTTATGGGGCCTTTGGGGATATGTAGTGCCGTGTGTATGTGTATCATGAACTGGGGTTAATCACACAGGGATGGTCCAATGGGGCCTCTGCGGGGTACGGTGGCCATAAGTCTCGTACCAATGATTAATCTTTGAAATGTTTTGTTGGAGAACTGTGTTGTGTGTTTGCACCATAATATTCCATAATATAAATGATTTCTAAAATGATTTGTAGGGCATATTTCATCTGATTAGAATGGTAGTTCAAATGGATTGTACTTGCACTAGCAGTTGTCGATAACCCCTTAAATGGGGGAAATACTTTTATATTTTAGGTTTAGGTCTCGGAGAAGAATGAGCATGCGGGCTGTACGAGGATGATGGGCAAGAGTGAACCAGTTCAATGGTCGTTCGTTGATGTCTTGTCTCTTACATTTAATTAATCATGTTGTTGCTTCAGTACTCAAGTACTTCTTTCCATCGAACATTGTATTTGGTGTCTACCCAGTTTGGGGTTGATTTAACGTTGCATTGTACCATTGAGTTCGGATTACTTGTTTTGTATGTCTTGGATTGAGAAGACGTTCGTATGTTAATGATGTCGATCATTGTTGTCATGTTGATTTGTGTGTGTTAACCTGGTGAATTCCAAAAGGTGGGGTCCACAACACTGTAATATGCCCTAAACATCTTGGGGATGTTACAACAATTTAGTAGGTCATGGTTATTTCTATGATCTCATTATGGGTAAGCTGTGGCTTGAATATTTGCGGTTAGTTTCCCAACACCTACAATTCAGTAGGTCACAGTCACTGGGTGATCTCATTGTGGGTAAGTCTGGGGCCTGAACATATCACAGTTGGTTTCCCAGCACCTGCAATTCAGGAGGTCACGATTATTGGATGATCTCATGCAGTTTCGACTTAGGGATTTTATGCAATTGTGATGATTTACAACTTCGGCTTAGGGTTTTTATGCCATTGTGATGTTTTGCAGCCGAAGGCTGAAGGCTTTTAGGCCATTTGCGTGTATTGGCGTTTCCATTGGAGCCTTCGGCCATCATCGTTGTTACTTGTTTCATCTTTGGGCTAGTTTCCCTTTGAGTAATTCATTTTTGTTTTCTATATTGAATATTCGTCGTTAGGCACTTGTATTCTGACCTCCTGAGCAGGTATTGATTGTATGCCATGGGCCTAGTGTTTCACGAATGCTCGGTTTTTACCATTGTTTGTGAGAATCTCATATCATTGTTGTACCATTTGTCTTGCCTTTGGATGCATATCATGTTGTACATGTATTTGATATTCATTATCTGGATGACTGACCCCGTGGGGGCGGAACATATTTTCATGTTTTAGGTATTTTCGAGGAGGGGGTTAAGACACAAGGGAATGGCGACGAGGTATTCGAGCGATACTAGTCCTGAGTTGTTCGTAGTTCATGTTGTTCAGTTAGTTGTTAGAGTATTTTCTAGCTTGTCAGTTGTTGTTATTTTGTGTTATCGCTGATGTTGTATTTCCATTTTGCCTGTGGAGGCCCATCATTGTCATTGAAATTCTATATCGGAATATTGTGTCGGATATCTTAGTAGGGACTATGATTTTCCTTTTTGGTTAGTTTGATGTATTTTAGTCGTGTTCGCCTGGTGGATTTCCTAGTGTAGGGTCCATGGCACTATAATAACCCAATTGGGTTTTGGGGGTTTTACAATTCATGTAAGATGTAGTATTTTTCTAGATGTATTCTTGCAGGTAATATGATCCAATTATCATGGTTAATTTATTATTTTTTATGCAATTGTTCATTTGGCCCGATTCTGAGGTATGTAATGGTTCTTCCCGTGAAAAATTCATGGGTAGATATAAGATCTTAATTTTTGTGTAATTTTGCTAGAATTCGATGTGTTTTATCTTTTATGAAATTGTAATCGAATTTGGAGAGGACAAAATCACGAAGAAAAAGAGCAGAATCGATACCGGATCAGCTGATGGGCTCCATGATCAGCAAAGACGCTGGCGCTTCCGAAAGACAAGTGCTGTCACAGCCGCATCGGGCCAACCTATGGTCGAGGGCAGCCTGTTCCGGGCCGGTTCGTCGGTTCGGGTCGGGTCGTCCAGTTTTTGGTCCGGTACGTTTCACCGCCGTTCTTTGCATTCGCTGGAGAGTAGGGATTTTAAAATTATTTTTTTAGATAATTAATTTTGCATAAAAGTGAAAATTTTATATTTAGAAATCTACGGCCCGGTTGGGAGGAGTGACGAGATGCTTGATCCAGTGGAAGATACCGAGTCGAAGATTTTTCGAATTTAATTCGGAGATGATGACCATGATAATTGGATAAATTTATTATCCATGCATTTATTATGGCTTTACTGTTATGACTGTATGGCATGTACGGATTATGCGTGATATATTTTCTTGAATACTAGGACGAGAAAGTTAAAAACCTTAAGCCTAAAATAACTAAGTGATTAGATTAATTTATTTGTTTTAAAATAAAATCAAATTGGCCTCCATAATTACTTTCAATTGTGAAGTAATTAGCATGCACATTGATATTAGGGTCTTCCTCCATATCGGATGTGCTAATTATAGGTTCATTGGTTTTAAATTTCTAATGATAACAATAAGTAAATATTATTTTTTATGATCAGACCTCTCCATCTCTATGACTATTATTTAAAAGGTAATATTTTAAGGTTATTAAATTATGGTATTCACTTAGGTGTATTAACTAATAAGCTCCAGAGTCTATGTTAATTAATCCATGGCCACGAGGAACCAACTATTAATATGACTTGTCATAATGTAAATTGACGTGATAGTAAAACTAAACACGTAAAACTCTGCTTGAAAAATATGTGTGTAAACGTCCACACGATCGTGGCTTGCATATGTGGATTTTTCGAGGTGTTGGTTGCTAGCATATATATTGTGTTTTGAGGGTTTTCAATATATGTGATGGGTGTTTTTAACTTTATCTCATATGTCTTTCTATCCACTTTCCTGTAATTGTCAAAGAGAACAAACTTGAGGGCACTAACTTTGTTGATTGGAAATGTAATCTTATTATTGTCCTGACTACTGAAGAACACAAGTTTATTCTAACCGAGGAATGCCCATTAGAAACAGATGTAGATTCGACACCTGATGAGGTGAAAGAATACCGCAAATGGAAGAAATCTGATGAGATGACTCGCTGTTAGATCTTGGCTTCTTTAGCAAATGTATTGCAGTATCAACATCAGAGTATGGGCACGACAACGGAAATGATGAAAAATCTCGATGAGATGTTTGATCATCAGAACCAGACAGCTAGGCAAAATGCTATGAGGGTCTTTATGAGGACCCAAATGCTTGAAGGAACCCCAGTAAGGTATCATGTTCTAAAGATGATTTCTCACCTGAACGAACTTGCTATCTTAGGGGCTACTATCGATGCGGAAACACAGATCGATATCATCCTAGGCAGCTTACCTAGGAGTTTGAGTATGTTGCTACCCAAAATATTATCCGGAGATAGATATTGCTGGAACGGATGGATAGCAAACAAAATGCGAGAACACTTCCGTGGGAAAGTATGTAACACAAGATTTGCCGGGGTTGTTAGTCCCGGGCTTGAATGCTCTCGTGAGATGTTATTAATACGAATATTCGGGGATACAAGTATTAATGTTAGAATACTATTACAATGGGTGTAACGATTCTAGTTATCTTAGCTAGTGAACGTGTAGATTGCCAGAAGAACCAGATATGATGCTCTGTGAGTTCTTGTAACAACGTTGATGAGCTGTGACGGTGGTGAGAGATCGACAGTCTCTCACGGCGTGTATTAGCTGTATGTTTGAGTCCCTAGGATTGTGATTCTCGTTGAATCTGTACTGCAGGGAGTTCTTGCCTCTACCGATCGTCTTCTGGATGAGAGATGCTGAGAGAGAAATCCTGAGGTAGATCCGAGAGAGGAAACTGTGAGCCTGAAGGAATGTATATGTTTGTATGTATTTCCGTGAATGGAGTTGGAACCGATTTCTGCTATGAGTGGTACTGACAGGAACAAATTGCCAACCTTTTTCCAGTTGTTGGATGTTCTCTATTTATAGGACTGGAACACGCCGAGCGATCGCCTCTGCTATATTATAATAAGCGGGCGATCGTCTTTTAGCACATGGGCTGGTCCCCTTAAAGTCCACACGAGTTGCTGGCAGCCAGCTGTGCGGTCCAATGAGAAGTCTGCACGCGTCTGAGTCTCTGTCACAGGAGGTCCCACCTTGTACCTTTCGGAGGGTTTGTCGGTAGGTGATAAGGTGGTCACAGGCTGTGGTCAACGATCCATGAAACGCGGTGCCTTTCGCGGATCTGCACATGGGCGCTGCTTTGAGATCCAGTCTTCGTAGACTTTGACGGACGAAGGCCTCTATTCGTGGCACTGGACGGTCGTCTTAGGTCGAGCATCAAAGACGGTCGCTAGATGTCAAAGGCGATCGCCTTGAGAGTCGATCGCTAGATACTCGAAGGTGGTTTGTTATCTCCGCTTAGGTGCGTTCGCCATAGCATGATTGGTTGTGGACTCGGTCGCTCGGCCTTGTAGTCGATCGCCTATCGAGGTGAATAAATCTCGGCACAACAATTACCCCCCGGCTCGCTCCGATGTTGGAAACATGGGGTGAGGTGGTTCTGTTGGCGATCGCTGAATTATGACGAGTGACTGCATTTTATCGAACTGGCGATCGTCATTGAGTGGTTCGGCTTTGAACTTGGATGACCTGGTTGGTTGCTGAAATGAGCGGGAAAAGATAATGGATGCGGAAAAGTCTCCGGGGCACGTGTCGGGTTCCTGTTGGGGGACACCGACGGTTGGCTGTGACTCCTTGTCTGACGTGCCCTCGAAACGACGCATTGCGGGTTTCAAGGGAGTCATTTAATAGCGACGGTTGCACTTCGGCCCCTGATATTATCCTTAATTGCATGGAAGTCCCTGCTTTCTCCTATAAAAAGGTGCAGGGTTGCAGCGTTAAAACCCTTATGCGTTTTATCGGAGAAGAAGACTTTTGCTGAAGATATTTCTAGAGATCTAGCTGCCGATCGTCGATCGACTCAATCCTTGGGTAAGAAAAACACTCGTTTTCTCCTCTTTTCTTCGAGAATGACTGGAACATCTTCTTCACACGGAGTGGGCACTAGCTCCGCCGTCGGGGCATCGACTGCCCGTGGAGGATCCTCCGCGGATTTCCATCTGGAGACGGCTGCCGAGGCTATCCGGGCCGGAATTGACCCTGCGGAAGTCGAGGCGTTGTTCAATGAAGCCGACGTCGCTAGGGAGGCGGCGGTTGAGCGGAGACACTCACAGATGGAGAGAGACTCGGCGGTTAGGGCCTACTGGGAGCAGCACAGTGCTTTTGGCCGGGCCTATTTAGCCTTTGCTAAAATTATGGAGAGGTTGGCCGGTCCGCCTCCAAAGTTCAATTACCGGGAGTACTCGATCGATCATCCCTACCAGTTTGCTAAACGATCGCTGTTCGGGCTGCGCAGCGATCTCTATGGTCTCTTGGCCAAATCAGGAGTTCGGAGACCAGGAAGGACCTGTCCGTCTGGAGGACGAGGTACCATGTTCCTTCAGATGTGGATCTATTTGCGCCGGCGGAGAATGAGCGAGCCGACCAACCCCCGACGGGTATGGTCGACGTGAACGAGGTGATTATGGAGGCCGGGCTGCGTTTGCCTTTATCTTTTTCTGTCTCCCATATGCTGGCCATCTGGAACGTGGTGCCGCTCCATCTTACGCCGAACGCCTGGCTCCAAATCATCTGTGCCTTTACTTTGTTCGGCAATCACCGACTGTACCGCCATCCTTCGCCATCGGAGATGAACCATTTGTTCAAGCTGACAGTTCAGAAGGGGTCTGTCGGCGGCTATCATATTCAAGGCCGATCTGGTCGGGTGATTCTCGGAGTTCCGAACAAGGTGCGGGGCGATCCGGCTAAGTGGTTCTGGGTCGCCGGTGCATGGAAGGCCTCTGTGAGTGACAATCCTACGGGCGAGCTGGAAATCCCCACTAGCTTTCGGGAGAGGAATCCCGGTAAGGGTTTAGACTCTCCCTTTGTTCGGATATGATCTGAACTGATCTAATTTGGTTTTGCTTTTGCAGGTTTCCATATTCCATCGATCGACGAGCTTCCTTTTGACTTTTTGGTTGTCTGGGAGCGGATACGGAGTTTACCGGACGACGACTTAGAAGCTAGTCGGATCAATAAGGAGAGACGTAGACTGTCTGCTCGGCTATTCCATTTTCCACGACATCTCTCGGTCTCAGGTATCATTTTCTGCGATCTCCAATTTCTTGGCGATCGTTCTGTTTGGAGAGTGTGTCTGACCGTGGTTTGGTTGTCCTTATTGTAGAGGTCGGCTTTCCTCGCTTCTTGGAGCCTACACTGGAGATATGTCAAACCCTGGAGTATTGGGCCGTCTTCGCCAGAAGAGGTCATCTAGAGCTCCTCCGGTGGCGTTACCTCTCATTCCGGAGGTGGAGCCTCGCGTAGAGCCGATCGTAGCTGATGAGGAAGTTCGGGAGGAGGGGCTCCAGACGAATCGCAAACGGCAGAGGTTGGGAGAAACTCCAGTTTCTGCCCCTGCCAGTGAGGTGCCGATCGCCGCGCTTCCGATCACCGTGGTTCCTCCGGAGACTGAGCCTGCGCCCTCTGCGACTTTCCTACGGGAGATGGCGATTGCCGATGCTGAGACCCCTCGTGGGAAACCATACTTTGGTCGCGACCCCGAGAGGGCTGAGAGGTAGATTTTTATTGTTGAGTTGTAACTTGTCATTCGCGTAGGAGATGTGCTAACTTTGCTGTTTTGATGCAGGATCCGTAGCACTGACCCAACTTGCCCGCCGATGGTGATGGATTTCTTAGCGAGCCGATCTCCTCGCCAATCCTGTGATATCATGTTATACGTCAACCGGGCTGTTTCTGTTCTGCCGAAGGCCTAGACGACGGACTTAGATGCGATCGCTCGTCAGCGATCTGGGAGTTCGATGCAGGCTGCTTTCGCTCTCTCTCTTCAGGCGGCGACAATGGCTGCCCAGACTGTGCAGGAGTTTGAAGGGCATCCTTCCACTATTCGCCTGCAGACGGATCTCGAGGCGGCTCAGAAAGAGAATGCCGATTTCGCTGACAGGATTGTGGCAATGGAGAAGGACTCTCTCGATGCTGCTAAGTAGGCAAGCCATGAACTTGAGCTGGCGAGAAAGGATGCCGAGCAAGCCCGGGTGACGGTCGACCGATTTCGGGACCGGATGACAGATGTCGTACGGTCGCAGAAGGCCGCTGAGAAGGAGGCTGATCGACTGAAGGTGACTGTCGCTCGGCCGACTAGTGAGGTGGCGGAGTCTAGGGAAAAGACGGCTGCAAGGGAGGCCGAGCTCCAGGGTGCGCAACAGGCGATGGCGGAGCTGAAGGGGAAGCAAGAGGCGACCGAGGCCAATCGCTTTCTTAATGTGGAATTTATCAGTGAGTTCGCCTATTATATGGCGTTCGCTGACTCGCTCCGAGTTGATAAGAAAGGAGGACTGGAGGTCGGCCCTCTAGCCGAAAATTTCAAAGCTTATGCGTTGGAGCACCCTCTTCATCCCGACTTCTCCGTGCCGATCCTGGATCTACCGGAGATTGGTGTAGACTTGAGCTGGTACCCGACTCCAGTGAACCTTGTTCATCCCGATGCTTCGGAGGACGGGGAGGCTGCTCCGAAAGCTGACGAAGGGTCGCGGGCCGAGCCGGAGGTTAGAGGCGAAGGCCAGGCAGGGGCCTGAGGCTCATTGTTTATTGTTTGTTTTGGCTCTTTGTAATTTTGTAGCTTTATTTTGTAGTACTTAGGCCTTCGGGCGACCATGTATGTACTTCTGAAACTTCAAGTAATGTAATAAACGTTTGATTCTCCGATTTTTACTTGAATGATTGCTTTTCTGAGTCTTTTGCTTGACTTTGTAGAAATGTGTGAGGAGAGATTGTTGCGAGTGTAGGTCTAAGTGAATTGATAAACTCATATAGATAACTTTTTACAACAAATTCGATCGCTGCACAAGCATTTGAATAATGCCGATCTCCGTATGTAATTGAATAGGGATGATCGACGTGTAAATAGCTCCGCACTCTTCCCCCTTGTTTTTGTTCACTTGGTGAAAGTAAGGGGACGAAAATAAATCGTTGAGTGAGCGGTCTTCAAGTTTGTCGAATCCTCGAAAGGAGCCATCCATCTAGGTCTTGAGGAGCCGTGCACGATCGCGGATATTGATGGACCGACCTCCATGACCATGTCTTATGCACGAGCGACATTCCGTATGATGGATAAGTTCTCGTGACTCACTTAATTGGTAGGGTCCTCCGAAGGCTGCATCTCACCTCGTATTTAAACGAAGGGCGTGCGGTCTTGGTCTGGAAGATTCCTTGTGCGGGGCGTCATCGGATTAATCAACTCCACTTCCGCGGATTGTTAGCTCTGCTTCCACCTCGGACCATCATGAAGATGGCGACGCTCTACGGTGTACGTTGAGATGGGGGGAGGGTCGCGTCGCATTGCCCGGAAAGGACCCACTACGTTAAGTGATGGGCCTCCGAGGGCGGGCGAACGCGTCCACAGATTAGTTTTGGAGGGCCCTCAGACTACGCCGGCCTCTTATTTAAACGAAGGGCGGGCGATCGTGGCCCAAAGGGACCTTGCATGGGCGCAAAGAACGGTTCCATCGTCCTCCTCGACCATGGCGACACTCTTCTACCTCGGACCATCAAGTCAGATGACGATCCTTGACGGTATACGTTGTGTAAGGGGAGGAGATCGCCTGCCTAGGTTCTTCGTGTAGATGGCGAACTTCAGAGAGCGAGCGAGTAATCCTCTGATTTGATTTGGAGAGACCTTCGGCTACGCCCGCCTCATATTTAAACGAAGGGTGAGCGATCGAAGCCCAAAGGAACCTTGCAAGGACGGATTGTCGTTTTCATCGATTTCCGCGACCATGGCGGAACTCTTCTACCTCGGACCATCATGTCAGATGACGATCCTCGATGGTATACGTTGTGCTCGGGGAGGCAATCAGTGCCTAGGTCCATCATGTCAGATGACGAACTTTTGGGGGCGAGCAAGTCATCCTCTTTTGTTCAATGAGGTGGGAAATCGGGGAGAGACGTCCGAAGTTCCCTTCTCTTGATTGAAGCATGTAGACACGGTCTCCGAGGTTGATCGAGGGGTCGGCTCGTATGAGCTTTCCATCCTTTTCGCGTTTGACTCGGGCGATCGTGTTGGGAGATTGGAGGGGCTCCGGCTAAGCCAATAAGCTGTCCAAGTTTCCCTCCTCGAACAATCTCCAAAGTTGTTTGAGGAGGTCGCGGCATTGGTTGGTGCTGTGGCCGGGACGCTTATGGTAGGCACAATATTGATTGTGGTCCAGGTGACCGTGGTCCCTTATCGCCTTTGGCTTGTTTAGCGGTTCGCGCCCCTTGATGACATAGAAAATATGGGCCGGAGTTCGGTTGAACATATGGAGGAGATGGGCTTCCATGTTCTCGAAGGCCTTGCGATCTCCGGGTGGCTTGGCGACCGCCTTCTTGGTTTTGGCGATCACCGTCTTTCGGACAGGAGGTGGCGTTTATTCGCCTAGGCAGAGGGTGAGCAGTTTCTGCCTGGCTAGAAAGTCGGCAACCTTAGCGCGGAAGATCGCGTAGGTTGGGGGGATGTCTTTCGTCAGATGTATAAATATGGGTGAGTGACCGTAGAATCCCCCCAGGACTGAATAGAGAGAAAGCTCGTCGCTGATGGGCTTGCCGGTGAGGACGATTTCATCCACTCGGTCGATGTAGTCTGCGTCAGATTCGTCTTCCCCCTACCTGATTTTCATCATACGGTGGGGGCCTTCTGGTCTGGCGACCTTGGCGGCGAAATATGACGTGAAGTCACTCGCCAGTTTCCTAAAGGAGATGATCGATCAGGGTGGTAATGAGATATACCACCTATGGGCCAGCTCGCCCAATGTTAACGGGAAGATTCGGCACTTGGTTGCATCTGATGCCCCACACCCGGTCATGTAGATCCGGAACTTGCTTAAGTGGGTTTCGGAGTCCAATCTCCCTTCATATAGAGGTGTTTTGGGAGGAGCGATTCTTGGTTGCACGGGGGCGAGCTCGATGTGGACCGCGAGTGGCTCGGTCGGTCTGATGATCTTTCTGCTGGTGTTTGCCCCAGTGTCCAAGAGTGCTTTCATCTCGTCGAGCTGGCGTTGCATAGCGGCCATCTCCGTGGCCTGGCTGCTAGCGGCTAGGCGCTCGGAGCGAGAGCCGAGGCGATCTAGTACTGACCCCCTGGCATTCGGAATGGGAGCCAAGAGGCTGATCTGCATTCGACTGAGAGTTGGGTAGGCCGAACTCCTGGTGACGGACTCGGATTCCGTCGTCTCGTGGTTGGGGCCAGAATGCCCCAGTCGCCATGATGGATCGCTCCCCAGGCGACTGAATACGGAACTGTCCAACCTTGCGAGAGCCTTTTCTCGCGATTAGGGGCTTTCTGACGATCGCTCGCCCAGTAGCCCCTTGAACTTCCGTTTGCCCACGCGACGGACGACTGAGGGAGTTATAGCGGGCGCCGCGCTTGCTCTCCGTCGCTCCTTTAGGATGGCCATAGCCTCCTCGATCTGTTCCGCGGTTTGAAACTGATCGAGTGAGAGGCTGGGGCCACCCATCAGGTGCGGGATCGAGAGTCTCGCGTTCCTGCGACTTCCCTCTGCCGTCGGCTGGGGCTTTGATTGAGTCGGGATATGGTGTCCGGCGGTTCGGAGAGTGGCTCTCTTCGATGTAGTGGCGGACGTCATTATTCTGAAGGCTTTCATTGAAGCGCAGTGAGTGTCACTTCAAGTATATGCCCCGAGAACAGTGAGTGTTCTTCTGGACGGTAGGAATAAAAATGAAGGTTTAGATGCCCTCCTTCTAGCGCCAATTGTTGCTACCCAAAATATTATTCGGAGATAGATATTGCTGGAATGGATGAATAGCAAACAAAGTGCGAGAACACTTCCGTGGTAAAGTATGTAACATAAGATTTGCCGGGGTTGTTAGTCCCGGGCTTGAATGCTCTCGCGAGATGTTATTAATACGAATATTCGGGGATACAAGTATTAATGTTAGAATACTATTACAATGAGTGTAACGATTCTAGTTATCTTAGCTAGTGAGCGTGTAGATTGCCGGAAGAACCAGATATGATACTCTGTGAGTTCTTGTAACAACGTTGATGAGCTGTGACGGCGGTGAGAGATCGACAGTCTCTCACGGCGTGTATTAGCTGTATGTTTGAGTCCCTAGGCTTGTGAGTCTCGTTGAATCTGTACTGCAGGGAGTTCTTGCCTCTGCCGATCGTCTTCTGGATGAGAAATTCTGAGAGAGAAATCCTGAGGTAGATTCGAGAGAGGAAACTGTGAGCCTGAAGGAATGTATATGTTTGTATGTATTTCCATGAATGGAGTTGGAACCGATTTCTGCTATGAGTGGTACTGAGAGGAACAAATTGCCAACCTTTTTCCAGTTGCTGCATGTTATCTATTTATAGGACTGGAACACGCCGAGCGATCGCCTCTGCTATATTATAATAAGCGGGCGATCGTCTTTTAGCACATGGGCTGGTCCACTTAAAGTCCACAGGAGTTGCTGGTAGCCAGCTGTGCGGTCCAATGAGAAGTCTGCACGCGTCTGAGTCACTGTCACGGGAGGTCCTACCTTGTACCTTTCGGCGGGTTTGTCGGTAGGTGATAAGGTGGTGACAGGCTGTGGTCAACGATCCATGAAACGCGGTGCCTTTCGCGGATCTACAGATGGGCGCTGCTTTGAGATCCAGTCTTCATAGACTTTGACGGACGAAGGCCTCTATTCGTGGCACTGGACGATCGTCTTAGGTCGGGCATCAGAGACGGTCGCTAGATGCCAAAGGCGATCGCCTTGAGAGTCGATCGCTATATACTTGAAGGTGGACTATTATCTCCGCTTAGGCGCGTTCGCCATAGCATGATTGGTTGTGGACTCGATCGCTCGGCCTTGTAGTTGATCGCCTGTCGAAGTGAATAAATCTCGGCACAACAGAGTAGTCCCACCTAAACTACAATATGAATCGTAGGGGGTATACCTTGTCGGAATTGCTGACAGAGCTTCAAGTTGCGGAAGGACTCTTCAGATAAGGATATCAAGATCTTGCAGCAACTGGTCTGTCAACTTCTAAACCCAAGTGCGGGAAGAAGAAGAAACAACTGGGGCAGAAGCAAGTGACAACTCTGAGGGTAAAAAGCAAGGCTCCTCATCCTGAGGCGAACAAAAGCCAAATGGAAAGTGCTACAAGTGCAGTCAGAAAGGACATTTTAAACCGGACTGCCCTACTCTTAAGAAAGATATGTCTCGTGTACTAGTAGTCAAAACACATTTGGCAGATTATTCTACCACTTCGTGGATAGTAGATTCAGGATCCATTGATAATGTTTGCTTTGACTCGCATGGTTTTCAGGTATCCAGACAACTTAGTACGGGCGGGATCACTATCAACTGGGCGATTATTCCAGGCTTATGGCTGTAGCAGTGGGAGTGGTGCAGTTGAATATTAATGATAAAATTTTAGTACTCAATAATGTATTATTGGTATCAGATTTTAGAATGGATTTAAATTCATTTTTTAAGTTTAGTTGTGATGGTTATTCAGTTTCTTTTGATGGTGATGCTATAATTAGAAAAAATGGTGAATATGTTTGCAAAGATATCTATACTGATGGACTCTATATCATTAATATTGCACAAACTCCCAAGTATAAACATAAATCGCTTAACTCTTTGTCTAAACCTAAAAAGAGAAAAGCCTAGTCAAGGACATGTTCGAATTTGGGGGCAGCACATGTGCTAAATAAGGATGCTTATAAGTTGGCATCGTCGTACATAGGTACAAGTGTTTGTAGGATACCCTAAGGGGACGAAGGATGGATTGTTCTATAGTCCCCAATATCATAAGGTCATTTTTAGCACCAATGCCCGATTCCTGTAATAGGATTATGTGATTAGTCACAAGCCCATCAGCGGTATAATTCTGAGAGAGTTGAGCGGCGAGACTCTGTCTATACCAATTGTACAAGCACCAACCAACACTACACTAGGTATCGATTTTGAGACTTTTACACCAATTAAGGATTTGCCTTGTCGTAGTGGGAGGGTTGTTCGTCAACTAGAATGATTCATAGATGTGGGACAGTCTTCAGACTCAATCCCATGTGAAGATGAATCAAATCCCTGGACTTACAAGGAGGTAATCCAAGATAAAGATGCCGACTCCTGGAAAGTAGTAATGGAATCAGAAATGGGATCTATGGAAATCAAGTGTGAGAGCAAGTAGAACTATCTTATGGGATAAAAGCCATTGTAGCGAAAGGTTTCACCAAGGAGGGCATCGATTATGATGACACCTTTTTGCAATCCAGATTCTTTTAGCTATAGCTGCGCATATGGATCTAGAGATTTGGCAAAAGGATGTCAAGAATGCATTCTTGAATGAAATTCTAGACAAGGAGATCTATATGTGCCAACCAGAGAGATTCATTGCTGAAGGAAAAGAGCACTTAGTTTGCAAGCTTAAGAGATCCATTTATGGACTTAAGTAAGCATATAGATCTTAGAGCACTCGATTTGACAAGGTTGTCCCCTCATATGAATTTGTTCAATGTCCGAGTGAGAGTTTTGTGTATAAGAAATGCGATGTAAATGTGTTGCTGTCTGAGCTATTCGATATGAACGATTTGGGAGAAGTAGGGCACATACTTGGAATCAGGATCTTTCGTGAGCGGAAGAAAATGATGTTGTGCTTATCTAAGGCATCCTATATTGATACAGTGCTAAAGCGGTTATGTGTCAACAAAGGGCACATACTTGGAATCAAGAAAGGTTTTCTACCTTATAGACATGGAATTCAACTATCTAAGGATATGTGTCCTAAGACACAAAAGGAGATATATGACATAAAGCTGGAAACTTATGCATCAACTGTGGGAAGCCTCATGTGTAATATCTTAGAATTTCGCTACGCATTTTCACATTATTTTATCCGAGTTGTACTGTAGAGAGTGACACCGATACAGCATGGATGAATAATTTTGGGAACTGTGACAGTTGTACCAGTATATCTATCGAGGTTATTTTTAATTCTAGGATATTACATTCTTGATATGTCATTCGATGTTGGATATACTTTATGAGTATTTGTATGATTATCGTTCTTGGTCGACAATTGCATTTGAGGATATCGTGCATTAGGTGCATCGTATGAGAATGTTATCGGAACGAGTATATGTATTCAATGTGTCGCGTGTACGTGTTCGGTATATTGAGACGACATACAGGAGCAAAAATGGCTAAGTATAAAAGCCATTACATACTTTAAGCATAGGAACTTACGTACGTAAAGGTGCAAACATAGCGTATGCTAAGCATAGGAGCTAACGTACATAAAATTTCAAGCTTAGCGTAGGTTAAGTTGGGTACATAATGTACGTTAAGAAGGGAATTGGACAGGTCCAAGCTGTGATCGATCAATGGGCCCGGTGTCGGCTACTTCGGCGTGGATGTGGACAGACGAATCAACATTGAGCTTTACATACGCTAAGAATAGCTCATTACATACGTAAGCGAGTATGATACTGTAGCAAGTCAACAACTACATTATGTACACTACGGCAAGGAAATTACGTACGTAATGCATGCCACGAAATAATACAGTGAACCTTGGATGCCGATTACGTATGCTATGCAGGACAAGTAGCGTACGTTAAAGGGTCTTACGTACGTTAAGGTTGGGTCTTAATATACGTAACGAGCTGTGCAGATTATATATTAAGGAACGGTGTTTCATTTCTTCACGAGAAGAAACATATTTTTCGACCCCAGCTTCATCCCTCTTCACTTTCAATCCTATTCGAGACCCTTGTACCTTGGTTAAGGCCTTGATGATTGGATTAAAATCTTGAGGTTTGGAATCCTTGATGTTTCTTAAAGTGTTTGATCTTTGTGGTTCTTCTTCAAGAGGTATGCTGAAAAACTCCTCTCTTTGATTAGAATTTTGATATTATTGTTGATGTTCTTCTTCGTATGATGATGGTTATGGTATTGTTGTGATTCTTGGGGTTATATGAATTGTATATTGAAGAACAAAATGATATATACCTTCGATTATAAATTAGTTGATGGTTTAGATGTTAGAACACATCAGATTACGTCGTTTTGTTGGCTACAAACATGATTATGAATTAATTCATGTCCTCGAAGAATTCTTGAGTTATATATGTCGTGATTTTATGGAAATTGGAAGTATTACGGTTAATTTTGGTATATGATTGTTCGTGATAATAAATGGTAATTAGTTTTCTATGAATTTACGAATATGAACAAGAAAGAACCTTGCTAAAACCGTAATTAAGGTTGAAGTCGGAATCGAGAATGTTAAAATTGATTGATTATCGAATTGCGGCTTGTATTCATATTGTTTGAGTTATAATGGTTTGATTTCGTATGATTGATATTTCATTGAACCGTTGAGTTTAATTGGTTGGTTATATCGGTTGTTGATTGTTATCGAACGTATTGTTAATTGATTGTTGTATTAGGTTGCGATAAGTGATCGTAGATTTAACCGTTGTGCCGCGATTGTGGTTAGGGAATTCAAGGCTCGCCTTGGTCGGGGATTAGGAGCTTGCAGATAAAGATGGTGGGATTGGTAATGGCTTCGTCGTATCGGTATCGAGGCAAGTTATGCTTGCTCAGTTCATAATGTTTAATAAATGGTTTAGATTTCATTTCATATATGATTCATATAGCAATGATACTGTGAATATGAATAATCGGGATGGTGGTATATATATTATGCTTGGACTCAGATAAATCATAATGCATATGATTTTAAAGATGTCTAGTGCAAACAGAGATGTGGATTATCTTTGGTCTACTGTATGAAATGTTGGATATCTAGGATAGTTTATCATGCCGATATTGAACTCTAGATGGTGGTTTGGTATTAGTGATGGACTGTACTTCATTTTGTACTATTTGGACAACTGTATATTCATTCAGGGATATTGGTCGTGGAAAGGTTAGTGTCTCCGGCTTGAGGTAATCTAATATTGCTAAATTATGATAATTATCATGTTGCTTTGTTTTATATGTGTGTGTTGATGCTTCATGTGATGAGTGTGCATCATTGTTTGGTATATTTCGTGATGCGCTCTTTCTTTTTGAACTGTAATTTGTTGGGCCAATGTGTTGAGGGATAAGACCTAAATGGCACCCACATTTCAGAGTATTTCTATGTACATGCTTCCGAAAGCCTTGGTTGCGACCTTGGGTTACTTTGTGGTTGCATGTAATGTGTTGAGGGGTAAGACCAGAATATGGCACCCACGGTCCGGAGTATTCCTGAGTAGATACTTCCGTGACCCTTGGCTGCGGCCTTGGGAGTTTATGTGATAATGTCCGGAGTATTCTTGAGTAGATGCTTCTGTGACCCTCGGTTGCGACCTTGGGAGTTTATGTGCTAATATTATATGCATTATTGAGCATTCTGTGAACCATTGTCTGACGGGGATACTACATTGTGGTCGTGTCGGTCTTTCATGATCGAGTTATCATTGCTCACTTGGAAAGTCTTCTGATCCTTGTTAGATATGCGTTTCTTCGAGTTCCGTTGTCATGTTGTATCGCGACATATCTGGAGTCAGATACATACTGATCGGTCATGTGTAGGATTTTCAGGGCGGGCACGTGTTGTCATGTGTTGGTTTCGATCTCACATTGAGCTGTGCACACGAGACATACTTCGTAAGACTGATCAGGAACGAGACCACACATGTATTCGATCGATACCCGTAGGTGGCTTGTGCACGAACACATTTCTGGATCGGGCGTATTGTGACGTCCATCTCAAGTCATATTGATTGGCCGTTCATAGTCCATGCATGGTCGGATAGGTTAGATAATCGGGTTTGTCTTAGAAATCCTATATGGGTGATCTGCATATTTTGACGATTTTATTTGCTCATATATCTGTCCCTGTTGATCCTGTATTAATCTCACTTGGAGTTACCATATCGTTAGTAATCTCGTTTGTTATTGATCCTTCATCAATCTCGGTTGGAGTTACTATCGTTGGTAATCTCATTTGTTATTGATCCTTCATCGATCTCGTTTGGAGTTCACCCTATTGTTGGTAATTTCGTTTGTTATTGATCCTTCATCGATCTCGTTTGGAGTTCACCCTATCGTTGGTAATTTTGTTTATTATTGATCCTTCATCGATCTCGTTTGGAGTTCACCCTATCGTTGGAATCTTGTTTGTTATTGATCCATTATTAATCTCGTTTGGAATTCACCCAATCATTGGCAATCTCGTTCGTTATTGATCCTTATTGATTCTATTTGGATCTTGCCTTATCATTGGTATTCTCGGTCGTTGTAGATCTTTTATTGATCTTGTTGGAGTTTACCCTATCGTTGGTATTCTCGGTTGTTGTTGATCCTTATCGATCTTGCTAGAGTTTTACCACATCGATGGCATTCTCGTTCGTGGTTGGGCCTTTGTTGATCTTGTGTAGAGTTATCATGTCAATGATATTCTCGTTTTGATGCATTGGTTGGTCATTATTATTGAATGTGTGAGAATTCATACTTTGTATTGATATTCGGGACTTGCTATTGTTCGGGGCATTTGATCTACAGATGTACCGTTTGTTATCGGTTTTATCAGAATTGGGATCCGATTTGCGATTTAGCGGACAGAATTGGACAGGGACAAATTATTCCATGTTGGGGATATATTTATGTTTGAGAATCTTGGTATCGTTTTGAATACAGTACAGATGGTTATTTTCGAATTCATTCGTTACTTGAGAAAGCGAGGTGTGAATTTAGGTTAGGGTTGATTTCATATGAGTTACCACGAATTGGTAAGGTTACTATGGTAAGATTACACTGGAAATATTCTCACCTTTTAATTACATTGATATGTAATTGTTTATGTTGATGTGATCGTTATCATTGTTGAGTAATGTGGTTGACCCCATCATGGGCTTTATCTTTTAGGTACTCGGAGATCGAGTTAGTAGCAGTTGTGAAGGGATAAGCTTCCCGGTGACACTGGCTATGGCATGTGTTTGAGATCGAGTATTTTTCCTGACTGCTATGATTCCGCTGCAAATGTATTTCTATCATGTCTCTATCCGCTATGTGTGTATTTCGAAATGGCTTTCGGTATTTTACCAACTCGTGTATACTTTCTAAATGCCCTTTTGGCGTCTTTGCCTTGTGCTTTCAAATGGTATTTTATGATGGAATTTGGGATCTTTGTTTTGTAAAAAATTTGGGTATTTAAAATATTACCGTCTTTGCCTCGTTGGCGTGTTTGAAACGTTTGTGAAAATTACTTTTAGCCTTGTGGTTTCCGGTGCAGGGATCATGGTGCTGTAATATTCCCGGTTGGCTTTGGGTGTGTTACAGAAGATGGTATTGGAGCTTGGGTTTCGTAAAACCCGGGCATGTGTGTTATGTGGCTCTACCGGTACGGTAGTAGCGTGACTTTTGAAAATATTTTTTCTGACTTTCGAGTCAAACTGATTTTTGAGGTTCCATAATTTTGAGATATTTTCAAATTGCTATAATTATGATATCCGTGTGTGTTGTTATTGTGTTGAGGCTTTGTATGGGAGTCGTATGCTAGTATCACGGGAGATCATTGTCTTCACGGACCTGTAAGTATGTTCCTTCCGTTATTTGGTTTTGATGATGGTTATTTGAGTATGGTGACATGATTTTAAGATATAACGGGATTGAGATATTGATTACGACGGGATGTTAAGTTTCGAGGATGAAACTTATTTAAGTGGGAAGATATGTAATATCCTAGAATTTTGCTACAAATTTTCGCATTATTTTATCCGAGTTGTACTGTACAGAGTGGGACAGATACAACATGGATGAATATTTTTGGGAACTGTGAAAGTTGTACCAGTATATATATCGAGGTTATTTTTAATTCTAGGATATTACATGCTTGATATGTCTTTCGATATCGGATATACTGTACGAGTATTTGTATGATTATCGTACTTGGTCGACAATTACATTTGAGGATATCATGCATCAGGTGCATCGTTTGAGAATGTTATCGGAATGAGTATATGTATTCATTATGTCGCGTGTACGTTTTCGGTGTATTGAGATGACAGACAGGAGCAAAAATGGCTAAGTATAAAAGCCATTACGTACGTTAAGCATAGGAACTTCCCGACGTAAAGGTGTAAACATAGCATACGCTAAGCATATGAGCTAACATGTGTTTAATTTCAAGATTAACGTACGTTAATTTGGGTACATAACGTACGTTAAAAAAGGAATCAGACAGGTCCGAGCTGTGATCGGTGAATGGGCCCGGGGTCAGCTACTTTCGGCGCAGATGTGGATAGACAAGTCAACATTGTGCTTTACGTACGCTAAGTACAGCTCATTACATACGTAAGCGAGTATGATACTGTAGCAAGTCAACAGCTACATTACGTACACTACGGCAAGGAAATTACGTACGTAATGCATGCCACGAAATAAGATAGTGAACCTTGGATGCCGATTACGTACGCTATGCAGGACAAGTAGCGTACGTTAAAGGGTCTTACGTACGTTAAGGTTGGGTCTTAATATACGTAACGAGCTGTGCAGATTATATATTAAGGAACGGTCTTTTATTTCTTCACGAGAAGAAACATATTTTTCGACCCCAGCTTCATCCCTCTTCACTTTCAATCCTATTCGAGACCCTTTTACCTTGGTTAAGGCCTTGATGATTGGATTAAAATCTTGAGGTTTGGAATCCTTTATGTTTCTTAAAGTGTTTGATCTTTGTGGTTCTTCTTTAAGAGGTATGCTGAAAAACTCCTCTCTTTGATTCGGATTTTGATATTGTTGTTGATGTTCTTCTTCGTATGATGATGGTTATGGTATTATTGTGATTCTTGGGGTTATATGAATTGTATTTTGAAGAACAAAATGATATATGCCTTCGATTATGAATTAGATGATGGTTTAGATGTTAGAACACATCAGATTACGTCGTTTTGTTGGCTACAAACATGATTATGGATTAATTCATGTCCTCGAAGAATTCTTGAGTTATATATGTCGTGATTTTATGGAAATTGGAAGTATTACGGTTAATTTTGGTATATGATTGTTCGTGATAATAAATTGTAATTAGTTTTCTATGAATTTACGAATATGAACAAGAAAGAACCTTGCTAAAACCGTAATTAAGGTTGAAGTCGGAATCGAGAATGTTAAAATTGATTGATTATCGAATTGCGGCTTGTATTCATATTGTTTGAGTTATAATGGTTTGATTTCGTATGATTGATATTTCATTGAACCGTTGAGTTTAATTGGTTGGTTATATCGGTTGTTGATTTTTATCGAACGTATTGTTAATTGATTGTTGTATTAGGTTGCGATAAGTGATCGTAGATTTAACCGTTGTGCCGCGATTGTGGTTAGGGAATTCAAGGCTCGCCTTGGTCGGGGATTAGGAGCTTGCAGATAAAGATGGTGGGATTGGTAATGGCTTCGTCGTATCGGTATCGAGGCAAGTTATGCTTGCTCAATTCATAATGTTTAATAAATGGTTTTGATTTCATTTCATATATGATTCATATAGCAATGATACTGTGAATATGAATAATCGGGATGGTGGTATATATATTATGCTTGGACTCAGATAAATCATAATGCATATGATTTTAAAGATGTCTAATGCAAACGGAGATGTGGATTATCTTTGGTCTACTGTATGAAATGTTGGATATCTAGGATAGTTTATCATACCGATATTGAACTCTAGATGGTGGTTTGGTATTAGTGATGGACTGTACTTCATTTTGTACTATTTGGACAACTGTATATTCATTCAGGGATATTGGTCGTGGAAAGGTTAGTGTCTCCGGCTTGAAGTAATCTAATATTGCTAAATTATGATATTATCATGTTGCATTGTTGTATATGTGTGTGTTGATGCTTCATGTGATGAGTGTGCATCATTGTTTGGTAAATTTTGTGATGTGCTCTTTCTTTGAACTATAATTTGTTGGGCCGATGTGTTGAGGGATAAGACCTAAATGGCATCCATGTTCCGGAGTATTCCTGTGTAGATGCTTCTGTGACCCTTGGTTGCGACCTTGGGGTATTTTGTGATTGCATGTAATGTGTTGAGGGGTAAGACTAGAATATGGCACCCACGGTCCGGAGTGTTCCTGAGTAGATGCTTCCGTGACCCTTGGCTGTGGCCTTGGGAGTTTATGGGATAATGTCCGGAGTATTCCTGAGTATATGCTTTCATGACCCTCAATTGCGACCTTGGGAGTTTTTGTGCTAATATTATATGCATTATTGAGCATTATGTGAACTGTAGTCTGACGGGGATACTACAGTGTGGTCGTGTCGGTCTTTCATGATCGAGTTATCGTTTCTCACTTGGAAAGTCTTCTGATCCTTGTTGGATATGTGTTTTTTTGAGTTCCGTTGTCATGTTGTATCGCGACATATCTGGAGTCAGATACGTACTGATCGGTTATGTGTAGGATTTTCAGGGCGGGCACGTGTTGTCATGTGTTGGTTTCGACCTCACATTGAACTGTGCACATGAGAAGTACTTCGTGAGGCTGATTAGGAACGAGACCAGATGTATATTCGATAGATACCCATGGATGGCTTGTGTAATATCCGTTATTTTCGTTTTCCATTATCTTGGATTGTTTGTGTTTTGATGCCGGACATTTTCTTGTTGATGTGAATCGGAATGATTTCTATCGTGATACTCTATTTGTTTCTATTGAAAAGCCATTTTAGTCGGGTACGAGTTGTTGCCGCGTGCGTTCCTTTGATTAATGTGTGTATGTGATGTGTCGTTATTTGCTCTTATTTGTTTTGAATCATAGCCGGTGCGTTTGAGCAATCGGAACATTGTCGAATGCCTAATCGGACCGTCGGATCGCCCGAGTCCCGACTGCAAGACTTGGCCGAGTTATGGCCGTAATACAGTGCCTATTACAGCCTTAAGCCATGGCCGGTCACGGCCGACAGTGACTCATGTGGGGTGGCCGGGTACGGTCGATAGTGACTCGAAAGGACTGGCCGATTACGGCCGTAAGACTACGGCAGGATACGGCCGTAAGGCCTGTTACGTACGTAAGCCCTGTCCGGTAACGTACGTAACACGGTCGGCAATTTTGGGCAGTAGGGTAGCCATGGCCGGTTACGGCCGTAAGCCATAGCCGGTTATGGCCGTAAGCGATCGGTAGGACTCGGCTATTTAAGGCCTGGGCATCGGGTCAGTCGGCCATTTTCACTTTTGTCCATTTTTTTTCGCGATCCTTCAACAAAAATTCATGTTTTTTATCGGAAATCAGTAGTACATCTGTTGGTAAGCTTGAATCATGATTATTATCATCATCTAATCCTTGTTCTTCGTCCGAATCGAGGTATTTTGGCTTGAACCCATGTTTTTGAAGATTTTGGGTATTTTCCTTTTGATTTCGATTTCAATCCGTTTTTGATCAATTAATTATTGTCTAAACGTTGTTTTGAACATTTTCTACGGATTGGATATTCATATCCTTGATTCGTTCGGCTCGAGGGGTGATTTCTTTATTCTTGGAGTGTCTTGAACATTTAATGCTCGATTAAATGTTCGAATGAGTTTTTCCTTCGATAGTTTGATGAGGTTTCCATTGTTTTCAGTTTTGATTCTCGTTGTAATCGTATCTTCATTGTTTTCCGGAGGATTATATGTGTTCGGGGTTTTTTTTTGGTTGTGCCGTGTTCGTAGGAATATTCGGGCGCCGACAATCGAGGCAAGTATCTTATTATACGACTTGTAACTTGCGACTAGAAATCACGTATTAGGTTAATGATGATTTTGCTTGCCTTCGTAAATATGTTCTGTTTGAGTTGGTTGTGTATTCCATAATTTGAAGGCTTTGTGAATATAGTGTTATATTGGTATATGTGTTAGGTTTTGTGCCATTTGTGCAGGATTGCATTGTACATCTGGGATGGCTGTACACTTGGTTGTGCAATGTATTGTGTATCAATCGTGAGTTATGTTGGTTGTATGTCGTTGATTGATGACAATTGTTGTGAGTGTTGAGATTATGTTATGTGCGCGTGATCTACGATTTTGTGGTGATCAATGTGATTGATTAACTGTGCTCATGGTTGTATGAACTATGAATGTGAATATGTGTGTGACCGCTAAGTTCACTCGTGATGGTTCGACAGGACCTACGAGGACTCGTGGCAGTGGACTACGGGGTCAGAACTTAGTGAGGTACTAAGGTCCAATCGTGCTGGCCTGACGGGGCCTACGATAACACATGGCAGTGGACCATGAGTTTAGGGCACAGTGCGTCCAACCGGGTGATCTCGACGGGGCTTACGGTGACACGTGGCAGTAGACTACGGTGTTGGGACTGTGTGTGTGATTGTTCTGATTGATATAGTCCGTGTGGGTTGCTGAACCTACGGAGACACGTGACAGCGGATCACGGTGTCGGAACTGATTATGTTTGGTTATTTGTGTGTGGAATAGTCCATGTAGGTTGTTGTACCTACAAAGACACGTGACAGTGGATCATGGTGTCGGAATTGATTATGTTTGGTTATTTGAGTGTGGAATAGTCCGTGCAGGTTGTTGTACATACGGAGACACGTGACAATGGATCACGGTGTCATGAATATGTTTTGAAAATCATGTTTTGAAAGGAAAAGTTTTATGAAAATAAATGTTGGATCGAGTCCCGAGCAATTTGGTAAATGTTTTTCATTTTGTGAACTATTGAGTTATGAAACAAGATTTGGGTTAAGACCCTAAAGTTTTTCGAAAGGATTTGTAACTTGGGACTTGAGGCCTTAAAGATTTTTGTTCCTAAAATTCCCGAGATGATAAGTTTAGTTTCAAATGCTTCATAGCTTATTTTCCTTTGATAAAACCTCCCGGGAATATTTTGGAACTTGGTAATTATATTTGATTCGTGATTAATGTTTGATTGTTACATTTCATATGATTTGATACTTGCACTAGCAAGACAGTGGAGTTTTACTAACCCCCGAGTAATCGGGGGGTGGATGTCTGTTTTGCGTCCAGGTACATGCAGGTTCAGGGGAGTAGTCACAGGATTGGTACAGGAGGATGACGAGCTGCGATACTAATCAAGAGTTGAGAGTTGTTTTGATTTTCGTTGTGTTGTCAGAGTTGATTCCAGTCTTCCACTGTATTGTGTTTCGACCCTTTTGTGGGTAATGTCGTTTTAGTCAGTTCTGTTGATTGAGTTGTGTGACCTCATCGTCTATGTGTTCACGTGTAACTGACCTTAACGGTCTGTATTATTTTATTGTTTGACCCTGACCGAGCAAACATTTTATCGTTTTGTAAGGTTTAGCCTAGTAGATCCTCGTGAAAAGGGATCTACGGTGTGTAATATTCCCATATGGTTTTGGGGGTGTTACATTTATGGTATTGGAGCTTAGGTTGCGGAAACCTAGGCTGTTGGGTCAAGTCGAGTCGTGGTTTGTCGAGTATTGTGTGGTTTTGTCATTCGAGATGTCGGGTGACAAGTTGAGTTGTGCGTAGTCACAACGTGTCGGATATATTGTCGAATGAGATTAGTATCGTGGGCGACCGTCATCTCCATGCGGCCTATGGACGTAAGTCTCCTCTTTTATGCGAGGTACCTGTGTATCATGATTTTATCTAAGTGAGTTAATTGCGGTGCATAATTTTATTTGGACAGTGTTGTGTAATATAGTTGTATTTAATACTTGTGGCACATAGTATGTGTATAAAACTAGGCGTATTGTTGTTTTACCTTTGAACCACCGTGTGGGGTGGTATGGGGTGAAAGTTGTAGACCTTGATGGGTTTTGGAAAGGTATCGACGGTAGAGTTTGTGAGAAACTCCGATGAATGATTTTGTTGTGTGTAAAACTTGGTGCCACGAGATGCATTTGATTGAATTGGTGACCCTGGTTGCCGTTTGAGCATGTGGTTTTAAATTTAACTGTTTTTGGGATGTTGTAATTTTTGCCCGCTACGGGTAGGTTTGAGAACATTTTTTCTGAAGGACTTTACGGTTTGAGCATCTTTGTAGAAATCGATTTTTGAAAATATTTTGATGGTGCGGTCAAACCACGGTTTATATGGATTTTAAAACCGGTTAAATTTTGACAAATGGGTCGTGTATTTTCAAATGACACCATCAGACGGTATTTGGAAAATGTGTTTTGAAGTACTTCAGACATTGTAAAATATTACCATCGTTTTTTGTTATGAACTAAAGGATTTTGGAAAATTTTATTTTGCAAAACGATATGGGTTTTCGGAATTTAAACGTTATGTATTTGTGTGTTGGGACTAGTAGTTGCGGTAAGTTTGTTGTGCTGTTGTGCTTGTCTGAGAATGTTGTAGGTATCATTCCCTAACTCTCGGAGCCGTTTCGGGGCTGCTGGGTTACTTCAGCCGTCTAACAGCCAATAGTTACGGCCATATGAAATCTGTGTTACGGACGTAAGTTGGTAGTTGCTACGGCCGTAAGATGTTGGTATTGCGGCTGTAATCTTCTAGTTGTTACGGCCGTAAGCTGTGTGTTATTATGGCCATAAGCTTATTGCTGTCACAACCGTAATCTTATTGTTACAGACATATCTGTACACTTTACTGGTCGTTCGATTCCTATGGATATAGTCGTGTGGTCTGTAGATGACGATTGTGAACTTTAGCTATTGCATCAGCAATGTCGCGCTCGGTTGTTTATCCTGTTTTGATATTATTGACATGTCGGCAATTGTTACCCTTCTTGTTAGCAAATTTGATTGTACACCTAAGTGTTGTGACGGCATAGTCTAATTTAATTGTATTGTTCTATGACGTTATCCTGAACATGATAGCTTATCTATGCCAATTATTAGTGTGCTGGCAGATATTAATAAGGTCATTTTGCTGACATCGGTTATAGAGTGGATTTGATATTTCAACGTATTATTGTGCAAGTAATTTCAATGCAAAGTTGTTTTGATAATGGGTCCATGGTTTTGATTAAATAACCGAGGTATTAAACAAAGTGTTTTCAAAATTTCATCCCAGCAAAAATATTTCAAACTCGCGAATTTTAAAATATTATCATTCGAACAAATACCTCGAAAAACTTATTTTTAAGAATATTATCCATGTTAGACCACATTGGTATGCTTAATGTTTTAACCGTGTATGCTGAGGTATAGGTCGTACATCTTTGTCAATGTGAACGTGTGAATTACTTTAAAATTTAAGTTATGTTATTGCAGTGTTAGTTCGTGTATACGAGTAGTGAATTGGTGTGAATATTGTATTGTGCTGCTGTTTGTGGGCTTATGTTGATTATGTGAGGTTCATTTTATCCTGTTATTCTGAATGGTTGTCCGTTCAGTATGCTGTGGGGTCGAGGCCAATGCCGTGGTCGTGGCGGTGGTCGTAATCAGGATCATGAGAGGGCGACTCACTCCTTGTTGAGTACCAATCAGCTCAGTACTGTAATGACCGAAAAATTAATGTGTATTTATCCTGTATCGATCTTGTAAGATTCGACTATGTGACATATTATTCGATGATCAGTTCCCCGTACTCGTATCCCTACGTTTTTTTGTATTCTTTTACCGTGCATGCATGTATAATTCTGCATTTTTTAACGTACGCTAAAGGATGACCATAACGTACACTACGACTGTAGTATAATGTACGTTATAGGTGTAGCTTAACGTACGTAAACATAGTCAACTCGGAATCAGACAAGGGTCGGCGTGTGCGAGGAGATCACTCGCATCAACCTGGACGGCTTTCCAGCTATGCTAGTCAACGGACTTAACATACGCTAAGGGTGGTTTTTAGCGTACGCTAAGGTCCTATACAATACGTACGTAAGTCCTGTGTTATAACGTACGTAAGCCAATACCAAAAACAGTCCAGTGAGCTCTGGCCAGACGTTAACTTACGCTAATGTTCGAGTATAGCGTATGCTAATGCGATTACGTACGTAATTGACATTGGGTAACGTACGTAATGGCTTATAATTCTATTTATAGAACTCGACCTCCACTTCATTTCTAACCCTCACCTTGGACGATTTTCATGCTCTGAAGATTATCCCTCACCTTATATCCCTCACATCATCATTTTAATCCGATATTGAGAAGCTCAGACCTTGTGGATTGGAGATAAACCTTCCGGTGAAGAGTTTCTTCAAGGATTTCATTGTTCTTCCCTTCTTTGAGGTATGTTAACTCTACACCAAGATGGAGATTTCGTTCTTAGTTATATTATGAACTTTTCCATGAGATTATTGAGCTTGTTGTGTCAAATGAATCCAACACCACGTTTAAAAAGGATTATATTGGTTAAATTAAGGTTTTCTTTTATACTAAGTTGAGCCATAATCCTTACCAACCTTAGAATGGAATTTCCTGAGATGAATTAGCTTGATGATGTTTTCGTAACACTCTTTTGGGGAACACATGCTAAGGTTTACCCCTGTGTAAGATGGATTCAAGTAGTTGAATGTGAAGGGTGTTCTATTAGATTCTTGCCTTAGAAAGACTTGTTGTTAATCTTCTTGAGGATAGTTAGAACTAAGCAAGGATATTTGGAACAATCATTTTGAATGAATAATTTGATAAGAAGAATTAAGCACAGAAGAACAAGAATCGTAGAGATGTTTTAACCTAGAATTTGATTGTTTGTGATTATCTCGTTATGTATCTTCATAGCAACCGAACCAAGCATTCGTGTTAATAATCGAAATTAGAGTTGGAACACGAGATATAATGATATGATGAATGTCTTTGGAATTGTAGAAACCGACTTGGTGTTCCATTACGATCTCTTGAATTCGCATGCCTTTTTCCAAACTTAGTACTCGTCGGAAAATAGGACCGAGAACCGATTGTCTGTTATTGATAAATCGATTATAACTTAAGGAGTACGGTACTCGTGCGTTAGTTTCGGGAGGATTATTGAATTCTTTGTTATTCCCTTGTACAAGGTGATCGATCGAGGGGCGACAACCTTCGGACATGTGACATTCGTGGGAGTATTTAATTCTTGCCATATTTGAGGCAAGTATCGCATTTTGAAATTGTTAATGTTGGGATTTTGAGCATGCATATGGTTTATTCATGTTGCTGAACATGGGATTTATTTCGTTGAATTGTCATGATATTCGTAATCGATTACTTGTGTGTTCATGTTGATGGACATAGCGATTTTGCATATATGTATGCATAAGTGGGGTTTGTGTATGTTGTGCCATCTATGCTGAGGGCGCTGGATCGGATGTCCACCTCGTGTTGGTCCGACGGGATCATCTTGGGATCTATGCTGAGGGTGCTGGATCATTGGACGGGTTTTCCACCTCGTGTTGGTCCAACGAGATCATCTTGGGATCTATGCTGAGGGCGCTGGATCATTGGAATACCCATGTTGTGTTAATGGAATCATGTGGATTTGCATTGTTGGATTCCGGTAGCGAAAGTCCGTATTGTGTATTCTTTTATGCATTGTTGTTGCATATTCGATTTGTGTAATATGATACTTGTACTAGCATCGTTTTGCTAACCCCTTCGGGAGTGGACATTTGTTTTGATGTTCAGGTAGCCGAGGAGCGGGAAAACAGCCACAGTACCGATGTGACGACGAAGGGGCTAAGTGATGTTTATTGTTGTTGTGACTTTTCTTTCTAGTTCATTTTCAGTACTTTAGTACGCGTGTCTTATTTATATTTTGAGATGGTTGTAATAATGTACTCATTTTATATGTTTGAACTGGTTTTGTATTTTGAACTTTAATGGTACTGTTGTATTATTTTTACATTTCTTCAAATTAGCCTTGTAAATTCTTACTTAAAGGGTTTACGGCGCTGTAATTATTCGGGATGTTACAGAATATGGTATCGGAGCTAAGATTCATGTATATCTTGGTAGTCGGGTTTAGTTGGGTCTGTTTATGTTATTTGATTTACGGGTCGTTTGTAACATCACTGCTCAGCCAGCGTCGTCATGTGGACCGTGGTTGTAAGTCTCCTAATCTCCTATACTACAATTTTACTTAAATTATGTTTTGTGAATATTTATGGACTTTATTTTTGAAAATTTTGCCCTGGATAATGAGTATTCTTGTTTACAGTATGTTGAGGGGAGGTCGTGGATGCGGACGCGGACATGGTAATGCGAGACAGGAGGATTCAGCGACTACCCCAGAATTATCGGCTAGTCGAACCGATTCCAATTCTGGAGGAAAACATGGATCAGCGAATGACAACGCAAATCCTAACATGCCAGGGGTTCTTCAGCAGGTGGTTGCTCAGATTACCCAGTTCGCTCAAGTGGTTGACCGCATGCAGACAGCGATGGGCCAGCAGCGCAACGAGGATAATCGGGGAGACAAGTGGCTTACAAAGGTGGTCAAATTGCACCCGCCAAAATTTGATGGTTCTGCTGAGATGCCTACTTGGGATCACTGGTTGAAGGAGTTGGAAAAGATATTTGCAGGGATCAACTGTCCTGATAACCGAAAAGTTCCTATTGCCCAGTATTTTCTGACTGGGGAGGCTTTTGACTGGTGGGAAGCTGTTCGACCTGAGGATCATAATGCTGACTGGACAGAATTCAGATTAATAATGGAAGCACAGTATTGTCTTCGTCCAGTTAGAGAGGCTAGAGTTCGAGAGTTCTTCTCCCCGCAGAGTTCGGAAGCATCTGTGACAGACATAATCAAGACTTTTAATCATCAGCTGACTTGTGTGCGACACTTGGTCAGGACAGAGGCGGAGAAGATTTTTCATTTCGATGTGTGGATGAAGCCAGAGATTCAGCAGTATATGTCCGGGTTCGAGTGTACTACCTTGCGACAGTATCAGGACAAAGCGCTGGCCTACGACATGAAAGAGGCAGCGGTGGAGAAATCGATGGAGGCAAAGAAGCAAAAAGTGTCCGGCAACTTATCGGAGAACAAGAGTAGTGGGCCCCGCAAGGTCCAGTCTTCATTTTATTCATCTAGAAAACCTCTGCATCCTTCTCGAGGTGGAAATAAGTTCCGAACAACATCAAAAGTTTCGAACGCATCGAAGAAGTGTTATAACTGTGGTCGAACAGGGCATGTTCGGCGTGATTGTTCCGCTCCTTCTGTGACTTGTTTTGAATATGGGAAAGAAGGGCACCATGCGATTTTTTGTGGAAATGTGACTAGATCATTTGGTACTCGCACTCCAGCACCAGTTCCGAAAGAGATAAGTGTGAACTAGATGCAGCAAAGTGGGTTTCAGCAGCAGAATGTTGGGAAAAGAGAGGCGTCCAGTGCTGGGTCCGTTCCTCCATGCCTGTACGAGATGAGGAAGTCATACGATCAGAACACTGCTATTGCATCAGGTACGATTCAAATCCTTTTGCAACCAGTTAGTGTCTTATTCGATTCAGGAGCTACACATTCTTTCATATCATTAAACTGTGTTCACCGTTTGAAAATCTCGTGTTTATTTGATTATGAGCCTTATGTTGTGGGTTTGCCGAGCAGAGAGAGAATTGTGGCAACTCTAGAAACTAGAGATTTTCTAGTATCTATAGGAGGGAGAGATTGGCCATCAAACCTTATTGTGGTTGACATCTATGGTGACGATCTAATTCTCGGAGATGATTGGCTCAACCGTTATGAGGCTATTTTAAATTACCGAAAGAGAGTCATTTCTATCATTGCTGCTGACGGATCTGAACATTTATTCAAAGGATGGAGACCGGGAAGCTCGGGAAAATTGATCAAAGCTATGAAAAGCAGTGAAATTACTGAAGCAGGGTTGTCACGGATTTTGGTGCTATGCCCTGAAGAAAGAAGGAGTAGAGCTCTCATCTATTGCAGTTGTGAATGAATTCTCAGATGTATTCCCTGAAGAACTACCTTGGTTACCTCCGCAGATAGAAGTAGAGTTCAATATTGAATTAGAGCCTAGAGCCACTCCTATTTCCAGAGCACCATACCCTATGGCGCCAACCGAGATGTATGAACTAAAGAAACAGCTCAAGGAATTATTGTAGAAGGCTTACATTCAACCTAGCGTTTCTACTTAGGGAGCACCCGTTATCTTTGTCCGGAAGAAAGATGGATCCCTCCGATTATGTATTGATTACAGGGAGCTAAATAAGGTGACAATCAAGAACAAGTATCCTATACCACGGATCGACGACTTGTTTGACTAACTACAGGGGGCCAGAATATTCTCGAAGATTGACTTGCAATCGGGATACCATCAGTTGAGAATTAAGGAATCGGATATACCGAAATCTGCTTTCAGATCCCGGTACGGGCACTATGAGTTCGTGGTGATGCCATTCGGACTTACCAATGCTCCTGCGGTATTCATGCAATTGATGAATCGAGTATTCTTAGAATACTTGGATAAATTTGTGGTCGTTTTCATCGATGACATCTTGATCTATTCTAAAGACACAAAGGAACATGCAGAGCATTTGCGTATCATTTTGAGCACTTTGAGAAATGAACAGCTTTATGCGAAACTTTCTAAAAATGCGAGTTCTGGCTTAGGGAAGTAAGCTTCCTTGGGCATGTGATATCAGCTGACGGAGTTCAGGTGGACCCAAAGAAAGTCGAAGTAATCTTAGAATGGGAATCTCCTAATAACGTGAAAGAAGCTGAAGCTTCTTAGGACTTGCTGAATATTATCGCCGTTTTGTAGAAGGATTTTCCAAAATTGCTCGTCCACTTACTCAGCTGTTGCAGAAGACTCAAAAATTCGCGTGGAATGAGAAATGCCAGGCTAGCTTTGATGAACTTAAGAGGAGACTGACGACAGCACCTATACTAGCGTTACCAGATAGAACTGAGGGATTCACGGTGTATAGCGATGCTTCAAATCAGGGTCTGGGATGTGTGTTTATGCAAAAGGATAGGGTGATTGCCTATCACTCTCTACAATTGAAACCATACGAAGTATATTACCCAACTCATGATTTGGAGTTAGCAGCTGTAGTCTTTGCCTTGAAGATTTGACGACATTATTTGTACGGCACTCATTGTCAGATCTTCACAGACCATAAGAGCCTCAAGTATATCTTCAGTCAGAAGTAGTTAAACATGAGGCAGATAAGGTGGCTAGAACTGATTAAGGATTAGGACTTGGAAATCCTCTATCATCCAGGAAAAGCGAACGTGGTAGCCGATGCACTGATCTGCAAACCGGTTTCTCTTCGAGTGTTGGAGGCACTTACATCCCAAACCAACATTCAACGAGAACTGATCCATGAAGGGATTGAAGTATAGTCACCAGGAGTCCAAGGGCAACTATACGTGATGGAACTAACTTCGTCACTAGTCGAGGAAATCAAATCTAAGCAGTTGAACAATTCTCTGATTCTTCGGTTGTGTGACGAAGTAAAGAAAGGAAAAGCCCCAGGATTCGTGATACAAGATGATGGAGTTCTGAGATTTCAGAGTCGACTTTGCGTTCCCGATAATGATGTTTTGAGACAGACAATTCTGAAGGAAGCTCACAGCGCGCCCTATTCTATTAATGTGTATTTATCTTATATTCGATCTTGTAAGATTTGACTTTATGCCATATTAATCGATGACCAGTTCCCCGTACTCGTATCCCTACGTTTTTTTTGTATTCTTTTACCATGCATGCATGCATAATTATGCACGTCTTAACATACGCTAAAGGATGACCATAACGTACGCTAAGACTGTAGTATAACGTACGTTACAGGTGTAGCTTAACGTACGTAAACATAGTTAACTCGGAATCAGACAAGGGTCGGCGTGTGGGGCCTGACGAAGATGCGAGGAGATCACTCGTATGAACCTGGACGGCTTTCCAGCTATGCTAGTCAAGGGACTTAACGTACACTAAGGGTGGTTTTTAGCATACGCTAAGGTCCTATACATTACGTACATAGGGCATGTGTTATAACGTGCGTAATCCAATACTAGAAACAGTCCAATGAGCTCTGGCCAGACGTTAACGTACGCTAATGTTCGAGTATAGCGTATGCTAATGTGATTATGTACGTAATTAACATTGGGTAAGGTACGTAATGTCTTATAATTCTATTTACAGAACTCGACCCCCACTTCATTTCTAACCCTCACCTTGGCCGATTTTCATGCTCTGAAGATTATCCCTCACCATATATCCCTCACATCATCATCTTAATCTGATTTTGAGAAGCTTAGACCTTGTGGATTGGAGATAAAGCTTCCAGTGAAGAGTTTCTTCAAGGATTTCATTGTTCTTCCCTTCTTTGAGGTATGTTAACTCTGCACCAAGATGAAGATTTCGTTCTTAGTTATATTATGAACTTTTCCCTGAGATTATTGAGCTTGTTGTGTCAAATGAATCCAACACCATGTTTAAAGAGGATTGTATTGGTTGAATTAAGGTTTTCTTTGATACTAAGTTGAGCCATAATCCTTACCAACCATAGAATGGAATTTCCTGAGATGAATTAGCTTGATGATGTTTTCGTAACACTCTTTTGGGGAACACATGCTAAGGTTTACCCCTGTGTAAGATGGATTCAAGTAGTTGAATGTGAAGGGTGTTCTATTAGATTCTTGCCTTAGAAAGACTTGTTGTTAATCTTCTTGAGGATAGTTAGAACTAAGCAAGGATATTTGGAACATTCCTTTTGAATGAAGAATTTGATAAGAAGAATTAACCACGGAAGAACAAGAATCGTAGAGATGTTTTAACCTAGAATTTGATTGTACGTGATTATCTCGTTATGTATCGTAGTAGCAACCAAACCAAGCATTCGAGTTAATAATCGAAATTAGAGTTGGAACACGGGATATAATGATATGATGAATGTCTTTGGAATTGTAGAAACCGACTTGGTGTTCCGTTACGATCTCTTGAATTCGCATGCCTTTTTCCAAACTTAGTACTCGTCGGAAAAAAGGACCGAGAACCGATTGTCCGTTATTGATAACTCGATTATAACTTAAGGAGTTCGGTACTCGTGCGTTAGTTTCGGGAGGATTATTGAATTCTTTGTTATTCCCTTTTACAAGTTGATCGATCGAGGGGCGACAACCTTCGGACGTGTGAGATTCGTGGGAGTATTTAATTCTTGCCATATTTGAGGCAAGTATCGTATTTTGAAATTGTTAATGTTGAGATTTTGAGCATGCATATGGTTTATTCATGTTGTTGAACATGAGATTTATTTCGTTGAATTTTCATGATATTCGTTATCGATTACTTGTATGTTCATGTTGATGGACATAGCGATTTTGCATATATGTATGCATAAGTTGTGTTTGTGTATGTTGTGCGATCTATGCTAAGGGCGCTGGATCGGATGTCCACCTCGTGTTGGTCCGATGGGATCATCTTGGGATCTATTCTGAGGGCGCTGGATCATTGGAATACCCATGTTGTGTTAATGGAATCATGTGGATTGGCATTGTTGGATTCCGGTAGCGGAAGTCCATATTGTTTATTCTGTTATGCATTGTTGTTGCATATTCGATTTGTGTAATATGAAACTTGTACTAGCATCGTTTTGGTAACCCCTTCGGGGGTGGACATTTGTTTTGATGTTCAGGTAGCCGAGGAGTGGGAAAACATCCACAGTACCGACGTGATGACGAAGGGGCTCAGTGATGTTTATTGTTGTTGTGACTTGTCTTTCTGGTTCTTTTTCAGTACTCGAGTACGCGTGTCTTATTAATATTTTGAGATGGTTGTAATAATGGACTCATTTGATATGTTTGAACCGGTTTTGTATTTTGAACTTTAATGGTACTGTTGTATTATTTTTACATTTCTTCAAATTAGCCTTGTAAATTCTTACTTAAAGGGTTTACGGCGCTGTAATTATTCCGAATATCTCAGGGTGTTACAAGTACAGATGGTCATGATGACCAGTCGCGAGATCAGGGACAATCAGCCAGTGTTAATGTTGACGTTGGCACCGCTGCCATCCTTCATCAAGTGGTTGACCAGTTAGTGCAGATGAATCAGGCCGTATATTGGAATGAGAAACCAGATAGGGATAATGGGGCTAGTAAGTGGTTACGAGATGTGATGAGGATGCAGCCGCCCCATTTTGTAGGTTCTTATAACTCGTTAGGTTGGGAGAACTGGCTCTTCCAGTTGGACAGAGCATTCGATGCTGTAGCTTGTCCCAAGGAAAGGAGGGTACCCATTGCTCAGTACTTGCTCGACAAAGAAGCTGCAAACTGGTGGCAGGCTGTAGTGCCTGCAGATCGTACACCTACATGGGCTGAGTTTTAGACCACCATGGAGGCAGAGTATTGCCCGTTGCCTGTCCATGAGCGCAGGATCGTTGACTTTTTCTCAGCTATGCCCCAGGATGTGTCGATATCCCAGGCGATAGTCGATTATAATCGATAGCTGGCTTATGTTCGTGATCAAGTGAGAAGTGATGCGGACAAGGTCCGATACTTCAATATGCGCATGAAGCCCCATATCCGTGAGAGTATGGCTCCGCTCATGTATACCACTCTCAAGGAATATCATGACCGAGCCTTTTTTTTATGACGGGGGAACCCGCAGCCGCTATTTTTCGAGTGAGCAGTGGATAAACCCTCGGGCTGGACGTAATAGCCTGCAAATTACGCCAACCAGGTAAACCACACTAGGCAAGCCCTGTGTGACAGGCTCAACCAAGAAAGTGTTGGTAGGGGAAACGAAGGACCGATCTTTAGCCATTGAGATGGTCATTTCTAAGACGGAATCTGGTTCAGAGAGTAAGAGGCAGAAGACCTCGAATAACTCTTCAAGAGGCCAGAGAAGTGAGATTCGTGAGCCTGTTGCCTTGCATTTTCCTTCTGGGAGCACTCCTCGTTCGGTTGACCAGTCTAAGAACCTAACTCCGTAGGCGAGTAAGACGAGCGGTGTGAAGACCTACTTCAACTGCAGTCGTGTGGGCCATGTGAGATAGAATTATCGTTCTCCACCGGTTAATTATTTCAAGTGCGGACAACTGGGGCACCAAGCGGTGCACTGTGAGACCATTGCTAAGATGTTCGAAAATCAGGTTTTCATTCCTACTCGTGGAGGGCCCAGTGGCGTCCAGTGATGTAGTTGTGTGTCGTACTTTGTACTGCATCTCGTGTGGAGATTTGATACTTGTTGTGTGAATTTCTTTGGTTTTGTTGGTATTCTACCCTGATGTTTTATTTTAAGTTTCGGGACGAAACTTATTTTTAGTGGGATAGAATGTAATATCTGGTATTTGTTTTCCGTTATCTTGGATTGTTTGTGTTTTGATGCCGGACATTTTCTTGTTGATGTGAATCGGAATGATTTCTATCGTGATACTCTATTTGTTTCTATCGCATAGCCGTTTTAGTCGGGTACGACTTGTTACCGCGTGCGTTCCTTTGATTAATGTGTGTATGTGATGTGTCGTTATTTGCTCGTATTTTGTTTTGAATCATAGCCGGTGCGTTTGTGCGACCGGAATGTTGTCGAATGCCTAACCGGACCGTCGGATCGATCAAGCCCCGACTACAAGACCTGGCCGAGTTACGGCCGTAATACAGTGCTTGTTACGACCGTAATCAATGGCCGGTCACGGCCGACAATGACTCGTGTGGGGTAGCCGGGTACGGCCAACAGTGACTCGCAAGGACGGGCTGATTTCAGCCGTAAGACTACGGCCGGATACGTCCGTAAGGCCTGTTACGTATGTAAGCCCTGTCCGGTAACGTACGTAACACGGTCGGCATTTTTAGGCAGTTGGGTATCCATGGACGGTCACGGTCGTAAGACTACGGCCGTAAAGCCTGTTACGTATGTAAGCCATATCTGGTAACGTACGTAATGCGGTCGGTAGTTTTGGGCAGTAGGGTAGCCATGGCCGGTTACGGACGTACACCATGGCCGGTTACGGCCGTAAGCGATCGGCAGGACTCAGCTATTTAAGGCCTGGGCACCGGGTCACTCGTCCATTTTCACTTTTCTCCATTTTTTTCGCGATCCTTCGACAAAAATTAATGGTTTTGTTCGGAAATCAGTAGTACATCAGTTGTGAAGCTTGAATCATGATTATTATCATCTTCTAATCCTTGTTCTTCGTCCGAATCGAGGTATTTTGGCTTGAACCCATGTTTTTGAAGATTTTGGGGATTTTCCTTTTGATTTCGATTCCAATCCATTTTTGTACAATTAATTGTTGTTGAAATGTTGTTTTGAACATGTTCTATGGATTGGATACTCATAACCTTGATTCGTTTGGCTCGAGGGGTGATTTCTTTGTTTTTGGAGGGTCTTGAACATTTAATGCTCGATTAAATGTTCGAATGAGTTTTTCCTTCGATAGTTTGATGAGGTTTCCGTTGTTTTCATTTTGATTCTTATTGTAATCGTATCTTCATTGTTTTTTCCAGAGGATTGTAGGTGTTCGGGGGTTTTCCGGGTTGTGTCGTGTTCGTAGGAATATTCGGGCGCCGACAATCGAGGCAAGTATCTTATTATACGACTTGTATCTTGCGACTAGAAATCATGTATTAGGTTAATGATGATTTTGCTTGCCTTCGTAAATATGTTCCGTTTGAGTTGGTTGGGTCTTCCGCAATTTAAAGGCTTTGTGATGATAGTGTTATATTGGTATATGTGTTAGGTGTTGTGCCATTTGTGATTTGTGCAGGATTGCATTGTACATCTGGGATGGCTGTACACTTGGTTGTGCAATGTATTGTGTATCGATTGTGAGTTATATTTGTTATGTGTCGTTGATTGATGACAGTTGTTGTGAGTGTTGAGATTATGTTATGTGCGCGTGATGTACGATTTTGTGGTGATCAATGTGATTGATTAATTGTGCTCATGGTTGTATGAACTATGAATGTGAATATGTGTGTGACCGCTAAGTTCACTTGTGATGGTTCGACGGGACCTACGAGGACTCGTGGCAGTGGACTACGGGGTAAGAACTTAGTGAGGTACTGAGGTCCAATCGTGCTGGCCTGACGGGGCCTATGATAACACATGACAGTGGACCATTAGTTTAGGGCACAGTGCGTCCAACCGGGTGAGCTCAATGGGGCTTACGGTGACACGTGGCAGTGGACTACGATGTTGGGACTGTGTGTGTGATTGTTGTGATTGATATAGTCTGTGCGGGTTGTTGAACCTACGGAGACATGTGATAACGGATCACGGTGTCAGAACTGATTATGTTTGGTTATTTGTGTGTGGAATAGTCCGTGTGGGTTGATGTACCTATGGAGACACGTGACAGTGGATCACGGTGTCAGAATTGATTATGTTTGGTTATTTGTGCGTGGAATAGTCCGTGCGGGTTGTTGTACCTACGGAGACACGTGACAGTAGATCACGGTGTCATGAATATGTTTTGACAATCAAGATTTGAAAGGAAAAGTTTTATGAAAATAAATGTTGGATCGAGTCCCGAGCGATTGGGTAAATGTTTTTTTGTGTTGTGTACTATAGAGTTATGAATCAAGATTTGGGTTAAGACCCTAAAGTTTTTCGAAAGAATTTGTAACTTGGGACTTGAGGCCTTAAAGATTTTTGTTCCTAAAATTCCCGAGATGATAAGTTTAGTTTCAAATGCTTCATAGCTTATTTTCCTTTGTTAAAACCTCCCTAGAATATTTCGGTACTTGGTTATTATATTTGATTCATGATTGATGTTTGCTCGTTACATTTCATATGATTTGATACTTGCACTAGCAAGACAGTGGAGTTTTACTAACCCCCGAGTAATCGGGGGGTGGATGTTTGTTTTGCGTCCAGATACATGCAGGTTTAGGGGAGTAGTCACCGGATTAGCACAGGAGGATGACGAGCTGCGATACTAATCAAGAGTTGAGAGTTATTTTGATTTTCGTTGTGTTGTCAGAGTTGATTTCAGTCTTCTGCTGTATTGTGTTTCTACCCCTGTGTGGGTAATGTTGTTTTAGTCAGTTCTGTTGATTGAGTTGTGTGACCTCATCGGTCTGTGTGTTCACGTGTAAGTGACCTTAACGGTCTATATTATTTTATTGTTTGACCCTGACCAGGCAAACATTTGGTCGTTTTGTAAGGTTTAGCCTGGTAGATCCTCGTGAAAAGGGGTCTACGGCGTGTAATATTCCCATATGGTTTTGGGGGTGTTACAGCTTGTGCACGGACACATTTCCGGATCAGGCGTATCATGACTTCCATCTTGAGTCATACTGATTGGTCGTTCATAGTCCATGCATGGTCGGATATGTTCAATAATCGGGTTTGTCTTCGAAATCCTGTATGGGGGATCTGCATATTTTGACGATTTTAATCGCTAGTATATCTGTACCTGTTGATCCTTTATTAATCTCAGTTGGAGTTACCATATCGTTGGTAATCTCGTTTGTTATTGATCCTTCATCGATCTCGTTTGGAGTTCACCCTATCGTTGGTAATGTCCTTTTGTTATTGATCCTTCATCAATCTCGTTTGGAGTTCACCCTATCGTTGGTAATCTCGTTTGTTATTGATCCTTCATCGATCTCGTTTGGAGTTCACCATATCATTGGAATCTCATTTGTTATCGATCCTTTATTAATCTCGTTTGGAATTCACCCTATCGTTGGCAATCTCGTTCGTTATTGATCCTTATTGATTCCGTTTGGAGTTTGCCATATCGTTGGTATTCTCGATCATTGTAGATCCTTTATCGATCTTGTTGGAGTTTACCGTATCGTTGGTATTCTCGGTCGTTGTTGATCCTTATCGATCTTGCTGGAGTTGACCACATCGATGGCATTCTCGTTCGTGGTTGGGCCTTTGTTGATCTTGTGTGGAGTTATCATGTCAATGATATTCTCATTTTGATGCATTGGTTGGTCATTGATGCATTGATGATGTATTGTATGATGATACTTGTACTAGCATTGTTTTGCTAACCCCTTCGGGGGTGGACATTGTTTTGATGTTCAGGTAGCCGAGGAGCGGGGAGGCAACCACAGTACCGACAGGACGATGAAATGGCTCAGTGATGTGGTTAATGTTATTGTTATTGTGAAATTATCTTCTTGGTTCGTTTAGTACTCGAGTACGTCTGTTTTAATAAGGTCATTTCGATATGGTTGTATAAGTTAACTCATTTGATCGGTTGAATCAATTCTGTATTTGAACTTCAGTTGTTCGATTGAATTATTTTCACACTTCTTTTAAAATTAGCCTTGTAAATCCTTATCTAAATGGTTTACGGCGCTGTAATTATTCCGAATATCTCGGGGTGTTACAATGTTTATCGAGGCAGTGAGTTTGTGGGGTTAGGTACGTAATGCAGAGGCATTAACATAAGTTAAGCCCATTACGTACGTAATTCTTGTTTCCTTACGTACGTAACGATTCTCAACTTATATATATATATATATATATATATATATATATATATATATATATATATATATATATATATATATATATATATATATATATATATATCGTGATCGCTACCCGCACCTTTTATTTTCCCTTCTTCTTCCTGGTGAGCTGGCGATTCTGTTCGAGAGTGAGGGAGAATCCAAGCGAAAATCTTATCATCCATCTGTAGATTTGAGTTCCTAGCAAGAAGCAATCATCGTTCTAACATCTTTCACGATTCGGATCGAGGTAAATCAGCTTGAACCCTACTTTCGGGATATTTTAGGGGTTTTAGTTGGATCTCGTTTCTCTAACCGATATAGTCATGATTAATGTTAGATTATAGTTTTATGATCTTGATTCCATGCTTTTCACAAAGATGGGTGAGCTAATTCCGAATTTTCATTCGTTGATCATGTATAATCTACCATACCTCCGTAGTGTTCGACGCATTGTTCCTAAGGGTAGAACTTAGGATGATTCTCTGTTTTCTAGTGAATTTGTAGTTGATTGAGTCTCGATACTGTGGTAGGATCGGATTTTGGAGAAAGTTCGGACCAAGGCTCCTTTTCGTTCGTCATTCCCTGGTGCGTTAGAAAGAAAGGCAAGTACCTTATTGCACTAGTTTATGGCATGCATTTCGATGATGAAACTATGATGTTTAAGTGTTGTAAGGTTGCTCGACGGGGTCACACAGGGACTTGGTGTCTTAGTGGTTGGACCAGGTCGCGAGGTTTACTTTTGAGTGGGGTATTTTCACCTGGGGTTACTCGACGGGGCAAATGGGGACTTGGTGGCTTGACGACTGGACCGGGTCGTGAGAATTTTTGGAGTGTTTTACTGATGGTTAACATTTGATATTCTGGAATATCGTGATTAATGAACTGTTTTGAGTTTTGGATCAAATTGGAAATGCTTTTGTATTAAAATTGTTGTAATATTATACGTGTACTAGCAGTTGTTGCTAATCCCTCGTTGGAGTGGAATGTTTTATACATTTCAGGTACTCTCGAGATTCAGGAGCCTACACGTGGTGCACACAGAGCTGACGGGAAGACAGGATGTTAAAGAGCTCGAGTCAGTAGTTGTTTTAGTAATGTCGGTGTTGGTCTTACCAATTAACGTTGTATTTGGCTTCGTTGTAATATGTCGTGTGATGTTGGTGTTTTTTATTGAATGGTGTTAAACTCACGTATTTTGGACGTGGCCGAGGCCCAACTTATGTTTTTGTATCGTATATGTTTTATTGTTGTTGTAAGGTATGTGTGTGACGTCATCCTGATAGGCCCTGATGGGTCCTACGGCGTGTAATTACCCGAGATGATATTGGAGTGTTACAGTATAATTGTCGTACTTGTACTAGCATCGTTGTGCTAACCCCTTTGGGGGTGGACATATGTTTTATGTTTAGGATCCAAGAGAGCAGGAAAATAACTACGGGAGCAACAGGATGACGAGGGTGTAGAGTGATGTTGGTGGACCGGAGAAGTCCTTTCAGTTTGTGTTCGTTTGAAATAAGTACTCGAGTACACCATTTCGTTGTTTGATTTTGATGATTATGTATTGATGAATTTTAATCATGTCGTCATTTATTTTGAGAAATACAATTTGAAATAATAACTTCATTGATGGTACTTGATAATTGTTTGTTTCATTAAATTAGCCTGTAAATATTTACAAAAATGATTTACGGTACTGTAATAACCTTGAATATCTCGAGAGTGTTACCAAATCCTCTCCCGAGGCTACTGTCTAAAGGCATGTTAACGTACGTTAGCTATGTATATACCGTATGCTAACCTTCATCAGTTACATACGTAATGCAATTGTTAGCATTCGTAATGTGTGCTGACAACAACATGGTCTGAACTCGGTACAACCACATAACTTCCCAACAAATACCACGACTCACAGCTTGCAACAAAGCTCTAACGATCCAGAATGAAATGATCGTATGATGAGACTCAACATATAGTGTCATACGCATCGACATACGATCAATGCGACTAATGCGACGACAAGTTGCACTAGACAAAAACTGTAATATCCGAAATTTCTATTACTATTGTTTAATGTTATTTTATCCAAGTTATGTTGTACAGCGTGGAATCTGTACATTATGTGTAAAATAATTAAAGGACCGAGACATCTGTATTGGTATAATTGTCGCACTTGGTCGACAATTGGATGTAAGAAGTATATGTATTCAGTATGCCGTATGTTCGTATTCTGTATGTTGAGACGTTGGACAAGAATAGCTGAAAATGGCTAAGTGTAACATTATTAGCGCACGCTAATAATCATGAGTAGCGCACGCTATCGTACAGGTTTAGCGCACGCTACGGATATAAGATAACGCATGCTAATGTAGTCAGATAGGAAGGAATCTGTATGTGGACCACGCCACTTTCGACGCACGTTCTGATAAGTCAACGGATGTTGTAATGTAGTGATACGCACGCTAATGCATGTTGATTAGCGCACGCTAACTGTATATCGGACAAAAAGGAATCTTATCCTCATCAGCACTTTCGGCGTGTGGACCTGTCTTCGGAAACATACAGACAAACGAGTCAACTATGAGTAGCGCACGCTAAGGTAGGAAACTTACGTACGCCAAATAGAGGCATTTACGTACGCTATTTCATGGGCATTGCGTACGTAAATCACTTCATGCAGTAAAACAGTTGCCTCTGGACTTCGATAGTGCACGCTAACAAAGACAGTTAGCGCACGCTAAGTGTGTAACGTACGTTAACTGAAGATGTTAGCGTACGTTAATAATGTACAGTGTATATATAAGTGCAGTTGGCTATTTTTCATCATTTTCATCCATTTCTTCTTCTGAGCCGATAGAGAGAGCCTTGAGAAGTATTTGAGGTTCCAAACACTGGATTAAGGTGGAGTTAATTATCCATAACAACATTTGAAGCTTGAAATCATTAATGATTCTTGGAAATGGATTCAACCTTGGAAATCAATCCATTCCTTCCAAAAAGGTAATTACTCTTCACTTTGAGATTTCGTTTTGGATTGTATATGATGTTCTTGAGCTGATGATTATCATATAAACAAGTTGATAGGCATGATTATGAGTTAGATTACCAGATTATGATGATGTTATTGTTGATATGAAGATATTGATATGATTTGGATGGTTTCGAATGTGTTGTTTATCTTCAAAGAGATATGTTGGCTAATGTCTTCCTTCAATTCGGATCTTTGATGTTGTTGTTGTTGATCTCTTCATATGATGGTGAACATGATATAATTATGAGTTCTTGGTGTTTATGTTGTTGATATTAAGGAAGATGAAATATGAATATATGACTTGAATTAAGAGTCGGATGATTACGTATATGTTAAAGGATATTGGATTTCGTTGTTTTGATATCTATGAACATGGTTCAGAATCACTTAGTGTTCTTGATAATCGCCATACATTGATCGGAATCAAATGCATGTAATCAAGACGTCATTAGCGCACGCTAAGCCTACTGGCTAGCGCACGCTATCGGGAACAACTTAGTGCACGCTACGTTAAGAGATTAACGTGCGCTAAGTCAACAGGCAGGGTAGTATATTCTGTTTCGGTTATGAATTCGTGATCGTTTAAGTTGGTTTAATCAGACTAGTGGTTAATCGAGATATTGTTGAGCCATTGGGTTTGTGAATTGGTTTTAGCGGTTGTTGATTATTATCGGATATGTGTTAATTGATTACTTCAATAGGTTGAGATTATTGATCGGTGATTATAACCGTGTTGCGGTCGTGTTCGAGTATGTTCGTGAATTACCTTGGTCGGGACCGATGAACTTGTAGATGACGACAATGGATTTGGTAACGGCTTCATTGGTATCGAGGTAAGTTATTACTTGCTCAGTTTATAGTATTTAATGAATGGTTTTCGTTTCATTCGTTTATAATTCGTATTGCAATGTTTATAATCGTAATCACAGGAGATTTGGGATTATAAATCATATTCGAGTTTTGGGAATCTGAATCATAATGTATATGATTTACTTTTGTTATTGGTATACTTGTATATCGAGGATATATTGTGATAAAGACGGAGATATGAATTATCTGCAATTCGTGATACTTTGGACCGTCGAGTATTGAGGATAACGGTTCGTGATGGTTTAGACATTGAGATCGTTCTCGAAGGACTCGGGGCAAGTACTCTAATCATTTTTATCATTTGTGTCGATCATGTCATGATACATTCGTGTATCGTTGTTGTCATGCATTTGTGCATTGTTGTTGTCGTGTATTGTGTACTGTTGTTTTGTGCAGTTGTGCATTGTTGTCATATGTCCACCTCGTGTTGGTCCGACGGGATCATCGGGCGATCTATGCTAGCGTGCGCTGGATCATCGGACGGGTTTTCCACCTCGGGTTAGTCTGACGGGATCATCGGGGGATCTAGGCAGTGAACGCTGGATCATCGGATTGCCATGTATTGTTGTTGTGCATATGTATATTATGGGTTTGCCATAAGTATACATTGTTGTTATTGTTGTGATCATATTGACGTTGTCATATGAGTATGCATTTGTAGGTCTTGTGTTAGGACCATGTCCGTATATTATGTTGATCTGATCTCGGATTAGACTGACGTGATTGTCATGGTATTTCATAATCTTGAGGTATGTTCCGTATTTCCTTGGTACTTGTCTTTGATGGACAATCGATTATCGTATTGGAATTGTCGATGTTATCCGATGGATTGAATTGGCCAAAGTTGGTATAATTTCCGTATCGTGAGTTATGATAATGTTTTGAGAACCTTGAGTATTGTTGAGATACCGTACAGATATTTCGGTATTATTTTAATGTGTTGTTAAGGATACGAATCATGGATTCTCGTAAAGTTACGACGGTAAGATTACATTGGTCGTATTCTTACTTAGTATTTCCATTGATATGTAATTATTGACGAGATGTGATGGTTATCATTTGTTGGATATTATGGCTGACCCCGTCGTGGGCTTTCTTTTTAGGTTCTTGGATTATCAAGCTTGTAGCGGTCGTGGAGAGATGAACTTCCCGGGGGATATTAGCAAGGGCATGTATTTGTGTTTTGAGTTTCTGATCAGTTGTTGTATTCCGCTGCTAGAGTATTTTAATTGTTTGTCTTTATCCACTGCGTGAGTATTTTAAATGATTTTTTTTTATATCTAGTAACTTGAGTTACTTTGGAAATCGTTTTCTAAACTATTGAGTTCTGGCCATTGGGCCTTTGCCCTTTTCAAAATGAGGTTTTACGGCGCTTTTGATAAACGAGTTTTATAACGTCTTCGAATATTTTTAAAGATAGTAATGTCGTTAGCCTCTTGGGCATTTGTAAATATTTGCGAAAATTTCTTTTAGCCTTGTGGGTTCCATCTCGGGACCCACGGCACTGTAATATTTCCGGTTAAATCTGGGGGTGTTACAGAATATGGTATCGGAGCTTAGGTTGAGAAAAACCTAGGCATTTGGGTCGAGTTGGGTCGTGTTTTTGTCGCGTCATTCGAGTTGTCGATTGACAAATATTAGAGCCGTGAGTTTTTGTTGTTCACTCGGGCTTGTATGTTATGTGATTTACCAATGTGGTACTGGGATTGTTGTAACTTTTCCAAATGGTGTTAACGTGTTTCTTCAGATAGAGCTGTGTTGTTTTCTCGAGTTGAACTGAGTTTGCAAAATGTGTGTTTTGAAAATATCTGTGTCGAGTATTTTTCTTGAGTCGAGACATGTGCCAGTATCACGGGGAATCGTCGACTTCATGATCTGTAAGTATTTGGATTTTTGAATTTCATCGAGATTTATTGCCGTTGTAAGTTGATTGCTTTGAGATTCAGCAGAATATTATGCATTACAGTATAAGGTGACAGAGTTGGGACAGGATTGATGATCTTGAGATGTTATGATTTTGGAAATCAATATGTCGGTTAAGCCTTGGAACGGAGTTATGCATTTGGGAGAAATGCTGTGAATTGTTGAGAAGAACATGTAGTCAGGTTAATTCGTTTTGTGATATATGAACTGTTTTTGAGCATTTGAAAATGATACTTTTCAAAATGAATGTTTTACGGATGTTTTGCCGTAGATGATTTTTGGGCCGAGACCCCATAAATTTTTGAAATAGTTTTATAACTCAGGACTTGAGGTCCGAAAAAGAGTTTTCTACTTTTTAAACTTCTTGTAATGCGGAACAAGATATGGGCTGAGACCCTAATGTTTCAAAAGAAAGCTTTTCTGTTTTCTAAAACTCCCGAGAATTGTAAAAAACTTTATCAATCATTTATCTATGTCGTTCCCGCCTTTCGGGTTCTCGATTACTTGTTCAAAAGAAACTTCTCGGGAAGTCTTTTCTTTGTGTTGATTTGTTTCAATGCATTGTCATAGCATAATTGAGGTGATCCAGATGGAAAATGATTGACGTTGCGAGTCATATGTGGAAAAGGAGTTTTTAGTCGGAGTTTATATATTGAAAATTTCGAACTTTATCGTGTGGTTCTCCGATGGAATAGCGAACCGAATTGGTATACAAGAATATGGATGTAGTCCAAAGATTTGCATAGTTTTCATTTGAAACTTCGAAATCGTGTAGAATCGAAGGAAACTATTATCGAATACTTGGCACCAGCGAGCCGATTTAATTTTTTCGAAAATTGATTTCGTGGACTTACGAAAAATTTATGTTTTGAGTTTTGAAATTTTTGAAAGAACTTTCGGAAATTTGTCTTTTGACGAGACTATATGATTTCAAACTGGTTTTGAAAATATGATCGATATAAATACGCATTTAGTGCATAATGCATATCATGATGGAGTTATGAGTGTGACTCACAAACTGGATAAGGCATCAGTACGGTACGATGAATAAAGATTCGAACTTCAGTATGGTAGTTGGTTATCTAGGGATGATCGGTCGATTGATCGGATAAGAAGAATATGCTACAGGATGTAGAATTCATGCACAGGATGTAATTTTGGAACTGTGGGTTTTGTGAAACTGAGACATTGGAGATGGTGACCCCATGCTGGTTGCTTTGAATAATGAGTGGTCGTTCCCACTCCACTGATGATTGGTATGTTCATCGATTTGCGATTGGTTGTTCGTATGCCGAGGGGAATGTTCACCAGTCGGTTGTGTTTCGTTGAGATTCACTGTATGTGATTTGTTTAATGTTTTGAGAATTTTGTTCTTTCGTATATTTGTTTCCGTGGTTCTGTGTTGACCATGTTGGAGCTTACCGTGTGAAAGTATTCTCGAAGTGTGTTTTGACCTTTGGATGGTCGAATTAGAGTTTATCATGTCGATGATATTCTTGGCTAATTTGTTGATTGATCATCGTTAACGATCGTATGAGCGTTCGGACGTTATGTCGATATTTCGAGGTCTGTTGTCATTGTTTTGGACAGTTGTTTCACAGTTGTATTGTGTATTATTTATTTGTATCCGGATTGGGATTTGATTGTGCTATCAGGAAGACAAGATCTGACACGGATAGATTATTTCATCTGACGATAATATATCTGGTTGGGACTTATGAAATTGTTATTGTAAGCGTGTTGAGGCTTTTCAGTGAAGTCACTTGCTAGTATCTCAGGAGATCGTCGACTTGGCGCATATGTAAGTATGCTATTTTGGTTATTCGGTAATAATGATGACTAATCGTTGTCGTGATGGTTTTGGGATATTTTGGTTGAACGGTATGTTTGGTTGTTTTTATGATGGATTGCAAGTTTCGAGGACGAAACTTATTTTAAGTGGTGTAGTATGTAATATCCGGAATTTCTATTACTATTGTTTAATGTTATTTTATCCGAGTTATGTTGTACAGCGTGGAATCTGTACAGTATGGGTAAAATAATTAAAGGACCGAGACATCTGTATTGGTATAATTGTCGCACTTGGTCGACAATTGGATGTAAGAAGTATATGTATTCAGTATGCCGTATGTTCGTATTCTGTATGTTGAGACGTTGGACAAGAATAGCTGAAAATGACTAAGTGTAACATTATTAGCGCACGCTAATAATCATGAGTAGCGCACGCTATCGTACAGGTTTAGCGCACGCTACGGATATAAGATAACGCACGCTAATGCAGTCAGATCGGAAGGAATCTGTGTGTGGACCAGGCCACTTTCGACGCACATTCTGATAAGTCAACAGATGTTGTAATGTAGTGATAGCGCACGCTAATGCATGTTGATTAGCGCACGCTAACTGTATATCGGACAAAAAGGAATCTTATCCTCATCAGCACTTTCGGCGTGTGGACCTGTCTTCGGAAACATACAGACAAACGAGTCAACTATGAGTAGCGCACGCTAAGGTAGGACACTTACGTACGCTAAATAGAGGCATTTACATACGCTATTTCGTGGGCATTGCGTACGTAAATCACTTCATGTAGTAAAACAGTTGTCTATGGACTTCGATAGCGCACGCTAACAAAGACAGTTAGCGCACGCTAAGTGTGTAACGTACGTTAACTGAAGATGTTAGCGTACGTTAATAATGTACAGTATATATATAAGTGCAGTTGGCTATTTTTCATCATTTTCATCCATTTCTTCTAGTGAGCCGATATAGAGAGCCTTGAGAAGTATTTGAGGTTCCAAACACTGGATTAAGGTGGAGTTAATCATCCATAATAACATTTGAAGCTTGAAATCATTAATGATTCTTGGAAATGGATTCAACCTTGGAAATCAATCCATTCCTTCCAAAAAGGTAATTACTCTTCACTTTGAGATTTCGTTTTGGATTGTATATGATGTTCTTGAGCTGATGATTATCATATAAACAAGTTGATAGGCATGATTATGAGTTGGATTACCGAATTATGATGATGTTATTGTTGATATGAAGATATTGATATGATTTGGATGGTTTCGAATGTGTTATTTATCTTCAAAGAGATATGTTGGCTAATGTCTTCCTTCAATTCGGATCTTTGATGTTGTTATTGTTGATCTCTTCATATGATGGTGAACATGGTATAATTATGAGTTCTTTGTGTTTATGTTGTTGATATTAAGGAAGATGAAATATGAATATATGACTTGAATTAAGAGTCGGATGATTACCTATATGTTAAAGGATATTGGATTTCGTTGTTTTGATAGCTATGAACATGGTTCAGAATCACTTAGTGTTCTTGATAATCGCCATTCATTGATCAGTATCCGAAATGCATGTAACTGCACGTCATTAGCGCACGCTAAGCCTACTGGCTAGCGCACGCTATCGGGAACAACTTAGCGCACGCTACGTTAAGAGATTAACATGCGCTAAGTCAACAGGCAGGGTAGTATATTCTGTTTCGGTTATGAATTCGTGATCGTTTAAGTTGGTTTAATCAGACTAGTGGTTAACCGAGATATTGTTGAGCCGTTGGGTTTGTGAATTGGTTTTAGCGGTTGTTGATTATTATCGGATATGTGTTAATTGATTACTTCAATAGGTTGAGATTATTGATCGGTGATTATAACCGTGTTGCGGTCGTGTTCGAGTATGTTCGTGAATTACCTTGGTCGGGACCGATGAACTTGTAGATGACGACAATGGATTTGGTAACGGCTTCATTGGTATCGAGGTAAGTTATTACTTGCTCAGTTTATAGTATTTAATGAATGGTTTTCGTTTCATTCGTTTATAATTCGTATTGCAATGTTTATAATCATAATCACAGGAGATTTGGAATTATAAATCATATTCGAGTTTTGGGAATCTGAATCATAATGTATATGATTTACTTTTGTTATTGGTATACTTGTATATCGAGGATATATTGTGATAAAGACGGAGATATGAATTATCTGCAATTCGTGATACTTTGGACCGTCGAGTATTGAGGATAATGGTTCGTGATGGTTTAGACATTGAGATCGTTCTCGAAGGACTCGGGGCAAGTACTCTAATCATTTTTATCATTTGTGTCGATCATGTCATGATACATTCGTGTATCGATGTTGTCATGCATTTGTGCATTGTTGTTGTCGTGTATTGTGTACTGTTGTTTTGTGCAGTTGTGCATTGTTGTCATATGTCCACCTCGTGTTGGTCCGACGGGATCATCGGGGGATCTATGCTAGCGTGCGCTGGATCATCGGATGGGTTTTCCACCTCGGGTTGGTCTGGCGGGATCATCGGGGGATCTAGGCAGTGAACGCTGGATCATCGGATTGCCATGTATTGTTGTTGTGCATATGTATATTATGGGTTTGCCATAAGTATACATTGCTGTTATTGTTGTGATCATATTGACGTTGTCATATGAGTATGGATTTGTAGGTCTTGTGTTAGGACCATGTCCGTATGTTATGTTGATCTGATCTCGGATTAGACTGACGTGATTGTCATGGTATTTCATAATCTTGAGGTATGTTCCGTATTTCCTTGGTACTTGTCTTTGATGGACAATCGATTATCGTATTGGAATTGTCGATGTTATCCGATGGATTGAATTGGCCAGAGTTGGTATATTTTCCGTATCGTGAGTTATGATAATGTTTTGAGAACCTTTATTGTTGAGATACCGTACCGATATTTCGGTATTATTTTAATGTGTTGTTAAGGATACGAATCATGGATTCTCGTAAAGTTACGACGGTAAGATTACATTGGTCGTATTCTTACTTAGTATTTCCAATGATATGTAATTATTGACGAGATGTGATGGTTATCATTTGTTGGATATTATGGCTGACCCCGTCGTGGGCTTTCTTTTTAGGTTCTTGGATTATCAAGCTTGTAGCGGTCGTGGAGAGATGAACTTCCCGGAGGATACTGGCAAGGGCATGTATTTGTGTTTTGAGTTTCTGATCAGTTGTTATATTCCGCTGCTAGAGTATTTTAATTGTTTGTCTTTATCCCCTGCGTGAGTATTTTAAATGATTTTTTTTGATATCTAGTAACTTGAGTTACTTTGGAAATCGTTTTCTAAACTATTGAGTTCCGGCCATTGGGCCTTTGCCCTTTTCAAAATGAGGTTTTACGGCGCTTTTGATAAACGAGTTTTATAACGTCTTCGAATATTTTTAAAGATAGTAATGTCGTTAGCCTCTTGGGCATTTGTAAATATTTGCAAAAATTTCTTTTAGCCTTGTGGGTTCCATCTCGGGGCCCACGACGCTGTAATATTTCCGGTTAAATCTGGGGGTGTTACAAAAACAACAACACGACACAACATATAGTACACAATTGGAGAAGTAATTCCACATAAGAAAAATATCCGTCACAAAAAGGTAAATAATTCCAGACAACAGAAACAAAATTCCCGGGTATTACATGTTCTAGTGTATGTTTTGAGATTAGTTTGTCTTGACTATTAGCATACATTAATATATTTCATATACATTAAATTGGATCCCAATGATATAGCTTCATATGTATTGAATAGATAAAGAACAAAGATTCCAAATAATTATTATTTCTTAATTCTAATATGTAATGTTTAATTATATATTTATAATATTTATTTATATAATTTATCATGGGTGAGACTCATAGTCTGATTCAATATTATCGATATTGTAAGTGCTAATATTATTTATATGATAATTAATATAGCTAGAAATCATGCTAAAAACAACTATATTAAACCTTGTAGTTGGATTAATTTTTGATATAATAACAAAGTTGGCTAGAAATCGTGCTGAAAAAGATTATTATATTAAATCTTGTAGATAGATTAGTTTCCATTACAATAATAAAGTTGGAGTGTTACTATTCTTGGATAAGAATTAATCAAGGTCGTTAATAACTTAAATTAATTAATGGAAATACGATATCTTAAATAGGAGAAATAATTAATTCAAAAAGGAATTTGATACATAAATTGAGATTTGCATAGGAAGTGCAAACTTAATTCTTTAGCGGACTAAGCTGATATTAATAGACTCAATTATATTAAGGGCTTAATATGAAAAGTTGAGATCTATTAGGAGTCCTTACCATAATCTCCTTTGAGATCCATAGGGTAGCCCAAGATGCCTATAAATAAGATATCACATGGGGGGTTTGTCATGCTCATCATATTACGATCACTCTCTCGATTGTTTAGATAATATTAAATTATGGATACTAAATACAAAATATTTAGAAAAATATATACTATGGGGGTTTCAGCTGATCCAAACTATGAAGTCAAGGTGATCTGCTAGATTGTTGGCCACATTGCATCGGAATCATGGGGAATAGTTTAAAATATCTTGAGGTAGAAATCAATGATCTACCACTACGTTATACGGGTAACTAATTCTATAATCTCGTTAGATCTACGATAAATTAGTCTATATTATACCAAAATTTACTACGCAAATATATTGTATTGTATATAAATTGCTTATTAATCTATATGACCGATAAAATATCTCGAAACAACGCTCTACTGTATTTTATTTCCATCAATTGGTGCCAGAGCAGGTTTTAGGCTCTATTAATTTAATTAATTTTGGATGATTAGTTGCTAGTAATTTAAAATTATTATATATAATTTCTGGAGATATTTTTGCTAGAATTGTCTTGCAGAAAAATATAAAATCCAGTTATCATGGTAGTAGTGAATGATTATTTGTTTACATATTTAATAGTTTTTTGCCTGGTGTGTGGCATGTAATGGTTATTCCTATGAGAAAATTTACGAATAGAATAAGGTTTATTTATCCATCAAATTTTATGTAGTTGATGTAATTTTATTGCGTATAAAAATTATAACTGGGTTGGATAAAACAAAAGATGATGAAAAATTCTTGGGAAAAAATCGGGACAACCGGGCGCACGGCCAAGTCGAGCAGAAAGTCGCGACTGAGTAGCACATGATTGATTATCGAGCAGTGTCATTGTCTGTCGAGCCTCAATTCTGTAACACCCCCAAAACCGCATGGGAATATTACACGCCGTAGACCCTTTCCACAAGGATCTACCAGGCTAAACATCCATAAACAACCAAATGCTTGCCCGGCCAGGGTCAAACAATATAATAATACAGACCGTTAAAGTCACTTACACATAAACACACGGACCGATGAGGTCACACAACTCTATCAACGTAATCGACTAACAACATTACCCACACAGGGTCGAAACACAATACAATGGAAGACCGAATCAACTCTAATAATACAACCAAACTCTACCAACTCTCGACTCTTGATTAGTATCGCAGCTCGTCATCCTCTTGTGCCAATCCTGTGACTGCTCCCTAAATCTGCATGTACCTGGACGCAAAACAGACATCCACCCCCCGATTACTCGGGGGTTAGTAAAACTCCATTGTTTTACTAGTGCAAGTATCAAATCATACGAAATATAACAAGCAAGTAATAATCGTGAATCAAATATAACGATCAAGTATCAAAATATCCCCGGGAGGTTTTCACAAGGAAATACAAGCTATGAAGCATTCGAAAATAAGATTATCATCTCGGGAATTTTTAGAATTTCAAAACCTTTCGAAAATCTTAGGGTCTTAACTCAAATCTCAAAATTGTATTTCAACAATTTACGGTACGAAAACATCTCCATAAAAATCTCATGGGGCTCGGCCCAACATTCTTTTCTTAAAACTTTCTTACAAAGAGTTTGATTTACAAAACATGATTCATGACACCGTGATCCCCTGTCACGTGTCTCCGTAGGTTCAATAACCCGCACGGACTTAACCAATCACAACAATCACAACAATCAATCATGCTCATGACTCCGTGATCACTTGCCACGAGTCTCCGTAGGTTCAACAACCCACACGGATTGAGCAAACACAACAATCACAACAATCAATCATGCTCATGACTCTGTGATCGCTTGCCACGAGTCTCCGTAGGTTCAACAACCCACACGGATTGACCAAACGCAACAATCACAACAAAGAGTCCCGACACCGTAGTCCACTGCCACGTGTCACCGTAAGCCCCGTCGAGCCCGCACGGTTGGACGTACTGTGTCCTGATCCCATGGACCTGTGCCATGAATCATCGTAGGCCTCGTCAGACCCGCACGATTGGACCTCAGCACCACACACTAAGTTCTGATCCATGGACCTGTGCCATGAATCCTCGTAGGCCCCGTCGAACCCGCACGAGTGAACTTAGCGTTCCAGCACACCACATTCACATTCACATTACATGCGATAATGAGCACAGTTAGTCAATCACGTTGATCACCACAAAATCGTACATCATACGCACATAACACAATCTCAATACTCTAAAAAAAAACTATCATCAATCAACATATCGCACGTTTGGTACACGATACATTGCACAACCAAGTGCACAACCATCCATATGTACGTCGCAATCCTCCACAAATGGCACAACACCTAACATGTATACCAACATAGCACTATTATCACAAAGCCTTCAAATTACGGAATACACAACCGATTCAAACGGAACATATTTACGAAGGCAAGCAAAATCATCATAAATATCATACGTGATTACTAGTCGCAAGATACAAGTCGTATAGTAAGATACTTGCCTTACTAACCGCTACCGAATGCTCCGAAGAACACGGTTCGACCGGGAAGCTCGGATCCCAAAGAAGGCAACGAACGGAAGAGTTCCGACTCGAGTTCTTCACAAGAATTCGTTCCTAAGTCACAACGATATCAATTCAATCACAATTCTACGAAAACGTATGGAAATTCCCAAGTTCTACTCATTGAAGCATTTTATCGGACACCTTGAGGGCATAGTCCAATTCAATCGATTATTCAAGGTAATACTCAAATTCGTTCCACAAAACTTCAGGGGTAATGAATGATTTTGAGTATACAACCATGTTCTAACAATAATCTAAACTAAAACGAATCAAATCGGCCAAAACATCAAGAAACCTCAAAAATTCCCAAAACCAAGAGTTTAGGTGTTCTTACCTTCGATCCCGGTGGAAGATGATGTTAATCCATGAATCAAACTTCCAAAACGTGTTGTTCTATGATTCTCTTACTCAAATCCATCCACTTTTGCTGAAGAAATCGCGAAGGAATGAAGGAAAAAATGAGAAATGGCCGGATGACTCGGTCTGTGCCATTAAATAGCCGATTCGCACCGTGCCGAGGCACAGGACAAGTGTGCCGCGGCCCACGGCCAAAAAAACTTCCCAGCACTGGCTTAGTGCCGCGGCATAGCCGAAGTGTGCCGCGGCACACGGTACAGTCCACTCCAACACCAAAAAGGCACATCGTGCAGTCTTAGCTATTTCGACCATAACTCCTTCGTCCGGACTCCGATTGACTCACCGTTTGAACCATTGGAAAGCTAACTTGATGCTTTATAATATTGCAAAGATTCAGAATTTTTGGAGTTTCCAAGAATTTATGGTGATTTTTACAAAGCCGAACTCATACTTAGAAAAGTCTTTTAGTAACCCTGAACTCAACAAAACGACACCAAAACCCGAACCTGAATACGAACCGAAGATACGGTTACGAAGTACTCACAAAGACGAATCTAAGAGCTAGTAGAACAAACGATTCCGACCACCCGAAGGCTCGAAATTCGACAACGGAAGGTAATTACCCCAAACTTTGGGAAATTACGAAAATGGCCCAAATGCCCGAAAATCACCATACGACAACGAATAATCAAACCGAAGCTCACAACACGTATAACAACGTTAAATGAACTTACGAAAAACCCCAAATGACAGTTTCGAACGAGATTCGCAAGAACCGAACTCAAGCGCGGAAAAGTCGCTAAAAAGTACGGAACTCAACAAAGCAGCACCGAAACGAACTCGGATGTCGAAAAGTGCAAAATTAATCACTCTCAGAATGATGGAACGGTCATGAGCGAGTCGTCAAAATGGACTTTCGCCGAAAAAGAAGAAATTACCGGAAATCGAAATTACGGGTATTACATTCTACCCCCCTTAAAAGAAGTTTCGTCCCGAAACTTAAAATAAGTAGGGAGAAGCGATATCCCTGCCAGGACAACTCGACGAGATACACAAAAACCGAAAAATCGCGCCCAACGGCGAAACGCTGCAAGAAACGCAAGGAGACATACGGCGTGAATACACGCTCCACGACGACCAACACAACGCCACCGACAATGATTCAAAACAATAACGAGCAATTAACGACGCATCACATACCACATCATATGCACACATTTAGTCAAAGAAACGTACGCGACAACAAGTTGCACCCGACTAAAACGGCTATGCGATAGAAACAAATAGAGTATTACGATAGAAATCATTCCGATTCTCATCAACAAGAAAATGTCTGACGTCAAAACACAAACAATTCAAGATAACGGAAAACAGAGGTACCAGATATTACATTCTATCTCACAAAAAATAAGTTTCGTCCCGAAACTTCAAATAAAACATCAGGGTAGACTACAAACAAAACCAAAAAGTTCACACAACAAATATCAATCTGTACTCAAATTACAACACAAATACAACACGCAACTATGCTATTGGGCACCACTGATCTCTCCACGCGTAGGGGCGGGATCTCGGCTCCCGAACATCTCAACGACGGTCTTGCAGTGTACCGCCTGATGTCCCACATGTCCACATTTGAAACAGTTAACTTGGGGCGAGCGACAATTCTTACGAGTATGGCCCACACGGCTACAATTGAAACATAATTTCACGCCGCTTGTCTTACTCGGCTCGTGAGTAGGATTCTTAGACTGGTCAACCGAATGAGGAGTGCTCCCAGAAGGAAACTGTGAAGTAACAGGCTCACGGATCTCACTTCTCTGGCCTCTTGAAAAGTTACTCGAGGTCTTCTGTCTCTTACTCTCTGAACCAGATTCCGATACTGAAACGGCCATCTCAATGGCTAAAGCTCGGTCCTGATATTCCTTCAGGGTGGTACACATGAACGGAGCCATACTCTCACGGATATCGGATTTCATGCGCATATTGAAGTATCGGACCTTGTCCGCTTCACTTCTCACTTGATCACGAACATAAGCCAACTGTCGATTAAAATCGACTATGGCCTGGGATATCGACACATCCTGGGGCGCAGCTGAGAAAAACTCAACGATCCTGCGTTCACGAACAGGCAACGGGCAATACTCTGCCTCCATGGCGGTCTTAAACTCATCCCATGTAGGTGTGCGATCTGCAGGCACTACAGCCTGCCACCAGTCTGCAGCTTCTTTGTCAAGCAAGTACTGAGCAATGGGTACCCTCTTCTCATCCGGACAAGCTACAACATCAAATGTTCTGTCCAACTGGAAGAGCCAGCCTTCCCAACCTAACGAGTCAGATGAACCCACAAAACGGGGCGGCTGCATCCTCATCACATCTCGAATCCACTTACTAGCCCCGTTATCCCCATCCGGGTTCTCATTCCGATGTACGGCCTGATTCATCTGCACTAACTGATCAACCACCTGACGAAGGATGGTGGCGGCGCCAATGTCAACATTAACGCTAGTCGAATGTCCCTGATCTGTACTGAGCTGATCGGTACTCGGCAAGGAGGGAGTCGCCCTCTCACGCTCTTGATCATGACCACGACTACGACCAAGTCCTCGGCCACGACCTCTCGGCATACTGAACGGACGACCAAACAGAATAACGCAACCATACAAACGTCACAACGTCCACATAGGACGATAATAGCAGCACGATAAAGCATCAACTCCAAGTCATCACACATGTGCATGAACTAACACTGTAATTTAAGAACTTCATTCAAAAATAATTCGCACAGTTACATCAACAGAGGTGTTTGGATTTTACCCAACCAAACACAGTCAAAACCACACACGTATCGTAGGGATCAAACACTCATGACAAAAAAAAAAAAATATTTCCGGTATTATTCAAATGATAAATTTTTTTAAAATTCTCAAGTTTGAAAAATTTGGTGAAATGAAATTTTTGAAAACACTTTTAATACCCCGATCGTCAATCAAAACCATGTATCTCAACATTTAGAAAACACTGAAACATTCTCCGGCGAGCACAACAACACCACAAACTTATCACAACCACTTGACCCAACACGTGGACATATGAAGTTCAAAATTCCAAAAACCAAAAATCGTTCTGCAAAATAAAAAAAAAGATTTTCAAAATCCTTTAGTTCATAACCAAGACGACGGTAATATTTTACAATGTCCGAAGTACTTCAAAACACATTTTTCAAATACCGTCTGATTGTGTCATTTGAAAATACACGGCCCATTTGTCAAAGTTTTAACAAATTTTAAAAATCCACATAAACCGTGGTTTGACCGCACCACCAAAATATTTTCCAAAAATCGATTTCTACAAAATTCTCAAATCAGAAAGTCCTACAGAAGATATTCTCAAAATGGACAAAAATTACAACATTCCAAAAATAGTCGAATTTAAAACCACATACACAAATGGCAACCACGGTCGCCAATTCAATCAAATGCATCTCGTGGTCTCAAGTTTAAACGCACAGCAAGATCATTCATCGGAGTTTCTCACAAACTCTACCGTTGATATCTTCACAGAACCCATCAAGGTTTACAACCTTCACACCATACCACCCCACGCGGTGGTTCAAAAGTAAAACAACAATACCCTCAGCTATACTCATACCATGTGCCACAAGTATTAAACACGACTACATCACACAATGCTGTGTAAACAAAATCATGCACCGCAATTAACTCACTAAGATAAAATCGAGATACACAGGTATTACGCATAAAGGAGGAGACTTACGTCCACAGGCCGCACGGAGATGACGGTTGCCCACGATACTAATCTCATCCGACAACATATCCGACACGTTGTGACTACGCACAACTCAACTTGTCACCTGACGACTCGAATGACAAGACAACATGTTACACGACAAACCACGACTCAAATCGACCCGACAGCCTAGGTTTCCGCAACCTAAGCTCCGATACCATAAATGTAACACCCCCAAAACCGCATGGGAATATTACACGCCGTAGACCCTTTCCACAAGGATCTACCAGGCTAAACATCCATAAACAACCAAATGCTTGCCCGACCAGGGTCAAACAATATAATAATACAGCACTGCTAAAGTCACTTACACATAAACACACGACCGATGAGGTCACACAACTCTATCAATGTAATCGACTAACAACATTACCCACACAGGGTCGAAACACAATACAAATGGAAGACCGAATCAACTCTAATAATACAACCAAACTCTACCAACTCTCGACTCTTGATTAGTATCGCAGCTCGTCATCCTCTTGTGCCAATCCTGTGACTGCTCCCTAAATCTGCATGTACCTGGACGCAAAACAGACATCCACCCCCCGATTACTCGGGGGTTAGTAAAACTCCACTGTTTTACTAGTGCAAGTATCAAATCATACGAAATATAACAAGCAAGTAATAATCGTGAATCAAATATAACGATCAAGTATCAAAATATCCCCGGGAGGTTTTCACAAGGAAATACAAGCTATGAAGCATTCGAAAATAAGATTATCATCTCGGGAATTTTTAGAATTTCAAAACCTTTCGAAAATCTTAGGGTCTTAACTCAAATCTCAAAATTGTATTTCAACAATTTACGGTACGAAAACATCTCCATAAAAATCTCATGGGGCTCGGCCCAACATTCTTTTCTTAAAACTTTCTTACAAAGAGTTTGATTTACAAAACATGATTCATGACACCGTGATCCCCTGTCACGTGTCTCCGTAGGTTCAATAACCCGCACGGACTTAACCAATCACAACAATCACAACAATCAATCATGCTCATGACTCCGTGATCGCTTGCCACGAGTCTCCGTAGGTTCAACAACCCACACGGATTGAGCAAACACAACAATCACAACAATCAATCATGCTCATGACTCTGTGATCGCTTGCCACGAGTCTCCGTAGGTTCAACAACCCACACGGATTGAGCAAACGCAACAATCACAACAAAGAGTCCCGACACCGTAGTCCACTGCCACGTGTCACCGTAAGCCCCGTCGAGCCCGCACGGTTGGACGTACTGTGTCCTGATCCCATGGACCTGTGCCATGAATCATCGTAGGCCTCGTCAGACCCGCACGATTGGACCTCAGCACCACACACTAAGTTCTGATCCCATGGACCTGTGCCATGAATCCTCGTAGGCCCCGTCGAACCCGCACGAGTGAACTTAGCGTTCCAGCACACCACATTCACATTCACATTACATGCAATAATGAGCACAGTTAGTCAATCACGTTGATCACCACAAAATCGTACATCATACGCACATAACACAATCTCAATACTCTAAAAAAAAACTATCATCAATCAACATATCGCACATTTGGTACACGATACATTGCACAACCAAGTGCACAACCATCCATATGTACGTCGCAATCCTCCACAAATGGCACAACACCTAACATGTATACCAACATAGCACTATTATCACAAAGCCTTCAAATTACGGAATACACAACCGATTCAAACGGAACATATTTACGAAGGCAAGCAAAATCATCATAAATATAATACGTGATTACTAGTCGCAAGATACAAGTCGTATAGTAAGATACTTGCCTTACAAACCGCTACCGAATGCTCCGAAGAACACGGTTCGACCGGGAAGCTCGAATCCCAAAGAAGGCAACGAACGGAAGGGTTCCGACTCAAGTTCTTCACAAGAATTCGTTCCTAAGTCACAACGATATCAATTCAATCACAATTCTACGAAAACGTATGGAACTTCCCAAGTTCTACTCATTGAAGCATTTTATCGGACACCTTGAGGGCATAGTCCAATTCAATCGATTATTCAAGGTAATTCTCAAATTCGTTCCACAAAACTTCAGGGGTAATGAATGATTTCGAGTATACAACCATGTTCTAACAATAATCTAAACTAAAACGAATCAAATCGGCCAAAACATCAAGAAACCTCAAATATTCCCAAAACCAAGAGTTTAGGTGTTCCTACCTTCGATCCCGGTGGAAGATGATGTTAATCCATGAATCAAACTTCCAAAATGTGTTGTTCTATGATTCTCTTACTCAAATCCATCCACTTATGCTGAAGAAATCGCGAAGGAACGAAGGAAAAAATGAGAAATGGCCGGATGACTCGGTCCAGGCCATTAAATAGGCTGATCTGCACTGTGTGCCGCGGCACAGGACAAGTGTGCCGCGGCCCACGGCCAAAAAAACTTCCCAGCACTGGCTTAGTGCCGCGGCACAGCCGAAGTGTGCCGCGGCACACGGTACAGTCCACTCCAACACCAAAAAGGCACATCGTGCAGTCTTAGCTATTTCGACCATAACTCCTTCGTCCGGACTCCGATTGACTCACCGTTTGAACCATTGGAAATCTAACTTGATGCTTTATAATATTGCGAAGATTCAGAATTTTTGGAGTTTCTAAGAATTTATGGTGATTTTTACAAAGCCGAACTCATACTTAGAAAAGTCGTTTAGTAACCCTGAACTCAACAAAACGACACCAAAACCCGAACCTGAATACGAACCGAAGATACGGTTACGAAGTACTCGCAAAGATGAATCTAAGAGCTAGTAGAACACACGATTCCGACCACCCGAAGGCTCGAAATTCGACAACGGAAGGTAATTACCCCAAACTTTTGGAAATTACGAAAATGGCCCAAATGCCCGAAAATCACCATACGACAACGAATAATCAAACCGAAGCTCACAACATGTATAACAACGTTAAATGAACTTACGAAAAAACCCAAATGACAGTTTCGAACGAGATTCGCAAGAACCGAACTCAAGCGCGGAAAAGTCGCTAAAAAGTACGGAACTCAACAAAGCAGCACCGAAACGAACTCGGATGTCGAAAAGTGCAAAATTAATCACTCTCAGAATGATGGAACGGTCATGAGCGAGTCGTCAAAATGGACTTTCGCCGAAAAAGAAGAAATTACCGGAAATCGAAATTACGGGTATTACAAATTCGGGCTGTCGGGCCTGGTTTGTTTTGGGCTTGGTCGTCCGGTGTATGATACCATCCATTTGATTGTCATTTGTTGTGTCAACCAGTGAGCTAGGATTTTAATTTAGAATTCTAATATGTAATTGATTTTGCGTAAAAAAATTCTAAATATGGAAATCCATGGCCCAACCAGGGAGAAGGTGACGAGCTACTTGATTTAATGGAAAATATCGAGCCAAATATTCTCTCATATCCAAATGAGAAGTAGAACCATGATAATTAGATTTAATTTTTTAATTAATTATCTGCTATGGTTTTATCTCGTATGGAAGTATGATATGTATCGAGGTTATGCATGGTATATTTCTTGCATTGGAAGAATTCACATTGGATTTCGATAAGTGCAAAACCACATCAACATCTTAAAGCGACCAGAAGCCACAACGAATAAAGTATTTTCTATAACATAAGAACCGTCGAGGTTATAGTGTATATTGTTGCCGGCTCCAACTATGGAAAATGCGAATACTTTCCACACTATGAATTCTAGAAGTAGTTATCGCTGTGATTAAGAAAATTAAATATTCTCAAAGTGTTCACAATTTGAACGCATTTAATTCATATGGAGATTGCATTAATTATGCTGCAAACTGGAGGTGTACATAAGCATTTGTTGATGGCTAAGGATTTCCGGACTATATCTAATGCTAATACATAAGTAACTACTTTATTTCGATTCAGAATCCGTCAATCCAACATCTCACCAACCAACAATGGATGTATTAGTGAACGACTATAATTTGGACAATATAAATAGTCATGAAAAAGACTTGAGAAAATACTTGCCAATTTTGCTAACTTACTATCTGTGAACTTATGAAAGCTCTTTATGAACCTTCAATGAATATCCTACATCAAATAAAGCAAGTCCTCAAGTTAAGAACAACACACTATAGTGAGTTACTCGAAAGAACACAATCATTGTTAATATTCGATCTACCCTACTTTAGGTTGAGATAAATCAATCTTGTGTGGAATGATAAAGTAAACAAGATTCCGACACATGTTGGATGAAGGTGCTTAGAAGGAATCTAGCTTCTGACCTATCTAGGATGAAGAAAAAGAATCAAAACCAGCCTATATGTGAACGATAAAATTTACGAGTGTTCTTACTTTCATATTATTGTGTACTAACTTGATCCTGGTGAATACCTCCCGTGTGAAGCCAGTGGGCATAGAAAACTTGCTTTGAACCACTCTATGAATATTGTGTCATTTACTGCTTTCCTACAATTTCCATACTTTTCATCATACAATTTTCATACTTGTGGTTTAATTAATGTATTTACTCTGAGAAACTTCCTGTAAGCACCAAGCCTACGGGATTGCACACCCTTACTGTAACTACATCATTGTTTAATGACTTCCACAGTGAACTAATTTTTGAAAAGATGGGTACAATTTGAGTATATTGTGACCAACAAGTGATATCAGATAAGTTGGTTCTACCAAGAATAAATCGATGATACTTAATATGACTAGCTCCAAAATCGCAAGTTTCTAAAATCTTGCATATTTCCGTCTTTCAAAAATCATACATTCAACCATAAAGGATTCTTCAATGATTAATAAAGTACTTATGTTTTCAGTTAACGAGTTTGATGATTGGAGAATCGGGAAGTAAGCACACCTCGCTTCTATGCACAAAGAAATGATATTTGTCATACTTAAAGGACCTACAACAATTTTGAAGGTCAATTCAGCTGCAGGGATTGAAGGATATCCCTATATAGAGATGTTGAAAAAACTGAGACACCAGTGAACAAGCAGCAACATGAAACAGGCTAACCTGGAAAATGTAGCCAAGATGCTCTCTTTTGTCACTCTTGACAAGGACACATTCTCGAAGATAAAATCCTGTAAGACAACTAAGAAAATCTAGGGCAAGCTCAAGATGATTTGTGAAGCACAAAATATTCTAGACAAAGTAAAATTTTCAACATGACTTAAGAGTTCGAGTCCTTTAAAATGAAATCCAATAAAACTCTTGATGAACTCGATCTAAAATTCACTTGCACTGTTGGTGAAATTGAAGCTCATGATAAAGTATACACCTAGAAAGAAAAGAATTTAAAAATTCTTAAAATGCTCTCTGTCATGTGGGACATTAAGACTGCAATAATACCTATTTTCTAGAAGACTAATGAAATATCTAATTTGGGCTTGTTCTCTGACTTGAATTCATTCGAGTACGATAATGACAGGAGAGCAAAGGCGGAAGAGTCACTCACCAGGACTATAAAGCTGAGTGAGTAAGATTCGAAAGGAAACCAAAATCCGCTCCCAGCACTTCAAGAAGTACAACGAAGGACAAAAGGATGAAGCAAGAAGAGATGACCCTCCTTATGCCAAAATTCGGGGAATTCATCAAGGAATCTTGAAAAGCCCTAAAAATCCAAGATGTACAACAAGGTGAGACATGAGGCATCACTTACAGCAAATTCTAACCTATGATATAACTGTAGAAAACCCATACAATGGGCCAACAAGTGTCCCCATCCAAAGGTCTATAAAAATCTAGAATTAGAAATACAATAGAGAGACAAAAGATACAGAATATGGCGTAACAAGCTAAAAGAGATACTAGGGGAATATGAGACACCGTCTACAACAGGAATACAGAAGCTTCCAAACAGGATGAATCAGACAGCTACTCATCCGACAACGATGAAAGAACATACTTTTTGTATGATGGAAAAAGAGTAAGAAGAAGATAATAGTGATGATGGGGTTGCTTCAACTTCCTCAAATGATAATCATCGCACAAACATATCATTCACTTGCGAAAAGATGATTAATGAGTTTAGATCCATCCAATAAGCATACGAGAGCATAAAATAGAAAACCTACAACTCACACTTTTCAACATGGAGCTTACATATGAGGAAATTTTGTAAACCAATATTTATATTTTGAAAACAGAAAGGTCGAGCTTGAGAAAATCATGGAAAGCAATCAGCAGCTTGCTACTAAGATGAATGAGATAAAATCTCAAGAGCGGAACAAGTCAAATGATTTTGTACAGCTTAAAAACAAATTGAATATCTCAAGAAATGATAAGAATAACTTGAGGCCAGTTAAATAATTTGAATATTCTTCAAAAAGGATGGAAGATATCCGAAGCTGAGGTAAACACGTGCATAAAAAGAGAGGCTTAGGACACAGCTTGTTCTCTGACTTGAGTGGCCAATCCTATACGGTGTTTTCTTAAGCCTACAATGAGCGAAAATATTGAGGTAATACTGAAGGATGTACAGTGCACTAAGGCTGATGTACCTCATCCAAGATCATACCATTAACAGTGTACAACACAACCAAGCCACCAAGACAGACGAGGAGACACATAATTGCTCAACACCTCCAATGCATCAAGGAAACGGATACAAAACACGATGTACCTTATCAGGGAGCTTGAAGACGCCAATCTCCAATATTAGCATACAACAATGAAAACAACACCAAAACAATATTGTACCTCATGAACAATGTAACACAACAAATGTGGAATGCACCTCAACAATGAGTACAACGTCTAAGACACCAAATGCTTACCTTATGATGAAGCAAGATTCTGGGAAGTTAACTAGCAACCTAGAAGGCAGTATAGAGACAACATCACAACATCAGGCATATGGTTCCTCCCCTAGACATCAACCGTACATGAACCTCAATACTCACAAGCATGTGCATAAGTATCATTCTTATAGGGAATACGTGTCTGCCACATGTATACCCTACAGGAACAGACCAAGAAGAACCTAAAACAAATCTATTTTTGTAAGGGAAATCTGGGTTCCAAAAGGCACAAATAACCAAGGACACTCTCAAAAATGGGTACCTAATTCTACTTGATTTGTTCTACAAGACATCAATAAATAGGATATCTCGCACATCAACAACGAATGTTCTTGGCACAGGACAGGAGATCAAACAAAGCTAATTAAATATATGGATTGCAGAGGACCCAAACTTAGATTCAGTAATAAATTAAAATGACGAACAAGATGGTAGAGAACCCTGCTTGTAGGAAAATTCAAACTGACATGGCATATGTGGAAGGACTACACTATAGTCTTCTAAGTGTTAGGTAATGCTATGGCAAACAATTCTCAATGAAGTTCTTCCAAGTAAACTGTAGGGTGAAGGACATCAATGTAATATCCGGTATTTTTCTTTCCCTTGTATTTTCATTTTTGGTATATTTCTCGGTCATAGTGACCCTCATGTATCTTTCAGTATGTTCTTCCTGTCAACTGTTGAAATTGTATTCTCGTTATTGTTCGTTGTTTCAACTTTCCTCATATGAGTTCGACTTTGTTAGATCACCATTAATTTTTGGTGACTCCAAAAATTATAAATCTTTGCAATATTATAGATCATCGAGTTAGCTTTCCAATGGTTCAAACGGTGAGTCAATCTGAGTCCGGACGAGAGAGTTCTGGTCGTTTCAGTTTTTGGCCGAGCACTCCCAGAGCCTTTCGGCCGATCGGGGGCCGATAGACTCTACTGCCGGCACTCTGTATGGGTATCGGTTGGGCCTATCGGCCGATAGGCCGGCCGATATGTAAATTTCTTCACCTTCGAACTTCCAGTAGCCTTTCGGCCGAAAAGGGGGGTCGATAGACTCTACTGCCGGCATCCCGTAGGGGTATCGGTTGGGCCTATCGGCCGATAGGCCGGCCGATAGGTTCTGCTGTGTTGCACTATAAATGTGGTTTTGAGCGTGAACAACTCATTCTTTCCCATTTTTTCCACCGAGTCGCGAGAGAGAGAGATAGAGAGGGAGAGAGTTCTTCATCCGGGGGTCGATTTTCATCATTTCTTTTCGGTTGTGAGGCTCGGATAATCAATCTAACGCGTGTTCTACGGATCTTAACACTTGAATCACTCAAGGTAATATCTCTTGAAACCCTACCTTTTTGGATAATTGGGGATTTTGGGGTTTTGTCCGATTCTTTCCGTTTCGTTGATGGATTCATGATGAATATGATTATTCTTGTTGGTATTCTTAGTTTCCCTACGGATTCATGGTATATTTCATGATTTTTTCGGAATCGAGAGGGTTCGGTTGTGGTCCGCCCTCGTTGTTGTTTGTATACGAATATACATGAATCGTAGGCGGGTTTCCGGGAGTATTCCATTTCCATAATCGTTTAGAAGTGGTTGTGATTGTGCTATTCAAATCGTTAGGTTCATTTCCGCCGGTTCCTTGCGGTCGTGTTCAACTCTTCCGTTCCGTCCGTGTCATCGTCTAATTAATCGAGGCAAGTATCCTTATGAACTTACAATCTTGGCATAGTAGTTTTGTATGAGAAATTGTATGTGTGTGTATGCTCACTACGGGTTAGACCCGACGGGGTCTCGGTAGGGGTCCACGGAGGTGTGGATCGACGAGCTTTGCTTTTAACCACTACGGGTTAGATCCGACGGGGTCTCGGTAGGGGTCCACGGAGGTGTGGATCGACGGTTAATTGTGGTGAACTTTACAAATGTGATTTGATTTTGGCATTTCTAAATGAGTGTTTTCAAATGGTTTTCTTTATTGCATGCATTACTATATGTGTAAGATGGAAGTTGTTCATCCAGTTACTTGTACTAGCGTAATTGCTAACCCCTCCGGGACCCGCTTTGGGGAAATTCGTTTTATGAATTTCAGTCGGGTTCATCGGGACGAGCGGCGCTGGACCGATACCGGATGATGGCCATGCGTGATGATTGTGCATAAGAGATGTCTTAATGTCTTGTTGTCTTTTCATCTTTTATGGCTTTTGAACTAATAGTCGTACTCGAGTACTTAAGAGTTCTTGTTCGTCCGTTGTATTGTTGTGTTTATGTTGTGTTGGATGATGATGTTCTATTGACCGGTTGAACCGGGTGGATTGTTCTGCTTTTGCGTCTTTATGACGTGGTGTTATTTTATCGCTTCGTGAGTCGTTGTGTATGATGTCGTTTCACTGGTGGGTCCCATATAGGGATTCACGGCTACGTAATATACCTCGGATATCCCGGGGTGTTACGGAAAATGGTATCGGAGCTCTAGGTTTATGGATACCTAGGCTTGTTGGTTTATTGGGTCTTGTGGTGTTTGGTTTTGCACATCATCGTCACGCGCCATGATTCCGATTTACCAAAGGTCCGTAAGTTTTCTTTCCTCTGTTCATTAATTCCTTGTATCGTACCCTTGATTCTCGACTTGTGATTGTTCTTTTCTTGTACCGATCCTCGTATGGCTTTTGCTACTTATTTAACTCCGTATGGATGCCGGAAGAGGTCGTGGTCGCGGCCGTGGTCGTGGACGCGCCGGGACGTGGGGCACGGTGGGGCGGCCACGTCACGCTTCGGGTGCCGGCAGACGGCACCGTCATAGCCATGCTTCTTCTCGTGAGCGTGCCGATCTTGGTATCGCGGCCGTTATGCAACAGATGGTGAACCAAATGGCGGCGATAGCTCGTGCGGTTCGTAACCCGGATCGTGCCCACGCTAATCGGGAGGAGCGGATCGTTGGCTCCAAGATGTCATCAAGATGCATCCTCCTCGGTTTTGGAGCTTCGGACCCGATGGGCAGGGAAGTGTGGATTAAGGAGATATCTAAGGTCTTCGTTGCCACTAACTGTCCCGAGGAACGTAGAGTCCCTATTGCTCAATATTTTCTCACTGGGGACGCTACGGACTGGTGGGAGGCCGTTGGGCCCAAAGACCATGCTGCTTCGTGGGCTGAGTTTCAAGAGTTGATGGAGACTGAATATTGCCCGTGGCCAGTCAGACAGGCTCGGGTACATGCTTTTTATGATGCTCAACCACGGGATATCCCCGTAGCTCAAGCCATTGCTGATTTTAACAAAGAGTTGGGTTATGTGAAGACCCAAGTTGTCGAGGAAAGTGACAAGATTTTCCATTTCTCCAGACGGATGAAGTTGCCGATTCGGGACTATATGTCGGGGCTCGTATGCACTACATTGAAGGATTATCAGAGTAGGGCCCTTGCTTATGATATGTCGGTGACGGCGAGTGAGGCGGCCCGCGAGAGCAAGAGGCAGAAGCCCGCTGGGAACTTTTCGGGCCACAAGAGTGGGGGTCAGCAGAGATCCCAATCTGCTAACTTCCCCGCCGGCGGTGGTCCACTGTTCACCGGGGTCCTCGTGGAACTACCGGGCTCCTTTCCGTGATGTGAAGTGTTTCAATTGTGGTCGACGGGCCACATCGACCGTACTTGTTTGAGCCCTTTGTCGACGTGTAATCGTGTGGCAGCCGGCCACAAAGCCGCTCAGGCTGAGAGGGAGAAAATTCTTGGCGCCCGGGCTTCCATTCCAGCGCCTAGGGAACCAAGTGTGAATCAGGGATCGTTTGCTCCTCAGTCTCCGCCGAGTGCTAGTCGGGGGAGAGGTCGGGGTCAGCCCTCTAAGGGGGGAGCTTCCAGTGTCGGCTCCGCCCATCCGCGTGTCTATGAGATGCGGAGAGCCGATGATCCAGCGGCTACCGTGGCGACAGGTACCGTTTATATTCTTTCTCATCCTGTCAGTGTGCTTTTCGATTCCGGTGCTACGCATTCATTCATATCTCTGGATTGTGTGCGTCGTTTGAGTCTCGACCGTTTGACACCTTGTGAACCCTTCATCGTTAAGCTTCCTAGCGGCGATAGGATCGTTGGTGATCAGGAGGTTCGAGACTGCTCTGTACTTATTTGTGAGAGGACTTGGCCCTCTAATCTTATTGTTGTGAGTATCGAGGGTGAGGATTTGATTCTTGGTGATGATTGGCTCGAGCGGCATGGTGCGATCATGAACTACCGCACGAGGATGATCACTATGTTAGCCGAGGACGGCACCGAGCACTCTTTCGCGGGGCGAAAGAGGGGAAACCAGAAATTCGTTATTAACGCCTTGAAGGCGGTGAAACTCCTGCGAAAAGGGTGTACTGGTTATTGGTGCTATGCCTTAAAGGCGGAGAATGGTGGAGTCGAGCTTTCGTCGATTCCAGTCGTTAATGAGTTTCCTGATGTATTTCCTGACGAATTACCGGGATTGCCACCGGACCGTGAGGTTGAGTTTGCTATAGAGTTAGAGCCGGGCGCGGCTCCTATTTCGAAGGCGCCGTATCGCATGGCACCTTCAGAGATGTCCGAGTTGAAGAAGCAGTTGGGTGAGCTTCTTGAGTCGGGGTATGTTCGACCGAGCGCCTCGCCTTGGGGCGCACCGGTCCTGTTTGTGCGGAAGAAGGATGGTTCGCTACGTTTGTGTATCGACTATCGCGAACTAAACAAGGTGACCATCAAGAACAAGTATCCTTTGCCGAGGATTGACGACTTGTTCGACGATTCTGCGTGGAGCTGCGGTATTCTCGAAGATCGATTTGAGATCGGGGTACTATCAGCTCCGGGTGAGGGAGTCCGACGTGCCGAAAACGGCTTTTCGGACGAGATACGGACATTATGAGTTTGTAGTTATGCCTTTCGGGTTAACTAACGCGCCGGCGGTGTTCATGCAGTTGATGAACAAAGTCTTTATCGAGTATTTGGATAAGTGTGTCGTCGTCTTCATTGACGATATTCTTATTTATTCGAGGAACGAGGAAGAGCATGCCCATCATTTGCGGATAGTGTTAGACATTTTGAGGGCCGAGCAACTCTATGCGAAGTTCTCGAAATGTGAGTTCCGCCGAAGGAAGTGATGTTTTTGGGTCACGTGATTTCAGCCGAGGGGGTTCGTGTAGATCCGCAGAAAATTGAGGCAGTGTTGGATTGGGCATCGCCCACAAATGTGAAGGAGGTCCGTAGTTTCTTGGGTTTGGCTGGCTACTACCGTAGGTTTGTCGAGGGTTTCTCGAAACTGGCCCGACCACTTACACAGTTGCTCCAGAAATCCGAGAAGTTCGTCTGGACCGATGAGAGGCAGTCGAGTTTTGAGGAGCTGAAGAAGCGGTTGACTTCAGCCCCGGTTTTGGCATTGCCATGTGGCAACGAGGGTTTCGCCGTTTTTAGCGATGCTTCGGGTCAGGGTCTTGGGTGCGTATTGATGCAGCACGGCAAGACCATTGCCTATGCGTCGAGACAGTTGAGGCCGTATGAGCTTAACTACCCTACTCACGATTTGGAGTTAGCGGCGGTTGTCTTTGCACTCAAGATTTGGCGTCACTATCTTTTCGGCTCTGCATGCCGATTTTTACCGATCATAAAAGTCTCAAGTACATATTTATTCAATGAGAGTTGAATATGAGGCAGAGGAGGTGGTTAGAGTTGATTAAGGATTATGACCTCGAAATCCTTTATCATCCGGTAAGGCGAATGTCGTGGCCGACGCCTTGAGTCGGAAACCGATTGCGTTGCGAACGCTTGAGGTCCTTACGCCTCGGTCCCGAGCTTCGGCGGGCTTTGATCGGGTTAGATGTTGAGGTTTTGCCGCTGGATCTGCCGGGCAACTTTGTGCCTTAGAAATTTCGTCGTCTTTGATCGATGAAATTAAATCAAGCAATCGAGGATCCGATGATTACTCAAATCCGAGAGAACGATCTAAAGGAAAGTCTCCTGGGTTTGTGATTCACGAGGATGGCGTTTTGAGATTCCATAGTCGGCTTTGTGTGCCGAACGACTCAGAGTTGAGGCAGAGTATTTTACGGGAGGCCCATGCTACACCTTATTCCGTTCATCCTGGTACGAGTAAGATGTACAAGGACCTGAGGAGGAACTTCTGGTGGAATGATATGAAGGAGGAAGTCGCACAGTTTGTGGCGAGATGTTTGACTTGCCAGCAGGTCAAAATCGAGCATCAGCGACCGGTCAAGGTTATTGCGATCACTTCCGTCCGGAATGGAAATGGGAAGATATATCGATGGATTTCGTTACGAGTTTGCCGAGATCGAGGTCGGGCATGAATATGGTATGGGTGATTGTTGATCGCCTGACCAAGTCGGCACATTTTCTGGGCATCAAGGACACTTGGGGCCCGGAGAAGTTAGCTCGTGTGTTTATTGCGCAGATCGTGAGACTTCACGGTACTCCGAAGTCTATTGTTTCGGATCGTGACGGCCGTTTTGTATCGCACTTCTGGCGGTGCATAAGGCGTTAGGTACCGTTGCGTTTGAGTACCTCTTTTCATCCCCGATCGGATGGACTGGAACGCACTATCCAGACATTCGAGGACATGTTGCGTGCTTGTGCCCTCGATTGGAGTAGTGATTGGGAGGAGCATTTGCCATTGATCGAATTCACGTACAACAATAGTTGGCACGCGTCGATTCGGATGGCACCGTATGAGGCACTTTATGGGCGACGATGTCGATCGCCGATTTGTTGGAATGAGGCGTCCGATTTAGTCGACCGAGCCGATGTCGCTTAGAGACGAGGCGGAAGATAGAGTTAATTCGAGAACGGATGTTGATCGCCCGCAGTCGGCGAAGTCATATGCCGACGTCCGTCGTCGACCTTTGGAATTCGAGGTGGGAGACCACGTTTTGCTAAAGGTGTCGCCGACGAAGGGAGTTTTCGTTTTGGGAAGAAAGGAAAGCCGAGCCCGAGATTTATTGGACCCTTTGAGATTCTCGGCGAGTCGGTGAATTAGCGTACCGTTTGGCGTTACCTCCACCTTGAGTCATGTTCATAGCATTTTTCATGTTTCCCGATTGAGGAAATATGTTAGGATCCTAGTCACGTCATCGATTATGGCGAGGTTGATATTGCTGAAGATATTACTTTTGAGGAGCGTCCTTTGAAGATTTTGGAGCATCGTGAGAAACGACTGAGGCATAAGACCATCCCTTTGGTCAAAGTTCAGTGGTCGAGACACGGTGTCGAGGAGGCAACTTGGGAAACCGAGGATAGCATGCGTGCTAGGTACCCTGAGTTGTTTGTTTCTTAAGTTTCGGGACGAAACTTATTTTTAGAGGGGTAGAATGTAATATCCGTATTTTTCTTTCCCTTGTATTTTCATTTTTGGTATATTTCTGGTCATAGTGACCGTCATGTATCTTTCAAGATGTTCTTCCCTGTCAACCGTTGAAATTGTATTCTCGTTATTGTTCGTTGTTTCAACTTTCCTCATATGAGTTCGACTTTGTTAGATCACCATTAATTTTTGGTGACTCCAAAATTATAAATCTTTGCAATATTATAGATCATCGAGTTAGCTTTCCAATGGTTCAAACGGTGAGTCAATCGGAGTCCTGGACGAGAGAGTTATGGTCGTTTCGCTTTTGGCCGAGCACTCCCAGAGCCTTTCGGCCGATAGGGGGCCGATAGACTCTCCGCGGCACTCTGTATGGGTATCGGTTGGGCCTATCGGCCGATAGGCCGGCCGATATGTAAATTTCTTCACCTTCGAACTTCCAAGAGCCTTTCGGCCGAAAAGGGGGTCGATAGACTCTCTCACGGCATCCCGTAGGGTATCTCGGCTTTATCGGCCGATAGCCGCCGATAGGTTCTGGCGTGTTGCACTATAAATGTGGTTTTGAGCGTGAACAGCTCATTCTTTCCCATTTTTTCCACCGAGTCGAGAGAGAGAGATAGAGAGGGAGAGAGTTCTTCATCCGGGGTCGATTTTCATCATTTCTTTTCGGTTGTGAGGCTCGGATAATCAATCTAACGCGTGTTCTACGGATCTTAACACTTGAATCACTCAAGGTAATATCTCTTGAAACCCTACCTTTTTGGATAATTGGGGATTTTGGGGTTTTGTCCGATTCTTTCCGTTTCGTTGATGGATTCATGATGAATATGATTATTCTTGTTGGTATTCTTAGTTTCCCTACGGATTCATGGTATATTTCATGATTTTTTCGGAATCGAGAGGGTTCGGTTGTGGTCCGCCCTCGTTGTTGTTTGTATACGAATATACATGAATCGTAGGCGTGTTTCCTGGAGTATTCAAAATCAATAATCGTTAAGAAGTGGTTGTGATTGTGCTATTCAAATCGTTAGGTTCATTTCGCCGGTTCCTTGCGGTCGTGTTCAACTCTTCCGTTCCGTCCGTGTCATCGTCTAATTAATCGAGGCAAGTATCCTTATGAACTTACAATCTTGGCATAGTAGTTTTGTATGAGAAATTGTATGTGTGTGTATGCTCACTACGGGTTAGACCCGACGGGGTCTCGGTAGGGGTCCACGGAGGTGTGGATCGACGAGCTTTGCTTTTAACCACTACGGGTTAGATCCGACGGGGTCTCGGTAGGGGTCCACGGAGGTGTGGATCGACGGTTAATTGTGGTGAACTTTACAAATGTGATTTGATTTTGGCATTTCCTAAATGAGTGTTTTCAAATGGTTTTCTTTATTGCATGCATTACTATATGTGTAAGATGGAAGTTGTTCATCTGGTTACTTGTACTAGCGTAATTGCTAACCCCTCTGGGGACCCGCTTGGGGAAATTCGTTTTATGAATTTCAGTCGGAGTTCATCGGACGAGCGATACTGGACCAAGACACGGATGATGGCCATGCGTGATGATTGTGCATAAGAGATGTCTTAATGTCTTGTTGTCTTTTCATCTTTTATGGCTTTTGAACTAATAGCTGTACTCGAGTACTTAAGAGTTCTTGTTCGTCCAGATTGTATTGTTGTGTTTATGTTGTGTTGGATGATGATGTTCTATTGACCGGTTGAACCGGGTGGATTGTTCTGTTTTGCGTCTTTATGACGTGGTGTTATTTTATCGTTTCTGTGAGTCGTTGTGTATGATGCTGTTCAGCCTGGTGGGTCCCATATAGGGATTCACGGCGCTGTAATATACCTCGGATATCCTGGGGGTGTTACAATCAAAACCAAGAAGGTCATACTTACATGAACTCGATCAAGGAACATGTACATTGTCGACTGTATCCCTGCAGTAGGCGACATGTCCTGTTTTGTAGCAAAGAGTACAACAATGCTGGAAATAAAACGCAGCAGAAGCGAAGTTGGTAAATATTTAATAAAAGTGTTTTACGCATCCACAAGCACAAAACCTATTTAGGCATGCTAATTAATTAACTACCAAGATTAATAAGCAATTTAAATATTATTTATTATTTATTTAATAGTATTATTGGTAAAATCAATATCCTAATCTAGATCAAAAGATCATAGATTATTTACCTCTTGAAGCATAGTGGTTGCTACCTTGATCTCTTCCTCAAAATCATCTAGAGTGTGACCCCGCCTTAATCCGGACGTTATGTGGGCAACGAGCTACCGAATCTTGCTTAGACTTCAACTGGGATCGGCCGAAGCTTATTGTTCTTGTGAGTCACTCGATTTTTATTTGTTTTCTACTATTATGTTAATACTCTTAAAAATTGATGTGTTATCTGAATTATAGAATCAAAGACACAAGTCAAGATATACAATTAAACGTAATAATTAAAAATCAAAATCTCCATCAGACACTTAATGTCACGGCCGAACCCTCGCTTAAATTCCTATTTATAGGCTTTAGAGTACTCTAGGGATCTTAAGGAGTATTAGGGTTAGGACTCCTAGTGTAACCCAATTTTCCATATTATGCCCTTCCTAATATGGTCGAGTTCACTAAAATCAATTCAATTTACTAAAGAATTAATCTTGCACTTTCAACCCAAATCCCAATTTATGAAATCGAGCTCCTTATTTAAATATACTATTTCCCTTGTTTAAGAAATCAAGGTCCATTAATTAATTTAAGCTACTGACGGCTTTAATTAATTAATTTCTTATCCCAAAGTAGTACCAATCGAACTTTATTATTGTATCGGAATTAAATTCACTTGCAGGATTTAATACAATAATTATTATCGAGCTCCTCAAGAGGACATCATCAACCTGCACGAGTCAGTTCTAGTTATAATAATATTTATCATATAAATAATATTATTGCCAAAGATACGAAGTATATTGATTCAATCACTTTGACTCTCACCCATGGTAAATCAAAGCAATAAATATTATAAATACATAATTAAATATTATATAGTTAGAATTAAGAAATAATAATTATCCGAGATTTACGTTCTTTTTACAATTAGTACATATAAGACACTATCACACTCCGATGTAGTTCAACATATGCAAATACGCTAATGCATGCTAATTGTAACAGCCCAAAAACGGTGGCTATTACAGTGCCGTGGACCCCTACCGGGACCCATCAGGCGATATCACAATATACACTTACAAGCTGACAACGTGGCACCGTACCACAATATTTATCAAAACCCCGATGTGGAGTATAAGTTATACATGTCTTTAATACGAGTAAACGTACACAGGATCCAAATTCGGTACAGACCATATGACGATGGGCAATACCTAACAGATTATAGTACATTCATCCGACACAAAGTAAAATAAAAATCACAATAAAACATAACCGAACATCAAAAGACTCGGGCCCCCCTAAATAGCATCCTTCAAAACCCTCCGTCGCCATTGTGCTCCTCCTGTGCCTTACCCTTTCCTCGCCCTGAAATACAAGTATTTCGCCCCAAACCACAGGGTCAGCTATACATGATAATAATTCTCATGACATTATATAATTCATATATATACGGATCTCAAAGAAAACAATCGATTACTGAATATACCCCGCAGGCGCATAAACAGTCAGTCCCAACTTTCGAATATAACCAAATATACGAACGACCATATCATATGGCTCAAGACGGACGTCACAGTACGCCCGATCCGGAAATTTGTCCGTGCACATGTCCACCCCGTATACAGAATCCAGAATATACGTGGGACGATGTACCTAGTTAGCCTCACGAACTACGTCTCGTGTGCACGATTTAAATGCGGAAAACATCCACACATGATCATCAAGTGCCCGGCTAAAAATCCTACACATAACCAATCGGCACGCAGATATGACTCCAGAGATGTCATGATACAACATGACAATGAAACTCAATGAATTACACCTTTATCAAGGGATCGAACGACTCACCAAAGTGTCAACAGAGCTCCAAAAGGAACAACGGTAGCAAGAATGGTAAATTCGGGTATATCATCCCAACACAGTGATAATAACCATATCATGAATCATAGACTCTCAGAACATTTCATATACACGAAACGCATAATAATCACAAGAATTCAACCATCATTATAACCAAGCAAGATAACTTGCCTCAATTCCGTAGATGAATAACCCTTCTTTGAATGGTCAAACGAACGGTATCCCCGTCTAACAATACTCACGTGAACAAGCAACCTTGAATGAAATGTAATTCATTCAACAACACATTCGTATGATAACGGTATCATTACATAAACAATATTCGTAAATTTACTTGAATAAATCAATTATCTTATTAATCACTTTAATGTTCCAATTACAAATCATCATATGTTTATCATGTTCATTCACATATTCTAACATTAATGTCAAATACTTGAAGTCCGGATTATTACCAATGTAACATTGTGAAAACATCTTTTCAAATCATCGGAACTTCCGATTACGATATAAGTTTGTGTTTAATTACGTTCTTCATTATTTTACCAACGATTACATTAAAACTTATTCCTATATGAAAGCATAAGTTCAAGTTTTTAGTGAACTAAGAACATCATCCTAATTTAGGTCTCCTAACACACACGGATTAATGAAATGGAATTCGGCTACTCGTCTACCGTATTTGTATCACCATATTCACTACAATCCTCTTAAGAACATTATCAACATATTAATGTAGCGATTAACACCCTTTTAAGTTATCAACGAAATCGATTAACTTGAACATATGAAGATTACAACTTCCTTCTATCAAAATCCATTGTTTTACTTTTGAAGAATTTATTAAAAACCTAGTTATATTATTGGATACTTGGAATTCTAAATGTAACTTCATCCCATCTTGTGAAAATTATCGTCAAAGGATTAACTTAATTCTTCCAACAATTTATTACGAAGGTATTGGTTTTAGAGGCTAAAATTATAGTTCCATATTACCTTTCAAGAATCAATTGAATGTTCAAGACAAGATTTGTATCTCTCACCTCTAATCATTAAGGATTACATCCCTAACATGATCCTAGTGTTGAGACTATAATCAACTTCCGATTATCATGTTATAATTCAGGTTTTATCTATCATTATTAGCACAACCATATTATGAAGTTATTATACATCAAGAAGTAATACTAATACCTCTAATGTTGATCTTCACTTAGTTGAGCATGATTCAATTAATTTATCATGTTTACACTAGCTTAACTAACATTATGTGAAGTGTTTATATGCTAACATCATCATAAGCATAGATTTAATATGAGTTAAAGAAAGACCAACCTCAAAATGAAGAACAACACCAACACTTCAAAGGACACACTTCAATTTTCTAATCTCCAAGTCACAATCCAAGTGTTGAAGCTCCAACACAAGTTAGAAGGGCTAGAAATGGAGTTGGCAGGGAACGGAATCGTTTTCTCAGTGGGGAGGTTGAATGGGTCGAGCAGGAAATGAAAGGCAAGTCATATTTTTATAACCTGAACTCAGCATTACGTACACTAAAGAGAGGGGGTTAACGTATGTTAAAGCCCTTACGTACGTAATCTCATGAACATTACGTACGTAATCAATTTTATCAGATCTTACTGACTTAAAACACGCAAATCGTTATATACGTAAATATATAACTATTACGTACGTAATAGCCGTTGACTTAGCTGTCGCGATCGACTCCCGACCACCTACCCTCGTTCGGTCCCACCCGCCGAAAGGCGGGCTATTGATGGATATCTCGCATTACGTACATTAACATATGAATGTTACGTACGTAAGGCTACGTACATAGTGTACGTAAAGAAGATAGGTTAACGTACGTTAAGTTCCATAACAAGCAGAAATGGAATTCTCCCAATATCACCCATCAATTAATATAGTGTGAAAGACCATGATTCCAACTTAACAGAATTCGTCGATTTATTTGGTACAACGATACATATATGGTGATAAAGTACTTGGCTTAAATCAGAAAATACAATAGTAAAGGCGAGGGTATTACATACTTCCCCCGTTAAAAGGAGTTTCGTCCCTGAAACTAATGGGTAAACATCTCGGGGTATTTCTCTCGCATGCTATCTTCAGTCTCCCACGTAGCTTCCTCGACTCCATGTCTCGACCACTGAATTTTTAATAAGGGAATCGCCTTGTTCCTCAGCTGTTTGATTCTTCTCTCAAGTATCTGCACAGGGCGTTCTTCATACGAATGGTCATCGGCTATTTCGACCTCGTCGAATTGAATAATGTGGCTTGGGTCAGCAACATATTTCCTCAACTGAGATACATGGAATACGTTGTGAATCCGGCTCAAAGCTGGTGGTAATGCTAAACGATAGGCTAGGTCGCCTACTCGTTCCAGGATCTCAAACGGACCAATATACCTTGGGCTCAACTTGCCTCTCTTCCCGAATCGGAAAACACCTCTAGTAGGAGATACTTTGACTAGTACATGGTCACCAACCTCAAACTCGAGTGGTCGTCGACGATTATCTGCATATGATTTCTGGCGGCTTTGGGCCGTTAATAGACGACTCTTGATCAGGGAAATCTTCTCGCGGGCTGCCAATAACATATCAGGTTCCGTTCTAATAGATTCAGACAAATCGTCCCAACACAAAGGGGACCTACAACGACGACCATACAATGCCTCATAAGGTGCCATCTTGATCGAGGCGTGCCAGCTGTTATTATATATGAATTCTACCAACGGTAGTTGGGCTTCCCAGTCGGGCTTCCAATCGAGAGCACATGCCCTCAACATATCCTCTAGAGTTTGAATAGTCCTCTCAGACTGACCGTCGGTCTGAGGATGAAAAGCCGTACTGAAGGTCAACTGTGTACCCATCGCACGATCAACCGCCTTCCAGAAGTGCGATATGAACCGTCCGTCACGATCTGATACAATACTCTTAGGGGTACCATGCAGTCTCACAATCTCTTTGATGAATAACTGGGCCAATCTCTCAGGGCCCCACGTATCATTGATCTCCAAGAAGTGGGCCGATTTAGTCATTCGATCCACAATCACCCAAATCGTATTCATGCCTGGACGGCTCGTCGGCAAGCTAGTAATAAAATCCATCGATATGTCTTCCCACTTCCACTCGGGAATCGGAAGCGGTTTCATCATGCCAGCTGGTCGTTGATGCTCAATCTTGACCTGCTGACAGGTCAAACATTTCGAAACGAATTCGGCAACCTCCCATTTCATGTTACCCCACCAATAATACGGCTTCAAATCCTTATACATTTTGTTCGATCCCGGGTATATGGAATATGGGGTAGCATGAGCCTCCTTCAGAATAGTATTCCTCAACTCTACGTCTGCGGGTACACATACTCGGTTTTTAAAGCGTATCAGTCCATCCTCGTGAACCACAAATCTAGGGGCCTTCCCCTGATCGATTTCTCCTCGAATTCTGGATAAGAATGGGTCCATCATCTGTTTCGTCCTAACCATCTCATCCAGGGATGATGAAATCTCAAGCGTGCAAATTTGTCCCTCAATGCGCTGTAACCAGACCTCAATCTCTGGTCTCATGAACTCTAATTGCAACTCCCTGTGCGCGGTCAAACGAGCCAGTAGCTGCTCCTGCACTGTCTTATGGCTCAAGGCATCGGAAACCACATTTGCCTTGCCTGGATGATAAAGGATCTCGATATCATAGTCTTTGATTAGCTCTAACCTCCTCTTTTATCTCATATTTAACTCCTTATGAGTAAAAATATACTTCAGGCTCTTGTGATCCGTAAAAATTTGGCAGGTAACTCCATACAGATAGTGGCGCCAGATTTTTAAAGCAAATACTACGGGTGCTAACTCCAAATCATGAGTCGGGTAGTTGACCGCGTAAGGACGCAACTGTCTGGATGCATAGGCGATCACTTTCTCGTCCTGCATTAATACGCAGCCAAGGCCCTGTCTCGATGCATCGCTATATACCACGAATCCTTCCGTTCCTTTAGGTAGAACCAAAACAGGTGCTGAAATTAATCGACTTTTGAGTTCATCAAAACTTTGCTGACATGCTTCCGACCACAAGTACTTCTTATCTTTCCTCAACAGATTAGTCATCGGTTGAGCAATTTTGGAAAATCCTTCCACGAATGGTCTGTAATAGCCTGCTAGACCCAGAAAACCACGAACTTCCTTCACGTTCTTTGGAGGTAGCCAGTCTCGGATAGCTTATGTCTTCTGTGGGTCGACTCTCACTCCATCTGCTGATATTACATGTCCCAGAAAAATAACTTCAGACGTCCAGAATTCACACTTAGAAAATTTTCCATAGAGTTGTTCTCGCCTTAATGCATCGAGAACCTGGCGGAGGTGACACTCATGCTCCTCATGATCACGAGAGTAGATCAGGATGTCGTCAATAAAAACGACTACAAAACAATCCAGATAATTAATAAAACCCGATTCATCAATTCCACGAATACTGCAGGTGCATTAGTCAGTCCGAATGGCATGACAACGAACTCATAATGCCCATAGCGAGTGCGAAAACTTGTCTTTGGAACGTCAGACTCTCGAATCCGCAATTGGTGGTACCCGGATCTCAAGTCGATCTTGGAAAATACAACGGCTCCCTGGAGCTGATCCAATAGATCATCGATGCGAGGTAAAGGATATTTGTTCTTAATTGTTACTTTGTTCAGCTCACGATAATCAATACACAAACGCAGCGATCCGTCCTTCTTCTGTACGAATAACACCGGCGCTCCCCAGGGGGATGCACTGGGTCGAACATATCCTTTCTCAGTTAACTCCTCAAGTTGTCTTTTCAACTCCTGCATCTCAATCGGGGCCATACGATATGGTGCTTTCGAAAGCGGGGACGTCCCTGGCTTTAACTCAATGGTGAATTCTACCTCTCGCTGTGGGGGTAGTCCTGGAAGCTCTTCTAGAAATACATCTGGATAGTATTGAACTACCGGAATATCAACCAATTCGACTGTTCGGTCAGTTGTCTTGGTCATGTAACACCAATAACCAATGCATCCCTGGTTCAGTAATCTCACAGCCTTCATAGCGCTGATGACTCTCCCATAATGATTGGGATTATCACCCCGAAAAATACACTCGACGCCATCATCAGATGTGACGATCACCATTCGCTTACGGACGTTAAGCACGGCATCGTGACGATCCATCCAGTCAATACCCAAGATTACATCATCTTTAGGTAAATCAACCACAATCAAGTCGGACAACCACTCACGGTTGTTCATGCGAATCGGACAGTTCTGTACTTCACTACTCCCAATAATTCTTCTACCATCGGGTAGACCAATTACATAAGGTTCACAATCGGTAACATGATTCAACTGCAAACGACTCAAACAAGAAGTAGACAAAAAGGAGTATGAAGCACCATTATCAAAAAGAACACAAACGGGCTGAGAGTGGATCTCGAGAGTACCTGCAATCATGCTGGCTTCGGGATCATCGGCTTTCTTCATCTCGTAGACTCTGGGTTTTGCAACCCTGGAAGCAGGTGTACCAGCTTGATTTCCACGGCCCATCCTTTTGTTTGCCCCGGTAGTCTGGTAAGAAGCGGACGGAGGAGCACGTTCCTATACAGAAGACTGTACTGGAGCAAGAGATGCTACTGGAGCACGCCCAGGTCCACCCATGCAATAGCGAGCACGATGTTCGTTCTTCCCACAAGTGTGACGGGCAACGACCGGCTTTGGACACTTGGAGCTGATATGTCCCTGGTCCCCACAGTTATAATACACGACAGGTGAGCTGATTGCCCGAGAGTGCGTTCCTGTCGGTTTCGGTGCCATAGGTGGCCATTCAGAAGGATTTGCACAGTGGGCTTTTGAACGTCCCCTGCCATCGTCTCCCGGGTCTCAGTTCCTGGATCTCTTGTTGGAAAACTGAGGCTGCTTTTTGGAAATCTCCTTCGCAGTAAGTTCATACTCCAAAGCCTTCTCAATAAACTCCGGTAGGGTCGTACAGTGGTGATTGAGTAATTGCATCATCATTCGGGGTTTAATCCTCTTGAGGAAATATTTGATCTTATCGGCTTCCGAACGGACAACTGACGTAGCAAAAGGTAGAAGTGCTTGGAATTTTTCAGCAATCGCTAACACATCCTCATCTTCCGATGGATCGGGGTTTAGTAATTCGGACAGTTTGGCTTCACGGAGGGGTGCAGGATAGTAACGATCTAACATAAGATTCTTGAATTCCTCCCAAGTACTCGCGCCATTGGCAGGCCTCACAGAAAGCCACCAAGTATGGGCACTCTTACTAAGGTATTAGGCTGCCACAGCAACTCGATTTTCCTCTGGGCACTCCACCATCTCGAACAGTTTCTCGAAATGCTCTATCCAGTGTACAATGTCAGCAGGCTCAGATGAACCTTCAAAAGTCGGAGGTCGCTGTCGTGATATGTCGCTAATAATCCGGCTCACGATCCCGCCATGCACCAAAGGCGGAGGCTGTTGCCCCTGCTGTTGACCAGTAGTATTCCTATGCATAGCTTCCATCAGCTGACCCATTTGGGTCCTCTGGGCCATCATGCCATGCATCACAGTGTAAGGATTGACACGTGCATTTTCTACAGTGTGGTGTGATTGGTCCCTAGAAGGCGAATCACTGCCTGCGGAACTCTGTTCCACATTCGTGCATCTGTTGGCTCGTGGTATCGGTATTCGGCCTCTTCCGCGGCCTCGTCCCCCTCTGCCACGGCCTCTCAGATTCCTTTCCATACTTAAAGAATCAAGTCACAAGTACAGTTCAAGTTATCAATCATAATTCATGCTAAGTTAATGGCAACAGGGAATTTCATATCCAACAAAGCAGTTCGTAAAGAATCACTGGCACCGCAGGTGCTACACACTTAATATCATATCAACATCAAGTCGAAACAATTCCAATCACATAATTAATTTAGGTTTTCCTCAAACGGATGAATTTTACCACATGTTAGCAAGATGCCAAGATGAGTAAAGAGACCAATACGTCATCAATATCATGCCAGTAATCAAATTATGGCTCATGAGAACATACCGTATTCGACGGGTCTGGCGCTTGCACAGGTTACACGTGGCACGAAGGTTTCTTGATGCTATTTCGATTCTACAATGACTCAAAAGAAAAACACACTCTTCGATACCATTTTCTGTAACAGCCCGAAAACGGTGGCTATTACAGTGCCGTGGACCCCTACCGGGACCCACCAGGCGATATTAAAATATACACTTACAACCTGACAACATGGCACCGTACCACAATATTTATCAAAACCCCGATGTGGAGTATAAGTTATACATGTCTTTAATACGAGTAAACGTACACAGGATCCAAATTCGGTACAGACCATACGACGATGGGCAATACCTAACAGATTATTGTACATTCATCCGACACAAAGTAAAATGAAAATCACAATAAAACATAACCGAACATCAAAAGACTCGGGCCCCCTGAAATAGCATCCTTCAAAACCCTCCGTCGCCATTGTGCTCCTCCTGTGCCTTACCCTTTCCTCGCCCTGAAATACAAGTATTTCGCCCCAAACCACAGGGCCAGCTATACATGATAATAATTCTCATGACATTATACAATTCATATATATACATATCTCAACGAAAACAATCGATTACTGAATATACCCCGTAGGCGTATAAACAGTCAGTCCCAACTGTCGAACATAACCAAATATACAAACGACCATATCATATGGCTCAAGACGGACGTCACGGTACGCCCGATCCGGAAATGTGTCCGTGCACATGTCCACCCCGTATACGGGATCCAGAATATACGTGGGACGATATACCTAGTTAGCCTCACGAACTACGTCTTGTGTGCACGATCTAAATGCGGAAAACATCCACGCATGATCATCAAGTGCCCGGCTAAAAATCCTACACATAACCAATCGGAACGCAGATATGACTCCAGAGATGTCACGATACAACATGACAACGAAACTCAATTAATTACACCTTTATAAAGGGATCGAACGACTCACCAAAGTGTCAACAAAACTCCAAAAGGAACAACGGTAGCAAGAATGGTAAATTCGGGTATATCATCCCAACACAGTGATAATAACCATATCACGAATCATAGACTCTCAGAACATTTCATATGCACCAAACTTATAATAATCACAAGAATTCAACCATCATTATAACCAAGCAAGATAACTTGCCTCAATTCCATAGATGAATAATCCTTCTTTGAATGGTCAAACGAACGGTATCCCCGTATAACAATACTCACGTGAACAAGCAACCTTGAATGAAATGTAATTCATTCAACAACACATTCGTATGATAACGGTATCATTACATAAACAATATTCGTAAATTTACTTGAATAAATCAATTATCCTATTAATCACTTTAATGTTCCAATTACAAATCATCATATGTTTATCATGTTCATTCACATATTCTAACATTAATGTCAAATACTTGAAGTCCAGATTATTACCAATGTAACATTGTGAAAACATCTTTTCAAATCATCGGCACTTCCGATTACGATATAAGTTTGTGTTTAATTACGTTCTTCATTATTTTACCAACGATTACATTAAAATTGATTCCTATATGAAAGCATAAGTTCAAGTTTTTAGTGAACTAAGAACATCATCTTAATTTACGTCTCTTAACACACACGGATTAATGAAATGGAATTAGGCTACTCATCTACCATATTTGTATCACCATATTCACTACAATCCTCTTAAGAACATTATCAACATATTAGTGTAGTGATTAACACCCTTTTAAGTTATCAACGAAATCGATTAACTTGAACATATGAAGATTACAACTTCCTTCTATCAAAATCCATTGTTTTACTTTTGAATAATTTATTAAAAACCTAGTTATATCATTGGATACTTGGAATTCTAAATGTAACTTCATCCCACCTTGTGAAAATTATCTTCAAAGGGTTAACATAATTCTTCCAACAATTTATTACGAAGGTATTGGTTTTAGAGGCCAAAATTATAGTTCCATATTACCTTTCAAGAATCAATTGAATGTTCAAGACAAGATTTGTATCTCTCACCTCTAATCATTAAGGATTTCATCCCTAACATGATCCTAGTGTTGAGGCTATAATCAACTTCCGATTATCATGTTATAATTCAGGTTTTATCTATCATTATCAACACAACCATATTATGAAGTTATTATACATCAAGAAGTAATACTAATACCTCTAATGTTGATCTTCACTTAGTTGAGCATGATTCAATTAATTTATCATGTTTACACTAGCTTAACTAACATTATGTGAAGTGTTTATATGCTAACATCATCATAAGCGTAGATTTAATATGAGTTCAAGAAAGACCAACCTCAAAATGAAGAACAACACCAACACTTCAAAGGACACACTTCAATTTCCTAATCTCCAAGTCACAATCCAAGTGTTGAAGCTCCAGCACAAGTTAGAAGGGCTAGAAATGGAGTTGGCAGTGAAGGGAATCGTTTTCTCAGTGGGGAGGTTGAATGGGCCGAGCAGGAAATAAAAGGCAAGTCATATTTTTATAACCTCAACTCAGCATTGCGTACGTTAAAGAGAGGGGGTTAACTTATGTTAAAGCCCTTACGTACGCAATCTCATGAGCATTACGTACGTAATCAATTTTATCAGATCTTACTGACTTAAAACACGCAAATCGTTACGTACGTAAATATATAACTATTACGTATGTAATAGCCGTTGACTTGGCTGTCGCGATCGACTCCCGACCACCTACCCCCGTTCGGTCCCACCCACCGAAAGGCGGGCTATTGATGGATCTCTCGCATTCGTACGTTAACATATGAATGTTACATACGTAAGGCTACGTACATAGCGTACGTAAAGAAGATAGGTTAACGTACGTTAAGTTCCATAACAAGCAGAAATGGAATTCTCCTAATATCACCCATCAATTAATATAGTGTGAAAGACCATGATTCCAACTTAACAGAATTCGTCGATTTATTTGGTACAACGATACAGATATGGTGAGAAAGTACTTGGTTTAAATTAGAAAATACAATAGTAAAGGCGAGGGTATTACACTAATAGTCAAGACCAACTGTCTCAAACATACATTACAACCTTTTATATAATTTGTCTAGTAATTATATAGGTTGTGAACTATTATATTATTTTATAAGGCACCGATAATTTGATCTTCCGTGCGACGCCAACACACCATATTATATATAATATAAAATAAATAGATAATATATTTTCATAACCATATCGTGAATAAATATGAAAAACATGTGATTAAATATAATTAGTATTCTCATAGGTAGTTAAAGGGAAATAAGGTAATACAAGCATAAAGTATGCTTTGCAGTATACAACCCTAACAATCTCTCACTTATTCTCAAAGCGTGATTTGAAGTATACTACTCTATTACATAGTCTCTCATATCTCCCACTTATGCTCAAAGCAATGTTGTTATATACCGTAATCACATTCCTTCCACATGCCTTTCAAAAACTTTTGAGGGTGGTCCTTTTGTGAAAGGATCAGCAAGATAATCTTCCGATGCAACCCTGGATACAACTACGTCTCCTTCCTTTATGAAGTGTTGTATGATATCGTACTTGTGGTTGATATGTTTACTTACCTTATGGGCTCATGGTTCCCTCAAATTTGCGACTACACCGATATTATCGCAGAAAACAATAATACCCTTTGACAAATCCTATGTGAATCGTTCACTACTCAAGAAGTGAAAGAACCTTTATCCCAGATGAATCCACAAAAAGCTCCAGGTATGGATGGTTTTAATGTTTATTTCTTTCAACATGTTTGGCACCTTATTGGATATGAGATAGTTCAAGCTGTCCTGGAATTCTTTGACACTTGTTTCATGCCTAAGTGTGTGAATATCACTCTAGTTTCTCTGCTTCCTAAGACTCCCCAGGCCTGTAGAGTGAAAGAATTTAGGCCCATAGCATGCTGCATGATTCTCTACAAAATTATCTCTAAGATCCTGGCAAATAGGCTGCAGAAAGTGCATGATGCTATTATTAGTGAATCTCAGTCTGCATTCATTAAGGGCAGATTAATCTTTGACAATATCATTCTCACACATGAATTAATCAAAGATTATCGAAGAAAACAGTTATCGCCTCGGTGTATGATTAAAATTGACATTCAGAAGGCCTATCATTCTGTAGAATGGCCTTATTTAAAACACTTAATGATGGAGCTTGGGTTTTCTTGGAAGTCTATTCAGTGGATTATGGCTTGTGTTACTACTATTTCCTATTCTATCAATGTCAAGGGTGAAGTAACTGAACCTTTTGAAGCTAGAAAATGGTTGAGACAAGGTGACCCCATCTCCCCTTATCTTTTTGTAATTAGTATAGAATACTTACATTGATGCCCACTGCAGCTGAGGCAGGATAGAAGTTTTAAATATAATCCAAGATGTAAGAAGTTTGATTTGGTAAATGTTTGCTTTGCTGATGATTTATTATTATTTGTTCATGGGGATATTAATTCAGTGAGATATCTTTTGAAAGCCTTCAATCTTTTCTCTGATACATCCGAATTAAGAGAAAACCAGGCTAAGTGCAGTATTTATTTTGGTGGAGTACACAATGATGTGCAGGAAGGGATTTTAACTGAGTTTGGAATGTATAAAGGTGATCTCCACTTTAGATACCTGGGAGTTCCCCTCTCCTCAAGAAAACTCATTGTTATTCAATGTCAACCCTTACTTGAAAAGATTCTTGCCAGAATTGACTGCTGGTCATCCAAGCTTTTATCTTATGCAGGTAACTTAAAACCCCGAAAGGCAATAATAAAATAGATAAACGATTGGTAAAGTATTTTACAAATCTCGGGAGTTTTATAAAATAGAAAAGCCTTTTTGAAACATTAGGGTCTCAACCCATATCCCGTTCCACATTACAAGAAGTTTATAAAGTAGAAATTAAATCAGTTCTCTTCAGTATTCAGACCTACTGGTGCCAGGTTTTCCTGCTCCCTCAAAAGATCATTAAGGCTATACAAACAGCTTGTAGATGCTTCTTATGGTCTGGAAAATATGGATTGACAAAGAAGGCTTTAGTTGCATGGGATTACATGTGTCTTCCCAAGACTGCAGGTGGGTGGAATTTGTTCAATAGCAAACTCTTTTGGTTCCTTGCTAATAAAAAAGACTGTCTCTGGGTGAAGTGGGTGCATGGGTTTTACATAGAAATCAGGATTTGTTCTTAATGAAGATACCTGTGAATGCATCCTGGGTGATTGAAATGGTTTTGGGGGCCAGAAATTACTTCTTATATGTAGCTGATGGTAAAGAAATCCTAGATAAATCTTGGTTCTTTGTGAGGAAAATGTATGGGAGTATTGCTGGTCAGAATCCAAAGGTTGATTTGTATAGAATGCTTACTCAAAACCTTGCTGCTCCAAAATGTGTCTTTATAACATGGCTTGCTATTTTGGATATATTGGCCACTGTTGCTAATCTGGAGAATATTAGGATCCATTGTGATAAAGTTTGTAGTCTTTGTGAAAGGGAAGATGAGTCTATTTAGCATCTATTTTTTGCGTGCCAATTCTCTGCACAGCTATGGGTTTTACTTGATCGTTGGTGTGGTTTTCAAGGTACTGTGAGAAGCTGGGATGAACAGAGAATTCATATGATTATTCAATGCACAACTAAATCAGGGAGCCAGTTGATGTATAGAGTGATGGTAGATACTGCTCTGTATCATATCTGGAGGGAAAGAAACTAGAGATGATTCCAAAATGTGGAGAATTAAGTGGTAGAGGTGTTCAATAAATGCAAAATTCAGATAGCTACTAGATGCATAAAACATAGAAAACTGATGAGTAGAGTTCATATATAGTTGTGATTTTATGTTTGAGTGTGTTGTACTGAGATACTATTTTGTCACACCTTGGTTAAATATAATTCTACTATTTACCCAAAAAAATACCCTTTGACAAATCGTGAATCACATCTAAGTCCTGCAGGAAGTACTTGAGCCATATCGCCTCTTTGGCTGCCTCAGAGTCTGCCACATACTCGATTTTCATGGTGGAGTTTGAGATGTATTTTTGCTTCACACTCCTCCAACTAATGGCTACACCTCCCAGAGTAAACAAATAACCTGAAGTGGAGTTGGATTTTTCTGTGTTTGATGAAAAATATGAGTCAGTATAACCCACTGGACATAGGTTGTCTGATTGATAACCTAATCAATCAGCTTAATCAGTTGTTTACTTGTGACTTAATCAACTTAATGGGTAAAATGTCTTATTCGCTCAGACGTTTGGATGTGTTTACTTATGGCTTAATGGCTTATTCGCGCAGACAAAAATGACTTATTCATTAAGTACGAAAAGGGGTGTTGTCCCCATTAAGACAAAAAAATGACTCCCCTACCCCTAATTGAAAACCACACATTTATATATACAATATAAATAATTTAGGACAAAAAAATGACTCTCATATCCTCATTATATATACTCATTTATATATACAATATAAAAAATTTAGGTTTTAATATAAATGAATGTAATATATATTATTTATATAAAAATAATATACGTTATTAATTTATATATAATATTTGTTACTATATATTATTATGTAAATAAACTTTTGTATCTACAAAATATCATATATATTATGAATATATAAATAAATATTATATATTACTTATATATTAACATTTACTCATATGTATAATATTTATTATATATATTCTTATCTATTTAAAATATATTTCTATATATAAATATATATTGTATATTATATGTATTATTTATATACTTATTAACTATTTTATATATTACTTACACACAAAATTGAATCATTTATGTATAATATTTTGTTTAAATTTAAATAATATATATATATATAAGCTGAGTCAAATTTGATTTTTCAATAATATTTAAATTTGTCTATTTTGTGTTTGAATTTGGCTAATTTGTGTTTGACCTTGACTTCTTTGTATTTGAAATTAGATTTTTAAGTACTTTATGAATTTATGTCTTGATTTTTGGATTATATCATTTATATTATTTAAAAAATAAACAAAAATTTATAAAACAGCTTATAATTCATATTTAGGGGTAAATCGGTCATTTAAGTTATTCAGACAGTTTATTCAGATGAAAAAGTAAACAACAGCATCAATGTACCTGCAGGACATATTTACCTGCATGCACAAATTTACCTGCATGCACACAATTTACCGAGATGCATAAATTTAGTAAACAAAGAATCCAAAGGTCCGTGTCCTGGGCTCGACTGATATCTAGCAGTCATGCCTACGACATCACAGATATCTGGTCTTGTGCAAATCATAGCATACATGATGTAACACCCCCAAAGCCAACCGGGAATATTACAGCGTCGTGGGCCCCGCACCGGAACCTACAAGGCTAAAAGTCATTTTCACAAATATTTCAAACACAACAACGAGGCAAAGACGGTAATATTTTAAATCCCCAAATGTTTTACAAAACAAAGTTCTCAAATTCCGTCATAAAATACCATTTGAAAGCACAAGGCAAAAACGCTAAAAGGGCATTTAGAAAGTATACACGAGTTGGTAAAATATCGAAAGCCATTTCGAAATACACACGCAATGGATAGAGACATGATAGAAATACATTTGCAACGGTATCATAACAGTCAGGAAAAATACTCAGTCTCAAACACATGCCATAGCTAGTATCACCGGGAAGCTCATCCCTTCAAGACTGTTACTAACTCGATCTCCGAGTACCCAAAAGATAAAGCCCATGATGGGGTCAGCCATAATACTCAACAATGATAATGATCACATGAACATAAACAATTACATATCAATGTAATTAAAAGGTAAGAATATTTCCAGTGTAATCTTACCGTAGTAACCTTACCAATTCGTGGTAACTCATATCAAATCAACCCTCACCTCAATTCACACCTCGCTTTCTCAAGTGACGAATGAATTCGAAAATAACCATTTGTACTGTATTCAAAACGATACCAAGATTCTCAAACATAAATATATCCCCAACATGGAATAATCTGTCACTATCCAATTCTGTCCGCTGGATTGCACAATCGGATCCCAATTCTGATAAAACCGATAACACACGGTACATCTATAGATCAACTGCCCCGAACAATAGCAGGTCCCGGATATCAATACAAAGTATGAATGCTCACACATTCAATAGAACATGCAAAACGGACTTCCGCCACCGGAATCCAACGATGCAAATCCTCACGATTCCATCAACACAATACAGGGTAATCCAGCGATCCAGCGCCCTTGGTATAGATCCCCATGATGATCCCGTCGGACCAACGCATGGTGGAAAACCCGTCCAACGATCCAGCGCCCTCAGCATAGATCCCCATGATGATCCCGTCGGACCAACGCATGGTGGACACTCGATCCAGCGCCCTCAGCATAGATCCTCATGATCCCCTCGGATCATTTATACAATAAATCAATCAACTATGCATACACATATGCATTTCAATATGTTCATCAATACGAACAAATAACAGCGAATATCACGAGAATTTTCAGAAATACATCTCATATTCAACAATATGAACAAAACCACAAGCATGATCAAAGTTTCAATATAAATCGAACTCGACATATGATACTTGCCTCGAAAATGGCAAGGACGAAACACTTCAATGATCTCGACACACTCGAAGGCTGCCTCCTTTGATCAACGTAACAAGATCGAACCTTAACAAAAGGAATGATATACAAATCATCTCAAGTCGAACGATGGCCTAACAATTCGTTCTACGGCCTAAAAGTTCAAAATAAACAGTCTGCCTGGACTGCTTAGCGTGCGCTACGTATCCTATGTAACGTGCGCTAAGCCTGCCTGTTAGCGTACGCTATCGTGGAAGACTAGCGTGCGCTAACCACGAACTGACAGTTTGAATCGGCTGATACATAACGTACGCTACGTACGTATTGTGCGTTAACTGAACCCCGATAGCGCACGTTAACTCACATATGTTAGCGTGCGCTAATCTTGCATGGAAGAATACTGCTAACGGAAAAACTGGGTTGAAAGGTGGTGAATTTCATGAACTCTATAGTGATAATACAAATTACCCTCGGGCATATCATGCTAATAAGGTTTGTGGAAGTTCTATGATTATGAGATACAAATATACGGATAATTATCTCAACATCATAACTCATCCAAGATCTTCAAGAAATATTCTAAGTTCCGATTATTCCAAGTCCCAAAACATATGATTCCTTACGTAAAACATACGAACTAGGTAATCTTCATATATTGGTCGATTGGTTTTGAAGATACATAACATGCTCAGGAATCCACATACTAAAAGGTTCAATGGATCATACGATGAATAAGTGTCGAAACGTCGAAAATATCCTTCTAACACATGATGTACGACTAATAACGAATCTAACTAACACGATCAACATCCTATAGAACACTACTAGTATTGGTGAAGAATCACCTACCTCAAGGTAGTGAAGAACACGGAGGAAATTGAAGCAATCCAACACCGAAGGCTTGAACACCAATCTCCAATGATATACGATCTTCAATCACGAACTAGGATGTTGACATGAAGTGTTTAGGATGAAGGAAGTTATGTTCTAAGTGTAAGAATTCGGGTAATGGGAGAAGAAAGAACTGAAATCACGAATAGGATGCTGTCCTATTTATAAGAAATGGCTATTAGCGCGCTAGACCACCTTCGTAGCGTGCGCTAACGGCTCACCGACTTAATCAGTACTCAGCACTTAGCGTGCGCTACGCATATACCTGTAGCGTGCGCTAAGGCGTTGACTCGGCTTTTCCCGAAAGCCGTCCAGGTACATCCCGACACGATCCGACAGGGGTCCCCCGGCCAGATCTCACCTACCGCATGTCTCAATCAAATTGACCACGCATAGCGTGCGCTAATGACCCTCAGTAGCGTGCGCTATGAATCCACGTTAGCGCACGCTAAACATAGCCGATAGCGTGCGCTACATGCGTAGAATTACAATATTTAAATCACAAACACGAAATTAAACGCTCGACAACATCGGATTATGAAATACGGAGAATAGTACTCAGACAAAAGTACAATCATTACAATATCACAAGTTCCAATTACATAACAGAAATCTCTGGTATTACATCCTTCCTCCCTAAAAAGAAGTTTCGTCCCAAAACTTAAGATGAAAACAACTCCGGATATCTAGTCTTCATACTGTCCTCCGTTTCCCAAGTGGCCTTTTCGACTCCATGTCGTGACCATTGTACTTTAACCAAGTGTATTGGTTTATTCCTCAATTGTTTGATCCGGCTCTCAAGTATCTTGATTGGTCTCTCTTCGAAGGTGCCATCATTAGCTATCTCGATCTCGTTGAAATCAATGACGTGACTGTGGTCCGGTACATACTTCCGCAATTGGGATACGTGAAACACATTGTGAATGTGACTCAGCGATGGCGGTAAGGCCAACCTGTATGCTAAATGTCCAACTCTCTCGAGGATCTCGAATGGTCCGATATATCTCGGACTAAGCTTGCCTCTCCTCCCAAAACAGAAAATCCCTCGTGTAGGAGACACCTTCAATAGTACATGGTCTCCAGCGTCGAACTCTAGAGGGCGACGACGTACATCTGCATAAGACTTCTGTCGACTCTGGGCAGTCAACAGTCTCTCTCGAATCAAGGCTATCTTCTCTAGAGTCTGAATAATCAATTCCGGTTCCGTCCCGATCAAATCCGAAGAATCATCCCAACATAGGGGTGATCGGCATCTTCTCCCGTACAAAGCTTCAAATGGTGCCATCTTAATTGAAGCATGCCAACTATTATTGTAGGTGAATTCAACTAATGGCAAATGAACTTCCCAATCAGTTGACCAATCCAAAGCACAGGCTCTAAGCATGTCTTCTACAGTTTGAATAGTCCTTTCGGACTGACCGTCCGTTTGGGAACTTCCCCAGAGCCCTGTGAACTGCTTTCCAGAAATGTGACACGAAGCGACCATCTCGATCCGAAATAATGGTCCTCGGCGTCCCATGCAATCTGACTATCTCTGCAATAAATACTCGTGCCAATCTCTCGGGTCCCCATGTATCTTTAATTCCCAGGAAATGAGCCGACTTGGTTAGTCGATCAACTACAACCCAAATCATGTTCATTCCCGTTCTAGTCCTTGGCATACTAGTGATGAAATCCATCGAGATATCCTCTCACTTCCACTCAGGGATCGGAAGCGGCTTTAACATTCCGGCAGGCCGTTGATGTTCAATCTTAACCTGCTGACAAGTCAAACACTTCGAAACGTACTCCGCTACGTCCTTCTTCATATTCCCCCACCAGAAGTTTTGCCTTAAATCCTTATACATCTTATCACGCTGGGTGAATAGAATAGGGCGCGCTATGAGCTTCCTTTAAAATTGTCCGTCTCAAATCATCATCCTCGGGAACGCAAAGTCGACTCTGAAATCTCAGAACCCCATCGTCTTGTATCACGAATCCTGGGGATTTTCCTTTCCTTACTTCGTCACATAATCGAAGGATCAGAGAATCATTCAATTGTTTAGACTTGATCTCCTCGACTAGTGATGAAGTCAGTTCCATCACATAAAGTTGCCCTTGGATTCCTGGTGCCCATACTTTAATACCCTCGCGAATCAGTTCTCGTTGAATACTGGTTTGGGACGTAAGTGCTTCCAACACTCGAAGAGAAATAGGTTTACGGCTCAAAGCATCGGCTACTACGTTTGCTTTCCCCGGATGATAGAGAATCTCCAAGTCGTAATCCTTGATCAATTCCAGCCACCTTCTCTGCCTCATGTTTAATTCTTTCTGACTGAAAATGTACTTGAGGCTCTTATGATCTGTAAAGATCTGACAATGAGTGCCGTACAAATAATATCGCCAAATTTTCAAGGCAAAGACCACAGCTGCTAGCTCCAGATCATGAGTCGGGTAATTAATCTCGTACGGTTTCAATTGCCGAGAAGCATAAGTAATCACTTTATCCTTTTGCATCAACACACAACCCAAACCCTGATTTGAAGCGTCGCTGTATACCATGAATCCATCAGTTCCCTCTGGCAGCGCTAATATAGGTGCTGTCGTCAGTCTCCTCTTAAGTTCGTCAAAACCAGCCTGGCACTTCTCATTCCACGTGAACTTTTGAGTTTTCTGTAACAGCTGAGTGAGCGGACGAGCAATTTTGGAAAATCCCTCTACAAAGCGGCGATAATATCCATCAAGTCCTAAGAAGCTTCGGACTTCTTTCACGTTTTTAGGAGCTTCCCATTCCAAGATTGCTTCGACTTTCTTCGGGTCCACCTGAACTCCGTCAGCTGATATCACATGCCCAAGGAAGGTTACTTCCTTAAGCCAGAACTCGCATTTTGAAAGTTTTGCATACAGCTGTTCCTTCCTCAAGGTGCTAAAAACCACACGTAAATGTTTCGCATGTTCCTCTGCGTCCCTCGAATATATCAGGATGTCGTCAATGAAGACGACCACAAATTTATCCAAGTATTCCAAGAATACCCGATTCATCAATTGCATGAATACTGCAGGAGCATTGGTAAGTCCAAACGGCATTACTACAAATTCATAATGCCCGTACCGGGATCTGAAAGCAGATTTCGGTATATCCGACTCCTTAATTCTCAATTGGTGGATTCCTGATGGCAAGTCAATCTTCGAGAATACCCTTGCCCCTTGCAGTTGATCAAACAAGTCGTCGATCCGAGGTATAGGATACTTATTCTTGATCGTCATCTTGTTGAGCTCCCCGTAATCAATACACAGTCGGAGGGATCCGTCTTTCTTTCGGACAAAGAGAACGGGCGCTCCCCAAGGAGAAACGCTCGGTTGAATATAAACCTTCTGTAACAATTCCTCCAGTTGTTTCTTGAGTTCATACATCTCGGTTGGCGCCATGCGGTATGGTGCTCTGGAAATAGGAGCTGCACCAGGCTCTAATTCAATAGTGAATTCCACTCCCCTCTGCGGAGGTAACCCAGGTAGTTCGTCAGGAAATACATCTGAGAACTCATTCACAACTGAAATAGACGAGAGCTCTACTCCTTCCTCTTTCCTCATGGCATAGCACCAAAGTCCGTGACATCCCTGCTTCAGTAATTTCACGGCTTTCATTGCCTTGATCAATTTTCCCGAGCTTCCCGGTCTCCATCCTCGGAATGAGTGTTCAGACCCGTCATCAGCAATGATGGAAATGACTCTCTCTCGGTAATTCAGAACAGCTCCAAAACGGTTGAGCCAATCATCTCCGAGAATTAAATCGTCACTGTAGATGTCAACTACAATGAGATTCGATGGCCACTATCTTCCTTCTATAGATACTGGGAAATCCCTAGCTTCTAGGGTTCCCACAATTTTCTCTCCGCTCGGTAATCCCACAACATAAGGTTCACAGTTATACAAGCACGAGATTTTCAAACGATTAACACAGTTCAAAGATATAAAAGAATGCGTAGCTCCCGAATCGAACAAGACACTAACTGGTTGCAAAAGGATTCAATCGTATCGATGCAACGGATGTGTTCGATCATCGATTTCCTCATTTAAATGCAGGCGCGGAGGAACGGACCCGACCGGATGTCTCTCTCTTCCCAACGTTCTGCTGAAATCCACTCTGCTGCATCGGTTCACACTCGTCTCCTTGAATCGAGCCGGAGTGCGAATACCAAAAGATCGGGTCGCATTCCCACAAAATGTTGCGCGATGTCCTTCCCTGTCCACACTCTAAACAAAGTCACAAGGGCGCGAAACAATCACGTCGAACATGTCCCGCTTTGCCACGCTTATAACACTTCTTCCTGCGTCTCAAACAGCTTGGTGCTGCCGGAACTTCTTTCCACCTCGAGAAGGATGCGGAGGTCTCTGGATGAATGAAAAGAGGATCGACCCTGCAAGGCCCGCTACTCTTATCCTCCGTGAAGTTGCCAGACACCTTCTGTTTCTTTGCTTCCGTCGATTTCTCTACTGCTGCCTCCTTCATATCATAGGCCAACGCCTTGTCCTGATACTGTCACAAGGTGGTACATTCAAATCCGGACATATACTGCTGAATTTCCAGCTTCATTCGCATGTCAAAATGAAAAATCTTCTCCGCCTCGGTCCTGACCAAGTGGCGCACATAAGTCAGCTGGTGATTAAAAGTCTTAATCACGTCCGTCACAGATGCTTCCGAATTTTGTGGTGAGAAAAACTCCCGAACTCGGGCTTCTCTAACTGGGTGAGGGCAATACTGCACCTCCATCATCAATTTGAATTCCATCCAGTCAACATTGTGCTCCTCCGGTCGAATGGCCTCCCACCAGTCAATAGCCTCCCCGGTCAAAAGATACTGGGCGACCGGAACCTTCCTATCGTTGGGACAGTTAATCCCTACAAAAATCTTTTCTACTTCCTTCAGCCAGTGATCCCAAGAAAGCGTCTCGGCAGAACCGTCAAATTTCGGAGGGTGCAATTTAATCACTTCGGTAAGCCATCTATCTCCTCGATTTTCTATGTTATCTTTCTTGTCCCATCGCTCTGCATGCGATCCACAACTTGAGCAAAGCTGGTTTATCTGGCAACCACTGTGAAGCACTCCCGACACGTTAGGATCTGCATTATTATTTGCCGATCCCTGCTGTCCCCCGGAATGGGAATCCGTTCGACTAGCGGTTATCTCTGGGGTAGATACCGACTCTTCTTGCCTCGCATTTCCACGTCCGCATCCACGACCGCGTCCGCGTCCATGACCTCCTCTCAACATACTGTAAACATAAATACTCAATATCCAGGACAAACTTTCTCAAAGTACATCCATCAATGTTTACAAGACATGAATTAAATAAAACGGTAGTATTCGAGATTAGGAAACTTACAACCACGGTCCACACGACGATGCTGGCTCAGTAGTGATGTTACGAACGACCAATAATCAAATAACGTAAACAGACCCAACTAACCCGACTGCCAAGATATCCATGAATCTTAGCTCCGATACCATATTCTGTAACACCCCGAGATATTCGGAATAATTACAGCGCCGTAAACCCTTTAGATAAGGATTTACAAGGCTAATTTTAAAAGAAGTGTGAAAATAATTCAATCGAACAACTGAAGTTCAAATACATAATTGATTCAACCGATCAAATGAGTTAACTTATACAACCATATCGAAATGACCTTATTAAAACAGACGTACTCGAGTACTAAACGAACCAAGAAGACAATTTCACAATAACAATAACATTAACCACATCACTGAGCCATTTCATCGTCCTGTCGGTACTGTGGTTGCCTCCCCGCTCCTCGGCTACCTGAACATCAAAACAATGTCCACCCCCGAAGGGGTTAGCAAAACAATGCTAGTACAAGTATCATCATACAATAAGTCATCAATGCATCATAGAACATGCAAAACGGACTTCCGCCACCGGAATCCAACGATGCGAATCCTCACGATTCCATCAACACAATACAGGGTAATCCAGCGATCCAGCGCCCTTGGTATAGATCCCCATGATGATCCCGTCGGACCAACTCATGGTGGAAAACCCGTCCAACGATCCAGCGCCCTCAGCATAGATCCCCATGATAATCCCGTCGGACCAACGCATGGTGGACACTCGATCCAGCGCCCTCAGCATAGATCCTCATGATCCCCTCGGATCATTTATACCATAAATCAATCAACTATGCATACACATATGCATTTCAATATGTTCATCAATACGAACAAATAACAGCGAATATCACGAGAATTTTCAGAAATACATCTCATATTCAACAATATGAACAAAACCACAAGCATGATCAAAGTTTCAATATAAATCGAACTCGACATATGATACTTGCCTCGAAAATGGCAAGGACAAAACACTTCAATGATCTCGACACACTCGAAGGCCGCCTCCTTCGATCAACGTAACAAGCTCGAACCTTAACAAAAGGAATGATATACAAATCATCTCAAGTCGAACGATGGCCTAACAATTCGTTCTACGGCCTAAAAGTTCAAAATAAACAGTCTGCCTGGACTGCTTAGCGTGCGCTACGTATCCTACGTAACGTGCGCTAAGCCTACCTGTTAGCGTACGCTATCGTGGAAGACTAGCGTGCGCTAACCACGAACTGACAGTTTGAATCGGCTGATACATAACGTACGCTACATACGTATTGTGCGTTAACTGAACCCCGATAGCGCACGTTAACTCACATATGTTAGCGTGCGCTAATCTTGCATGGCAGAATACTGCTAACGGAAAAACTGGGTTGAAAGGTGGTGAATTTCATGAACTCTATGGTGATAATACAAATTACCCTCGGGCATATCATGCTAATAAGGTTTGTGGAAGTTCTATGATTATGAGATACAAATATACGGATAATTATCTCAACATCATAACTCATCCAAAATCTTCAAGAAATATTCTATGTTCCGATTATTCCAAGTCCCAAAACATATGATTCCTTACGTAAAACATACGAACTAGGTAATCTTCATATATTGGTCGATTGGTTTTGAAGATACATAACATGCTCAGGAATCCACATACTAAAAGGTTCAATGGATCATACGATGAATAAGTGTCGAAACGTCGAAAATATCCTTCTAACACATGATGTACGACTAATAACGAATCTAACTGACTAGATGAACACGATCAACATCCTATAGAACACTACTAGTATTGGTGAAGAATCACCTACCTCAAGGTAGTGAAGAACACGGAGGAAATTGAAGCAATCCAACACCGAAGGCTTGAACACCAATCTCCAATGATATACGATCTTCAATCACGAACTAGGATGTTGATATGAAGTGTTTAGGATGAAGGAAGTTATGTTCTAAGTGTAAGAATTCGGGTAATGGGAGAAGAAAGAACTGAAATCACGAATAGGATCTTGTCTATTTATAAGAAATGGCTATTAGCGCGCGCTAGACCACCTTTCGTAGCGTGCGCTAACGGCTCACTGACTTAACTGTACTCAGCACTTAGCGTGCGCTACGCATATACCTGTAGCGTGCGCTAAGGCGTTGACTCAGCTTTTCCCGAAAGCCGTCCAGGTACATCCCGACACGATCCGACAGGGGTCCCCCGACCAGATATCACCTACCGCACGTCTCAATCAAATTGACCACGCATAGCGTGCGCTAATGACCCTCAGTAGCGTGCGCTATGAATCCACGTTAGCGCACGCTAAACATAGCCGATAGCGTGCGCTACATGCGCAGAATTACAATCTTTAAATCACAAACACGAAATTAAACGCTCGACAACATCGGATTATGAAATACGGAGAATAATACTCAGACAAAAGTACAATCATTACAATATCACAAGTTCCAATTACATAACAGAAATCTCGGGTATTACAAACATCGTATATTACGTACGTTACATGCAAAGCATAACGTACGTAAAATATAAATTAGTGTTAGGGCTGTTAGCGGTCCGAGTGAACCCGAAACCCGGTCATGAATCGGATCGAAATAACTGGATCGAAACTCACCCGAAAACTAACGAGTTCGTATTCGAGTTCTAAATATTGAACCGAAAACAATAAGTCCCAGACCGATAAAACCGAAAAGAAACCCGGTAATAAATAAAAAAAAAGTTTATATGTATTTTATAATTTATATATTTTATACATATATTATTAATACGTTTTGTGTGTTTTAAACACAAATAGCATGTTGGTCAAGTGGTTAAGACACTGGACCTTTGAACAGAAGGTCTGGAGTTCGAATCCTGTAACCCCCATTTATGTGATTTATTTTGCTGTTGCTTCTTCATTTTCCTAGTAAAGGTCCATCCCCCATCAACTACTTGATAAAACCTCAGCCAACTTATCTTCAATTTAAGCCTTTCCCATTCCTCATCTTAAGCTTTCATATGAGGGATATGCATCCCACATCGCCAATGTAAGGAAACATCCAATTTCCCTTCCTCTATAAAATAATCTATCTTGTCTTAAAGAGTTAGTTGAGGATTATGTTTGGGTTTGGGCTTGGGTTTGAACCCGAAACCGAATCAACAAGAAACTGATTTCGGTTTCCAGTTTCCGAGTTAAAGTAAATGATTTCTTTCCTTTCGTTTTCGGGTTCCGGTTTTTCGGGCCTGGTTTCCGGTTTCAGACCGATTTTCAACCCGGTATATTTTGGACCGGTTCCGGGTCTGAAATTTGAAACGGAACCCTTATCGGTCCGGACCGGATCTACCCGGTAACCTATCAGACCGGATATGGATCTGTAGAAAACCGGTCCGATAACTGCCCTAATTAGCGTACGCTATAGTTGAAGGTTAACGTACGCAATAATTGTCCAAAGCTCACTGCCCGGATATTCAGATATCATTACGTACGTTAGGAAATAAGGTTTGACGTACGTAATGGACCTTAACGTACGTTATTTCCAGCAATTAACGTACGTAACGAATACTCCAGAAATTCTGACCCAACATACAGGTACCCTTACGTACGTTATATGTTAAGCATAACGTACATTATGCTCACTCCAGCAGTACTAATCTAGCAAAAAGGCGACACAGCGAGATATACAATGTAATACCCCGTTTTTTGGATATATTTTTCGTTTATATATTGGATATCGTGCATCAGGTCATCGCACTTTTGATATGAGGTATATCGTATGAGAATACTATTGGATTCAGTATATGTATTCAGTAAGTGATTATGTGTTTTCGGTATGTCGAGACAGGCGGTAACAGTTGAAATTGGCTAAGTATGGAATTGTTACGAACGTTAACAAGGTGAGCTTACGTACGTAAGATTGGCATGGTTACGTACATTAAGGCTAAGGTATTACGTACGTAACGAAGGCATCGGATAGGACCGAGTCCTGGTCGGCAGGTGGGACCCTGTGTCGGCAACTTTCGGCGGAGGATGTTGACAGGTGAGTCAACGTACGTGTTACGTACGTTATACAGGATGTGTTACATACGTAACACGACCATTGTACTGTAGCAAGTCAACTAGTATATTACGTACGTTATATGGTATAGGTTACGTACGTAATGGACTTCACGGAATGAGACAGTGAGTTTGTTATGTACGCTATGGATTTTGGATTACGTACGTTAAAGTTGTTACGTACGTTAAGCAAGGACACTTACGTACGTAACGAGATGCGCAGTTTATATAATAAGAGCTGGTCTTTCATTTGTTCACGAAAGGAAACTCATTTCTCCCACCCCAGCTCGTCCCTCTTCACTTCTAAGAGTGTTCTAAACACTTCTAACATGATTGTGAGCTTGGAATCATGGAATTAGAGCTTGGTTATGGAACTATTGTTGATTCTTGAAGTGATTTCTTGTGTTATCCATATTCTATGAGGTATGTTGGATATTTCTCCGTTTCATTTTGGAATTTTGATGTTATAGTTGATGAATGATTCGTATGAAGATGATTATGATGTTGTTATCGCGATTCTTGAGGATATATGAGGTTTAGGTTGAAGGAAGATGATGATATGCTTTGAATATGTTGATTATGATTATGGAATCATAGAGTTCTTGATGTTCTTGAGGCCATATGATGAATATGATGATTTGATAATTCGTTTAACCGATTTAAGATGGTATTCTAAATCATAGTGATGATAGTGGTTGATTTAGATGAGATGAATCTTGATATGATGTTGAATTCCGGATTGAATATGTTATGATCATTGTTACCAAGTTGGTTCGATTATTGATATGATTATTGTTCTAGGTTGATTAACCAATAGGTATAATCGTTTTGCCCCGGTGAAAGGCCGTAGATTCCGTCCAGTCGGGGCTGAAGAGCTCGTAGACGAGGGCGATGAGTTCGGTGTTGGTTTTGTCATGTTGGTATCCAGGCAAGTGTTTACTTGTTCAGTTGTAATGTTTTGATGAGTAATTCCATTTACATTTCATAAGTATTTTATGTTGTATTGCATATTGATGAATGTTCAGTGATGTTCTAAAAGGATTAGAATGCACAGTTGATGATTGTTGAGATACTTGGACAATCTTGGGAAGATTGTAGTATTCGGATATTGTTGATGTCATTTTGGATATTCTTGGTCTATGGTATGCAATTCGGAAGGATGGCCGGATAGAGGTATGTTTTATGGGAATCGTACATAGAGGATTATGTACGAGAAAGTATTCGGTATTGAGGTATTATACGGTATTGTTGTGATATTGGGATTTTTATGGTATTGTCGTGATATTGGGATTTTGACGAGAATCGTTGGATTACCGGAAGTGGTAAGGTTATCGTTGAGGTTATTATTCTCATGATGCATGGCATGTAAATGTTTATGTTTATGTATTTGCGGTTATTTGTCGGGCATTATTGCTGACCCCGTTGTGGGACTCGTTTTTCAGGTATTGAGGACTTTGATGGTAGCGGTCGTGAGGCGAGGATTCCGGACGATACTGGCTATGGCATATTATTGTGGAATCGTGTATTTTGTTTGTGTATATCATTATTGATGTATATGTATCTTGGACTGTGTTTTTATCCGCTGTGTGAGTTCTTTCAAATGGTTTTCGGCTTTTTGCCAATTGAGTTTCATTTCGAAAACCGATTCCCTTAACCGAGTTTTTGGCCTTGATTGTCTTGACGGAAGTTGGTGTTTGTAAATGGCTTTTGTGAGTTTTGTAAAATACTACCGTCATCGGCCTTTTTGGGCATTTTTGTAAATGGTTTTTAGCCTGGTGGGTTCCGGTGCGGGGCCCACGGCGTGTAATATTCCCGGTTGGTTTTTGGGGTGTTACATACAATTATCCAATCGGTATGGTACACTCAGGATGAACTTCAATACATAGTTCGAGCATTACGATAATACAATGGGTACAATGACCGACATGAACACGAAAATCGAATCGAGTAATAATAAGTTACAATAGTTGGATTAAACGATAGGGCAAACGGAGTTGGAAAATGTGGATATTACATATACAACAATAAGTTATTCGACAATTCACGAATAATAATAACTGTAACACCCCCAATCCACTCAGGGATATTACACGCCGTAGACCCCTTTCCACAAGGAGCTACCAGGCGGGAGACTACAAATCAAAACCCACATGCGGTCAACTTGACCAAAACATAATACCGTAGACCGATTAGGTCTCTCAAAGCATAGCATAACCGTACATCTGATGAAACTAAATTACAACTCGATCACATAGTACATAAAATGTCCATCCCCTCAAGGATGACAAGAACTCAAACTGACATATCACTGACAGACGACAGACTACAACTGTGACTAGTATCGCTGCATTGCATCATCCTCCGAGCCAATCCTGTGGTTGCTCACTCTCCAGTCAGAACACCTGGAATAAATAACAAAATCCCCAACGAGGGGTTAGCGATGGAATCGCTAGCAAGTAACCAAGCTATACAATTATACATCAAGAATACAACCGTTATGAAAATAACATTTCGACAAGGTAGTAACACGATCCCCGAGTCTAAAGTCTTTTGAAAATTTATTCCTTTAAAACAAACCATGGGGATTACTCCATAAATCATTGTAAGAGATTATTTAGAGACTTCGGGGTCTCGGTGTAAAATCTGAAATATGAATGTTTATCCTTTTCAAAAGGTTTTCTTTCAAAATCATACAAATGAATTTATTCTCAGCTCAAACCTCTAGATCAAATCGATATTCACGAATAAAATCGGGATTCAAGATTCAAAACATAAACAATTCGGAGATATCAAATCAACGGTCAAACGTCTCCGTGGCCCGAAGGGTCCCACCCGGATTAGTCATCAAGAATAAACTCGAACACACCCATAAGTTATCTTGACATCGCACTCGCAAGTGACGATTCTCGGAGCCCTCTCCAGACCTACCCGATTAGATAACCTTATGGTCAAATCGTAACATCTGGCCGTACTCGCAAGCACGCGCCTCCGGAGGCCTCGACGGACCCTACCCGGATAACATCATTCAAATACACCCATAAGTTATCATGACATCGCACTCGCAAGTGTCGATTCTCGGAGCCCTCCCCAGACCTACCCGAATTGATAACCTTATGGTCACAACGTACGTCTGGCCGTACTCGCAAGCACGCGCCTCCGGAGGCCTCGACGGAACCCTACCCGGACAACATCTCAATTCGCTAAGATACACAACAACAACAAAGGCACAATATTCACTACAACCGGAAACACGTAACATATAAGTTAATGTAACATAACTTCCACAAAGGCACAACATCCACAGCAAACCATCATTCAGGAAAAAGGCCAACGAGCAAATAATACAAGTATTACGCGATTCCACAATTCTTCAGTTAACTACTCATTTCTAGTATTTATTTTAATCACAAAATAACATGATGAGGTAGTTATCATTATTCTTGAAACTAAAGTTTACGTTGGTAATTACCTTCATAAAATCACATCTTCATTTAAAGTAAGTTACGGTTAAATATACCGTCACTAACGAGTCCACGTTAAATTCACGACACATCACATTCTCAAAGTATAAAGAATATAGACGAGATACTCGCCTCAAGTCCAACGCACGCGAGCAACGGGAAAGCTCGACTTAATGACCGCTCAGGACACTCCGAAGAACACGATTCAACCGGGAAGCTCGGACCCAAGAAGACAACGAGCGGGAGGTTCCGACTCGAGTCCTTCACAAGAATTCGACCCTAACAATATATAATCAATAAATCATCGATCATACGAGGAAGAATAATCGAAGAACGCCGAAAACCCCTCTATGACATTTCTGGACACCTTCAAGGCGTCGGTCAAGAACTCGACCCAAATAACGAATCGATACGATCCAACCATGGAATAACAAGGAAATGATATAATACATCTAAATAATCATCAATCCATCATAATCCTAAGATAAATCGGATTAATCGGACGAAAACAACCAAAATACCCAAATTCCCCAAAACTAGATTATCAAGAAATCTAACCTTGATTCGGTAGATCGGAGGAGGTTATGAGGTGATGGATTGATGTTAGAAACTCAAGAACTTCGTGGATTGATATATAAACAACATCTAATCACGTACTCAAAGACACAGCCACTGAATTAAATGAGATTGATGAGAAAAATAGTTGTAAAACCGACTGCTCGAACATATATATACTCCCCAAAGATCCTGCCGACCACTTACGGCCGTAACGGCCGACCTTACGGCGTAACGGCATTCGTCAAAATCCGCCCAGCGCATGCCGATCGCTTACGGCCGTAGAATCGAGGACCTTACGGCCGTAACTCGGGACTTACGGCCGTACAGCAGTCCTTACGGCCGTAATCGCATTCGTCCGGAAGTTGCACAGCACCGTACGGCCGTAACTCTCGACCCTTACGGCCGTAACCGGCATTCGTCAGGCCAGGCCTGCCGAACACTTACGGCCGTAACCGGCACCTTACGGCCGTAACTCGGCCAGACCAGTACCTGCTGCGGCCGTCTCGGTCGTGGCCACTCCGACGATCCGAACGACCCCGAAACCCGAACCTGAATACGAATCGAACATACGGTTACGAAGTACTCGCAAATACGAATCCGAGCACTAAGAGAACACACGATTCCGACCACCCTAAGGCTCGAAATTCGACAATGGAAAGTAATTACCCCAAACTTTGGGAAATTACGAAAACGGCCCAAAACGCCCGGAAATCACGATACGTGATCAAATAACCAAACCGAAGTTCACAACACGTCTAACAAAGTTAAACGGACTTGCGGGAAACTCGAAACAGCAGTTTCGGATGAGATTCGCAAGAATCGAACTCAAGTGCGGAAAAACCGCTAAAAAGCACGGAACTCAACAAAACGACACCGAAACGAGCTCGGATGACAAAAAGTGCAGAATTAATCAATCTCGAAATGACGAAACGGTCATGATCGAGTCGTCAAAACGGACTTTCGCCGAAAAAAAAGAAATTACCGGAAATCGAAATTACGGTATTACATTCTACCCCTCTAAAAAAGTTTCGTCCCGAAACTTAAACTAAAAAAAAGTGAAGTCACAAACAACAAAGCACGGCCGACAAAATCTCAACGGTCCCGACAAACCGATCCCGATACCGATGCCGAAACACGATTCTCGGAAACCTCATGGAATAATTCACAGTACTGAACTCTGTGGCCCTCGAGTCCACAATTATAACAAGTAATCCGTTGCGAAGGACAATTAGCTTGCACATGACCGACAACATTGCAGTTAAAGCACCTCCCAGTCTGACTAGGAGTCAAAGAAGACAACTTGGAACTCTTGGTTCCACCGAACGAAGAAATTGAAGGTTTCGCCGTACGACTACGCGAAACTCGATGAGAAGAATTTCCATCTCTTGCACCGTCCGAAAAATCTCCAGACGTCCTCTGTCTCTTCGACTCATGCGAAGGCCCAGTAGATAACGATGCCATCTCGTACGCCATGGCTCGATTCTGATACTCTCTCAAAGTAGCACAAGTGAAACCCGACATGTACTGTCGAATCTCTGGTCTCATCCGCATATCAAAATGACGGATCTTGTCCTCCTCGGTCCTCACCTGATTCTTCACAAAGGCGAGCTGTCGACTATAATCGACAATAGCCTGCGACACGGGTACATCCTGTGGCTCGGCTAGGTAAAAATCTCGGATCCTCTGCTCTCGAATCGGCCTCGGGCAAAATTCCGCTTCCATCAACTTCTTGAACTCTTCCCAAGTAACAGCATGATCTTGAGGCTCAACGGCCTCCCACCAGTTAGCGGCGTCATCAACGAGAAGGAACTGAGCGATAGGAATCCTCCGCTCCTCGGGACAACCAATCGCCTTGAAAATCTTCTCGATTGGATAAGCCAACCGTCCCGACCCAAAGTATCACCCGCTCCTGCAGCGAAGGGGACGATACGAACCACTTCTCTAAGCCACCGAGTCGATCCAACATCCTCATTCGCGGTATGGTTACGCTGAACCACCCGAGCTAAATGTGTCATCAGTGCACCACTGTTGGAGCACGGTGGCAACACCGATACTAATTCCATTACCGGTAGTACGATCACAGTCGCGCGGAGGGTTACCACGACCTCGACCTCTCGGCATCTTGAATGGGCAACCGATCGAACAACAAAACAACCACCACATAATCAATATAGAGCAACCAACAATAACACAATAAAATACTCATTCCGAGTTGTAACACGAATACATGAACTATCACCGCAACGACAGAATTCAAATTCATAAATCATTCACTTAGCCATGTTAACATAACGTCGACCTTTACCAAGTTTATCACGGTCAAAACCACAAACATATCATCGTGGTCGAATATGGGTAATATTTTAAAAACAATTTTTTTTTCAAGGTGCTCGTCGAATGATAGTATTTTAAAATTCTGAATTTGGAAAATTTCTTTGACGAATTTTAGAAAAGAAAAGTTTGATCAAAACTACGAATCTATTATCATCTCTGTCTCGTTTTGAAAACAATGTACAAGACATTCTAAATTACCACATCCGGATAACGTCAAAGAAACACACAATTATACCGAACTATGAAATCATCGTATGCAGGCGTACACCCATAACTTGCTAACAAGAATTGTGACAATATATAATACGTCAATAATATCCACACAGTGAAGCAACTAAGTGCAATCGATATCGCGATTAGGGTTCACGATCGTCACGAGCGGACCATATGATTAGGTCGATAGAGATTGAGCAAGAAAATGATCACCTATAGAATTGTATGACAAAGTCTTGTAAAAATTTTCCGACGGCAAAACAACATAACAAACATATAACATAAATTTTTCAAAATTCTTTTGGTCTCAACCGAAGGTGACGGTAATATTTTGCGTGCCCAAAATACATTAATATACATTTTTCCTCATACCGCTTTGATGGTGTCATTTGAAAATACAGATTAACTATGTCAAAACTCACTGATTTCAAAATTCATACGGCCTTGGTTTAATCGAACCATAAAAATATTTTCAAAATCAACTTTCACAAAAATGTTCCGACCCTTATGGCCCCTCAAAATATATTCTCAAATCTACCCAGCTGAATAATTACGATAGTCCAAACAAACCGATCGAACTAAAAACCACTGCTCAAACGACAAACAAAATCACAAATTCAACCAAACACATTTGGGCGCATCAAGTTAAAACATATATCCAGGACTATCATTTGAGCTTTTCACCGAATTAATCTGTCGGCACACTTTGAAACCCATCAAAGTTCACAAATTTCACAACATACCACCCCACACGGCGGTTCAAAGTCAAAACATCAATACGTCCGGTCATATTCGTATATCGTGCGTCACGAGCATCGAATACAACTCCCTTACACAACACCGTGTAAATAAGGACACACATCACATTTAATTCGCACACGTAAAAACATGAAATACAGTACCTCACATAAAGGAGGAGACTTACGTCCACGGGCCGCACGGAGATAATGGCCGCAACACGATACTAATCACAACGAACCACAATTGATCACAACGGATCGCAATGATCTCGCTTGTTCTGGCTGCTCACCGGGTGACACGACAAGACACGACTCGACAAGACACGACTCGACAAGACCCAACTAGACCCAATCGCCTAGGTTTTCGCAAACCTAAGCTCCGATACCATTTATGTAACACCCCAATCCACTCGGGGATATTACACGCCGTAGACCCCTTTCCACAAGGAGCTACCGGGCGGGAGACTACAAATCAAAACCACATGCGGTCAACTTGACCAAAACATAATACCGTAGACCGATTAGGTCTCTCAAAGCATAGCATAACCGTACATCGATGAAACTAAATTACAACTCGATCACATAGTACATAAAATGTCCATCCCCTCAAGGATGACAAGAACTCAAGCGACATATCACCGACGGCATTGACTACAAGCGTGACTAGTATCATTGCATTGCATCATCCTCCGAGCCAATCTGTGGTTGCTCACTCTCGATCCGAACACACGGAATAAATAACAAAATCCCCAACGAGGGGTTAGCGATGGAATCGCTAGCAAGTAACCAAGCTATACAATTATACATCAAGAATACAACCGTTATGAAAATAACATTTCGACAAGGTAGTAACACGATCCCGAGTCTAAAGTCTTTTGAAAATTTATTCCTTTAAAACAAACCATGGGGATTACTCCGAGAAATCATTGTAAGAGATTATTTAGAGACTTGGGGTCTCGGTGTAAAATCTGAAATATGAATGTTTATCCTTTTCAAAAGGTTTTCTTTCAAAATCATACAAATGATTTTATTCTCAACTCAAACCGCAAGATCAAAACCATATTCACCAATATAATCGGGATTCAAGATTCAAAACATAAACAATTCGGAGATATCAAATCAACGGTCAAAGCGTCTCGTGGCCGAAGGGTCCACCGGATTAGTCATCAAGAATAAACTCGAACACACCCATAAGTTATCTTGACATCGCACTTTCGCAAGTGACGATTCTCGGAGCCCTCTCCGACCTACCCGATTAGATAACCTTATGGTCAAATCGTAACATCCGCCGTACTCGCAAGCACGCGCCACCGGAGGCCTCGAAGGACCCAACCCGGAAAACATCATTCAAATACACCCATAAGTTATCATGACATCGCACTCGCAAGTGTCGATTCTCGGAGCCCTCCCCAGACCTACCCGAATTGATAACCTTATGGTCACAACGTACGTCTGGCCGTACTCGCAAGCACGCGCCTCCGGAGGCCTCGACGGAACCCTACCCGGACAACATCTCAATTCACTAAGATACACAACAACAACAAAGGCACAATATTCACTACAACCGGAAACACGTAACATATAAGTTAATGTAACATAACTTCCACAAAGGCACAACATCCACAGCAAACCATCATTCAGGAAAAAGGCCAACGAGCAAATAATACAAGTATTATGCGATTCCACAATTCTTCAGTTAACTACTCATTTCTAGTATTTATTTCAATCACAAAATAACATGATGAGGTAGTTATCATTATTCTTGAAACTAAAGTTTACGTTGGTAATTACCTTCATAAAATCACATCTTCATTTAAAGTAAGTTACGGTTAAATATACCGTCACTAACGAGTCCACGTTAAATTCACGACACATCACATTCTCAAAGTATAAAGAATATAGACGAGATACTCGCCTCAAGTCAACCTTGCGCGAGCAACGGAAAGCTCGACTTAATGACCGCTAGGACACTCAGAAGAACACGATTCAACGGGAAGCTCGGACCCGAAGAAGACAACGAGCGGGAGGTTCCGACTCGAGTCCTTCACAAGAATTCGACCCTAACAATATATAATCAATAAATCATCGATCATACGAGGAAGAATAATCGAAGAACGCCCAAAACCCCTCTATGACATTTCTAGGACACCTTCAAGGCGTCGGTCAAGAACTCGACCCAAATAACGAATCGATACGATCCAACCATGGAATAACAAGGGAAATGATATAATACATCTAAATAATCATCAATCCATCATAATCCTAAGATAAATCGGATTAATCGGACGAAAACAACCAAAATACCCAAATTCCCCAAAACTAGATTATCAAGAAATCTAACCTTGATTCGGTAGATCGGAGGAGGTTATGAGGTGATGGATTGATGTTAGAAACTCAAGAACTTCGTGGATTGATATATAAACAACATCTAATCACGTACTCCAAGCCCCAGCCACGGAAGGAAATGAGACGGATGAGAAAAATAGGTGTAAACCCGACTGCTCGAACATATATATACTCCCCAGCATCCTGCCGACCACTTACGGCCGTAACCGGCCGACCTTACGGCCGTAACCGGCATTCGTCAAAATCCGCCCAGCGCATGCCGATCGCTTACGGCCGTAACCGACAGGACCTTACGGCCGTAACTCGGGACTTACGGCCGTACACGGCAGGTCCTTACGGCCGTAACCGGCATTCGTCCGGAAGTTGCCTGGCACCCGTACGGCCGTAACTCTCGACCCTTACGGCCGTAACCGGCATTCGTCAGGCCAGGCCTGCCGAACACTTACGGCCGTAACCGGCACCTTACGGCCGTAACTCGGCGGTCGATCCTGCTGCGGCCGTCTCGGTCGTGGCCACTCCGACGATCCGAACGACCCCGAAACCCAAACCTGAATACGAATCGAACATACGGTTACGAAGTACTCGCAAATACGAATCCGAGCACTAAGAGAACACGATTCCGACCACCGAAGGCTCGAAATTCGACAATGGAAAGTAATTACCCCAAACTTTGGGAAATTACGAAACGCATTAAAGCCGGAAATCACGATCGTGATCGAATAACCAAACCGAAGTTCACAACACGTCTAACAAAGTTAAACGGACTTGCGGGAAACTCGAAACAGCAGTTTCGGACGAGATTCGCAAGAATCGAACTCAAGTGCGGAAAAACCGCTAAAAAGCACGGAACTCAACAAAACGACACCGAAACGAGCTCGGATGACAAAAAGTGCAGAATTAATCAATCTCGAAATGACGAAACGGTCATGATCGAGTCGTCAAAACGGACTTTCGCCGAAAAAAAAGAAATTACCGGAAATCGAAATTACGGGTATTACAATAACAACTTACAGACTCCTCCTGCATTGTACAACATGACAATCTCAACTAACACATGGTAATCAGTGATCTAGCATTGCCTAGATCCCAATATGATCCCATTGGACCAACACGCAGTGGAAAACCCATCCAATGATCTAGCGCACATTAGCATAGATCCCAAGATGATCCCATCGGACCAATACATGGTGGACAAACGACTACGACACATATATGCAAGACAATAAGAATAACATTAATACGGAAACATAACTAAAATACTTGCCTTAGAATGACGATAAGGATTTGATACTTTCGACGAACGTCAACACACTCAAAGGACCTCCCTTCGATCAACCTCTTGCGTGGACCTTAACTATCAAGGTAACACCATAATGGCTAACGGTTTCGGATAATCGTATGATGATAACATTTTCCTCGCACATTGAACACACATTACAAACATAAATACAGGAGTTCCTTCAATATGTGTATATAATTCAGCCCTCTTAATCATCATGTGACATTATGCATAAATCGTCCAACCAAACTATGATTAACTATTCCGTCTTAATCGGAAATTTAATCGTATCTCTAATTATGAATTTCGATTCCCAATTATGGCAATTCCTTCTCCGAGGGTTCTAACGGTATAACATATTTATTACCAACATATTCATTACCTCCTAATAATCAACACAGAAAGATAAATCAATCGAAACTAATTCTAAAAGGAATGATCATATTCTTAGTGAGAAACCTTAACATTCATCCTTATGATTATCTACCAAGAGTAACATCATCCTCGACTCCTCAATTCAATACCTCAACTGACCGCGCTGTCGTGATGCGCCAAAATTAGTTATTTATATTTTTCCTTGGCTCACTTCTACTAACTAGTAGTATCGGCAAGTAAGGGTCGATCCCACGGAGAACGGTCTGACCTTAACTAAAATAAATTTCGTAAAATAAATTAAATTAAAATAAACAAAGGAAATAAAATACGGAAATATCAATTAAAGAATAATCTAGTCCTTAGCTCCGTTATCCACCGTTTCGAATTAATTCAAGTTTCAATGCAGCGCTTATCTCTTCTCTAATCTCATGAACTCCTATTCCGAAGCCAACAACAAGCTCTGTTGACCTCAATTATTTCTTAAGTTTATTCAATTAAAACAAGCTCTTTAATCGAACCTATCTATACGGTGGATTCAAAACAAGCTCTTTGAATCTCGCTCGCTAGATGCATTAAAAACCAAAATAATGGAATAGGCAAGATATTAAGTTGATAAGCTCGACTTAAGGGATCTCGATTTTGTGTTACCCAATTGGGAAAAATCAATTGCTTGCTACTTGTGAAATTAAAATTGCAACAATTACGGATTACAACTCAATTTCTAGCATAAGACATAAAACTCCTAATCTAGTTGGCCAAACCAAATCAAGAAATTAAATGGCATAGTCGTGAATTCAATAACAAAAAAGTAATTCAAGAGAATTCGAGTTGAGAATACGCAGCGGGATTAAAACATGAATAATTCAAATACGGTTTCAAACTTCACTAAGAACTAGAATAGAAAATTAGCCGGACATATTGGCTTTAGAAAACAGCAAATTAATAATAGACATGAGAAGAAAGAAATTCAAACGGTATAATCTTCTTCTCCGCACGTCGGAATTTTTTCGGTTGCTACGGCGGAAATCGGTTCGGTCGTCCCTTATGAACTCTTCTGCTCCAGCCTTGAATTCTTCCCTCCAGCCGTGAATTTTGCTGCTCCAAGGTGTGTTTTTATTCCATCCCTCCTCTCCTTTTATAATTATCCCTTATTTCTTAGTTTCTTTCTTTAATTTGGACTCCTTCCTTCTTGAGTTTTAATTTCTTTGGAGTCTTTCTTTCCAAATCTATTCCAATTCCTTTTTCCAGCCTATGGACCGATTTATTGCCTTGTGGAACTGATTGGGCGATTTTTGAGTCATTTCTTGGGCCCCAAGTAAGATTATTTTAAATAGCAGGTGACAACGGGACAATGACTGACACTGGGCCACCCAGTTCGCGCGGCATTTTCTTTATTTAAGCCCAAATCACCTTGGCTTGGTCCGTTTGATGATCCAAATTATTCCTTAAGCTTAAAAACTCCATCAAACACCTAAATTAAACAAAAAATTGCCAAGTGAAGTAAATTGCATCCAAAATATAAATATATGGAAAATAACCAAGTGTGCCAACATAAAATTCATTAAAACCTTATAATTAACAATGATTTTAGCATACTATTTTCGTTCTATCAAATCTCCCCAAACTTAAACCAATGCTTGTCCTCAAGCATAATTCGAGTGAAAGAATTTCAAGAAGCATGTATTGAAAAATCCAAGATGATAGCCATATTCAAGTGAGAATAAATAATCATGAACAAGTAAGAAGAAAATTAAAGTACCTCAACCAATCTCAACATCTTCATTGGCATCAAGTGAGAGAAAATTCAATGGCCTCACAAGGGGTCACTCTCGCTCAAGTAGATATAGGGATTATTAAGCAATCACTCACGTCAAAACATGGTGTGTCCTTACCATATACTCGCACAAAAATCAAATCTCCACTACTTAGATGAACTTATGCATATAATCAAAAGGGCTTTTATGGTTGTAACGGGGCTTTAGGTAGGGGCAGGATAAAAAGGATAAATAAAGGATTCGTTGGTCAAGACTAATCATGAAGTTAAGTGCATAACAAATCCTACAAACAATGAAGCACCATCCATTCCTTGAGCACCCTTTTTGGCACATGTAATCGCATAACCACGAAAGATCAATTGAGGTCAGTGGCTTAACAACATTCGAAGGGGGTATTTTTACGGCCGCCCCCCTATTTTTTTTTTTTTTTTGGGTTTCGGCCTTTATTTTTTTATCTCAATTTCAGCACTTTTTTTTTCACTTCACCACCCACTTTTTGATAATTTCTCGTCCTTCCCTCGACTCGTTATACACCTAATTCACAACCAAATCTTGACCAAGGGTTCAAACGGATGAATTTTCACCAAAAAATAGATAATGGCTAATAAAATGTGCTGGATCAAAGAATAAGGCTTAGGTCCAAATGGGCTTCTAATGGTGATTATGTCGAGGTGGGAAAATATAAGCCAAGTGGGTTATTCCTAATTTGCCTTTATCACTTTACTGCATGAGAACACTAACATAGTCTTGACATGAATAATTGATTAAGTTCTAGTATGAACACAACACGTTCGACCCCACAAGAAGAAATAGTGAGCATGTATATGTATAATTATTTATATATGTGTGTATTTTGCTCTACGGATCAAAGCTCACGAATAAAAAGGGCTTGTGCCATGAATCCCTCACACTTTTATCCAAATCCAAAATTAAGACTAGCGAACCACCCTAATTAAAATCAAACTAGTCAATCATATTCATCTCCTATGTCAGGCCATACTTAAATCCCCAATACACGAACTTGATTCAATCACACAAATTTAGCTAAGGACGCAAAATTAAATTCATCACAATTTCCAAATTCAACTAATTATTCCGACTCCAATTTCCCCAAACTTAAAATTCAGCACACGACTCTAAAGAAAGGAAGGAAGAGAAAAAGAAAAATAAAAGATAGTAAAAAGTCTAGAATAGGAATCACCGGGCTAATGGGGGAGATGGGCTTCCAGCTGCTCGGTTCGGTCCTCCATCCCATGTTTCTTGTGCACCTCCGTCGCATTAGCTTCAACATCTTGACGGCGATCTCGAACGGGCGGCGCTTGGGGCTGATGTCGACTAAAAAGTGAGATGGAGAAGTTAGGTGTTGCAGAGTAAAAAGAAGATACCGAAAAAGAGAGAAGAATGGAATAAAAATAAAAATAAAGGAAGTAATAGAATAGAAAAAAATAAAAGGGATAGCATAAAAAAAAATAAAAAAAATAAAGAAAGGTAGAAATAAAATACGAAATGCAAGAAATAGATTACCACTTACCTAAAATATAAGTAGCAGAAAAAATAAATAATAAAAAGAAAATTGGACTAAAAAAATAAAAGAAGTAAAAAAAAAGATTGGGTTGCCTCCCAACAAGCGCCCTTTTTTTACGTCGTTGGCTCGACGAAAAACTTCCCTTTTTAGTGAACACACCAAGGAGGTTTTGGTATGGGTCTTAATAAATGTACGACTGATGACTCGTCTTCTTGAACCACACCAAACTTTCTCGAAGTGTTTATTGAAAACTTTCCTCCCTTGAGATGCTCATCGAAGGCCAACTCTGGTTCACTTTTTTCATATAATTCCTCATATATTGGCTGTAATTCTATTTGAAGCTCTGGATCTTCCCGTTTTGGTGGCAAGTTCTTTTGAAATACAGCGGACACATTTTCTCCCATTACCACCTTCTCGTTCCCTTTTAGCCTTCATTTACTGGTGCATAAGTCTTTAAGGAACTTTGCGTATTTTGGAATTTGTTGAACTGCGTCGAGTAAGGGAATGTTGATCTCAACCTTTCGGAATATGTCTAGGAGTTGCTTCTCTTTATTCACGACCGCTGCATTTTTGACCCTAGATGGAAAAGGTAACTCGTTAGTCTCAAAAGGAGCAGTTTTTGACGAATTTACCTTGCTGTCCGGCAGTTCTGCACTGGGTGCTGATTCTGCATTGGGTGTCCCAGTGTTGATCTGTTCAATGGATTTTTCCTCCTCGTTTTCAGCTTCCTCCACCTCCTTAGGCTCCTTAAGATGCTTCCCACTCCTTAGAGTTACAGCACTCACGTTCCTTAGGTTCGGCTTAGGTTGGGATGGCAATTTCCCACTATTTTGGTTCTCCAAACGGCTCACAGCGGTGGCTAGTTGACTCATTTGATTTTCCAGAATTTTGATACTCGATTTAGTGTCATGCTGGAATTGCATAGTGTTTGCCACAAGGGTCTTTTATCATCTCCTCCAAAGATGGTGTCGGATTTTCGACGGGCTGCTTGTAGAATTATCCCCTATTTTGCGGAGATGCCTCTTGTTGGTTTTTCCATCGAAAGTTAGGGTGATCCCTCCATCCTGGGTTGTATGTGTTTGAGTACGGATCGTTTTTCCTCCCATAAGAATTTTCGATCCCAATTGCATTGGCGTGCGCCTCGATTTCATCAAGCAAAATCCGACAATTGTCCGTTGTATACTCCGTGGTTTTGCAAATGCGACAGGGTGCAACTGGAGTGCTATTACCTACAGCAAGTTTTCTAACAAAAGTAGTTAGCTCATTCAATTTTTCATCAAGGGACGAGTCATGCATTTCTTTCATCATCCTGATCGGTGCATAACGACATCCAAATTGCTGTGAATTGGCCGCTATGTTGGATATGAGAGCCCTTGCGGCCGTGGGAGTTTTGTAAACTAGAGCCCCTCCACTTGATGCATCTATCGTGTTTCGCTCCATTGGATTAAGCCCTTCGTAAAAATATTGAATCAGGAGTTGCTCGCTAATTTGATGTTGCGGGCACCGAGATACCAACTATTTGAATCGTTCCCAATATTCATGCAATGTCTCTCCGGTCATTTGCCTTGCACCACATATTTCTTTCCTTAGGTTGGCCGCTCGAGAGGCCGAAAAATATTTTTGTAGAAATAAGATCTCCATCTCGTTCCATGTTGTGATGGTGGCCGATGGTAAATAAAATAACCAATCCTTAGCCGAATCTTTCAATGAGAACGGAAAGGCCCTAAGCTTGATTTGTTCTTCGGTGACACCGTTTGGCATCATGCTTGAACATACGATATGGAATTCCTTGAGATGTTTGTGCGGGTCCTCTCCTGATAGACCATGAAATGCAGGTAGCAAGTGAATCAATCCCGACTGTAGTTCAAAGGTGTTGTTGTTGTCAATAGCCGGGATCGTGATGCATAGTGGTTGTTGAGGTAGCTCTGGGTTGGCTAATTGATTCAGCGTCTTTTCAGTGTTATTTGCCATGACTTCAAATTCGTCCTCCGATTCGCTGGGTGATGTATCGAGGGAAAATGGTAAAGTCCTAAGTGCTTCTTTGGCTTCTTTTGCTTCCCGCCTAAAAATACGATCTCGCTTGGTGATTTCTGGAAAATATTGTAAATTCTTATCTCCACGTGACCTTGTATTCATGCAAAACTTAAAACAAACGGATTAGTGCACAACTGACAATTATAATAAATTTCCAGAACTGACACTGGGTCACCCAGTGTCGAAATTGTAGAAAGTTTTTAACCCAAAATAAGTAAAATTAATTTAACACCGTTCCCCGGCAACGGCGCCAAAATTTTAACCGTGCTGTCGTGACGCGCCAAAATTAGTTATTTATATTTTTCCTTGACTCACTTCTACTAACTAGTAGTATCGGCAAGTAAGGGTCGATCCCACGGAGAACGGTAAATTAATTAGACTAACTAAGGATTAAATACTTTTAGCAATTAAAACAAAGTAAAAACGAGAGGGGGGGGGTTCGATTTCTGACCTTAACTAAAATAAATTGCGTAAAATAAATTAAATTAAAATAAACAAAGGAAATAAAATACGGAAATATCAATTAAAGAATAATCTAGTCCTTAGCTCCGTTATCCACCGTTTCGAATTAATTCAAGTTTCAATGCAGCGCTTATCTCTTCTCTAATCTCATGAACTCCTATTCCGAAGCCAACAACAAGCTCTGTTGACCTCAATTATTTCTCAAGTTTATTCAATTAAAACAAGCTCTTTAATCGAACCTATCTATACGGTGGATTCAAAACAAGCTCTTCGAATCTCGCTCGCTAGATGTATTAAAAACCAAAATAATGGAATAGGCAAGATATTAAGTTCATAAGCTCGACTTAAGGGATCTCAATTTTGTGTTACCCAATTGGGAAAAATCAATTGCTTGCTACTTGTGAAATTAAAATTACAACAATTACGGATTACAACTCAATTTCTAGCATAAGACATAAAACTCATAATCCAGTTAGCCAAACCAAATCAAGAAATTAAATGGCATAGTCGTGAATTCAATAACACAAAAGTAATTCAAGAGAATTCGAGTTGAGAATACGCTGCGGGATTAAAACATGAATAATTCAAATACGATTTCAAACTTCACTAAGAACTAGAATATAAAATTAGCCGGACATATTGGCTTTAGAAAACAGCAAATTAATAATATACATGAGAAGAAAGAAATTCAAACGGTATAATCTTCTTCTTCGCACGTCGGAATTTTCTCGGTTGCTCCGGCGGAAATCGGTTCGGTCGTCCCTTATGAACTCTTCTGCTCTAGCCGTGAATTCTTCCCTCCAGCCGTGAATTTTGCTGCTCCAAGGTGTCTTTTTATTCCAGCCCTCCTCTCCTTTTATAATTATCCCTTATTATTGCCTTGTGGAACTGATTGGGCGATTTTTGAGTCGTTTCTTGGGCCCCAAGTAAGATTATTTTCGTAACAGGACTGACACTGGGACAGCGAACTGACACTGGGCCACCCAGTTCGCGCAGCATTTTCTTTATTTAAGCCCAAATCACCTTGGCTTGGTCCGTTTGATGATCCAAATTATTTCTTAAGCTTAAAAAACTCCATCAAACACCTAAATTAAACTACAAATTGCCAAGTGAAGTAAATTGCATCCAAAATATAAATATATGGAAAATAACCAAGTGTGCCTACATAAAATTCATTAAAACCTTATAATTAACAATGATTTTAGCATACTATTTTCGTTCTATCATCAACCCATTATTATTAGTCAAAGGTATACGCTTCATCTATTTGATGATTCCCTATCTGGCACATGATCAATGAACGAAGCATAAACATCTTCCAAATGGGACATTTTAACAAAAATCGGGTTTCTAGGTTGGTTCACATTCAAACTTTGTACCTCATAGCATAAGTTATCTTGGAAACCATAATCACCTTATATATTTCCTCTAATATCATAACTTAATCTCTTAATATGCTTGTTCTAATTATTAAATGAATCACCATGATGCTATGAATATATTCCAACAAAACCAACTGCCATTCCAATCAAAACATGCATATATCGAAGGATGACTATGTTCAGCAAGTACTCCTCTCCAGAACTACATAAAACATCTTAATTCGAAGGTAAGAATTAAGGTGTTTTCGAATTACCTTAAAACACAAATGAAGACGAACACAAGTGAAGAACGTTCCTTAAAAATTTTCAAGAATTGATGGAAGCTCACTTAATATACAAATCCACACCAATTCCATGAGTTATAGACATCCAAGAAGGAGTTTTATTATCTTAGAGGTGAGTTGAAGATGATAAATTGGAGTATGGTTCGAGAGGAAATGAAAGAGCGTTGATGTATTTAAATATAATACTATACTTAACGTATGCTAGTCACACAATGTTATGTATGTTAGCACCTTAACGTACGCTAACCCACTGCATTGGCGTACGCTATATATTTATGTAGCTTACTGCCTCAGTTCTTTCCTGTCACTACCTACATTGTTAAAATATTTATGTACTCTACTTAATCGACTTAGGATACGTTAAACTTATATTGAAGCATACTCTAATAGTCGTTTACTTAACTTTTTCGAAATTTTTCCAGGGTCATGCAGGAGGATCCGGGAATATACTTCATCCGACTCCACCCGCCGACCATGCCTGGTCTGATTTTTTTACTGCCGCTAGCGTATGCTAAGTAGTTGGCTGTACGTACGTTACTTTGGATCATTAGCATATGCTAGGCACATCAGTTAGCATAAGGTAATATTCATCCAGGTACATGCATGAATTAGTAACCTTTTCACAATACGATCATGAATGCTAGATTACGAATAAGGAAATCATACTTTAGTCCATTATATGATATATAATCATACACCTCATGATTCAAATATAGATAAAATATACAAAAATTATCTGGGTATTACATACTCTCTCTCTGGAAGAAGTTTTGTCCTAAAACTTAAGACAGAAATAACTTCGGGTATCTCGCCTTCATGTTGTCTTTAGTCTCCCAGGTTGCTTCTTCGACTCCATGTCGTGACCATTAAACTTTGACCAATGATATTGGTTTATTCCTCAATTGCTTGATTCAATTCTTAAGTATCTTGATTGTTTTCTCTTCAAACATGACGTCACTAGCCACTTCGATCTCACCAAAATCGATGACGTGACTGGGATCTGATATGTACTTCCTTAACTGTGATACGAGAAACACATTATGAATATGAATCAGGAGGCAAGTCCAATATATATGCCAATTCTCCAACCCTTTCAAGAATCTCGAATTGTTCGATATATATCGAACTCAGCTTTCCCTTATTTCTGAAATGAAAAATTCACCGAGTAGGAAAAAATTTTAGAAGTACATGGCCAATAACTTCAAATTCTAACATGCGACGGTGCACATCTATGCAAGACCTTTGACAACTTTGGGCGTTCAACAATCTTTCATGGATTAGGGCTATTTTGTCCTGAGTCTGTATTATCAATTCTGGTTCCATTCCTATTGAGTCAGACGAATCATCCCAACATAAGGGTGACCTACATCTTGACCCGTATAAAGCCTCAAAAGGTGCCATCTTAATTGAAGCATATTATTATAAGTGAGCTCAATCAATGGTAGGTGAGTTTCCAATTAGTCGACTGATCTAGGGCACAAGCTCAACATGTCTTTCACTATTTGGATGGTCCTTTCGGATTGTCCACCAGTTTGAGGGTGATAAGCCAGGCTAAATCTCAGCTCGGTTCCTAAAGCCTTATGAACCGCTTTCCAAAAGTAAGACACGAAACAACCATCCTGATCAGAAATAATGGTCCCCACTGTCCAATGCAATCGAACTATTACTGTAATAAATACCCTAGCCAATCTCTCCGGTCCCTAGATATCCTTGATACTATAAAATGAGCCGTCTTGGTTAAATGATCAACTATCACCCAGATCATATTCATTCATGTACTAGTCTTCAACATGTTGGTGATAAAGTCCATCGAGATATCTTTCCACTTCTATTCAAGAATTAGAACTGGCTTCAGCATTCAGGCAGGTCATTGATGCTCAAGTTTAACTTGTTGATGAGTTAAACACTTGGACACATATTCTGCTACTTCTTTCTTCACGTTAACGCGCTACCGAGTTGTGTGGCCGGCCGATGCCGGGTCAGAGTTTTTCTTGTGTAGAGACGTGTTGCTCGATGTCAACTTTGCTAGGGTTTTGGAGTTCTTCCTGTTAGAGATATTTCCATGCAATGATCTCAATGCGGGTCTGTCCAATATTGCGTTCTCTAACCAATACTTATAAGTTTGATCCGTATCATACGAGTAATCATCCGATGATTATCAATCAAAATTATACTAGTATATTAATCACTTGAGTCTCCACTCTACTTGATTGGACCAGGGACATTGAATAATCTTATTATTCGTGAATAACTATTATTCGATTATTATAATATTAAAACATACATACATTATAATAATCAACGAAAAATAAATGATATCAAATAACTTAATTTAAATGTGACAATTATAAATCTAGACACATCGTATATCATAGGGCACTATTCCCAATAGATTCCTCTACCTCTCGGTCAAACCCACCGCTCACCCCTGTCTTCTCCCGTCGACTTCTCCAACCACCATCTTCCCGTGATTCTCTGACTTATACAATGGAATCTTGTGACACTTTTAGTGACCGATTCCATCTCCTTGTGTAAAAAAGGGTGTGGCCATTGTTGATGAAAAACAAAGGAAAAACGAACGGGAGATAACCTTCATATATGAGTGAATGAAGGATGTCCTCTTATTCTTCTTTGTGTGAGCCGTGAGTTTGGCTATGAGTAAGGGATTCGGGTACGTGTGATTCTGGGTTATTCGAAGGCGTTACCGGGCTGTGTGGTCGGCCAACATCGTATCGAAGGTTTTTCTGTGTAGAGACGTGTAACTCAGTGTCAACCTAGCTAGGGTTTCGGAGATCTGAGCCGAAACATCTTGTTCCAAAAGGGGATTTCTTGATTCCCTCTTCGTACATATTATCACTACAACAAAAACAGGTTTGCACAATGTTTTTCCAAAGACGTTGTAATATATTAGTTGAACACAATGTTTAGATAATAAACGTTGTAGTTTAGTTATTATCAAAACATTTACGCACTAAATGTTGTCGATATTTGTTATTACAATTTTTATTAAATAAACATTGCATATGGCAACAACGGTTTCTTTATAAATGTTGTGGAATAAAAACATTTGACAACATTTAACTTAAAACGTTCTTAAGACAACATTTAATAAAATGTTGTAACCGTTGTTTATACAACGTTCAGGAAAACGTTGCAGTACAGATTAAGACAACATTCAAAATCTGTTGTTCAAAATAATTATATTTATTTTTCTCAAGGACCAATTTAAACTTTACCATTTATGTGAGCACAAAATTAGGAAATAAATTGGGTTGAGATGTGAGTGAGATTGACTAGTGGAGCCCCAAATTTAAATATGTGAGGCAAAAAAGTGTGTGGTTGACAAGTGATCCCACAATTTAAGTACTCCATAATATTTCGTTTAATGATTTACTTATATGTTAAATTGATATCCATTAAATTATCCTTCCTAAAATGGAAATGAGTGTTCTGCTTATACACATATACCCATTACTCGATATTCGAACCATCAATTCGGGATAACGGAAGGAACGATACGGACCTATGAAATCTCGCTATTTTGCGGCACGAGATGCCTAAATTTTCCGTGGATAGAAAATTCTATTTCCCCGTCCCATCCCACTTTTGAGTTAAAGATATAAATAAAAACTAAAATTAATATTAAAAAAAAATGAGCAACTCGTGTCTCATACATCCCACGTCCCACGCGGGTTTTTCCGAACCCGCTTTTATACGAAACTATAATATACTATCCCATCCCGTTCCATTTACATGGTGGGATGGGCCGTTTCGATTAGACCGTCATAAATTAACGACTCTACTCGATATTTCTCTATCTCCTCTCCAACTTACTCGGTACTCACAACACAAACCTATAAAATTGTTCTTAATTTTTGTACCTAACTCAAATGAAACACCAATATAAATATTATAAATATCAATTTCTAGATGAGTTGGTTTTATAAAAAACATGTTTTTTCTTAATTTTAATAAAAATATGTTTTATGTCGTGCCACTAAAATCCATATGCACTGGCCTTTTTGCTAACTGTCTTCTCCACACAAATACTGACACATTTTTAGACTAACACTCACACTCAATACACTGAGACTTAATAATATATTCACTGTTAGGTTTTATACCAACACTTTTTCACAACACTGGTACTTTTTTACAATAACACTTTTATATATTTACACTGATATTCTTTTTGGGGCTTTTCTCGCGATAGCTTAGTTAATTAACCACAGAGCTTTGCCTTAATTTGCGCTTGCGCTGCTCCGGGTTGCTGGTCATCTCTGGTCGGCGTATCGCCGGAAGAATAACATTACACCGCTGCATTCATCCCACCCTGTCAATCTAACAGTAGTACTGTATTTTAGCTGTTTGTTTTGCAGGTTTCCCAGTCGGATTTTCAAGCTGCCCGAAATCTTCCAAAGCGTGTCGAAGTCTGGTATCATTGTACTTTTCTATTTAATTTCATTTTCGTAAGTCATATTATGCTACTTACTGATCTGTATGTGGTTTGCTGGCTTTTAAATTGTCTATCACATTCTCATCATTTTTTCATTTTTGGCTTCACTACCACGTTTTATTTTTCGTAGTGCGTTTGTGTTTTGTGTTGGTCGATGTCGCGCTGTTTGCGGGTTGGTAGTTGGAATTTGTGTACCTTGACGGGTAAGCTTTTGGAGCTTGTGGATATTTTGGGTAAGAGAAGGGTTGATGTGGCTTGTATTCAGGAGACTAGGTGGAAGGGGGCGCAGTCCAGAGAGGCGAACAATTATAAATTGTGGTATTCTGGCCTTGCTAACTCGAGTAATGGTATGGGTATTCTTTTGTCTAAGGATCTTAAGGATAACGTTGTGGAAGTGAAGAAGTGTAATGATAGGATTATGTCCGTTAGAGTGGTAGTTGGGGAGAAGGTGGTTAACGTGGTTTGTGCGTATGCCCCACATGTTGGTTTAGGTGTGCTTGTTAAGGAAGCTTTTTGGGTATGTTTAGATTAGTTGGTCGGGTGTATTCCGGACGATCAATTTATTGTTTTGGGGGGCGATTTCAATGGGCACATTGGTGAGGGGGTGGATGGTTACCATAGTGCGCATGGGGGTTTCGACTTCGGAGTTAGGAATGCAGGAGGTTCCGCACTGTTGGAGTTTGCCACTGCACATGAGTTGGTTATTGAAAACTCTATTTTTCAGAAGAGAGCTGAGCACCTCATCACCTTCAGTAGTGAGGGGGCACAACACCCAAATTGACTACCTTCTTTTGCGCAGTCGTGATGCTAGGGCGTGCGTGGACTGCAAGATGTTCCGGAGCGAGGCCTGTGCTTCTCAACACCAGTTGCTGGCTATAGATTTATCCATGGGAGGTCGTGTTGTTAGCAGGGCTAGAGAAGCTAGACCGAGGATTCTTTAGAAGGATCTGAAGGGTGAGAAGGCGCCAGTATTCAAGGAGTCTCTGACCCGCGAAGGAGGTTTTTTTCAAGGGGGCGATGCTAACCTTATGTGGACCAGCATGGCTAATGCTATTAGGAGGGTGGGCGAGAAGGTGGTGGGGTTTTCTTCGGGCAGGTCTAGTGGACCTAGGGAGGCATGGTGGTGGAATGAGGAGGTCCAAAAGAAGGTTAAAGCTAAACAAGCGTTATTTAAGGAGCTTTTGTCGGTAAGTGCTGGGGAGGAGAGAATCTTGAAGATTGTAGCGTACAAGGTGGCGAAAAGAGAGGCTAAGAAGGCAGTGGCTAAGGCTAAAGGGGAGGCTTACAAGGAGATGTACAAGCGCCTAGACACCAAAGAAGGAGCGAATGCTATTTTTAAACTAGCGAAAGCTAGGGAAAGAGGGCGGCGCGACCTGGGTCCCGTTAAGTTTATTAAGGATGATTTGGGCCAAGTATTAGTGAACGATGAGGAGAGGTGGAATAGGTATTTTTTTGAACTTTTCAATGAGGCTAGGGGTAGTGACTCGGTGGTGCAAGGAGTTAGTCTATCTTCTACCCGTTCGTTTAGTTCCTGTGAAAGCGTCAACAAGGAGGAAGTAAAGGGTGCCCTAATGATAATGGGTAGAGCTAAGGCTATAGGCCCGGATCAGATCCCTATTGAGGTGTGGCTTTGTCTGGGGGAAGTCGGAGTTCAGTGGCTAGTAAAGCTGTTCAACATCATCCTCAGAGGTTCTAAGATGCCAACGGAGTGGAGGCATAGTATTGTCGTGCCGTTTTTCAAGAACAAAGGCGATGTTCAGAGTTGTAGTAACTATAGGGGTATTAAACTCCTCAGTCATACTATGAAACTTTGGGAAATAGTGGTTGAATGCAGGGTTAGAAGAGAAGTTGAGATCTCAGAGAACCAATTTGGCTTCATGCCGGGGAGGTCCACAATTGAGGCCATTCATCTCGTCAGACGCCTTATGGAGAAGTTTAGAGAGCGGCGTAAGGACCTCCATATGGTGTTCATAGATCTAGAGAAAGCTTATGATAGCATTCCGCGCGATGTTATTTGGAGGAGCCTAGTAGAGAGGAGGGTGTCGTTGCCGTTCGTTAGGGCGATCCAAGACATGTACTCCCAAGCTAGGACGTGCGTTAGGACCCCATCTGGTGACACCCAGTATTTCCCGGTTGAGATAGGGCTACACCAGGGGTGTCGGCGCTAAGCCCTCTTCTCTTCGCTCTGATCATTGACGTCATTTCACGGGGGATACAAGATGGCGTCCCGTGGTGCATGCTTTTTGCTGACGACATTGTGTTAGTGGCGGAGTCGAGAAGGGAGGTGAACTCGAAGTTGGAGCTATGGAAGTCTAAGTTAGAATCCCAGGGCTTGCGTGTGAGCCGATCTAAGACAGAGTATCTCTAGTGTAACTTTAGTGGTGAGGCCAACAAGGAAGATGTAGAGGTAATGATTGCGGATCAGATCGTTCCCCATACGCATAAGTTCAAGTATTTGGGTTCGATCATTCAGAAGAAAGGTGAGTGTGAAAATGATGTCACTCATCGCATCAAGGCGGGGTGGCTAAGGTGGAGAGCAGCGACAAGGGTCCTGTGCGACAAGAAAGTCCCTCTAAAGTTGAAGGGTAAATTCTATAGAGCGGCAATCCGTCCTGCAATGTTGTATGACTACGAATGTTGGGCGATGAAGAAGTCGCTTGAGAGCAATATGGAAGCGGCTGAAATGAGAATGTTACGCTGGTCGTGTGGTCGCTCAATGTTAAATAGAATCCCGAATGGGGTCTTTAGGAACGCGCTAGAAGTGGCGCCCATTTCAGCGAAAGTTAGGGAAGGGAGATTGAGATGGTTTAGCCACGTCCGCAGGAGGCAGGCGTCTGCTCCGGCGAGGAGGGTCGAGAGTTTAGTAGTTGTCGGGGAGAGGAGGAGAGGCAGACCGAGGAGGACGTGGGAGGAGCAGCTGAGATTGGATTTGAAGGCCTTAAACCTTTCCGGGACCATGACTGTTGATAGGTGCGCTTGGAGGCGCCAGATCAGAGTTGTGGATTCTTTAGTTGGGAGTGGTGCTGTAGTTGAGAGCCTCATGGTTGGGTTGTCTCGGTTAGCTTTGGCCTAGAGCATTGTATTTTTACATTTATTGTATATTTTATCCTATTGCCTTTTGCGTGTGGTGTATTTTTGACAGGGAGCTGTGCGCGGAGTCAACCTCTTTTCTGTTTGAGCAGCGTTCATCGGGAGTGAAGTAGCCAAATTCCTCCTAGGTAAGTCCCATGTGGATTAAGCCATGGGCTGAGGTATGGTATTGAGTTTTTTCGTATCATTTGCTTCCCTTTGTATTTTTCACTCAATATGTTGTTGTGCACTAAGCTGAAGGTCTACACGGAAACAGCCTCCCTACCGTAATAAGTAGGGGCATGATCTGCGTACATCTTACCCTCCTCAGACCCTGCTCTGAACGGGATATACCAGGTATGTTTAGTTTGTTTGGTTTACTTACAATACATGTACCGTCACTTTTTACAATGATATTTTTTTTACAAAGCTGCTACACACACACACCCAATTGCACACACAATTGCACACCCTGCTTTGTAGGGGTTGTACCCTGCGTAGTAGGGGTTGTACCCCTACACAACCCCTACTACCCATAAAGTAGGGTACAACCCCTACTACGCAGGGTACAACCCCTACAAAGTAGGGGTGTGCAATTGTGTGTGCAATTGGGTGTGTGTAGCATTATTCTTTTTTTTATCCCAACACTGACACTTTTTTATTGACACTAAATAATACATCCACCGACCCTCTTCTACACAGACTTTTTTACATTAACATTGTCACCTTGGAATCAATTTTCCTTAATCTTAAGAAAAAACACGTTTTTATATGAATCTTGCTTTCTAGATTTCTTTAGAATAAATAATTAAATTAATCATATACGTATTGAATTCAATTTACCTAGTATACATTGTATAGTAACAATGAAAAATTGGAACAAATATTTCATAACGGAAGGAGAGTACTCCCTCCGGTCTCGATTATAAGCAAACATAACTAATTTCACACATATTTTTGATAAAATACAGTTGCATTCAATGAGTTTTATATTGAAAATGATAAAATTTGTTTGTATTTGACGCAAAAAAGTCAATTTTTTTTATAATTGAGGTTGAAGGGAGTAACAATATTTTTATTTTTAGAAAAGAACCCATAGTACTTTGAGCTAAATAACTCAGAACGTCAATTTGCAAAATGTTAAAAAAACTTGGGCGCCTAATATTTTCTTCCCCCCCCCTTCCCAAAAAATCAACTCCTTGTAACACCCCAATCCACTCAGGGATACTACACGCCGTAGAACCTTTCCTCAAGGTTCTACCAGGCTGGTAACAAATTCGAACAACTCAACAATGCCTTTAAGGATAAAATGACCCAGTAGACCGATTTGGTCTTTCAATAAATACATACAACTCAATCACAATACATGCCTATGTAGGGGTTGAATACAACACACTCCCGTACAGCGGGGAAAGAATAGCGCAACGGAAATAAAATACAGCTAGACCAATACGACATCAAATGGATCCTCATGTGATTAGTATCGTTCATCTGTCATCATCCTTCATGCCGACCCTGTGCTATGCTCCCCGAAACCTGAATGAAATACAGACATCCACCCTCGATTACTCGGGGGTTAGCAAAATTCCACTAAAGTACAAAGTGCAAATACGAGCCATACAATTCAAGTTCCAAGAATAATAATAACCAGGAAATCCTCCCAGATTCAAACGTAACAACAAGTACCTCCCGAGGTGAGAGTTTGGGTAAAACATTCCAAAATCGAAAGCTCAAAATACAAGAGAAACAATCTATAAAATGGTTTAATAAGCCATCGGGAGTTTTAATAGAAAACAATTTAGGACTATCGATTCCTTCTCTTTTCCAAAAATCAACAGGGGTCACAACCCAAAGATTTTGTTTTCACAAATAAAACCAACCACAATTCGCAGGGTTAAAACCCACATCATGTGTCGTCAATCAAATTTGTCTAGGACTGGAACAAAGCCACAAATCTCACTCGAGGCCTCTGAGGACTCTCCCGAGCTGGCCATATCATAAAACAAATCATGCACAAGCATCGTCTAGGACCGGGACAAAGCCACAAATCCCACTCAAGGCCTCTAAGGACCCTCCCGAGCTGGCTAGCGAGACAATTCACACACAGGCATCGCCTATGACCGGTACGAAGCCACATATCCCACTCGAGGCCTCTAAGGACCCTCCCGAGCTGGCTAGCGAGACAATTCACACACAGGCATTGTCTAGGACCGGGACAAAGCCACAAATCCCACTCGAGGCCTCTAAGGACCCTCCCGAGCTCACTAGCGAGATAAATCACACACAGGCATCGCCTAGGACGGGGACTAAGCCACAAATCCCACTCGAGGCCTCTAAGGACCCTCCTGAGCTGGCTAGCGAGACAAATCAACATGTCACACCAAGGATATTCAAGCAATTCACCCAAAGGCAACAAACACAAAGCACGACTCAATTGTCGAATCACAACGTACCGAAATGAGATAATATATGTATATATATATATATATTATCAAAGCACAACAACAACACCAAGCATATTTATAGGGTTCACTTAACCATTTACAAGACACAACATTCCCAAAACACACGCGTTTTGAAAGTGAGCCTTCGATGAGGCTAAACCGAATATTTTGAAAGTTCATTTCAAATAATCAAACAAACATACCAAGACAACCACCAATAATCATATCCACAAAACAAGAGATGTATGGACAAGGTACTTGCCTCGAATAATCATAACGTGGAGAATCGACCGAAGTAAGGAGACTCGAACCGACTACGAACCCGCCAACTCCGCCGAACGACAACCCGCGACAATAAACTACGAACGACAACAATAACAACGAAAATGAATTCCAAAGTACGACCCAAAGCCGCTGAATTCAAGTAACAAACAACGAAAGCTCAAAAGTTCCCCCAAAACGGCCAAGAACACGATCCGTCCCGTCGAAACACGAAAATGGAATTCCCAACCAAAATATGGGTGTTCAATCCATATGATATGTTTAACAACATCATTTTACAACAATCGATTCATAAAAAACGGATGGAAAACAAAATCAAGAACAAATCCTCTAAAAAGTCAACTCGAAGGGAAATCAAGAAATATACCTTGATTCGGCGATAAACAATGGACTAAATGATGTTAGACACATGAATAATACTAAGATTAATCACACCCATCATGGATTAATCAACAATACAGAACGAATTGGACAAAAACCCAAAAACCCCAAATTTCCCAAAGATAGGGTTTTAGGAAATCTTACCTTGATTCACTGGATTAAAGGATGTTATAGGATGATTACTCAATGATATAAGCTCTAGAAGTTCATGGATTAATTTCTTGACAATATGTCTCCTTGATCACCAAGCCTCCAGCTGCGGAAAGGAGAAGATAGAAATGAAAAATGGGTGAAAATATGACTGCTCGGCCATATATATACTGGCGCGGCCTAGCGTGCACTAGCCTTCAGGACTAGTGTGCGCTATCAGCCAGTACCGCCCAGAACCTTCGGCCGGGGCCCGCATAACCCGGCACTGTTGACCAAACCTGCCGACCGGGACTCACCTGCCCGACCCCGATAGCGTGCGCTGCGCGGACGCTAGCGCGCGCTAGCCGACCTGTCCAGAATCCTCTGGACTAAACTTCTTGGTCAGGTAACGTGCGCTAGTCGGCCGACAGCCTACGCTACACATGTCGATTAGCGCGCGCCACGACCGACAGCAACGTGCGCTACCTTCCGATCCTTCCCGAGTCCAGAACTCCAGGAACCTTTGTGCCCAGCCCGATAGCGTGCGCTGGCCGACCGAATAACGAGCGCTATTCCTGCCAGGCTAGCGTGCGCAGCATTCCGGCAGTAGCGCGCACTATGCCTGTTCCTGCCGCGTCTGCCCGGCCAGTGCCCAGCAGTTCCGACAGTGCCTGCTGCACCCGTCCGGCCAGTGCCCAGCCGCCCTGTCCCGACGATTTGGTTTCCGAAAACGCACAGAACGAAACACGACGAAATGCTCGCAGACAACAACATCGATCCGAAATGAAATACCATGCAACAATTAATCACACATGACCAAATAAACACAGAAATCGATCAAGACAACAAACACGAATATGGATACCCACAACTTTGGGTAAATTACAAAATGGCCCAAAATGCCAGAAAATCATGATACGTTATCGAATAACAAAACCGAAGTTCACAACACGTCTAAAAAAGTTAAACGGACTTATGGGAAACTCGAAACAGCAGTTTCAAACGAGATTTGCAAGAATCGAACTCAAGTGCGAAAAAGTCGCTAAGGAGCACGGAACTCAACAAAACGGCACCGAAACGAACTCGGATGCCAAAAAGTGCAGAATTAATCATTCTCAGAATAATGAAACGGTCATAAGTGAATCATCAAAATGGACTCTCGCTAAAAAATAAAATTACCAGAAATCGAAATTGCGGATATTACATACTACCCTCCTTAAAAGAAGTTTCGTCCCGAAACATAAAACAAGTGAGTAGAAGCAATATCCCGTCAGGAAAACTCAACGTGATACACAAGAAATGCGTAACTTATGCCCAACGGCGAAACGTTACAAGAAACACAAAGGAGTATACGGCGTGAAAACACCCTCCACGACGACCAACACAACGTCGCCGGTAGGGATATAATAAAACGAACAAGTGACAAGCGTCATCAAACAGATATTACAATCAAGTCAATTATCCAAACAATCACAAAACACTAAGAACCTATTACAAAAAAACACGCACAGTCGAGAAAACAGAAATTAAACACAAAACGGTTCACAAGGACAATCACAAACAATTCGGACTACGCCGAAATCCTCAAAAACCATACTAGGCATCTCCGTGTCCTTTCGGAGCAGAGATGCAAACTCGATCCCCAAATCTCTCATCTACCGTCTCATAATGCACGGCTCGGTGACCCACCTGGCCACACTTGAAACAGCTGATTAACGGTGAAGGACAATTCTTTATAGTACGAGACTAGACAGCAACAATCGGACAACCATGATTAAACAACAATGATCGAATAACAACGGTCGAACAATGACTCCGAAGTTCACACTTCAACTCAAGACATTAAAAGAGCTGGTAGAAACTAAAAGATGTTACTTTCGAGTAAGGTTCACAAGAATCGAACCAAAGTCAGAAAAGTCACAATGATAAACAGATCGATCCGAAACCAGGTCACAACCCATTCGAACAATGACAATCGAGATACCAAACAAGTTCAAAAGTATCAACAAGCATGAGCAAGTCGATAGAATTGAGAGAGAGAAACTGCAGAAATCAAAAATAATACGGGCATTACATTCGACCTCTTATAAAAGAAAAGTCATCCCCGCAACTCACAACAACGGGAGCAAGGTAACAACACAAAAAGCAACCGACAGAAACATCTCCCATGGGCCTCTCAGAGCTGATCCTGATATCTGTGCTGAAGCGCAGACTCCAGGAGTCTCGGTATCCAATTCACAAAACTGGATTCTGTGCCCCTCGAGTCCACACTTGAAACGCGTTACTGGCGAGGAAGGATAATTTGTATGTGCATGCCCCCGGCACATCACGGTTGAAACACTTAGGCTCGGCATACCGAATATACAAATGCTATATACAATGGAACATAACATCGCAAAGCAACATACAGGAGATGCCAACTCGGCATAACATATCACCACATACAAATATCACAACAACAATGGCATCGTTTGACGATTACAATGGTCCGAACGATAACCAGCATACAATTACTAAACATCACGAAACAACCACGTATGTACACAATCATACAAACTCAAGTTCTAATAGCTCGCACGGGTGCGATAACACGCAAATCACCATAAAGCGACAACATTCAATACCAACTTCTCACCTCTCACAGAGGGCTAACACAACAAATGCGGGGCAAATGACTCAACGTTCATGCCACCAATTCAATCATACTTTGGAGATAACATTCTAACGACAATGCGAACATCATATATACATTCCCAGACCGCAAACAGGAATGATAAGATTTAAAAACGAAACCCACCTTTTTGAAAATAATTGGAAACACCAGTTGATCTTGAGTATCACGTTTTCAAAAAGTTGCACAAACATCATTGTCGAGAGTTTGAAAACCATCATGCATTTGATAAAAATGAGGACACTTTATTTTAGCGAAAAACTTTCAGAAATATTCGACCCTTGGGTCTAAGCAAATGCATTTCCAAAATTACTGGAATATCAAAAAAAATATTTTGGTCCTCGAAGTAGAAGAATTTTGAAACAGATAGTTGCGCTAGTAGGCGCCTCGAAAATACAATCCATTTAAAAGTACGTCTCAAATTTCATTTTCTAAGACACTCAAGGTTTTAAAAAATCTAATAGGCCAAAATGCCCAAAACTCACACATATCTACATTCACTTACATACATCATAATGCATGCATCAACTCGTTCAAAATCAAGACAACACCTATCTTTTACCGGAAACAAACCGTCACATATCACAATCAAAAGGACATGAATAACGACAACACTCCTCATATAAATGTTAGGCGTATTTTTATGCGCTTATTTATCATTATTTTATATCCATCTTGAGCCTAAATCAGCAGAAATGAGCTTTTAATGCATTATTCTTATATGTTTTGCAGGAAATCGGAGTCCGGAAGCCGAAACGATGAAAAAGCGCGGCAATGATTTTGGTCATGAGCCGCGGCACAAACCAAGTGAGCCGCGGCACACGAAAACAACCAGCGAGCCCCGAGTGGACTGTACCGTGAGCCGCGGCACAAGTAGAGTGAGCCGCGGCCCAGGAGGAAAAATAAGCGCCCAGGTATGGGCGCTGAACAGCCTGAGCCGCGGCACAGATTAAGCGAGCCGCGGCCCACGAGGCGGTCTTGATATATTGGCCGTGGTTCTAGGACGTTTTTGGAGCCGATTCCCAACCTAATTCCCGGATGCGTTTTGGAGGCTGAGGACGGCAATAAATAAGCATTGAAGGGCTGAACAAAAGGGGGATTGGATCATCAGATCGGGAGGAATATCGATAGATAGAGAGAAGAACACAAGAAGGAGATTTGTGGGGCGACGACAAGACCACGGACCCCTACGGGTTTTCTTAATTTTTCCGCATCTTAGTTCCTAGATCTATTCGAGTAGGATTTTGATTGTAGCCGATTACATGATGGTTTGATTTATTTATTATTATTTTAATTCATTCGTTATTCTATTGAATTGGATTCTTCTTACTGTTTTCAATGCTTTAAATTGTCTGGCCAATAGTTGAATTGATTTGAATGTCTTTATGGATTCGGGAGATGAAATTTAGGCATAGTTCTTGTGAGAAAAATCATAATTTTTGTGAGATAGGGATATACTCATGGGAATTGTGAAGCCTACTTATTGTGGGAATTCTTGAACTATTTTAGCTATTAATTATCTAATTCGAATAAGGATATATCGAGTTAATAATTCGTAGTATTTTCTATCGACCTTGGGAAAGGATTTAGAATAATTTAGGAATTCCTGGCTTACAATCAATTGAATAAAGGTGAATTGAATTGAATAAAAATCATTCCTGATTGTTTGAGGTGAAAATCATAATCTTACACCATTATTATTATTATTATTATTATTATTATTACTATTACTATTTATTTTTCTGCAATTAATTTAGATATAAATTCTATATAATTGTTCTTCAAATAAAATTACGAGTCGACTATATTTTGGTACTTAGTGAAATCAGTCCTCGGGGAACGATATCTTACTTATCACTTTATTACTTGTTGACACCGTGCACTTGCGGCATAGTGTGAGGGATTTCCTCACAACAATAAACGAAATATGAGGGTCACATAAACACATCACGAGACCAAGAATCTGCATAAAGATTCCGTCACTTAACACATAATTCTCGTTATACACCTAATTCACAACCAAATCTTGACCAAGGGTTCAAACGGATGAATTTTCACCAAAAAATAGATAATGGCTAATAAAATGTGCTGGATCAAAGAATAAGGCTTAGGTCCAAATGGGCTTCTAATGGTGATTATGTCGAGGTGGGAAAATATAAGCCAAGTGGGTTATTCCTAATTTGCCTTTATCACTTTACTGCATGAGAACACTAACATAGTCTTGACATGAATAATTGATTAAGTTCTAGTATGAACACAACACGTTCGACCCCACAAGAAGAAATAGTGAGCATGTATATGTATAATTATTTATATATGTGTGTATTTTGCTCTACGGATCAAAGCTCACGAATAAAAAGGGCTTGTGCCATGAATCCCTCACACTTTTATCCAAATCCAAAATTAAGACTAGCGAACCACCCTAATTAAAATCAAACTAGTCAATCATATTCATCTCCTATGTCAGGCCATACTTAAATCCCCAATACACGAACTTGATTCAATCACACAAATTTAGCTAAGGACGCAAAATTAAATTCAACACAATTTCCAAATTCAACTAATTATTCCGACTCCAATTTCCCCAAACTTAAAATTCAGCACACGACTCTAAAGAAAGGAAGGAAGAGAAAAAGAAAAATTAAAGATAGTAAAAAGTCTAGAATAGGAATCACCGGGCTAATGGGGGAGATGGGCTTCCAGCTGCTCGGTTCGGTCCTCCATCCCATGTTTCTTGTGCATCTCCGTCGCATTAGCTTCAACATCTTGACGGCGATCTCGAACGGGCGGCGCTTGGGGCTGATGTCGACTAAAAAGTGAGATGGAGAAGTTAGGTGTTGCAGAGTAAAAAGAAGATACCGAAAAAGAGAGAAGAATGGAATAAAAATAAAAATAAAGGAAGTAATAGAATAGAAAAAAATAAAAGGGATAGCATAAAAAAAATAAAAAAAATAAAGAAAGGTAGAAATAAAATACGAAATGCAAGAAATAGATTACCACTTACCTAAAATATAAGTAGCATAAAAAATAAATAATAAAAAGAAAATTGGACTAAAAAAATAAAAGAAGTAAAAAAAAAGATTGGGTTGCCTCCCAACAAGCGCCCTTTTTTTACGTCGTTGGCTCAACGAAAAACTTCCCTTTTTAGTGAACACACCAAGGAGGTTTTGGTATGGGTCTTAATAAATGTACGACTGATGACTCGTCTTCTTGAACCACACCAAACTTTCTCGAAGTGTTTATTGAAAACTTTCCTCCCTTGCGATGCTCATCGAAGGCCAACTCTGGTTCACTTTTTTCATATAATTCCTCATATATTGGCTGTAATTCTATTTGAAGCTCTGGATCTTCCCGTTTTGGTGGCAAGTTCTTTTGAAATACAGCGGACACATTTTCTCCCATTACCACCTTCTCGTTCCCTTTTAGCCTTCATTTACTGGTGCATAAGTCTTTAAGGAACTTTGCGTATTTTGGAATTTGTTGAACTGCGTCGAGTAAGGGAATGTTGATCTCAACCTTTCGGAATATGTCTAGGAGTTGCTTCTCTTTATTCACGACCGCTGCATTTTTGACCCTAGATGGAAAAGGTAACTCGTTAGTCTCAAAAGGAGCAGTTTTTGACGAATTTACCTTGCTGTCCGGCAGTTCTGCACAGGGTGCTGATTCTGCATTGGGTGTCCCAGTGTTGATCTGTTCAATGGATTTTTCCTCCTCGTTTTCAGCTTCCTCCACCTCCTTAATGCACGGCTCGGTGACCCACCTAGCCACACTTGAAACAGCTGATTAACGGTGAAGGACAATTCTTTATAGTACGAGACTAGACAGCAACAATCGGACAACCATGATTAAACAACAATGATCGAATAACAACGGTCGAACAATGACTCCGAAGTTCACACTTCAACTCAAGACATTAAAAGAGCTGGTAGAAACTAAAAGATGTTACTTTCGAGTAAGGTTCACAAGAATCGAACCAAAGTCAGAAAAGTCACAATGATAAACAGATCGATCCGAAACCAGGTCACAACCCATTCGAACAATGACAATCGAGATACCAAACAAGTTCAAAAGTATCAACAAGCATGAGCAAGTCGATAGAATTGAGAGAGAGAAACTGCAGAAATCAAAAATAATACGGGCATTACATTCGACCTCTTATAAAAGAAAAGTCATCCCCGCAACTCACAACAACGGGAGCAAGGTAACAACACAAAAGCAACCGAAACATCTCCCATGGGCCTCTCGGAGCTGATCACGATATCTGTGACGCGAGACTCCAGGAGTCTCGGTATCCACCCGCAAAGCTGGATTACGTGCCCCTCGAGTCCACACTTGAAACGCGTTACTGGCGAGGAAGGATAATTTGTATGTGCATGCCCCCGGCACATCACGGTTGAAACACTTAGGCTCGGCATACCGAATATACAAATGCTATATACAATGGAACATAACATCGCAAAGCAACATACAGGAGATGCCAACTCGGCATAACATATCACCACATACAAATATCACAACAACAATGGCATCGTTTGACGATTACAATGGTCCGAACGATAACCAGCATACAATTACTAAACATCACGAAACAACCACGTATGTACACAATCATACAAACTCAAGTTCTAATAGCTCGCACGGGTGCGATAACACGCAAATCACCATAAAGCGACAACATTCAATACCAACTTCTCACCTCTCACAGAGGGCTAACACAACAAATGCGGGGCAAATGACTCAACGTTCATGCCACCAATTCAATCATACTTTGGAGATAACATTCTAACGACAATGCGAACATCATATATACATTCCCAGACCGCAAACAGGAATGATAAGATTTAAAAACGAAACCCACCTTTTTGAAAATAATTGGAAACACCAGTTGATCTTGAGTATCACGTTTTCAAAAAGTTGCACAAACATCATTGTCGAGAGTTTGAAAACCATCATGCATTTGATAAAAATGAGGACACTTTATTTTAGCGAAAAACTTTCAGAAATATTCGACCCTTGGGTCTAAGCAAATGCATTTCCAAAATTACTGGAATATCAAAAAAAAATATTTTGGTCCTCGAAGTAGAAGAATTTTGAAACAGATAGTTGCGCTAGTAGGCGCCTCGAAAATACAATCCATTTAAAAGTACGTCTCAAATTTCATTTTCTAAGACACTCAAGGTTTTAAAAAATCTAATAGGCCAAAATGCCCAAAACTCACACATATCGACATTCACTTACATACATCATAATGCATGCATCAACTCGTTCAAAACCAAGACAACACCTATCTTTTACCGGAAACAAACCGTCACATATCACAATCAAAAGGACATGAATAACGACAACACTCCTCATATAAATGTTAGGCGTATTTTTATGCGCTTATTTATCATTATTTTATATCCATCTTGAGCCTAAATCAGCAGAAATGAGCTTTTAATGCATTATTCTTATATGTTTTGCAGGAAATCGGAGTACAGAAGCCGAAACGATGAAAAACGGGCGAAAACAGCAGTTTTTGGTCATGAGCCGCGGCACAAACCAAGTGAGCCGCGGCACACGAAAACAACCAGCGAGCCCCGAGTGGACTGTACCGTGAGCCGCGGCACAAGTAGAGTGAGCCGCGGCCCAGGAGGAAAAATAAGCGCCCTGTATGGGCGCATTTGAGCCGCGGCCTGGTCGCGAGCCGAGGCCCACGAGGCGGTCTTGATATATTGGCCGTGGTTCTAGGACGTTTTTGGAGCCGATTCCCAACCTAATTCCCGGATGCGTTTTGGAGGCTGAGGACGGCAATAAATAAGCATTGAAGGGCTGAACAAAAGGGGGATTGGATCATCAGATCGGGAGGAATATCGATAGATAGAGAGAAGAACACAAGAAGGAGATTTGTGGGGCGACGACAAGACCACGGACCCCTACGGGTTTTCTTAATTTTTCCGCATCTTAGTTCCTAGATCTATTCGAGTAGGATTTTGATTGTAGCCGATTACATGATGGTTTGATTTATTTATTATTATTTTAATTCATTCGTTATTCTATTGAATTGGATTCTTCTTACTGTTTTCAATGCTTTAAATTGTCTGGCCAATAGTTGAATTGATTTGAATGTCTTTATGGATTCGGGAGATGAAATTTAGGCATAGTTCTTGTGAGAAAAATCATAATTTTTGTGAGATAGGGATATACTCATGGGAATTGTGAAGCCTACTTATTGTGGGAATTCTTGAACTATTTTAGCTATTAATTATCTAATTCGAATAGGGATATATCGAGTTAATAATTCGTAGTATTTTCTATCGACCTTGGGAAAGGCTTTAGAATAATTTAGGAATTCCTGGCTTACAATCAATTGAATAAAGGTGAATTGAATTGAATAAAAATCATTCCTGATTGTTTGAGGTGAAAATCATAATCTTACACCATTATTATTATTATTATTATTATTATTATTATTATTACTATTACTATTTATTTTTCTGCAATTAATTTAGATATAAATTCTATATAATTGTTCTTCAAATAAAATTACGAGTCGACTATATTTTGGTACTTAGTGAAATCAGTCCTCGGGGAACGATATCTTACTTATCACTTTATTACTTGTTGACACCGTGCACTTGCGGCATAGTGTGAGGGATTTCCTCACAACAATAAACGAAATATGAGGGTCACATAAACACATCACGAGACCAAGAATCTGCATAAAGATTCCGTCACTTAACACATAATCATACCAGTAGCTCGTGTCACACGAAGCACAACACAAAGAAGGGAGACTTACATCCACATTTCGCACGAAGATGTTGATTGCCCCATGATACTAATCACAACCAACCAACTCAGACGACGCGTCGCGACACGACTCAGTCAAACAAAATCTGATGAGAAAAAAACTTAACAGACACAACTAAACCCGACAGCCTAGGTTTCCACAACCTAAGCTCCAATACCATTTATGTAACACCCCCAATCCGCTCAGGGATATTACACGTCGTAGAACCTTTCCTCAAGGTTCTACCAGGCTGGTAACAAATTCGAACAACTCAACAATGCCTTTAAGGCTAAAATGACTCAGTAGACCGATTTGGTATTTCAATAAATACATACAACTCAATCACAATACACGCCCACGCAAGGGTCGAATACAACACACTCCCGTACAACGGGGAAAGAATACCGCAGCGGAAATAAAATACAGCTAGACCAATACGACATCAAATTGGTCCTCATGTGATTAGTATCGTTCATCTTTTATCATCCTTCATGCCAACCCTGTGCTATGCTCCCCGAAACCTGAATGAAATACAGACATCCATCCCCCGATTACTCGGGGGTTTGCAAAATTCCACTATTTTGCTAGTGCAAGTACAAAGTGCAAATACGAGCCATACAATTCAAGTTCCAAGAATAATAATAACCAGGAAATCCTCCCAGATTCAAACGTAACAACAAGTACTTCCCGAGGTGAGAGTTTGGGTAAAATATTCCCAAATCGAAAGCTCACAATACAAGAGAAACAATCTATAAAATGGTTTAATAAGCCATCGGGAGTTTTAATAGAATACAATTTAGGATTATCGAATCCTTCTCTTTTCCAAAAATCAACAGGGGTCACAACACAAAGGTTTTGTTTTCACAAATAAAACCAACCACAATTCGCAGGGTTAAAACCCACGTCATGTGTAACACCCCCAAGTTATTCAGGATATATTACAGCGCCGTGAACCCCACCGTGGGACCCACAAGGCTAATCATACGCGGAACTATAAAACTTGACCAAGAAGGTCCAAATACAATGAAATGAAAGACGATACAAAGGGTATTCAAACCATGTCCAATGTATCCAAATACATCACAATACAAAATCAAAACCTCGGCAACACAGGCCGGAACATCGAGGAAGACTGAAAACAAACAATACTCGAGTATTCAATAACCATTCCAGTACAACAACACTGAATGGAGGAACACAAAACATAACCAGAGATAAGACACAGTATCACGCTTGCCCATCATCTTCATGCCGACACAATACTTGCCTATCCGCTCTCCTGGAACCTGAAATACATAAAAAGTATTTCCCCCATAAAGGGGTTAGCCGTCGAATAGCTAGTGCATGTATATCAAATATGAAACACAATACTCCTCGATAATAAAGTAAAGGTAACCGTCAATTCATCAATTCAATACTAGTATTCCGGAATAACTAAATCTAATAGAATCACAACAATGCATACATGATCAACCGTGGAACCACACTAGAGGCTACGGAACCCTCACGGGACCCGTCGGCCCACCCCAGAGTGGTTAACCCAAATTATCCATGGAATCGCACCAGAGGCTACGAAATCCTCAGGGGACCTATCGGCCCACCCCAGAGTGGATATAAATAATCATACCATTCATATATCTTACTTTCAAAGTCGAGAACGTATAATCATAAATATATACTTGCCTTTGAGACATCGAGAAATTAAACAGAAAAGAGTATGAGTTCGGTAGGTCCAAGAACGCGCTTGTGGCACCTAAACGATTCGTAAGGGATATGATAATCAATAATACATACTCATAATTCACGAAGAAACTCCCGAAACCCATCTACGATTCACGAAAATACAAGGGTAAACAACTAGAGTTTGGAAAATCACCCAAACCCTCACAAGTCCGAACACGGCACAAACCAATCCGTAAAATCATAGGAAAAGCATGCATACGGGATAGATACATCATAATCTCAAGGTTCTCAAGCTTCAAAATGGATAAATTAGACGAATCTAGGAAAAACCCCAAAATTCCCAAAATAAAGGGTTCTAAGGATTTTTACCTTGATTTGGACGATAGAATGGATTAGATGTTGTGTAATCCTTGTTCTCCAACCAAAGATGTTGATGTTTGAATATGGATCGCTTCCAATCACCTAAAATTGCCTCTCCCGAGCTTCTCCTATCGAAAATGAGTGAAGAGAGTGAAAAATGACGAAATGGAAGTCAACTGTCCAATATATACTCGCCCACTCTAGCGCACTAATGAGGTCACGGGGTAGTCTAGTGGCTTCTGCCGGCCCCGTTAGCGTGCGCTAATCGCCTTATCTTAGCGTGCACTAGCCAAAAATGGTGTCTAGAAACTTGAGTCCAGAACCTACTGTCTTCTGCCCTGATCAAGTCTTAGCGTGCGCTACCGCTATGGCTTAGTGTGCGCTACGCAGCTCTTATAGCATGCGCTATCCGTAGACTAGCGTACGTTACTTGATTGTCCAGAAAACCTGACAACCTCATTGCCTCTGCCAACCAGCCCATTAGCGTGCGCTACGGACGGATGTTAGCGTGTGCTACTGACCACGAATAGCGTGCATTAACGAACTCCTAGCGCGCATTAACTACCAGTCCAGAAAGCAGTATGAGTTACTGGTTCTGACCTGACTGGTCCCTTAGCGCGCGCTACGGCTCAAATCTAGCGTGCGCTACGGCTCAAAACTAGCGTGTGCTACTCAAGCAGAATTAGCGCGCGTTAGCCTAGGCCTAGCGTGCGCTATTTCTCTGATCTAGAACGCTTCCGCAAGGTCTAAACAACATGATTGTGATCCAAACAAGATACGACACTCTATAACAATATCGACAACATCACCAAGAGTTTACAGAGCGACAAAATAAGAAAAACGGCAAGGTCAAACAGTCAATAAAAGTACGGGTATTACATTCTCCCTCTCTAAAAAGAAGTTTCGTCCCGAAACTTAAAAAATAAAAAGTTTGGGGTACTCCGACCGCATCTTCTCTTCCGTTTCCCAAGTCGCCTCCTCGACTCCATGTCTCGACCATTGCACTTTAACCAGTGGAATGGTCTTATGCCGAAGTTGTTTCTCGTGACGCTCAAGGATCTTCACGGGTCTCTCCGGAAAGGTAATATCCTCGGATACGTCAATCTCACTGTAGTCGATAACGTGGCTCGGATCTGGCACATAATTTCTCAACCGAGACACATGAAAAACACTATGGACGTGACTTAAAGCTGGGGGCAACTCCAAGCGATAAGCTAAATCTCCAACCCTGTCTAAGATCTCGAAAGGTCCGATATACCTCAGACTAAGTTTCCCCTTTTTTCTGAAGCGGAAAACCCCTCTGGTCGGCGACACCTTGAGTAAGACATGATCCCCCCCTTCCAACTCCAAGGGTCAACGATGAGTATCTGCATAAGATTTATGATGGCTCTGGGCAGTCAGCAATCGATCCGGTTCCATTCCAATTAGCTCCGAAGCCCCATCCCAACATAATGGCGACCTACATCGCCTACCATAAAGTGCCTCGAATGGTGCCATTTTGATCGACGCATGCCAACTATTATTGTAGGCAAACTCGGTCAACAGTAAGTGAAGCTCCCAATCATTACTCCTGTCCAAGGCACAAGCTCGCAACATATCCTCCAATGTCTGAATCGTCCTCCCTGTCTGACCGTCTGACTGAGGATGAAAGGACGTGCTCAATCTCAACTCAGTACCCAAAGCCTGATGAACGGCCTGCCCAAAATGCGATATCAAACGACCGTGTCTATCAGAAACAATGGTCTTGAGGGCACCGTGCAATCTTATGATCTCAGCTATAAAAGTTCGAGCCAATCTATCCGGTCCCCAAGTATCCTTAATACCCAAGAAGTGGCAGACTTGGTCAACCGATCGACGATTACCCAAATCATATTCATTCCGGCCCTAGTTCTCGACATGCCAGTGATGAAATCCATAGAGATGTCTTCCCACTTCCACTCGGGAATGGGAAGCGACTTCAACAACCCCGTTGGTCGTTGATGTTCGATCTTGACTTGTTGACACATCAAGCACCGTAGTACAAATTCCGCGACATCCTTCTTCATGTTGTTCCACCAAAAATTTCATTTCAAGTCCTTATACATCTTACTCGTTCCGGGGTGGATTGAGTAAGGCGTAGCATAGGCTTCTCCGAGAATTCTCTGCCTCAACTCTTGGTCATTCGGAACACAAAGCCTGCCCTGAAATCTCAGAATACTATCCTCGTGAAACATAAAGCCATGAGCTTTTCCTTTAATTACATCTTCCTTCAGTTGAGAGATCATCGGGTCACTCCACTGTTTCCCTTTGATGTCGTTAACCAAGGACGAAGTAATTTCGAGAGTACACAATTGTCCTTGTACTTGTTGAAGCGAAACTTCTATCCCTTGCTCGATTAAATCCTGACGAATCTTCGTCTGAGATGTAAGAACCTCTAGCATTTAAAGAGATGCCGATTTGAGGCTCAAAGCATCCGCGACGACATTGGAATTTCCGGGGTGGTAAAGAATTTCCAAATCGTAATCCTTTATCAAATCTAACCAACGCATCTGTCTCATATTCAGCTCTTTCTGACTGAAAATATACTTCAGGCTCTTGTGATCGGTATAAATATGACACGGAGAACCATACAAGTAATGACGCCAAATCTTGAGTGCGAAGACAATTGCGGCCAACTCCAATTCGTGAGTAGGATAATTCATCTCATGCGGCTCTAATTGTCGTGCCGCAAAAGCTATTGTCTTATCATGTTGCATAAACACACAACCAAGACCTTGACCCGAAGCATCACTATAAACAGCAAAGCCCTCACTACCTTGTGGTAAAGCTAAAATCGACGCTTAGGTCAAACGTCTCTTTAGCTCGTCGAAGCTCTGTTGTCTCTCCGTCGTCCAAACATACTTTTCCGTTTTCTAGAGTAATTTCGTAAGCGGTCGAGTGAGTTTCGAGAACCCCTCGACAAACCGACGGTAATACCCAGCAAGGCCCAAAAAGCTACGAACTTCCTTAACATTTTTAGGCGGTGGCCAATCTAGCACTGCCTCAATCTTCTGCGGGTCTACACGAAGCCCTTCGGCCGAAATCACATGGCTGAGAAACATAACTTCTTCCAACCAGAACTCACATTTTGAGAATTTTGCATAGAGGTGCTCGGTGCTCTCGTCTCAACACGTCGAGCACCTGATGAAGGTGAAACTCATGCTCCTCCTGGTTACGAGAATAAATTAAAATGTCATCAATGAAGACAATCACGAACCGATCTAAATATTCGATGAAAACCCGATTCATTAACTCCATGAATACTGCAGGTGCATTAGTTAACCCAAACGGCATTACCATAAACTTATAATGACCATAGCGTGTTCGGAACGCCGTCCTAGCAATATCCGACTCTTGGATTCGCAACTGATGATACGCAGATCTTAAATCGATCTAGGAAAATACTGAAGCTCCCTGAAGTTGATCCAAAAGATCATCACTACGGGGTAGGGGATATTTATTCTTGATCGTCACCCTGTTCAGCTCTCGGTAATCAATACACAAATGAAAAGAACCGTCCTTTTTCTTGACAAATAATACCGGTGCTCCCCACGGAGACGCACTCGGCCGGATATAACCCTTCTCGGTCAAATGCTCCAATTGATTCTTTAGTTCCAGCATTTCGGTCGGGGCCATCCGATATGGTGCCTTCGATATTGGAGATGTACCAGGCTCCAACTCAATTGTGAATTCCACATCTCTCTGTGGAGGCAAACCAGGTAACTCGTCTGGAAATACGTCGGCATATTCTCTCACTACCGGAATATCCACCAACATTATTGATGATTTCTCGGTCTTAGTCATTTAGCACCAATAACCGACACACCCCTGATTGAGTAATTTCACTACTTTCATCAAGTTCCATTGGATTTGGAGTTAAGGTTCATGAATTTCCTAGAGGACTAGACTCGTGGAGTTCCATTGGATTTAAATTTAAGGTTCAGGAGGTTCCAAGAGCAATAGGCTCATGAAGTTCATTCGAATTTGGACTTAAAGCTCATGAATTTCCTAGAGTACTAGGCTCATGAAGTTCCATTGGATTTGGATTTAATGTTCATGAGGTTCCTAGAGGACTAGGCTCATGAACTTCCATTTGATTTGGAGTTAAGGTTCATGAAGTTCCTAGAGGACTAGGCTCATGGAGTTCCATTGATTTGAATTTAATATTCATGAGGTTCTTTGAGGACTGGGCTCATGAAGTTCATTCGAATTTGAACTTAAGGTTCACGAGGTTCCTACAGGACTATGCTCATGAAGTTCCATTGGATTTAGATTTAATGTTCATGAGGTTCCTAGAGGACTATGCTCATGGCGTTCCTTCATATTTGGATTAAAGGTTCTTGAGGTTCCTAGAGGACTAAGCTCGTGAATTTCCATTGGATTTGGATTTAAGGTTAATGTGGTTCCCAGAGGACTGGGCTCATGAAGTTCCTTTGGATTTAGATTTAAGGTTCATGAGGTTCCTAGCGGACTATACTCATGAAGTCCCATTGGATTTGGATATAAGGCTCAATAGTTCAAAATGTACACTAAGCCACCCTTTAAACGTACCAACAAAATAGTTAGGAAAAAGGGTTAACGAAATAACCCAAGTTTGCAAAATACCAAAAAGCTATTTTGAAAGTTATACACGAGTTGGTAAAAATACCGGAAAGCCCTTATGAAATACACACGCAGTGGATAAAACATAGTTCAAAATATACATTTGCAGCGGAAAAATAACAATCAGAAAAGAGTACTCGATTCTCCAAAACATGCCACAGCCAGTATCACCTAGGAAGCTTATCCCTTCACGACCGCTACTAGCTCGATCTCCGAGTACCTAAAATTGAATCCCACGACGGGTCAGCCACAATACTCAATAATGATAACGATCACATCACATAAATAATTGCATACCAATGTAATTACATGAAAGAATACTATCGATTTAATCTTATCGTCATAACCTTACCAATCCACAGTCTTCTGGGCGTTTTTTGACCATTTTGTGTGCCGCGGCTCAGTGACCTGGTGTGCCGTGGCTCAGTAAGATCGTGCCGCGGCACAGAGTACAGTTTGTTTGGCCATGTTTCATCAACTGGTGCGTGCCGCGGCTCAGTAATGAATTTCTCCCCTGGGATTTTTCCTGCACAGAATTTTGAGAAGAACACGTCAAAAGCGAGAGGTAGAAGCAAATCAAAGCACAAAATGATGAAAAATAAAAATCAAGAATGCAAGAAAAATATAAAAACGCAAAATTCTACAACTAAGAACTCGGGTTGCCTCCCGAGAAGCGCTAAGTTTATAGTCTTCAGCCGGACCTATTAAAAAAAATCAGTTCGCTTTTCGCAAACTCCATTTGGTTTCCGCCCCTTTCATCGAACCGTTAATATGGTTTTTAAAATTTTGACCATCGGTCATTAACGATTCGATTTTCGGTTCGGACACCCAATGTTGGTTGCGGAAAGGTTTTGACGTGAACAACTTCCTGAAACACCCGTTTTTCTCATGACTAGATGTCCGTTTGAATTCCGGCTTATTTCCCTCTTTCAAAAATGACTTTATGACGGCAGCAGACTTGTCCGCATGCTCGAGAAATGCTACTCGTTCTACATCTTTAAAAATTGGACCATCTGACACAAAATCTGAATTTTTCGACCGACGATGTTTTCGGTGTTTTCCTTTTTCAACGGCATCTACACTTTCAATTTGTGAGCTTTTATCAACACCTCCCGGACATGAAAAAGATTTGAACACTTGGAAAGTGACATGCTCCTCTTGAACCCGCAGAGTTAATTCTCCTTTTTCCACGTCAATAACAGTTCTGCCGGTCGCCAAAAATGGTCGTCCCAAGATAATCGGGATATCTTCATCTTCCTCCATGTTGAGAACAATAAAATCCACTAGAAAGATAAATTTATCCACTTTTACTAACACATCCTCAATCACTCCCCTCGGATACTTAATAGATCGATCCGCTAATTGCAAGGAGACCGTCGTCGGCTTTGCTTCTCCAATTCCCAGCTTCTTAAAAATCGACAGAGGCATGAGGTTAATACTAGCACCGAGATCGCACAATGCCTTATTAAAAGAAAGATTCCCCATGGTGCACGGTTTGTTGAAACTTCCCGGATCTTTCAATTTTGGTGGAAGCTTCTTTTGAAGAATCGCGCTGCATTCCTCCGTCAAGGCGACTGTTTCAAACTCCTCAAGTTTTCTTTTCTTTGACAATATCTCTTTCATGAATTTAACGTAGCTTGGCATTTGTTCCAACGCGTCGGCAAATGGAATGTTAATATGAAGCTTTTTGAACACATCGAGAAACTTAGAGAATTGTTTGTCTGCCTTTTTCTGCTGTAATCTCTGCGGAAACGGGACGGGTGGCACATATGCTTTCTGGTTATCCGGAAACGTTATCGAGGGTCTCCAATCTTGAGATTCCTCCGATGCTAAATTTTTCCTCTCCTCAATTTCACTCCTCTTTTCCCACCTCTCGGGCTGGTCACATACCTCCTTCCCACTTCTCAAACTGATTGCATTTAGACTCTCTCTAGGATTTGTCTCGGTTGTACTTGGCAATGCTGCCTCCGGGCGGGCTGTCAACACATTAGCAATTTGGCCCAATTGGACTTCCAAGTTTCGAATGGAAGCGGAATGATTCTGCAATGTCGCTTCAGTACGGGTCATGAATTAACTCGTATTCGCCACTAATTTCGCAATTGCTTCCTTGAGAGAAACTTTTGGAGCGGGAGGGGGCTGCTGTTGGTTCTGAGCGAACGGGGGCTGGTTTGAGTTCTGTCCGTTTCTCCACAAAAAGTTGGGATGATACGCGGATTATACGTGTTGGAGTACGGATTATTTTGCCGGTTTCCGTTTCCTACAAACTGAGCTTGTTCAATTTGGGGCTGCTCGAATGGATTTCCGACTTGACACTCCGCGCTAGGGTGAGATCCGTTACACCAATTGCAAGTCTCAATGGTAACGGGGGAAGAAGTATGCGAAAATGCTTGGAGCTGCTGCGTTAATGCTGCGACTTGGGCTGACAATGTTGATATTGGATCATTACTAGAAACTTCCGTAACTCGCTTCGGCGTTAATCTTTCAGATGGCCATTGATACGCATTTGCGGCCATAGCTTCCAACAACGAGTGTGCCTCGGCCATAGTCTTTCCCATCAAAGCCCCACCGGCAGCTGCATCCACGAGAGTGCGTGTAGAGGCACTCAATCCATTGTAGAACGTCTGAATTTGAAGCCAGTCTGGAAGGCCATGATGTGGGCATCTCCGTAACAAATCTTTGTATCGCCCCCACGCCTCGTGGAGCGATTCCATATCATACTGTCCAAAGGTGGTGATCTCGTTTCTCAACCTCGCCGTCTTAGAAGGTAGGAAGAATTTAGCAAGGTAGGCTTGCGCTAGCTCTGCCCATGTCGTGATCGACCCCGGCGGTAAGGAATTTAGCCAAAATTTCGCTTTATCCCTCAAAGAGAAAGGGAAAAGCCGTAATCGGATAGCATCGTCGGTGACACCATTGTTCTTGAACGTGTCACAAATCTCAAGAAAAGAAGCAATATGAGCGTTTGGGTCATCATTCGGCAATCCACAGAATTGGCTTGCCTGCACCATCTGAATAATAGCAGGCTTGATTTCGAAGTTGTTTGCCTGAATGGTGGGACGCCGAGTCCCCGAAAAATTAGCGTTAATTTGCGGCATGGCATAGTCTCGAAGTGCCATTTCCGGTTGAGCTTGCTGCACAATATTATTTCCTCCTTGAATTTCGATATTTTCGGCCATGGTCACCGTCGTCTGTAACTCTCGTTTCTTCTTCTTGTTCATTCGAAGAGTGCGCTCGAGTTCGGTATCCAAAGGTAGTAGGCCTTCGTTACCGAGTTTTCTCATGCACTACGCAAAAGATCTGAAAGGAAAAACAAATAAAATTAAATCCACAAAAATAAGTAAATAAAACGTTCAAACTAAGGCTAGAAATACTGAAATCGATATTAGCAAAATTTCAGTCCCCGGCAACGGCGCCAAAAACTTGTTGCGATTTTTGTTTAACGCAAGTGTACGTTATCGTATACAAGTAATAAAGTGATGAGTGAGTATCGTTCCCACGAGGACTGAATCACTAACTACCGATTTTTATGTATTCTAGTTTTATTTGAACAATCGAATTTTGGGTTTGCAATTAATTACTAAAAGAAATAATAAAAGACTAGACAGTAAAAATGATCGCTTGAAGAAAGAGAATCAAATGATAAATAAGTCTAGGATTCTGAATCCACCTCGGTTTATCCGAATTTACTCTCGATTATCTGAAGTTAATAATTTTCCCAATTTATTGAAGGCGAAGATTGCTAATATATTCTACCGCCTCTCCCGAGGTCAATAGATTTTTCTAAAGGTGAATAACGCACTCTATCCCTAGGTGAATTAATTCGTCAATAGGCAAAAAGCATGAAATCTCCAAAAGGCCACGTAGTTCCTATGAGTATATTCCTATCTCACAGAATAAAACGGTCCTCACCAATAGTTCCTCACCAATTCTCCTCTCCCGATTCGAATTGAATGATTAAAACAATACAACTATTGCCCAGATAATTGAAAGCATTAAACACGATTGGGAAACCTCAACAAAAAGGTGATTAATTAGATAATCTCAAGCAAATCCGTCAAAACGTAGGTTTCATCAAAATCCTAGATTAGGGTTTTAACCTGACATGCTAATAAATGAAAATACAGAATAAATGAATAAAAGCATTAAAATCAAACGCAGATGAAGAGCTCGGATTCCTCCGTTCTTCTGGCTTCCGCCCTCTGCTCTTGAAGTCTTCTGCTTATCTTCCTCTTCTGCCATCTCCCCTCTGATTCCAAGATTTTCCAAGATCTAAAAGATGATTGATTAGGGTCTTAAACCCTTATTTATAGCTTTAAACAGTCTCCAAATCGCGTCAGTGTGAGTAGGTCGAGAACTGGCTTCGAAACGGCCCAAATCCGCGCGGAGCATACAAAAACCGCCTAGTGTGCCGCGGTGCACTAAATCTATGCCGCTGCACATGGCCTTCAGCTGGATGCCTGGGCGCCATTTAATTCCTCTGTGCCGCGGCACAGTCTACTTTGTGCCCGCTGGTTGTCTTCCTGTGCCGCGGCCCACTTGCCTTGTGCCGCGGCCCACGGCCAAAATTTGCCGTTTTCGCCCGTTTTGCCTCGTTTTAGCTTCCGGACTCCAATCTCCTGACAATCATACAAAATTAAGGCATTAAAAGCTCATTTAAGCAAATTCACTCTCCAAAATAATGATAAATAAGCGTATAAAAATACGCCTAACACCCATATCTTGTCTGAAATGCCATCTTCGGAACGTCGGACTCTCTCACCCTGAGTTTATAATACCCTGATCTTAAATCAATTTTCGAGAAAACTGCAGCCCCCTGCAACTGATCAAATAAATCCTCTATACGAGGCAAATGGTACTTGTTCTTGATGGTTACTTTGTTCAGCTCACGGTAGTCGATGCACAAACGTAGTGAACCATCCTTCTTCCTTACAAAAAGAATAGGCGCGCCTCAAGGCGAAGCGCTTGGTCTGATGTACCCTCTTTCCAGAAGTTCTCCCAACTGATTCTTTAATTCTTGCATCTCGGAAGGAGCCATACGATAAGGTGCCGTAGAAATCGGAGCCGTATCTAGCTCTAAGTCCACAGAAAACTCTATCTCACGATCTGGCGGTAATCTCGGGAGATCGTCCGGAAAAACATCGGGATACTCATTAACAACTGGGATCGAAGAGAAATCGACTTCGTTCCCTTCCATTTTCAAGGCATAAAACCAGTAGCCCGTACAACCTTTATTCAAGAGTTTTACGGCCTTCATGGCGCTGATAAGTAACTTGGATTGGCCCGACTTACGTCCCAAAAATGAGTACTCGGATCCGTCTTTAGTCACCATGGTGATAACCTTAGTACGGTAATTCATAATCGCTTGGTGACTATCAAGCCAATCCTCGTCGAGGATCACGTCCTCGCCTACCATATCAACTACAATCAGATTCGATAACCATTCTATACCGGGTGTAATCGCTGGAAAATCTTTAATCTCCTGGTTTCCCACAATTCTATCCCCGCTAGGTAGTTTCACAATGAAGGGATCGCAAGCAGTCATACAAGTTATATTCAAACGGCGTACACACTCCAAGGAAATAAAAGAATGCGTAGCACCCATATAAAAAAGCACACGGACTGGATGAGATAAAATATGAATGGTACCTGAAGCCACCGCCGAATCGGGTTCGTTTGTTCGACGCATCTCATAGACCCGTGGTTGTACCGAACCGACGCTAGAGTTTCCCCCTCCAGCGTTCTGCCCCCGCCCCCAGCCCCTGCCGTAATTCTGCTGAGATTGACCAAAAGGTTGCCGCTGATTAACGCCTTGGTCAAGTGGTGCTGGGGTAGAAGCCCGAGTGTCCAAAGTCTGATTTGGTTCGCAACAATAAGCCTCTCTATGTCCCATATTTCCGCAAGTGTGACACTTCAACAGCGGAAAATTGCATTCCAAATTAACGTGGCCTGGACGACCACAATTATAGCAAGTTACCATGCGATTTGTGGTGCCCGGAGGAGAACGGAAACCCCTCTTTCCTTTAGCAGAACATGACGACTGTCCGGTAAAATGGTTAGTCATCTGTGACCTCTAGAAGTTGCCACTCTTAGAGCCAGAAAAATATCCCACGATCTTCTGCTTCTTCGATTCTTCAGTGGTATTGTTGTCGGGGCTTAACATATCATGGGCTAAAGCTCTGTCCTGATATTCCTTCAGTGTGGTGCAAGCAAATCCAGCCATGTACTTCCGTAAGTCCATATTCATCCGCATATCAAAATAACGGATCTTATCACGCTCGTTTCGCACTTGATCCTTCACATGGATCAATTGTTGGTTGTACTCTACAATTGCTTGTGAAACGGGAATATTCTACGGTTTAGCCTCGAAAAAGGCTCGAATTCGGCCCTCTCGCACCGGCTAGGGACAAAACTCAGCCTCCAAAATCTCTTTAAATTCATCGCACGTGGCAACACGATCCTGTGGCTTGATGACTTTCCACCATGTAGCGGCCTCCTTGGTTAGGAAATACTGATCAATCGGTACTTTCCTCACTTCGGGGCAATCAACCGCTTCAAAAAATTTCTCCAACTCCGCTAGCCAATCTTTCCAACCTAACGGGTCTGTGGCACTGCCAAAATGTGGAGGGTGCATACGGATTATATTCTGAAGCAAGGCATCCGCGTTCGGGTTCGGATTATTTAGCTGAACGGTTTGGGCTAAAATGTTCATCTAGTTAGCCAATTGTTGAAGTACATTCACAACTCCAATGTTCGCGATGTTCCCCTAGCCAGTCGACTGGCCGTGCTGACTTTCGGTGTCCGGATGCACCGAGTTCGATAAACTGGGGTTGGTTGACCCCGCAACAGAACTGAGGGAAACGGCCGAGCCACGTCCTCGTCCACGTCCACGACCATGACCCCTACCAACTGACATACTGAAGAACACACAAGGAACGTAAGTACAATTCAATCGCACGTCATCAAACTGACCGATTCTCAAGAATAACAAAATAGAAGCAAAACGAATAAGGAAACACCAGAAGAGTAAGAGGTCTTACAGCTACCAGTCGCACTGTGATGATGGCAGAGTAGTGATACTGTGGACAAAAGACGACTCAATCGACCCAGAAGACAAACAGCCTAGGTATCCATAGACCTAAGCTCTGATACCATATTATGTAACACCCCCAAGTTATTCAGGGTATATTACAATGCCGTGAACTCCACCGTGGGACCCACAAGGCTAATCATACATAGAACTATGAAACTTGACCGAGAAGGTCCAAATACAATGAAATGAAAGACGATACAAAGGGTATTCAAACCATGTCCAATGTATCCAAATACATCACAGTACAAAATCAAAACCTCGGCAACACAGGCCGGAACATCAAGGAAGACTGAAAACAAACAATACTCGAGTATTCAACAACCATTCCAGTACAACAACACTAAATGGAGGAACACAAAACATAACCGGAGATAAGACACAGTATCACGCTTGCCCATCATCTTCATGCGGACCCGATACTTGCCTATCCGCTCTCCTGAAACCTGAAATACATAAAAAGTATTTCCCCCATAAAGGGGTTAGCCGTCGAATAGCTAGTTCAAGTATATCAAATATGAAACACAATACTCCTCAACAATAAAGTAAAGGTAACAGTCAATTTATCAATTCAAGACAAGTATTCTAGAATAACTAAATCTCATAGCATCACACCAATGCATACATGATCAACCGTGGAACCGCACCAGAGGCTACGGAACCCTCAGGGGACCCATCGACCCACCCCAGAGTGGTTAACCCAAATTATCCATGGAATCGCACCAGAGGCTACGAAGCCCTCAAGGGACCTGTCGGCCCGCCCCAGAGTGGATATAAACAATCATACCATTCATATATCTTACTTTCAAAGTCGAGAACGTATAATCATAAATATATACTTGCCTTTGAGACATCTAGAAATTGAACGGAAAAGAGTATGAGTTCGGTAGGTCCAAGAATGCGCTTCCGGCACCTAAACGATTCGTAAGGGATATGATAATAATAATCCATACTCATAATTCACGAAGAAACTCCCGAAACCCATCTATAATTCACGAAAAATACAAGGGTAAACAACTAGAGTTTGGAAAATCACCCAAACCCTCACAAGTCCGAACACGGCACAAACAAATCCATAAAATCGTAGGAAAAGCATGTATATGGGATAGATACATCATATCTCAAGGTTCTCAATCTTAAAAATGGATAAATTGGAGGAATCTAGGAAAAAACCCAAAATTCCCAAAAAGAAGGGTTCTAAGGATTTTTACCTTGATTTGGACGATGGAATGGATTAGATGTTGTGTAATCCCTGTTCTCCAACCAAAGATGTTGATGTTTGAAGATGGATCGCCTCCAATCGCCCAAAATCGCCTCTCCCGAGCTTCTCCCGTTGAAAATGAGTGAAGAGAGTGAAAAATGACGAAATGGAAGTCAACTGTCCAATATATACTTGCCCAGTCTAGCGCATGCTACGCCTCGATTATTAGCATGCGCTAGCGAGGTCACGGGATAGTCCAGTGGCTTCTGCCGGCCCCGTTAGCGTGCACTAATCACCTTATCTTAGCGTGCGCTAGCCAAAAATGGTGCCCATAAAGTGGAGTCCAGAACCTACTATCCTTTGCCCTGCTGGAGTCTTAGCTTACGCTACTGCTATGGCTTAGCATGCGCTACGCAGCTCTTATAGCGTGCGCTATCCAAAGACTAGCGTACATTACTTGATTGTCCAGAAAACCTGACAACCTCACTGCCTCTGCCAACCAGCTCGTTAGCGTGTGCTACGGACGGATGTTAGCGCGCGCTACTGACCACGAATAGCGTGCGTTAACAAACTCCTAGTGCGCATTAACTGCCAGTCCAGAAAGCAGTATGAGTTACTGGTTCTGACCTGACTGGTCCTTTAGCGCGCGCTACGGCTCAAAGCTAGCTTGTGCTACTCAAGCAAAATTAGCGTGCGTTAGCCTAGGCCTAGCGTGCGCTATTTCTCTAACCCAGAACACTTTCACAGGGTCTAAACAACACGATTGTGATCCAAACAAGATCCGAAACTTTATAACAATATCGACAACATCACCAAGAGTTTACAGAGCGACGAAATAATAAAAACGGCAAGGTCAAACAGTCCATAGAAGTACGGGTATTACATCATGTGTCGTCAATCAAATTTTCCTAGGACCGGGACGAAGCCACAAATCCCACTTGAAGCCGCTAAGGACCCTCCCGAGGTGTCCATATCATAAAACAAATCACGCACAAGCATCGCCTATGACCGGGACGAAGTCACAAATCCCACTCGAGGCCTCTAAGGACCCTCCCGAGCTGGCTAGCGATGTAACACCCCAAACTAGGCGACTATTACAGTACCGTGGACCCCGGACTGGGACCCACCAGGCGAATGAATATTAATGACTTAAATAATATAATTGTAGTGCCGAACCACATTATATCATCAATTACTCCGATGAGGAGTTTCAAGTACAACACAGCCAAGATAATACCGAATACATGTATATTTTATATGAAGATAAAATATATAACACTGAATAAACATGAGTATTCAAACGAAAGTCTGCATCGGAAATAAAATGAAGAAACACGAATGACTGTAAGGACTGGCACCCCCTACTAGTATCACAGGGACTCCTCGCCGTCAACATTCTCTTCCCGTTATTTGGCCTTGCCATGACCTGAAAACAACATCCCCCAACGGGGTAAGTTACACAGAACAACAATCCTCAATAGTTGAATTTACACAATCATGATATATCTTAATTATGATATAAAGCTGAAGAGAGGCATCATAATACGCCTGTAATGGTATGTGTAAGTACACAAGACGAGTGTCCGGACACACCCGCCCTTGTACCTAATTAGTCTCACAAAGGTACGTTACCGTGTGCACAATCCAACGTGTCGGTGAACCCGAACACATGACTATCATGTGCCCGACTAAAAATTCCACACATCCCCACCCGGCTACGCAATATGAACCCAGAAGGCCACAAGATCAAAAGTGACCAAAGAACATTAATGAATGACAATACGACAAAGGTCAAGAATGACTCACCGGGATGACACAATAATGAAATGAATGATATCTCATTGAAATGATTGGAACCGTCGTTCCTCGTGAATGAAATGATTATTTTGATAATTACAAGTCTCAACATGATTAGTACATTATGAATGATTATGATTTATGAATGAACAACCACGAAATGAATGAGTATCCTTTTAACTGAGTAAGAATTAACTTACACAACACCAGTGAAGAATGTCCTTCCTCAAACAAACGTCCTACAATGAGATTTCGGTCACTCGAACAACCTTTAATAACACAATTACCCATAATCCATTCAATATATGTAACAAGCACGATTATAACAAACTCAAAACGTCGATATGACAAATCCAAGTTCATTGGGGCATTATAACAAACACGTTGTAACCAACATTCGATTGTTTACAATCAACCTCAATTAAATCCATATCAAACCTCCAAGGAATGTTTCAATCCAACAAAACATCTTCAACACAATCCATAATCCAAAATGAATACCCAATTTGAGATTTCAAACAACATCTAATCGAAAATCCCCAAATCCAAATCAATATCCAAGTTGTTCCTGAATAAACCCAAATAATCCGATGATAATCCTTAACTATTCATAATCACAAGTATATCACTTCATATATCATGATTATCACCTCCAAAACATCATAACCCAACACAAAATCGAAATCCAAGGTGTTGAAGAATTTATCTTTTGAAGATCCAAATACTTTGATCCGGTGAAATCGTGTTAAATCGACTATCCAAGCTTCCCAATACAAGATATATGCTAAGAACACTCCTACCCAAGTGATGACATGAAGGAAATCTCTCTCAAGAACTTCTCTCTCGGAACTCAAGTGAAGAAATGAGAAAAATGAGCTCGAAGACCCGTCCAGGTACTTAAGTACTGCCATTGTTACGGACATAACATCCCCAAGTCAACGGCCTTATGGCCGTAACCAGCCAACTCGTACGGCCGTAACTCGACCTCGTCGAAAATCTGCCGACAGACATACGGCTGTAACCGCACATGCCTTACGGGCGTAACTCGACTGATATGGCCGTACTCGGCAAAGCTTACGGGCGTATGAATCATTCATCGAAACTGACCAGAGCACCCTGCTCGAATCGTACGGCCGTAACCGGCCAAGCCTTACGGCCGTACCTGCCTCAACTTACGGCCGTATGCCGCAACCCTTATGGCCGTAAGTCCTCTCCGTCCGAACTGTCCTGAAAACAACGAACGTATGTTACGGCCGTAATGCAAGCATGTTACGGCCGTAACTCGCTGCTGGACGCCAACGAAATGACAAATCCATCTACTTGACACACATCGCTGAATGATCCGACATACCATACTTGTATGAATATAATTAACTCTAATAACGTACGATAGATGATACTTCCAACACAAGACTACCAATCATGATGATTATAGCAATACTCTCGTCTCGATTCTCAAACGGAGATGAATGATGATCGGTAATTGATACACGGTAAAAATACGCCAACGATGAATACAAATGAATGAGTCATGAATGATGAAAGATTATTAATGAGTGAAATAATCCGACAGTGACAACTACTGAATGATAATTACTGAATGATAATTACTGAATTACAACCGAGTATTACATACTCCCCCCTTAAAAGGAGTTTCGTCCTCGAAACTAAGGGCCAAACAACTCGGGATAACTCTCCTGCACACTATCCTCGGTTTCCCAAGTAGCATCTTCGACTCCGTGTCTAGACCACTGAATCTTGACCAAAGGAATCGTCTTGTTTCTCAACTGTTTGATTCGCCACTATAAAACTTGTATAGGACGCTCCTCATACAAATGATCATCCGCGATCTCGATTTCGTCGAACTGAAGTATGTGACTCGGGTGGGCAACATACTTCCGCAACTGAGAGACGTGAAACACATTATGAATTCGGCTCAATGCCGGAGGTAAAGCCAATCGATAATCCAGACTGCCTACTCGATCCAAAATCTTAAACGGTCCGATGAATCTCGGACTCAACATTCCCCGCTTCCCGAAACGGAAGATTTCTCGACTCGGGGATACCTTGACCAAAACGTGGTCACCTGTCTCGAGCTCTAATGGTCGACGATGATTATCTGCATGTGATTTCTGTCGACTCTGAGCAGTCAACAAACGACTCCTAATCAAAGCTACCTTCTCACGGGCGGCTATAAGCATATCGAGCTCGGTGTCGATTGATTCTTATAAGTCATCCCAACACAAAGGAGATCGACAATGACGACCGTACAAGGCCTCGTAAGGTGCCATCTTAATCGAAGCATGCCAACTGTTATTGTACGTGAACTCAATCAACGGTAGTTGGGCTTCCCAATCATCTTTCCAATCAAGGAAGCATGCCCTCAACATGTCCTCCAATGTCTGAATAGTCCTCTCTGATTGTCCGTCGGACTGAGGATGAAAAATTGTGCTTAAATTAAGCTGAGTTCCCATGGCACGATGAACTGATTTGCAAAAATGTGACACTAATTGCCCGTCACGATCAGAAACTATACTCTTAGGAGTATCATGCAATCTCACTATCTCTTTGATGAATAACTGGGAAAGTCTCTCGGGACCCCACGTATCCTTAATCTCAAGAAAATGACATGACGTAGTTAAGCAGTCCACAACTACCCAAATTATAATTATGCCACGATGACTCGTCGGCAAACTCGTGATGAAGTCCATAGAAATATCTTCCCACTTCCACTCTGGAATAGGGAGAGGTTTCAGCATACCCACCGGTCGCTGATGTTCTATCTTGACTTGTTGACAGGTTAAACATATCGATACAAATTCTCTGACTTCTACCTTCATATTACTCCACCAGTAATTTTGTTTCAAGTCCTTGTACATCTTGTTAGACCCCGGATGAAATGGAGTAAGGGGTAGCATGAGCTTCTCTCGAAATCGAGTTTTTCAACTTGTCATCCGCCGGTACGCATAACTGATTCTCAAATCGCAAAAGTCCATCCTCGTGGACCACAAATCTAGGGGCTTTCCCTTGAGCCACATCCTCTCAGATGCGCGACAAAAACTGGTGTGCACCCTGATTCACTCTGATTGCCTCCTCAAGTGGCAATCAAATCTGTAACATGCAAAGTTGCCCTTGCACTCGCTGTAACCAGGACTCGATATCGAGTCTCAAAAATTCCTGTTGAAGCTCCTTTTGAACTGTTAAACGAGCAAGCATTTGGTCCTGAATGGACTTACGACTCAAGGCATCAGCGACAATGTTCGCCTTGCCCGGGTGGTATAGTATCTCAATATCGTAATCTTTGATTAGTTCCAACCACCGTCTCTATCGCATATTTAACTCGTTCTGAGAAAATATATACTTCAAACTCTTATGATCGGTGAAAATCTGACAGGTGACGCCATAAAGGTAATGATGCGAAATCTTCAATGCGAAAACCACGACTGCTAGTTCGAGGTCGTGGGTCGAGTAATTGACCTGGTAAGGTCTCAGTTTCCATGAAGCATAGGCAATAACATTCCCATTCTGCATTAATACACATGCAAGACCATGTCCGGACGCGTCACTATAAACTACAAATCCTTCCGTCCCTTGTGGCAAGGAAAGGACATGTGCTGAAATTACATCATCTCTAGCTAAATCCACCACGATTAGGTCTGCTAACCAATCACGGCCATGAAGCTGAATCGGACAATCCTAAATCTCACGATCTCCGATAATTCTTCTACCATCAGGTAGACCAATGACATAAGGCTCACAACTAGCAGCACTACCCTGACGTAGTCTACTCAAACATGACTCGGAAATGAATGAATGCGATGCAGCAGTATCAAAAAGGATACACATAGGTTGAGATAGAATATTGAGTGTACCTGAGATCATCCGGGCCTCCGGGTCGTCGGTCTTCTTCATCTCATAAATTCGGGGCTTGCCGGCCCCCGAACCAGACGCTCCCGTCTGGTAGCTTTTGGCTCTGCCTTTGTTTGCTCCAGTCACCTTAAATGACGCAGACTGAGTGGACTGATTATGAACAGCTGACTGCTTCGGGGCCTGAGATGACGTCGGAGTAGGTTTTGAGTCTCTTCGGCAAAAACAGGCCTTATGCCCAACAATCCCACAGTTATGACATGTGATAGTCTGCCTCGGACACTTGGTGCTGAAATGACTATGTTCTTCACAGTTGAAATCGGTGATGGCCGAACTGGCTGCTTAGGACTGTGATTCCGAGGGTCTGGGTGCCACAGGAGGTCGCTCAGAGAAAGTAGAGCCCGCACGAGGCTTCTTGAAGGTTGTCGAACCACCTTCAAACTGATTAGGGTTCTTAGACTTCTTCCTAGCAGATGAATGTTGCTGCTTAGCAATCTCCTTAGCAGTAAGATCATAAGTAAGAGCTTTCTCAATAAATTCGGCCAGAGTGGTGCAATTTTGATTAAGGAACTGCATCCGCATACGGGGTTTCAGCCTCTTTCTGAAATACTTGATCTTGTCCGCCTCGGAGTGAATAATTGATGAGGCAAAAAAGGAAGAAGTTCCTGAAATTTCTCGGCGATAGCGAGAACATCATCGTCTGCCGAGGGGTCGGGAGTGAGTAATTATGATAACTTGGCCTCTCTGAGTGGGGCCGGATAATACCTCTCCATCATGAGAATCTTGAATTGATCCCAAGTACATGATCCGTCGGTGGACTTCAACGATAACCACCATGGATGAGCGCTCTTTAAAAAATAGTAAGCCGCAACTGAAACTTTGTGCCCTTCGGGACACTCTACCATAGCAAATAACTTCTCAAAATGCTCGAGCCAGTGAACAATATCCGCCGGCTCAGATGAGCCCTCAAAAGTAGGTGGCCTTTGGCAAGAGATGTCGACAATAATACTGCTTACACCCCTCTCTTGCCCCTGAGGTGGCGGCGGAGGAGCCTGCTGATTCTGAGCTGTTGAGTTCTGCATCGTCTCCATAAGGCGTGCCATCTGTGTCATCTGGGCCATCATGCCCTGCATAAAAGCAAGTGGATCAACCCGAACACCTTCTGATTGAGCTGTGTCCTGGGTACGACTCCCTAACAGTGAATGATCATTTCTGGGTGAATGAGTGGCAGCGTCGTTGCTCGATGAATTAGTATTGTTCCTCGCGTTCGCGCGTGTATTCACACGAGATCTCGGGTTTCGGCCCGCACCGTGGCCTCTTCCCCCGCGTCCTCTGCCTGCTCTCTCCATAATGAAGTTGGAAAGTTACATGATAATTATATCTCTCGTATGAATATCACATTATGATTTCATCATGAAATGATGAAAATGAGCATACGCGCTCTAACACGGTGATTACATGAATGATTAACTGAGGTGACATGATTATCTGATGAAATTCTTGAAATGATTATCTTGAACAAGTTAACAAGATTAATGATACGATCCTTACGATCAACAACTGAGCAATGAAATGAACTGAGTGATTAATGAGTTCACATGATCGATATGATCAAAATGAAAATGATGATTGAGGATTGTTGACTATTGAATGATAAATGAGTGATTCTTATTGCCAAAAATTATACCATGGCGTCCGAGATCTTACTGTTCTTTGGTCTGAGGGGCTTGGCTTTTGCACAGGTCACACGTGACGCGAAAGTCCAATGATACTAGTATGATGAACGATGATTTCAAATGAGACATGACTCGGAAGGTAGTATTCAAAACCACTCTCTGAACCAACTCTGTAATACCCTAAACTAGGCGACTATTATAGTGCCATGGACCCCCGACTGGGACCCACCATGCAAATGAAAATTAATGACTTAAATAATATAATTGTAGTGCCGAACCACATTATATCATCAATTACTCCGATGAAGAGTTTCAAGTACAACACACCCAAGATAATACCGAATACATGTATATTTTATATGAAGATAAAATATACAACACTGAATAAAAATGAGTATTCAAACGAAAGTCTGCAGCGGAAATAAAATGAAGAAACACAAATGACTGTAAGGATTGGGACCCCCTACTAGTATCACTGGGACTCCTTGCCGTCAACGTTCTCTTCACGTGCTTTAGCATTGCCATAACCTGAAAACAACATCCCCAACGAGGTCAGTTACACAGAACAACAATCCTCAAGAGTTGAATATACACAATCACGATATATCTTAATTATGAGATTAAGCTGAAGAGAGGCATCATAGTACGCCCATAATGGTATGTTCAAGTGAACAAGACGAGTGTCCGGACACACCCGCCCTTGTACCTAATTAGTCTTACGGAGGTACGTTATCGTGTGCACAGTCCAACATGTCGGTGAACCCAAACATATGACTATCATGTTCCCGACTAAAAATTCCACACATCCCCACCCGGCCACGCAATATGAACCCAGAAGGCCACAAGAGCAAAAGTGACCAAAGAACACTAATGAATGACAATACGACAAAGGTCAAGAATGACTCACCGGGATGACACAATAATGAAATGAATGATAGCTCATTGAAATGATTGGAACTGCCGTTCCTCGTGAATGAAATGATTATTTTGATAATTAAAAGTATCAACATGATTAGTACATTATGAATGATTATGATTTATGAATGGACAACCACAAAAGGAATGAGTATCCTTTTAACAGAGTAAGAATTAACTTACACAACACTGGTGAAGAATGTCCTTCCTCGAACAAACGTCTTACAATGAGATGTCGGTCGCTTGAACAACCTTGAGTAACACAATTACCTATAATTCGTTCAATATACGTAACAAGCACGATTATAACAAACCCAAAACGTCGATATGACAAATCCAAGTTCATTGGGGCATTATAACAAACACGTTGTAACCAACCTTCGATTGTTTACAATCAATCTCAATTAAATTCATATAAAACCTCCAAGGAGTGTTTCAATCCAACAAAACATCTTCAACACAATCCATAATCCAAAATGAATACCCAATTCGAGATTTCAAACAACATCTAATCGAAAATCCCCAAATCCAAATCAATATTCAAGGTGTTCTTGAATAAACCCAAATAACCCGATGATAATCCTTAATAATTCATAATCACAAGTATATCACTTCATATATCATGATTATCACGTCCAAAACATCATAACCCAACACAAAATCGAAATCCAAGGTGTTTAAGAATATACCTTTTGAAGATCCAAATACTTTGATCCGGTGAAATCGTGTTAAATCGACTATCCAAGCTTCCCAATACAAGATATATGCTAAGAACACTCCTACCCAAGTGATGAGATGAAGGAAATCTCTCTCAAGAACTTCTCTCTCGGAACTCAAGTGAAGAAATGAGAAAAATGAGCTCAAAGACCCATCCAGGTACTTAAGTACTGACATTGTTACGGCCGTAACTCGGCCTACTTACGGCCGTAACTCGGCCTACTTACGGCCGTAACATCCCCAAGTCAATGGCCTTACGGCCGTAACCAGCCAACTCGTACAGCCGTAACTCGACCTCATCGAAAATCTGCCGACAGACATACGGCCGTAACCGCACATGCCTTACGGGCGTAACTCGACTGATACGGCCGTACTCGTCAAAGCTTACGGGCGTATGAAACATGACCAGAGCACCCTGATCGAATCATACGGCCTTAACCGGCCAAGCCTTACGGCCATACCTGCCTCAACATACGGTCATATGCCGCAACCCTTACGACCGTAAGTCTTCTTCGTCCGAACTGTCCTGAAAACAACGAACGTATGTTACGGCCGTAATGCAATCATTTTACGGCTGTAACTCACTGCTGGACGCCAACGAAACGACAAATCCGTCTACTCGACACACATCACTGAATGATCCGACATAACATACTTGTATGAATATAATTAAGTCCAATAACATACAATAGATGATACTTCCAACACAAGACTACCAATCACGATGATTATGGCAATACTCTCGTCTCGATTCTCAAATGGAGATGAATGACGATCGGTAATTGATACACGGTAAAAATACGCCAACGATGAATACAAATGAATGAGTCATGAATGATGAAATATTATTAATGAATGAAATAATCCAACAGTGACAACTACTGAATGATAATTACTAAATTACAACCGGGTATTACAAGCGAGATAATTCACACACAGGCATCGCCTAGGACCGGGACGAAGCCACAAATCCCACTCGAGGCCTCTAAGGACCCTCCCGAGATGGCTAGCGGGACAATTTACACACATGCATCGCCTAGGAACGGGACGAAGCCAAAAATCCCACTCGAGGCCTCTAAGGACCCTCCCGAGCTGGCTAGCGAGACAAATCACACACAGGCATCGCCTAGGACCGGGATAAACCACAAATCCCACTTGAGGCCTCTAAGTACCCTCCCGAGCTGGCTAGCGAGACAAATCAACATGTTACACCAAGGATATTCAAGCAATTCACCCAAAGGCAACAAACACAAAGCACGACTCAATTGTCGAATCACAACGTACCGAAATGAGATAATATATGTATAAATATTATCAAAGCATAACAACAACACCACGCATATTCATAGGGTTCACTTAACCATTTACGAGACACAACATTCACAAAACACATGCATTTTGAAAGTGAGGCTTCGACGAGGCTAAACCGAATATTTTGAAATTTCATTTCAAATCATAAAACAAACATACCAAGACAACCGCCAATAATCATATCCACAAATCAAGAGATGTATGGACAAGGTACTTGCCGCGAATAATCATAATGCGGAGACTCGAACTGACTACGAACCCGCTAACTCCGCCGAACGACAACCCGCGATAATAAACTACGAATGATAACAATAACAACGAATATGAATTCCAAAGTACGACCCAAAGCCGTTGAATTCAAGGAACAAACGACGAAAGCTCAAGGGTTTCCCCCAAAACGGCCAAGAATACGATCCATCCGTCAAAATATGAAAACGGAATTCCCAACCGAAATATGGGTGTTCAATCCATAGGATATGTTTGACAACATCATTTTACAACATTCGATTCATCAAAAATAGATGGAAAACGAAATCAAGAACAAATCCCCAAAAAGTCAACTAGAATGGAAATCAAGAAATATACTTTGATTCGGCGAAGAACAATGGATTAAATGATGTTAAACACATGACTAATACTAAAATTAATCATACCCATCATGGATTAATCAACAATACGGAACGAATCGGACAAAAACCCAAAAACCCCAAAATTTCCCAAAGATAGGATTCTAGGAAATCTAACCTTGATTCGCTGGATCAAAGGATGTTATAGGATGATTAATCAATGATATAAGCTCTAGAACTTCGTGGATTAATTGCTTGACAACATGTCTCCTTGATCACCAAGCCTCCAGCCGCGGAAAGGAGAAGATAGAAATGAAAAATGGGTGAAAATATGACTACTCGGCCATATTTATACTGGCGCGGCCTAGCGTACGCTATCGGCCAGTATCGCCCAGAATCCTCGGCAGGAGCCCGCATAACGCGACACTGTTGACCCAACTTGCCGACCGGGACTCGCCTGCCCGACCCCGATAGCGTGCGCTGCGCGGACGCTAGCGCGCGCTGGCCGACCTGTCCAGAATCCGCTGGACTAAATTACTCGGCCAGGTAACATGCGCTAGTCGGCCGACAGCGTGCGCTACACATGTCGATTAGCGTGCGCCACCACCGATAGCAGTGTGCGCTACCTTCCGATCCTCCCCGAGTCCAGAACTCCAGGAACCTCTCTGCCCAGCCCGATAGCGTGCACTGGCCGGACGAGTAACGTGTGTTATTCTTACCGGGCTATCGTGCGCAGCCTTCCGGCAGTAGCGTGCGCTACGCCTGTTCCTGCCGCGTCTGCCCGGCCAGTGCCCAGCTGCCCTGGCCCGACGATTCGGTTTCCGAAAATGCACGGAACGAAACATGACGAACCGCTCGCGGACAACATCTTCGATCCAAAATAAAATACCATGCAACAATTAATCACACGCGACCAAATAAACACATAAATCGATCAAGACAACAAATACGAATGCGGATACCCACAACTTTGGGTAAATTACAAAATGGCCCAAAATGCCCGAAAATCACGATACATGATCGAATAACCAAACCAAAGTTTACAACACGTCTAACAAAGTTAAACGGACTTACGGGAAACTCAAAACAGCAGTTTCGAACGAGATTCGCAAGAATCAAACTCAAGTGCCGAAAAGTCGCTAAGGAGCACGGAACTCAACAAAATGGCACCGAAACGAACTCGGATGCCAAAAAGTGCAGAATTAATCATTCTCAGAATGACTAAACGGTCACAAGCGAGTCGTCAAAACGGACTCTCGCTAAAAAAATAAAATTACCGGAAATCGAAATTGCGGATATTACACTCCTGGCCTTTTTCCTCAAAACTCCTTTTCCCTCAAAACTCCCTCTCATGCCCTCAAACCCGCTTTATTTCTCTCTGCCAAATCAAACGACGATCTAGTGTTTCCTCTATCGCCAAGGTCGCCGGACGGACTGAGACTAATACTTAACCATTTCCATTCGTGAAGATCAATAATTTTAGCCAAATCTCCAATTTCTTTTTTACCCTTTATCTCTCGCAACTGACCCTAGTTATTGTAGCTCCTCTTCTGTAACACCCCCAGAGCCATCCAGGAATATTACAGTGCCGTGGGCCACGAGACGGAACCCACAAGGCTAAAAGACATTTTCGCAAATATTTACAAACGCCCAGGAGGCTAACGACGGTATTATCTATTAAAAACATTCAAAAACTTTATAAAAATCGTTTATCAAAACCGTCGTAAAATCTCATTTGAGGACAAGTCTAAACAGCCGAAACTCAATAGTTTAGAAAAGGGTATTCCAAAGTAACTCAAGTTGCCAAAAACCAAATGGGCGTTTAAAAATACTCACGCAGCGGAAAAGACAAACAATTAAAAATACTCTAGCAATGAAATACAACAACGGATCAGGAAACTCAATACACAAATACATGCCCTAGCCAGTATCCTCCGGGAAGCTCATCTCTTCACGGCCGCTACGGGTTCGATACTCCAAGTATCTAAAAAGAAAGCCCACGACGGGGTCAGCCATAATACTCAATAATTATAACGGTCACCTCACATCAATAATTACATACTAATGAGATACTAAGTAAGAATACTACCAATGTAATATTACCGCCATAACTTTACCAAAAATTCACAATTCGTATCCTTGACAACAAAATGAGCTCATACCTTAACATTTGTACTGTATCTCCACAATACCCAAGGTTCTCAAAACATCATCATAACTCACTGTTACGAAATTGTACTAGCTCTGACCAATCCGATCCATCGGATAACATCAACAAATATCAACACGATAATCGATTGTCCATCTAAAGACAAGAACCAAGAAGAAAAATACAGAACATACCTCGAGCTACACAATGCCACGACGAATCACATTATTCTAATCTGAGATCAGATCAATACCACATACGGACATGGTCCTAACACAAGACCTACAAATGCATACTCGTATGACGACATCAATATGCCCAAGATAACAACAACAATGTATATTTATGGAAATCTGATGATCCAGCGCATACAACATAGATCCCAAGATGATCCTGAAAGATCAACACGAGGTGGATAACCCATAATATACATATGCACAACAACACATGGTAATCCAACGATCCAGCGCACATATCTCTAGATATCCATGATGATCCCGTCGGACCAACGCATGGTGGAAATACCTGTCCAGCATACAGCGCAGACAACATAGATACCCAAGATGATCCCGTCGGACCAACACGAGGTGGATATACGACAACAATGCACAAATGCATATGAACAACAATACACAAATGCATGACAACAATAATACACAATGTATCACAATATGATCGACACAAAATGACAAAAATGATTAGAGTACTTGTCCCGAGTCCTCCGAGAGCAATCTCTGTAACACCCCCAAAATACGTCCGGGAATGTCACACGCTGTAGACCTTTCTCACAAGGATCTACCAGGCTAAATTTCAAAAGACCACTCAATGATTGACCGATCGGGGTCAATCTAATTACAACAGACCGACAAGGTCATTAAACAATTCAAAGACCAACATCGTTCACAGTTCAACGACAATAAGAAACTTGAATACAGAAAAGAATGACAACTCAATTTAATAAATGGAAATCACACCCGTGCAAGGGTGTATACTCGATCACAAGAGAAATACTGACAAAAGAAAAGACTCAGTCTCTTGTGTGATTAGCATCGTCGTCTTCCATATCCTTTCAAGCCAATCCCGTGACTGGTCCTAAGCTGCCAAAACCTGAGCACATAACAGGCACCCACCCCCCGAAAACTCGGGGGTTAGCAAACTGGAATTATGCTAGTGCAAGTACATAATATACAAGATATACGAAAAATATCAACACAAAACTCAACAGCCGCGAAGCCTTAACACAAACCGCGTATTCCCATAGTCAACACAGAAAAGCACTCATTTACAACAAGGTGAAAGATAATCACATTGCCATATTCTCTTTACGGGTCACGACACCAAATAAACTTTAAACAAGCCCAGTGAGTCAAAAGATCTAGTTTGAAAACCCCCTTTTTTTAAGGAAAATATTTTGATAAGATAGTTTGGAAACGTAATTATTGACTCGGGCTGTCTTGGGGTTTTAAAAATCGAATGGGAATACTTTTGGAAAATAACTTCAAAAGCTCTCGGGTCCTTGACCTAGCATATGGAAAACAATTTACAAGAAAACCATTGTAATATCCGGATTTATTACGGAAGTATTTCATCTGTACATTGAACCCTGTATTATTTTGGGAATGATGATATTGATAATGGAGTATGATCATTATCGTATTTGTATCTTTATACATGGGTGTAGCAACATGTAAAATTTTCTCCATGCATATACGTGGTAACGTACGTTAAGAATGTAACTTAACGTACGTAACCTGTTAATGTTAACGTACGCTACAGATGAAGTGTAGCGTACGTAATGCAGTCAATTATTGGGTAGGCCGGCTAGCACATGGGGTACATGGTGGTGGGCTCGATCAAGATACCCGCCAGATCCGCACAGCATGAACCTGGACACTTTTTAAGTCAACGGACTTTAACGTACGTTATGGGCATTAGGTAGCGTACGTAAATTATATGGGTTACGTACGTAACACGATTAGTGTAGCGTACGTAATGAAGTCCAGAAACAAGACAGTGAACTATTTTGAATGATAACATACGTTATGAAGAAGCCATAGCGTACGTAACACTCAGAAAGTTATAAAAGGAGCAGCACCCCATTTCATTCCAGCTCGTTCTTTTGCCTCTAAACTTCACCATATTCGTCCCCAGAATATTTCTAGCCCCTTTTGACACCTTTAGATCATTTTTTACTGAATCATTGAGATTGTATGACACTACTTGATCATTGAAGACGACTTCTATTGGACTTTGGAGTAGAAATCATCACGAGTCGGCGTTGAAGCAACCGGAGTTGGATTTTACTTATAGTCTCAGTATTTTCTTCCTCTTAAGGTATGTTATACTACTTCCAACTTTGAAGTTATATTTTTAAAGACGATATGATCATACTACCAAGAATAGTAGGTCACTTTGACGATATATGCGACCTAGTATTATTTTTTAAACTATGGTGATCGAATTATTATGGTTTAGAACACCGGAGTTGAACCTTGTTGTGTCAAAGATGAGAATAGTGAATTATAAACCGTATCAAATGTTATCGTCATTTTGATCGTAGACTTAGTGCCGATTTCCACTTTTAGTAAATGGATTTTGGAAAGAATCATCATAGTTGTAATCTTACTTGCATAGATGGAATGAGTGGTTCACTTTCAATATAAGCCTGGATTTAATGACGATATTAGACCTGTTATATCAACCTTAGCCCAACCGAATCTTGCATGGGTATTACAAATCAAGATTGAGAATAGTATTACGATGATATTCGTATCCTTGGAATTGAAGATATTAATCCGTAGATCATTCATGAGTATGATATGTTTGAAGGTTACTCACTAAGGATTTCGTAATACTCCATCATTAATCGAGGCAGTCAGCTGCCCAGTGAGAAACTGACATACATGTTTAACGTACGTTAAGTTTGGCAATTAACGTACGTTATATTATGTTGTTAACGTACGTTACACTATCAGGCGAGTGAACTGTCAGTATATGGTTAACGTACGCTAGACTTCATAGTTTACGTACGCTAACGAGTAATTCCAACATACGTTACAGAGGACATGTAACGTACGTTATGTAAGTCAGACAGTTTTCGTTTTGTGGACTTTCAACCGTATTTTGGATGATTAGATGTTCGTTTGACCTAAGATGAATTACATGTTATTTCTCTTATTTAAGGTTCGAACTTTGCTACGTGATTGATCGAGAGGGGCGACCTTCGAGTGTTCGTTTTCGTGGAAGTGTTGTTCTTATCTTCAAATCGAGGCAAGTACCTTAATTGTTTTATGTATTGTTGATATACATATTGTCGTGCATGTATGTCGTTATTGTATGTCCACCTCGTGTTGGTCCGACGGGATCATCGGGGGATCTATGCTAGCGTGCGCTGGATCATCGGACGGGTTTTTCCACCACGGGTTGATCTGACGGGATCATCGTGGGTTCTAGGCAGTGAACGCTGGATCGACGGAATTACCATGTGTATGTTATGATATCATGTTGTGATTATCAGTTGTGTATGTTATGTTTGAGTTTCGTAGGAAGACTCGTTGGACATTTTATCATTTATGTTATTATTATTATCTGCGTGTGACGTTGAAATAATATGTTGTGGTACTTGTACTAGCATCGTTGTGCTAACCCCTTCGGGGTGAACATTTTGTTTATGTTCGGGATCCGGGAGAGCGGAAAACAACCACTTTGGAGCCGCATGACGAGGGTGCGAGTGATGTTCCTTGGGTTATTTATCATTGTTTATTCGTTAATTCAATAAGTACTCGAGTACGAAGTCATTTGTGAAATCGTTTGAATTTGGTGTTGTATTATTAAGTTCCCGTTGTACTATTGTACTTTCAGTATTGGGTCAGGATTGTTGTATTTTAAATTTCATTATTTCCATTAGTTAATACCTTTTAATGTGTGTTCAATTCTTCAGCCTTGTAAATCCTTGTGTAAAGGATTTACGGCGCTGTAATATTCCTGAATATATCGGGGGTGTTACAGAATATGGTATCGGAGCTAAGATTATGGATATCTTGGCCGTTGGGTTAAAATAGGGGTCATTTATGTCTTTTGAAGTAAGCCGTGAATGACATCACCGCTTTGCCCTACGTCTTCATGCGAACGGTGGTTGTAAGTTCCTAAACTCTATCTCGTTCTTTACATGTTGTGTCTCTTTATACTCGAATATTAGAACGATGTTGTTTCCTGTATATTGAGTATTTGTGCTTACAGTATGTTGAGAGGTGGACGTGGACGTGGTCGCGGTCGTGGACGCGGACGGAGGAATGATGAAAGGGAAGCGTCGCCTTCTAACCAGGCCAGTCATAGCTCAGGCGAGCCGCAACAATCTATTAATAACGAACCAGATCCTGCTGTACCAGAGATCCTTCGTTAAGTGGTGAATCAGATGACTCAGTTCGCCTAGGTCGTGGACCGAATGCAAGTGGCGGTGGGACTACAGCAGGGAGAGAGACAGCAAGGGATCCCAGACATGGGAAATCGAGGTGATCGGTGGCTGCAAGAGGTGGCAAAGATGCAACCACCCAAATTCGACGGTATTTCTGAGACTCCCACCTGGGACCATTGGTTGAAGGAACTGGAGAAAATATTTGTCGGAATTAAGCGCCAGGGCAATAGGAGAGCCTCTATCGCTCAATATTTTACGATAGGGAAGCGTCCGAATGGTGGGAAGCCATCGGCTTTGTAGACCATGATGCCGATTGGACAGAGTTTAGATTGATGATGGAAGCTCAGTATTGCCCTCGTCCTGTGAGGGAAGCCAAAGTTCGGGAGTTTTTCTCCGCCCAGCCTTCTGATGTGCCAGTATCCCAGGCGATTAAGACGTTTAACCAACAGGTGGCATTTGTTCGACATCTGGTCAGAACAGATGCATAAATGATGATCCATTTCGATATGAGGATGAAACCATAAATCCATAGGTACATGTCCGGATTTGAATGTACCACACTCCGTCAATACCAGGATAAGGCGTTGGCATATGAGATCAAGGAAGCAGCCATGGAGAAATTTTCAGAATCCAAGAAGCAGAAAGTCTCTGGTACTTTTACAGAGCACAAGAACAGCGGGCCCCGTAAGGCCCAGTCCTCTTTTCACTCTTTCAAGAAACCTCCGCACCTAGTTAGGAGCGGAAAGAACTTCGGAGCGACATCAACTATTACTGATGTTACCAGGAAATGCTTTAACTGCGCCCAGACAGGACACTATCGACGGAATTGCCCCCTTCCTGCCGTGACTTGTTTTGATTATGGACGAGAGGGACATCGGGCAGTGTTTTGTGAAGAGGCTGCAAAGTCTTTTAGAGCCCGTACACCACAGCCAGTACAGAAGGAATCCATTATCCAACAGACGCAGCAAAGTGTTCAGATGCCTCAGAATTTTGGCCGTGGACGAGGCAGAGGACAATGGGACCGAAAGGGGACATCGAGTGCTGGATCTGCTCCCCCACGTCTGTACGAGATGAGAAGGACAGACGATCGAGATCTTCTTTGTCGCATCGTGCATCCGAGATCTTTTCCCAGCCAGTTAGCGTTTTATTCGATACAGGAGCTACGCATTCTTTTATATATTTGTCTTGTGTAAATCGTTTGAATATTTCCGGTTTTCATACTTGTGAACCTTATGTTGTTGGTTTACCGAGTGGAGAGAGGATTGTCGGAAATTTAGAAACTAGAAATTTCCCTGTATCATTTGGAGGCAGAGAGTGGCTCTCAAATCTGATCATGATAGAAATGCAAGGAGACGACCTGATACTCGGATACGATTGGCTTAATCGATATGGAGCAATTGTGAACTACCGAAGGAGGAATATCTCGCTGATCGCTGACGATGGTTCCGAAATTCTATTTGAGGGATGGAAACCGGGAAGCTCAAGAAAAGTGATCAAGGCGATGAAAGCTGTTAGATTGTTGAAACAGGGCTGTACCGGATATTGGTGTTATGCAATGAAGAAAGAAGACGAAATTGCGGAACTTTCATCCATTCCTGTTGTGAACGAATTTCCAGATGTATTTCCTGACGAGTTACCTGGACTACCTCCACGAAGGGATGTAGAATTTACCATTGAGCTGGAACCCGCAGCTACACCAATTTCCAAGGCGCCGTATCGTATGGCACCTACCGAGATGTCTGGCGAAGAAGCAAGCTGGAGGAGTTCTTGGACAAAGGCTATATTGACCAAGCATTTCACCACAGGAGCGCCAGTTCTTTTTGTTCGAAAGAAGGATGGATCGCTTCGACTGTGTATTGACTATCGAGAGCTGAACAAGATGACGATTAAGAACAAGTATCCGTTGCCACGGATTGATGATCTGTTTGACCAGTTGCAAGGGGCAACAGTATTTTCAAAAATCGATCTGAGATTAGGGTATCATCAGCTGAGGATTAAGGAATCTGATGTTCTGAAATCAGCGTTCAGAACTCGCTACGGACATTATGAGTTTGTAGTGATGCCGTTTGGTCTCACTAACGCACCTGCTGTATTTATGCAATTGATGAATAGAGTGTTCATTGAATTTTTGGACAAATTTGTGGTCGTGTTCATTGATGACATTCTGGTGTATTCTAGGAGCCCGGAAGAACATGCGCAGCATTTGCGGATTGTATTGGAACTTTTGAGAAACGAGCAATTGTACGCCAAACTTTCTAAGTGTGAATTCTGGCTAAAAGAAGTAATGTTCCTCAGACATGTGGTGTCAGCTGAAGGAGTCCGAGTAGATCCTCAGAAGATCGAAGCAATTATGGATTGGAAGCCTCCAAAGAATGTGAAAGAAGTTCGAAGCTTCTTAGGACTTGCTGGATATTATCGTCGATTCGTGGAAGGGTTTTCTAAAATCTCCCGCCCACTTACTCGACTCCTGCAGAAAACTCAAAAGTTTGAGTGGAATGAGTTGTGTCAGATTAGCTTTTATGAATTGAAGAAGAGATTGACGACGGCACCGATTCTATCACTCCCACAGGGAACTGGAGGATTCATAGTTTACAGTGATGCTTCGAACCAAGGACTCGGGTGCGTATTGATGCAGAATGATAAGGTGATCGCTTATGCGTCACGACAGCTGAAACCTTATGAAGTGAATTACCCAACACATGATTTGGAGCTAGCAGCAGTAGTTTTTGCTTTGAAGATCTGGAGGCATTATCTGTACGGGACTCACTGTCAGATCTTTACGGATCATAAGAGTCTCAAGTACATATTCAGTCAGAAAGAGTTGAACATGCGGCAAAGAAGATGGTTAGAACTGATTAAGGACTATGACTTGGAGATTTTATATCATCCAGGCAAAGCGAATGTAGTGGCCGATGCACTTAGCCGCAAGCCTGTTTCTATTCAGATGCTGGAGACGCTGACCTCCCAACTTAGCCTTCAACGAGAGATGATTCGTGAAGGAATTGAAGTGTGGTTACAAAGAGTCCAAGGACAACTGTGCGTGATGGAGATAACTTCATCATTAACCGAAGGAATCAAATCTAAACAGACAGATGATCCTCTGATGATTCGGTTACGTGATGAAGTGATCAAAGGAAAGGCCCCCGGATTCATAATTCATGATGATGGGGTTTTGAGATTTCAGAACCGACTCTGCGTTCCCGATGATGATGTTCTGAAACAGACAATTCAGTTCGCCCTATTCTATCCACCCGGGCACCAGTAAGATGTATAAGGACTTGAAGCAGAATTTCTGGTGGGGCAACATGAAGAAAGATGTAGCAGACTATGTTTCGAAATGCTTGACTTGTCAGCAGGTTAAGATCGAGCATCAACGGCCTGCCGGAATGTTGAAGCCACTCCCGATTCCTGAATGGAAGTGGGAGGACATATCGATGGACTTTATCACTAATATGCCGAAAACCAGGATAGGAATGAACATGATTTGGGTGATAGTTGATCGTTTAACCAAATCAGCTCATTTTCTAGGCATTAAGGATACGTGGGGACCAGAGAGGTTGGCACGAGTATTTATTTCGGAGATAGTTCGATTGCATGGTACGCCGAAGACCATTGTTTCTGATCGAGACGGCCGTTTTGTGTCTCACTTTTGGAAAGCAGTTCATAAAGCCTTGGGGACCGAATTGAACTTCAGTACAGCTTATCACCCGCAGACTGGCGGACAATCTGAGAGAACTATACAAACGGTGGAAGACATGCTAAGGGCCTGTGCCTTAGATTGGTCAAACGATTGGGAAGTTCATCTACCGTTGATTGAATTTACCTACAACAATAGTTGGCATGCTTCTATTAAGATGGCACCGTTTGAGGCATTATACGGAAGGAGATGCAGATCGCCCCTGGGACGATTCGTCAGACTTGATCGGAACAGAACCAGAGTTGATCGTGCAGACTCGAGAGAAAATAGCCTTGATTCGTGAAAGGCTGTTGACCGCCAAGAGTCGCCAGAAATCCTACGCAGACGTACGCCGTCGCCCATTGGAGTTCAGTGCTGGAGATCACGTACTTTTGAAGGTTTCTCCTACTCGGGGAATCTTTCGTTTCGGAAGGAAAGGAAAGCTGAGTCCGAGATATATCGGACCATTTGAGATCCTCGAGAGAGTTGGGGAGTTGGCATATAGATTGGCATTGCCGCCGTCATTGTGCCATGTTCATAACGTGTTCCACGTATCCCAGTTACGGTGGTATATACCAGATCCCAGTCATATCATTGATTTCGGCGAGATCGAAGTCGCGCAGGATGGGACGTTTGAAAAAAGACCGGTCAAGATACTCGAGAGTCGAGTTAAACAGTTGAGGAACAAACCCATCGTTTTGGTCAAAGTTCATTGGTCACGTCACAGAATGGAAGAAACCACATGGGAAACGGAAGCTGATATGAAGTCTAGATATCCCGAGTTATTTTCGTCTTGAGTTTCGGGACGAAACTCCTTTTTAGTAGGAGAGTATGTAATATCCGGATTTATTACGGAAGTATTTCATCTGTACATTGAACCCTGTATTATTTTGGGAATGATGATATTGATAATGAGGTATGATCATTATCGTATTTGTATCTTTATACATGGGTGTAGCAACATGTAAAATTTTCTCCATGCATATACGTGGTAACGTACGTTAAGAACGTAACTTAACGTACGTAACCTGTTAATGTTAACGTACGCTACGGATGAAGTGTAGCGTATGTAATGCAGTCAATTATTGGGTAGGCCGGCTAGCACATGGGGTACATGGTGGTGGGCTCGACCAAGATACCCGCCAGATCCGCACGCATGAACCTGGACACTTTTTAAGTCAACGGACTTTAACGTACGTTATGGGCATTAGGTAGCGTACGTAAATTATATGGGTTACGTACGTAACACGATTAGTGTAGCGTACGTAATGAAGTCCAGAAACAAGACAGTGAACTATTTTGAACGATAACGTACGTTATGAAGAAGCCCTAGCGTACGTAACACTCAGAAAGTTATAAAAGGAGCAGCACCCCATTTCATTCCAGCTCGTTCTTTTGCCTCTAAACTTCACCATATTCGTCCCCAGAAGATTTGCAGCCCCTTTTAACACCTTTAGATCATTTGTTACTGAATCATTGAGATTGTATGACACTACTTGATCATTGAAGACGGCTTCTATTGGACTTTGGAGTAGAAATCATCACGAGTCGGCGTTGAAGCAACTGGAGTTGGATTTTACTTATAGTCTCAGTATTTTCTTCCTCTTAAGGTATGTTATACTACTTCCAACTTTGAAGTTATGTTTTTAAAGACGATATGATCATACTACCAAAAATAGTAGGTCACTTTGACGATATATGCGACCTAGTATCATTTTTTAAACTATGGTGATCGAATTATTATGGTTTAGAACACCGAAGTTGAACCTTGTTGTGTCAAAGATGAGAATAGTGAATTATAAACCGTATCAAATGTTATCGTCATTTTGATCGTAGACTTAGTGCCGATTTCCACTTTTACTAAATGGATTTTGGAAAGAATCATCATAGTTGTAATCTTACTTGCATAGATGGAATGAGTGGTTCACTTTCAATATAAGCCTGGATTTAATGACGATATTAGACCTGTTATATCAACCTTAGACCAACCGAATCTTGCATGGGTATTACAAATCAAGATTGAGAATAGTATTACGATGATATTCGTATCCTTGGAATTGAAGATATTAATCCGTAGATCATTCATGAGTATGATATGTTTGAAGGTTACTCACTAAGGATTTCGTAATACTCCGTCATTAATCGAGGCAGTCAGCTGCCCAATGAGAAACTGACATACATGTTTAATGTACGTTAAGTTTGGTAATTAACGTACGTTATATTATGTTGTTAACGTACACTACGTCTGTTACGTAACGTACGTTACACTATCAGGCGAGTGAACTGTCAGTATATGGTTAACGTACGCTAGACTTCATAGTTTACGTACGCTAACGAGTAAGTCCAACGTACGTTACAGAGGACATGTAACGTACGTTATGTAAGTCAGACAATTTTCGTTTTGTGGACTTTAAACCGTATTTTGGATGATTAGATGTTCGTTCGACCTAAGATGAATTCCATGTTATTTCTCTTATTTAAGGTTCGAACTTTGGTACATGATTGATCGAGAGGGGCGACCTTCGAGTGTTCATTTTCGTGGAAGTGTTGTTCTTATCTTCAAATCGAGGCAAGTACCTTAATTGTTTTATGTATTGTTGATATACATATTGTCGTGTATGTATGTCGTTATTGTATGTCCACCTCGTGTTGGTCCGACGGGATCATCAGGGGATCTATGCTAGCGTGCGCTGGATCATCGGACGGGTTTTTCCACCACGGGTTGATCTGACGGGATCATCGTGGGTTCTAGGCAGTGAACGCTGGATCGACGGAATTACCATGTGTATGTTATGATATCATGTTGTGATTATCAGTTGTGTATGTTATGTTTGAGTTTCTCGTAGGAGAAGACTCGTTGGACATTTTATCATTTACGTTATTATTATTATTCTGCGTGTGACGTTGAAATAATATGTTGTGGTACTTGTACTAGCATCGTTGTGCTAACCCCTTCGGGGGTGAACATTTTGTTTATGTTCAGGATCCAGGAGAGCGGGAAAACAACCACTGGAGCTGCATGACGACGAGGGTGCAGAGTGATGTTCCGGCCGGGTTATTTATCTGTTGTTTATTCGTTAATTCAATAAGTACTCGAGTACGAAGTCATTTGTGAAATCGTTTGAATTTGGTGTTGTATTATTAAGTTCTCGTTGAACTATTGTACTTTAAGTATTGGGTCAGGATTGTTGTATTTTAAATTCCGTTATTTTCATTAGTTAATACCTTTTAATGTCTGTTCAATTCTTCAGCCTTGTAAATCCTTGTGTAAAGGATTACGGCGCTGTAATATTCCTGAATATATCGGGGGTGTTACAACCATTTCAACATTATTCGGGGTCCTCGACCCAATTTATAAAACAATATCACAAGCGAATCATTACAACATCACACGGGGTCCTCGACCCAATACACAGAATAACACCACAAGATCAAAGATCTCAACATCTCACGGGGTCCTCGACCCAATACACAGAATAACACCACAAGATTAAAGATCTCAACATCTCACGGGGTCCTCGACCCAATACAAAAAATAACACCACAAGATCAAAGTTACAGCCTCTCATTCGACAAATCCTGCTCAATACCCTTGATTAATTAACCCCCAGAGATCTCGTCAAATATCTCTGGTTAATTAACCCTGATACCAACGTTTAAAAAAAGTTGAAACAAACTTTCAGAAAACACGAATCGCAGTCTATATCAAGACCAACATTTTAAAGCGAGTTGGAAGAAATTTGAAATACGAAAATTTGTTTGGTAATGGGGTCTTGACTATCACTCGAATATTCGTTACCAATAAGCCTGCCAGACGCCTTGCTTGAACACTTGTGCACCAGCGTTCACTCCACTATGTTGGCCGCCCCTTGGACATGTCATCGCACCGGCGATCACTCCCGCGAGAGCCGCCCCTTGCACACGCATTAGGTAACACCGGTGTTCACCAACCATATGGAGCCGCTCATTGCAGCTTACACCAGGCCGGAGTACACGCTGCGCCCTCAGAGGCTCCCGGATATAACGTCTCTCACAACAAGTATTCACATTGTTACAAATATGAAGCACACAGTCAATCGTTGCAACAATTATCAACTCAGTACACCAATTCACACAAATTATCCATCAGCCCATAAGCACACAGCTAAACAATATCACACACGTTGTCAGTCAAAACTCAATCACAATAAGCCTTCAGGCATAATCAACCAACGCCGCACATATATCCCTATATTGCAACTTAACCGAATATATATATAACCTTACTATATTATATCAAAAAGTATAGCTCATACATCAATCCAAGTTGAGTACGTCAACTAGTGTTAGCATTCATCACTCGGCATTCACCGACATAGACATATATATCAATATACGTATATACATACATATGTTTAACATATATATATATATATATATATATATATATATCCGTATAAATTCATACACTTCGACAACAATGATTTCACGTAGTTACAATTCGTATATCACGGTACTTGCCTCAATTCCAAAGCACGCGAAGCAATGGGAAAACTCGATTGGAAACCCTCGAACACCTATAATCCCCCATCCAAAAACAACAAAGATACGATTACAACAAGAATCAAGAAAAAAAACAACGGAGATTGCAACAAACTAACGTAGGAAAGTTCATTCTAACATTTGATCGAACATCAAATGTTCACTACACATCAAGAACACTCAAATCACCCTTCAGGTTAAAACGAACCGAAGATATGAATATATAATCAATAAAACATGTTTAATAACAACATCTAACACCAATAGATTTATCAAAATCGGATGGAAAACGAAATCAAGAATAAAACTCCTAAAAAGGCCAACTCCTGTGAATCAAGAAAATACCTCGGATTAATGACGAAGAACACGAATTGATGTTTTTAATCAACACTAATAACTTGAGGAGGATGAATTCCCTGAGATAAATCGCCCAAAAATCGCCCCTAAATCGCTCTATTCGTGTGGAAGATGAAGAAGGGAGAGGAAATGAAGTCCTCTCCTGATTCCCTGCTAAAATAGTGTTGGAGTAATATCGGTATTTGTGCCGTTTGTGCGGAAGCATGAATATTAAATGCGGAAATTAAATGACATGCGGATTTATAGAGGTTCAGCCAAATGTGCCTACGTCCTCTCTCGATGTATCTTTTTCAATAGGCTAAAGATCAAAACCTCTGCACCTCTCTTCTATCGGTCGAGGGATAACCATTACAAGCTCGTCTTCTATCGGTCCGAGTAAAACCGTTTTTCCTTTTCTATTGGATAAGGAATCAACCACTCTAGCTTTCTATTGGTACTAGATTAACCTCACTAAGATAGCGATTATGATTCTAACAATGCCGGATCCTTGATCCTAATAACACCGAATCCAATCATATCTTTTCTTTTTCTCACTCGTGTATGATTTTGTGTATAACACTCAATCACTCTAATTTAAGCTCAAGAACAACAACTATAATGTTTATAATGATATCTCAAGTGTATATGATATGCTCAATGTTGTTGTGTGGATTGATACCAACTCATTTGGTATTTGTAGCCTTTTTCCACAAACTAGTCGTTGCTGCCAATTGGCTTGCTAGCGTGCGCTAGCTCTTCCCTTTAGCGTGCGCTATCGCACATTTTTGCCTTAACGTACGTTATGAACTACATGTTACGTATGTTAACGTCTTCCAGTTTTAGTCCAGTGGCTACTGTCTCTGACTTTTAGCGTGCGCTAATACTTATTCTGTAGCGTGCGCTAATCATGCATCATTGCATGCGTCATATATCCGTTTATACTTTTTGACTTGAAGCAGATTCTCCCCAACGGATTGATTGACTTGATTCAAACTTTGATATTTAGCGTGCGCTAAATATCATCTCTTGCGTGCGCTAAGCTTACTTCACTGCATACGTCATTCTGTGTTTGAATTCTCTTCACAACGGTAATATTGGCTCGATAGTGTGCGTTAATCCTTATGTGTAGCGCTATCCTCGTCAGGTAACTCCACTTCAGGTTACTTCGAGCTCGTCTGATCTGCAGCCGGGACCCTTTAGCGTGCGTTACTTATATATCTAGCGTGCGCTAGCTTTGTATTTTGTCCAGCTTTTTGCGTCTTCGTCTGCATCGATGTTTTGCTTCGCCTCGATGTTGTTTTTCTTTGTTTAGCAACTTAATCATCAAAACACTATTTATTAATATGTGGAATAAATATTCCAACAATCTCCCCCTTTTTGATGATTACAAAACAACTCTTTGAATTGGATAAAACATGCAAAAAGGAAAATATATGTATATGTACATTTCAAAGTTTTCGACTTTGATCATTTTGTTAGTTTCACCAATCCTTTTTATTTTTCTGTCATTTTCGACTTCTTCATTTTTTATTTTTCAACTCCTTCATTTCTCCCCCTTTTTGTATGCTTTCTTCTCCTTTTTATTATTTATTTTTCTCGTCATATCTTTCATGATGCTTTTATCCGATTCAACTTCTTCTCCCCCATTTTGTACTCAGCAAAAAGTGTAGAAAATATAAAGAATACCAATAAAATATGCATGAATATAAAATCTATAGAAAATATCTTCCCCTGAAAATATTATCTCCCCTTTGAAAATAATACTCCCCTAAGTATAATACCAATTTGTTAAAAATTAGTTTTTAGGGATCCAACCGAAAGTCGGTTTTTCTTTGGAGACGTAGACGATATTTGGAACAATTGTTCCTTAAGGAACCCAAATTTTCTTAACTTTAATCGTCCATCTTGGGCTTTTACAGTTTGAAATGTGATGCCCGATTTCCAAACATTTTTCACACCGGGTATTTTGAAATTTACGGATTCATTTTTAAAACGTGGTTTGAATCCCAACCCCTCTTTATTTAAAGTATATTTTTGAACCGAAAGCATATTTTCAAATTTCTCGTTTCCGAGAGAAAATTTCTTTGTTAAATTTTTGAGCTCGGTTTGAACTTTAACAAGATCATTCTTTAAAATATTTTCATTTTCAACGCATTTAGAATGATCGATTTCGACAAATTTCCCTTTTCAAGAATTTTGCAATTTTCAATTTCCAAAGATTTATATTTAGTTTGAAGGGATTTAATTTCTTTTAAAGCATTTTGATAATCCGTATGTAATAACTCGAATGCTTCAAAAAGTTCGTCGTAAGAGTTACTTACTTGGCTTTCGACGTCGCTGTCGTCGAATGAACTCCGGGCCATGAGCGCGAGATTATTTTGATCGATGAAATTATCATCAGGATCTTCGTCACTCCATGTTGTAACTAAGACCTCCTTGGGTTTAACCCGACAATTCTTAGCAAAGTGGCCTGGTTTACCACATAATCGACAAGTGTTGTCGAATTTCTTAGATTTGCCCTTTTTGATGTCCTGCTTCCTCCGGTTTAATAAGTGTTGGAACTTATTAATATTCTTGGCATAGTATGCTTATTCTTCATCGCTTTCGTCCACCGGGATTTCTTCTTTCTTTCTTGATATCTTAGCCTTCATGGCTATCGACCTTTCCTTCGGTTTCGGTTTGGCATTCCGAGATTTTAGAACAATCTCGTAGTTGATAAGTGAACCAACGAGAGCACTAAAATCGAGAGTATTTAAATCTTTTGATTCCCTTATTGCCGTAACCGTGCCATCCCATTCTCGAGGTAGAGATCGGAGAATTTTCTTTATTTTCTCACTACTCAAAAGTGGTTTCCCGAAACATGCTAATCAATTAGTGATGACCGAAAAGCAGTCGAGCATTATAGTGATGGATTCGTTGTCCTTCATTTGGAATAATTCGTACTCGTGAAGGAGCATGTTTATCTTCGTCTCCTTGACTTGAGACGTACCTTCGTGTGCTACCTCAAGCATTTTCCAAATTTCTTTGGCACTATCACACGATGATATCCGGTTGTGTTCTTCCGGATTTAAGGCACAATGAAGAAGTTGAGTTGTCTTACAATTGTAGTTGTCATTTTTCCAATCGGAATCATCATATTCTTCGAAAGTTTTAAGCATACCGTTGTAATTCGTCGGAATTTTCGGACCAAGACAAATCACCTTCCAAAGCTCGATGTCATATGCTCGGATGAATATCGACATCTTTTTCTTTGAAGTCATGAAATTCGATCCATCAAAGAATGGAGGTCGGTTTAGAGCAAGACCTTCGACTGGAGCAAGCTGGAATGCCATTGGATCTTTTCTCCTCGGATGTAAAGCCGCTTATAGGAGTACCGCTCCAATACCAATTGTTGGAGTAATATCGGTATTTGCGTCGTTTATGCGGAAGCGTGAATATTAAATGCGGAAATTAAATGACATGTGGATTTATAGAGGTTCGGATGAATGTGCCTACGTCCTCTCTCGATGTATCTTTTTCAATGGGCTAAAGATCAAAACCTCTGCACCTCTCTTCTATCGGTCGAGGGATAACCGTTACAAGCTCGTCTTCTATCGGTCCGAGTAAAACCGTTTTTCCTTTTCTATTGGATAAGGAATCAACCACTCTAGCTTTCTATTGGTACTAGATAAACCTCACTAAGATAGCGATTGTGATTGTAACAATGCCGGATCCTTGATCCTAATAACATCGAATCCAATCGTATCTTTTCTTTTTCTCACTCGTGTATGATTTTGTGTGTAACACTCAATCACTCTAATTTAAGCTCAAGAACAACACCTATAATGTTTACAATGATATCTCAAGTGTATATGAATTGCTCAATGTTGTTGTGTGGATTGATACCAACTCACTTGGTATTTATAGCCTTTTTCCACAAACTAGCCATTGCTGCCAGTTGACTTGCTAGCGTGCGCTAGCTCTTCCCCTTAGCGTGCGCTATCGCACATTTTTGCCTTAGCGTACGTTATGAACTGCATGTTACGTACGTTAACGTCTTCCAGTTTTAGTCTAGTGGCTATTGTCTCTGACTGTTAGCGTGCGCTAATACTTCTTCTGTAGCGTGCGCTAATCATGCATCATTGCATGCGTCATATATCCGTTTATACTTTTTGACTTGAAGCAGCTTCTCCCCAACAGATTGATTGACTTGATTCAAACTTTGATATTTAGCGTGCGCTAAATACCATCTCTTGCGTGCGCTAAGCTTACTTCACTGCATACGTCATTCTGTGTTTGAATTCTCTTCACAACGGTAATATTGGCTCGATAGCGTGCGTTAATCCTTATGTGTAGCGTGCGGTATCCTCATCAGGTAACTCCACTTCAGGTTACTTCGAACTCGTCTGCTCTGCAGCCGGGACCCATTAGCGTGCGCTAACTTATATATCTAGCGTGCGCTAGCTTTGTATTTTGTCCAGCTTTTTGCGTCTTCATCCGCTTCGATGTTTTGCTTCGCCTCGATGTTGTTTTGCTTTGTTTAGCAACTTAATCATCAAAACACTATTTATTTATATGTGGAATAAATATTCCAACAAATAGTGCAGAAAAGACTCGCGTGCCGCAGCTAGGATTGAGTGTGCCGTGGTCCACGGCCAAAAATAACACCCAACATGGTTTAGTGCTGCGGCCCGGCCAGCAGAGGGCCGCGGTCCGCGGTACAGCCGGCTCCAGCATCATAAGGCACACGATGTAGTCTTAGCTATTTTGACCATAACTCCTTCGTTCGGAATCCGATTGACTCACCGTTTGAACTATTGGAAAGCTAACTTGATGCTCTATAATACTGAAAAGATTCAGAACTTTTGGAGTTTCCTCGTATTGATGGTGATTTTACAAAATCGAACTCAATTTCGGAAAAGTCGCTTAAGAACGCGGAACTCAACAAAACGACACCGAAACGAACTCGGATCACAAAAGTGTAGAATTAATCATTTTTATAATGACGAAATGGTCACAAAAGAGTCACTAAGATGGACTTCCACCAAAAAAAGAAAATTACAGGAAATCGAAATTGCGAATATTATAATCTCGATGTCTAAACCATCACCAACCATTATTCTCAAGACTCGACGGTCCAAAATGTCACGGACTGTAGATAATTCATATCTTCATCTTTATCACAATGTATCTTCGATACCAAAGTATGGCAATAACAAAAGTAAATCATATACATTATGATTTAAATTCCCAAAATCCGAAAACAACTTACAATTCCAAATCTCCTGTGTTCACAATTATAATCATTGCTATACGAATTCTAATGAATGAAATGGAAACCATTCATTAAATATTATAAACTGAGCAAGTAATAACTTGCCTTGATACCGACACGATGATGATGAAGCCGCTACTAATTTCTTCCCTTCGTCTACGAGCTCCTCGGCTCTAACCAAAGCAATTCACGAATATTCTCGAACACGACTGCAACACACTTTTCTAACCAATGATAAATTATCATAACCTATTGCAATAATCAATTAACACACATTCGATAATATTCAATACCCGATAGAACCAATCAATCAAACTCAGCCGCTCAACAATTCCTCGATCATATACAAAACGAAATAGTATAACTCAAAGTGTTACGAACTCATATCCACAATACGAACCAAAATACGATGATCGTTAATAACGATCGATATGACCGATCAACAAACCCAACGATTTCACAGTATCTCGATTAACCACAAGTCCGAACAATCCCACTCAAACAATTACGAATTCATAACCACAATACAATTACGGATACGAATGTAAAGGAAATCATATTCGATGACTAATCACAATCTTTACGGATTCAAAATTGTTATCATGATTCGTATTTCATTAAGAACATACAAATTCTACCACTACAATCAACATAACTTAACGAACATTCGATCTTCATATCTAAAAATACCGATAATTCAACATACGATCGTCTTGCTATGTTCTATTTATCAAGAGTTCCTCAAGAACACTAAGTGATTTGAAACCATGTTCATAGCCATCAATACAACATGATTCGATATCCTTTAACATGTAGATAATCATCCAACTCATAATCCAAGTCATGCATCATCATATTCTTCAAGATACACTTCTCATAACATTAAGAATCATATCAACACCACTATAATTATCATCATATGAATCAAATACAGATACCAATACCAAGAATTCGAAATCATGGTGTAAAGTTCAACAACATACCTCAAGAACATGAACAACACCATCAAACACCTCAAGGATCATTGATATCTTCATATCCAAGCCTCAAATCCATGTTTCCAAGCTTATAACCAAGATAGAAGAGGTTTATCTTCACTATCATACTCAGAGGGACGAAGTTGAGGGAAAAGCATCAATTTCTTGTCGTGAAGAAATGAAAGACCGAGCCTTAATTTATAATCTGCAGCGCTCATTACGTACGTTACCAATCAACATTAACGTATGTAATTCTTCTTTACATACGCTGTAGGTCCTACATAGCGTACGTAACATCATTTCAGAGCTCACTGCCTTGTTTCGTTCGATCGCTTACGTACGTAATGCATAGGCCATAACGTACGTAATACATACGTTGACTTGCTACAGTAAATATCCATTTAGCGTACGTAATGGGTAGTCCATAACGTACGTAACGCACGACATTGACTCGCCCGCCCACGTTCTGTAACACCCCCAATCCGCTCAGGGATATTACACGCCGTAGAACCTTTCCTCAAGGATCTACCAGGCTGGTAACGACATTTAACATCTCGACAATGCCTTCGAGGCTACAATGACTCATTAGACCGATTTGGTCTTTCCACAAATACATACAACTCAAATACAACTCATGCCCACGCAGGGGACAAAATACAACTACACCCGTACAACGGGAACAATACAGCAGCGGAAAATAAAGTACAACTGAACCAACACACGATGTACGGTTCCTCATGTGATTAGTATCGATCATCTTTCATCATCCTTCGTGCCGACCACGTGTTATGCTCCAAAACACGAATGCAAAAACAGACATCCACCCCGAATACTCGGGGTTAGCAAAACTCCACTGTTTTGCTAGTGCAAATACAAAGTGCAAATACGAGCCATACAATTCACATTCCACGAATAACAATAACCGAGGATCCTCAAAGATCCAAACGAAACGAAAAGTACTTCCCGAGGCAAGGGTTTGAGAAAACATTTCAAAAACGAAATATCATAATTCAATGGAAGTAATTTATAAAAGCAGTTTAGAATGCCATCGAGAGTTTTAATAGAAAACAATTTAGGATTATCAAATCCTACTTTTGAAAACCGAAAGACAAAGGGTCACCGCCCCAAAGGTTTACTTTACGAAAAATGACATTAACCAACCGTTGGGATTTTAGCCCCAAATCCGTAAAACGACTTTTACAAAACCATTGGGATTTTAGCCCCAAATCTCATCAACTCACGGTACACAAGAGCGACCCGGAGGTTCGTATCCCAACATCAAAATCCACAAATAAAGGATTTAAAACAAACAACAAAATACTCGATTGCCATCCTAGCCAAGTAAGCCAAACGAACACTTACCTCTTACACACTTAGTCAATGCATGCAATCATGAAAACCGTTCAAAGCACTCATTTCCGGAAATGCCAATATCAAATCACATTAGCAAAAATGCACCACAATTAACCGTCGATCCACACCTCCGTGGACCCCTACCGAGACCCCGTCGGATCTAACCCGTAGTGGTTAAAAGCAAAGCTCGTCGATCCACACCTCCGTGGACCCCTACCGAGACCCCGTCGGATCTAACCCGTAGTGAGCATACACACACACACGTTACTCATGCAACACTAATATGCTAAGAATGTAAGTTCATTACGAATACTTACTAGAGATGGCCATTAACTCGACACCATTATCAAACTCTTCAAAATTACGATAACAAGATTAAATAAGGAAATACACGATTCCATAACTTAAACAATATGAGTATCATCATAAAAATCCTTCGACGTTCAAAATAATCAATTCATAATCAATTCTCAAAACACCGTTCACAAAACACACGCGTTTTGAAAGAAAGCCTTTAACGAGGCCAAACCGAAATTCCTTTGAAACTTCATTTCAAATAACCAAACAAACACATCAAGGCGACCACCGATCATCATATACATAAAGCGAGAAAAGTATGGGCAAGGTACTTGCCTCGATACCACGAGCACGGAACCACGCGGATACGGCTCAGCGGGAAGCTTCGGGCGCCGATGCTAACGAAAAGGAATACGACGAGCGAGCGGAAGAATCAAGCACGGGCGAGGAACCGAAAATGAACCTAACGATTGAATAGCACAATCACAACCACTTCTAAACGATTACGGAAATGGAATACACCGAAACCCGCCTACGATTCATGTATATTCGCACAAAGATAACAACGAGGCGGACCACAACCAAACCCTCTCGGTTCCGTAAAAATCACGAAATATACCATGAATCCGTAGGAAACTAAGAATACCAACAAGAATAATCATATTCATCATGAATCCATCAACGAACGGAAAGAATCGGACAAAACCCCAAAATCCCCAATTATCCAAAAAGGTAGGGTTTCAAGAGATATTACCTTGAGTGATTCGGTGTTAAGATCCGTAGAACACGCGTTAGATTGATTATCCGAGCCTCACAACCGAAAATAAATGATGAAAATCGACCCCGGATGAAGAATTCTCTCTCCCTCTATATCTCTCTCTCGCGACGCCGTGCAAAATGGGGAAGGAAATGAGCGGTTCGCTCAAAACGACACATTTATAGTGTAACACAGACCACTATCGGCGGCCTATCGGCCGATAGGCTAACCGATAGCCATACGGAATGCGGCGGTAGGGTCTATCGACCCCCTATCGTAGAAAGGCTCCTGGAAGTGCTCGGCCAAAACTAAAACGACCATAACTCTCTCGTCCGGACTCCGATTGACTCACCGTTTGAACCATTGGAAAGCTAACTCGATGTTCTATAATATTGCAAAGATTTATAATTTTTGGAGTTACCAAAAATAAATGATGATCTAACAAAGACGAACTCATACCTAGAAAGGTCGTTTAGTAATCCTGAATTCAACAAAGCGACAGAAACCCGAACACGAATACGAGGCAGAAGATACGGTTACGAAGTACTCACAAAGACGAATCTAAGAGCTAGTAGAACACACAATTCCGACCACCCGAAGGCTCGAGATTCGACAACGGAAGGTAATTACCCCAAACTTTGGGAAATTACGAAAATGGCCCAAATGCCCGAAAATCACCATACGTGATCGAATAACCAAACCGAAGTTCACAACACGTCTAACAAAGTTAAACGGACTTGCGGGAAACTCGAAGCAGGATTTAGTCGAGATTCGCAAGACTCGAACTCAAGTGCGGAAAAGTCGCTAAAAAGCACAGAACTCAGCGAAACGACGAAGCGAACTCGGATGTCAAAAGTGTAGAATTAATCATTCTCGGAATGGCGAAGCGGTCATGAGCGAGTCGTCAAAACGGACTCACCGAAAAAAGAATTACCGGAAATCGAAAATTGCGGATATTACATTCTACCCTCCTTAAAAGAAGTTTCGTCCCGAAACTTAAAACAAGTAGGGAGAAGAAATATTCCGTCAGGAAAAACTCAACGAGACACACAAGAATGCGTAACTAATGCCCAACGGCGAAATGTTACAAACAACGCAAAGGAATATACGGCGTGTAAACACGCTCCACGGTGACCAACACAACGTCGCCGTTAGGGATATAATAAAACCGACAAGTGACAAGCGTCATCAAACGGATACTATAGTCAAGTCAATTATCCGATAATCACAAAACACAACGAACGAAAATCAATATGATTGATCAACCCCATGGTACCTCAATCAAAACGCGAGTCAACCGCTGAACAAACACGGAATCCCATCGCCTAAGGGATGGAAGATTGAAAACGAAACTAATTTCCCGAACTAAAGGGAATTACGAAGGAGCCTGAACGTTCAACAATCACGAAACGAGAACAAAAACCGAACAAACAAACGATCGAGACAACAAAAATCGAAGAATCATGTTCGAATCACGAAGAACAATAAAGTTCGACAATAACTCCCAGGATGATCTGGTGAGAACTACAAGACATGCATTCCCATAAGATCCACAGGAAAGGGAATAGCGATTGAAAAGTCACAACGACAAATATGTTATTCCGAAATGATATCACACTCGTTCGATAAACAAAAACAAGGGCGGGACAAGCTCGAAATGTCAACGAACATAAATGAGTCGACAAAGTAGAAAATACGAAGTTCAAAATCCGATCCCTTCGAATAAAAGGACTAGTAGAACCAAATGATGTTACTCCCGAACAAAGTTCACAAGAATCGAACCGAACTCGAAAAAGTCACACCGATAACCGGATCGGCCCACAACAAGATCACGGCTCGTTCGGACGATGAAATCGAAATACCGAACAAGTTCATAAAGTACCAACGAACATGAGCGAATCGATAGACCGGGGAAGAGAAAACACAGAAGTCAAAATAGTACGGGCATTACCTCCGACCTCGTCCACGAAATTCACAAAAACGGGAGCAAGGTAACAAGACATTAAACAATCGACGCATAACGGAACCATCACCGATGCACACGGTCATACCAAATCAAGCTCTAACAGCTCGCACATGCGCGACAACGCAGAAATTGCCATGAGGCGACAACATTCAATACCAACACTCCGCCTCTCACAGGGGCTAGCACAACCAATGTGTGGAAAGCGTCTCAACGCTCACACCGCCAATTCGGTCATACTCGGGAGAAAGTATCAAAAGGACAACGCGAACATCACACATACATACCCAGCCCTCAAACGGGAATGGATAGGTTTTAAAAAAAAAACGAAAACCTCATTTTGAAAATAATTTAGAAGAATTCTGGTTGATCTTGAGTATCACCTTTCAAAAAGTATAAACGTGAAACATCGTTATCGAGACACTGGAGAACCGTTTCGCATTTGATAAGAATGAAGATACTTTCTCTTAATGAAAACTTTCAAAATATTCGACCCTCGGGTCTAAATAAAAGTGTTGAAAATATCTCAAAACATTTTGGTCCTCGAGGTAGAAAATTTTTGAAATACATTGTGGCATCTTGGATGTACCACAAGAAAATAACCCATTTGAAAAGTATGTCTCGAAATTTATTTTTCTAAGATACTCAAGGTTTTCAAAAATCGATAGGCGAGAATGCCCAAAACTCACACATACCAGCGTTCACTAAAACAACTCCTAGCACACGCATCAAAGCGTTTAAAATCAAGACAATACATGTCTTTAAACGAAAATAAGCGATAAAATACCATATTGAACAAAACCACCGATAAAATACCCTCCCATGGCTAGTGGACAAGTCGAACAGCGTATAAGCACAAAGCTTCCACAATAGAACTTGTAAAGCGTGCGAATCGATTCGAAAATCATCAACAACGGAGAAAAACAACAATAAAAGACATCACAAGCAGCGACACTCCTCGTATAAATCAAATACGAGTCGACTAAATACATATCGTGAAATCAAAATTCACATAAAATTCCACCACTTAACAAATAATCATAAAAATAGCTCGTGTCACACGAGGCACAACACAAAGAAGGGAGACTTACTTCCACAGTCGCACGAAGATGATGATCGCCCCACGATACTAATCACGACCAACAAACTCAAGCGACAGCGTCGCGACACGACTCGATCGGATAAAAATCCAACGAAACAAGACTCAAACAACACGACTTGACCCGGCGGCCTAGGTTTCCTCAACCTAAGCTCCGATACCATTTATGTAACACCCCGATCCGCTCGGGGATATTACGCCGTAGAACCTTTCCTCAAGGATCTACCAGGTAACGACATTTAACATCTCGACAATGCCTTCGAGGCTACAATGACTCATTAGACCGATTTGGTCTTTCCACAAATACATACAACTCAAATACAACTCATGCCCGCAGGGACAAAATACAACTACACCCGTCTGCAACGGAACAATACAATGACGGAAAATAAAGTACAATCCGAACCAACACACGATGTACGGTTCCTCATGTGATTAGTATCGATCATCTTTCATCATCCTTCGTGCCGACCGTGTTATGCTCCAAAACCCGAATGCAAAACAGACATCCACCCCCGAATACTGGGGTTAGCAAACTCCACTGTTTTGCTAGTGCAAATACAAAGTGCAAATACGAGCCATACAATTCACATTCCACGAATAACAATAACCGAGGATCCTCAAAGATCCAAACGAAGCGAAAAGTACTTCCCGAGGCAAGGGTTTGAGAAAACATTTCAAAAACGAAATATCATAATTCAATGGAAGTAATTTATAAAACGATTTAGAATGCCATCGAGAGTTTTAATAGAAAACAATTTAGGATTATCAAATCCTACTTTTCAAAACCGAAAGACAAAAGGGGTCACCGCCCCAAAGGTTTACTTTCGAAAAATGACATTAACCAACCGTTGGGATTTTAGCCCCAAATCCGTAAAGCGACTTTTACAAAACCATTGGGATTTTAGCCCCAAATCTCATCAACTCACGATTACACACAAGCGACCGGGAGGTTCGTATCCCAACATCAAAATCCACAAATAAAGGATTTAAAACAAACAACAAAATACTCCGGTGCCATCCTAGCCAAGTAAGCCAAACGAACACTTACCTCTTACACACTTAGTCAATGCATGCAATCATGAAAACCGTTGAAAGCACTCATTTAGGAAATGCCAATATCAAATCACATTAGCAAAATGCACCACAATTAACCGTCGATCCACACCTCCGTGGACCCCTACCGAGACCCCGTCGGATCTAACCCGTAGTGGTTAAAAGCAAAGCTCGTCGATCCACACCTCCGTGGACCCCTACCGAGACCCCGTCGGATCTAACCCGTAGTGAGCATACACACACACACGTTACTCATGCAACACTAATATGCTAAGAATGTAAGTTCATTACGAATACTTACTAGAGATGGCCATTAACTCGACACCATTATCAAACTCTTCAAAATTACGATAACAAGATTAAATAAGGAAATACGATTCCATAACTTAAACAATATGAGTATCATCATAAAAATCCTTCGACGTTCAAAATAATCAATTCATAATCAATTCTCAAAACACCGTTCACAAAACACCGCGTTTTGAAAGAAAGCCTTTAACGAGGCCAAACCGAAATTCCTTTGAAACTTCATTTCAAATAACCAAACAAACACATCAAGGCGACCACCGATCATCATATACATAAAGCGAGAAAAGTATGGGCAAGGTACTTGCCTCGATACCACGAGCACGGAACCACGAGCGGATACGGCTCAGCGGGAAGCCGGGCGCCGATGCTAGCGAAAAGGAATACGACGAGCGGAGCGGAAGAATCAAGCACGACCGCGAGGAACCGAAAATGAACCTAACGATTCGAATAGCACAATCACAACCACTTCTAAGCGATTACGGAAATGGAATACACGGAAACCCGCCTACGATTCATGTATATTCGCACAAAGATAACAACGAGGCGGACCACAACCAAACCCTCTCGGTTCCGTAAAAATCACGAAATATACCATGAATCCGTAGGGAAACTAAGAATACCAACAAGAATAATCATATTCATCATGAATCCATCAACGAAGCGGAAAGAATCGGACAAAACCCCAAAATCCCCAATTATCGAAAAGGTAGGGTTTCAAGAGATATTACCTTGAGTGATTCAGGTGTTAAGATCCGTAGAACACGCGTTAGATTGATTATCCGAGCCTCACAACCGAAAAGAAATGATGAAAATCGACCCCCGGATGAAGAATTCTCTCTCCCTCTATATCTCTCTCTCGCGACGCCGTGCAAAATGGGGAAGGAAATGAGCGATTCGCTCAAAAGCGACACATTTATAGTGTAACACAATGAGACCCTATCGGCCGGCCTATCGGCGATAGGCTAACCGATAGCCATACGGAATGCCGGCAGTAGGGTCTATCGACCCCCCTATCGGCCGAAAGGCTCCTGGAAGTGCTCGGCCAAAACTAAAACGACCATAACTCTCTCGTCCGGACTCCGATTGACTCACCGTTTGAACCATTGGAAAGCTAACTCGATGTTCTATAATATTGCAAAGATTTATAATTTTTTGGAGTTACCAAAAATAAATGATGATCTAACAAAGACGAACTCATACCTAGAAAGGTCGTTTAGTAATCCTGAATTCAACAAAGCGACACCGAAACCCGAACCTGAATACGAACCGAAGATACGGTTACGAAGTACTCACAAAGACGAATCTAAGAGCTAGTAGAACACACAATTCCGACCACCCGAAGGCTCGAGATTCGACAACGGAAGGTAATTACCCCAAACTTTGGGAAATTACGAAAATGGCCCAAATGCCCGAAAATCACCATACGTGATCGAATAACCAAACCGAAGTTCACAACACGTCTAACAAAGTTAAACGGACTTGCGGGAAACTCGAAACAGCAGTTTCGGTCGAGATTCGCAAGACTCGAACTCAAGTGCGGAAAAGTCGCTAAAAAGCATAGAACTCAACGAAACGACACCGAAACGAACTCGGATGTCAAAAAGTGTAGAATTAATCATTCTCAGAATGACGAAACGGTCATGAGCGAGTCGTCAAAACGGACTCCGACCGAAAAAAAAGAATTACCGGAAATCGAAAATTGCGGATATTACACGTTCTGCAACGAAAGCTGCTAACCATGGGACCCACTTGTCGGCCATAGCCTGATCCTGTCCGATTCTCTTCATAACATACGTTATGTACTCTACGTAATGTATGTTACCTCCGTGTCTTAGCATACGTAAGCTTCTATGCTAAACGTATGCTACGCTTGACAAGGTCCTCTCTGATTAGCCAACTATATCTCACCTGATGATTTAACATACGTAAACACCTGATGTTAACGTATGTAACCTTTGGGAATTAACGTATGTAAACATATGCTTAATGTACGTTATGGCTTCTATACTTATCTATTTACACTGGTCTTGCTTGTCATTTCAATATACCGAATACGTATACACAACATACTATATCCTCAAATGCAATTGTCGACCAAGTACGACGATTATACCAATACAGATGTCTCAGTCCTTTATTTATTTTATCCATACTGTACATATTCCACACTGTACAATATAATTTGGATGAAATTACATTAAACAGTCATAGTAGATATTCCGGATATTACATCTTCATCCATAAACGAGGTTAGCTTCAATTCAGTTAGTTTTAGGGTTTAATTTCAGTTTGACCTAAATTTAAGGTTTTAATTTAAGGGTTTTAATTTGTGAGCCTAACTTACTTATAGTATAATGTTATTGTGTTTTAGTTTGTCTGTTCAAACTATTAATTTTTAAAATGTGAGGATAAGCAGATTATTTTTTGGGTATATAGTATGTCATGGCCCCTTGATTTATTTTCACTTCAAACTGTGCTAATATTATCAGCTCTCGTAGTGTCCTCGGTGAACTCGTAATTCTTATTCGATGGATAAAGCTTGGGTAAATCTGCCAAGGTTTTCATTCTAAGCTCAAATAGTAGTTTGACACTTACATGTTGTCTTGCGTAGGTATGTAACATCTATATTTTGTTTGTAGGCCAACTGCGGCATACAAAGATGGTGTAAGCAATTTTGTAGCAGTAAGTATGTAAAGACTAGGGAATCCCTCTAAAATTCAATGTTCTTATACTCATTGTTGAAATATCAGTTACCAGACTAGAAATGATGTAGTAGCACACTTGGTTATGTTTGGGATGGACAAAACATACGACATTTGGATTTTTCATGGGGAAGAACGTCCTAGTACTTCGTCTAAAATATCATTTGATCAAGATGACTACACAGATATATATCGAATGTTTGTGCATGTTGATGAGGAAGAGATTCCAAATTATAGTAAAGCAAAATAGTGATGAGGAGGTTTTGAAATTATTGGAAGAAACGGAAACTCCATTATATCTAAGTTGTAGTGAGTATACAAAGATGACAGCAACAATTGTGCTTTTTGAACAGAAAGCTATCAACTGTATTTCTGACAAAGCCTTTACCGAGCTTCTCAAAATCTTGGGTGACATGTTACCACAAAATAATGAACTTCCTAGCTCCACATACGCTGCTAAAAAATACTTAAGAACTTTGACTTGGGTTATGAGAAAATACATGTATGTGTCAATGGTTGCTGTCTATTTATAAAAGAGCTAGTAAATCTAGACAATTGCCCATGATGTGGGAAATCCAGGTGGAAAATGGTAGGAAAATGAGATGAGCATAAAATTAGAAAGGGGGTTCCAGCTAAGTTCCTTAGATATTTTCCCATCATTCCTAGATTTAGAAGGATGTTCAGATCAACAGAAAATTCTGAACAATTATTGTGGCATGGCAATCATCATAGTAACGATAACAAGATGCGACATCCAGTTGAATTGCCTCAGTGGCAGTCAATTGATAGTAAATGGCCTTTTTTTGCATCTGAGCATCAAAATTTAAGACTTGGACTTGCTGCAGATGGATTCAATCCTTATAGTAATCTATGTTCTACACATAGTTTCTGGCACGTGATGCTTGTTAATTAGAACCTCCCCCTTGGCTTTGCATGAAAATAGAAAATCTAATGTTAAATTTGTTAATTCCTAGGCCAAAACAACCAGAAAATGATAATGATGTATATATAAGGCCATTGATTGAAGATTTGAAAGAATTATGGATTAGTGGAGTTGAGGTGTATGATGCTCATACAAAGAGAATGTTTAATCTGAGGGTCATTCTCATGTGGGCGATTAATGATTTTCTAGCTTATGGAAATCTAAATGGTTGTATAACTAAGGGTAAGACAGCATGTCCTATTTTTAGTGCTGATACTTGTTCAATATGGCTACCTGACATCACAAATGTGCGTATATGGGTAATCAATGATTTCTTGTATCCGATCATCCTTACCGAAAAAATAAGAGTTGGTTTTATGGAACTGTTGAAAAGAGGGGGAAGCCTCCTATATTGACTGGTTCTGAAGTTTTAAGAGTTGTTAGTGAGATTGATAATAATTTCGGTAAAAGGGATGAAGTAAGCAATAATGAACAAACGAGACAATGAAGGGGAAAAGGTAAAGGACAGAAGAAGAAGAAGAAGAACAAGAAGAGGAAGAGTAACAATAAAAGAAATAAAGTCAAAGTGATTATGTGGAAGAAAAAAACAATTTTTTTAGTTGTCGTATTACGAGGTATAATAAATTTTTACCTTTAATAATATGCACAATGTAATGATATAGTTAGTAGTTGAGGAACTTATATAAATGTCTTTGCTTTCAGTATTTGCCCATACGCCATTGTCTGGATTTAATGCATGTTGAAAAAAATTGTAGTGAGAGTTTATTTTTCACTTTGCTTGATATAAAAGGAAGATCAAAAGATGGAACGCTCGTAAAGACTTGAAAACTATGGAAATTCGGACAGACTTGCACCCAAAGATTGATGAGAGTAATAAGATACTCCTTCCACCCGCTCAACATACTTTAACAAGTTCTGAGTTGAAGACATTTTATTGGATATTAAGAAATTTAAAGGTTCCGTATAGGTATAGCTCAAATATTGCGAACTGTTTTTCACAAAATGAGAAGATACTTGGACTCAAGTCCCATGATACATCAGCTTGTCACCTCTTATTTGGGTGAATCTTTAAATTGAGTACTTGTAGAACTTGTTTCTTGTACCCAGAAGTGAGCAATCTATTTCTCTTTATCTATTTTGTTTTTACATGTCATTTTTTATTTATTGAAAATATCCCGACATGGAAAAATGTGTTTCAATTTTGTTTGTTTGACCAAGTATATTTACTAAGAGCTTTTAAGTAACCCTATCTTGGCTTGTTCTAGATTTTTAGGAGATGAGTAATGAAGTATAGTATTCTGCATTGCCTAAATCCTTGACATTGAAAGATATTGGGATGTTTCATGACATCCTATTCGGGTGTTTGCTGCTGATGTAATTTCACAGCTAGTTGAGGTATGTGGTTATCTCCAGAGTGGTTACCCGTTCTTCCTGTTGTATTTGATAGCCATCTGAGATGTCAAATTGACAAGAAATATGTGTACGTGTTTTGTTTGTATGTGTGAACAGTTTGAAGGCCTAATGAGGTTGATGGAAGGAAACCGTGTGAGACCTATTGATCTTTGCAACCCTAATGAATTCACCATGCTTGGTATTTTGAAAGATTTCAAAGATATCTCTGTGAAGTCAAGTTGCAGTAGTATTTGGCTGTCACCAGCTGTATAAAGACATGGATATTAGAAAAATTTTATGTGTAAAAGTAGAAAATTTGTTTTGTGAACTTGTAAATCGTAAGTGCATTTTTTGTTGAATTTATTTTTGGTTGATTTGTAAGTGCATTTTTTTATTGGTTGATGTGTTTCAGCTGTAATTGGTGAAGCGGAGGGGAGGGGAGGGGAGGGGAGGGAGGAAAGGGGAAGGGGAGGTGGAAAAATCATTTTTTTTATTTATTGACTTTCACAACGTTTCTACAAACGTTGTACAAATACTGCAACCTTTTACACAAACATTGTACCAAATAATATTGCAACATTTAGAAAATGTTGTGTTATACATGATCAAAACGTTTTAGGGACACGACGTAGAATATTTATTCACAACGTTTAAAATAAAAGTTGTTGAACAATAATAACCACATTTAAACAAACGTTGTTATAGATTTATTACAATGTTTAGACAATGTTGCTTAATAAGACTAAAAGATTTTAAAATCAATATTAACAACGATTGGTCCAATATTTCTAGAAACGCTGTCTTATAATGAGACCTTTAACAACAATGGATAACACAATGTTTTCTAAAATATTATAGAACGTCTACTACAACGTGTTTTAAACTTGTGGGAGATCATTTTTGTTGTATTGTCTTTTGTTGTTCTTAGTGAATATTATGCATTTAATTTGTTATATATATATATATATTATATATATATTATATATTAGTTATAATATATATATATATATTGAGACATATATAATATATACTATCTGCAGAATATTGTATTTATACATATATTATATATTATACATATTAGTTATATATTAATATATATAATATATATATATATATATACGGTCTGTAACACACACACACACACACACACACATATATATATATATATATATATATATATATACACACGCTGTGTTGAATAATACATATATGTAATATGGATCGATTCGTTTTCGTTTGAACTGTTGTGCCTTGTTGTATGTCAGATTTGTTCTGGGCATTAGTGGCTCAACATTGAACGGAGTATCGACTCGAAAAGATTTTTTTTCTGTCCGGTTAAATTTCTTACTAATTTTAAATTTAATATACATTTATTAAAGTTGGCCTGTAATCCTTAAACCCTTCCACGTAGAACATAATTCTGTAGTAGTTATCAATTCATTAATCCGCATTGTATTATTGATCCTTGTTCATTACAGTGTACGACTCGATACCCAACATACTCAATAAAATCTCCTCGCTGGGATTGCTTGCAACCAGTAACAATTTAGTACCCCTTGAAGGACCGAACGTGCAAGCTCCTATTGTTTGTGTGATGCTGTAGAAAATGACGAATGGTGCAAAACCGAGGCAAGAGTTGGACTCTCTCTCCGTAAGACGAAATTTCCCCGCACATTACACACGGATCAACGGAAAACGTCCCCAAGATACAACGATTTTCTATGAACTCGATACCTTGTACAAGGAATCGAATTACGGGCGAACTACTGAATACTCGGGACTTGTAGTATGAATTCTAGGCTAGTATGAGTGTGTTAATTATCTTGATTAATTATGTATGTATAATTATCATCTGGAGGGGCTTTATTTATAGCCTGTAAAGGACCCTGTCCGAATCAGTGTGACTTTATGGTTGGACAGACACCTTGTGGTCTGGTGGGAAGGGCTGCATTGGTTCAGGCGAACCAAACCATTGTGCTGGTTCAGATTGCACAGAATGGTCCGAACCATTGCACCGGTTCGGTCGTGAACTGACGCACATGTCCCACACTCGCCAAATCATCTATTTGACATGTCACCGCCACGTGTCATCATAGTCACTCTCCACGTCATCCGAGCTACTATCTTAGTTGTCAAAACAAAAGGCTCCTCATAGCTCCTCGCTCCGAGCGAAGTGCAAAGTGCGCCTATGAAGCGCCCATTGCGACAAGTGCGATGTGCACGTGCTCGGACTCGGACTCAGAAGGTGCTTTGCACCTTCCTCGTAGGATTCGAATTTTAGCCTTAAAAATTAATTAAAGCCAACTAGGGTGCACCATAATGGAGCACACTTGATTGGTCCTTTATGGTGGAAAGTCCTTTATAAATAACTCAACTTTTCTTTGTTTTTCCAATGTGGGATGGGATTACACACCACATTCCCAACTATTAAATGGCTTAACTTTGTGCATTAATTACTCATTCATTTCTTAATGAAATTGAACAAGTAAATTCACATAGATTTCAAATATACCATTTAATGCCATTAATCATCATAAATAATTATGGTATTAATTAAGCTATTTTTCCAACAATCCCCCACATGACAGATGATTAATGCAAATGCAATATGCACTAAATCCCGACGACCTATTATTGCTTCAGGATAGGTAGTATTTAGCCTTGAACCTTCCTTAGAGCAATGCTATCGGATTTACTCATTTCTCGGTGAACGTGATTTCTTGAACCGATCAACTTTTATGTAAACCAAGACAACAACATACACACAATAACAGATCTAATATCTTTCGTTCTCACGTTGTGTACATTTTGGCCCTGAACCATTTCTTAGATTCATAAGTGTTATTAATTTTATGAAGCGTCCTTACTTCTTCACTTATATAGGTGATCTCCTATAAAGAGTATCCTCCCATACTCCACCTATAAAAGGATATAGGAATCATTAAAAGCTTACCCTTTACCACAAGCTGCAGGCTTGCACTTGAGCAGCTACGAGAATGAATTTTCAAGTGCTTAACTTGAACTTTCACAACTTAGTTGTCTCATTGAACCAAGTTCTTGGGATCTCCAATCATCCCGGTTGAGTTACCATTATGAAAATTCTCAATGTGTGGATTTCAATCCCATTCCTCTTGCTGCATTATACAATTGATCACGAGTAATACCTTTCGTAAACGGATCCGCTATATTGTCTTTTGACTTTACATAGTCAATACACATTATTCCTGTAGTGACCAATTGTCTAATGGTATTGTGTCTTCGACGAATATGTCGATACTTAATATTATATATATTGTTCTTTGCCCTCCCTATGGCTGCCATGCTATCACAATATATCATAACGGGAGGCAAAGGTTTTTCCCAACAGGGAATATCTTCTAAGAAGTTTCTTAACCATTCGGCTTCTTCGCCGGCTTTGTCTAAAGCAATAAACTCCGATTCCATTATAGATTGGTCTATGCATGTTTTCTTAGAAGATTTCCATGATATTGTGTTGCGATATTTCTTGAACGCAAGTGCACGTTATCGTATACAAGTAATAAAGTGATGAGTGAGTATCGTTCCCACGAGGACTGAATCACTAACTACCGATTTTTGTGTATTCCAGTTTTATTTGAACAATCGAACTTTTGGGTAGTAATTAATTACTAAAGAAAATTAATAAAAGACTAAACAGTAAAAATGATCGCTTGAAGAAAGAGAATCAAATGATGAATAAGTCTAGGATTCTGAATCCACCTCGGTTTATCCGAATTTACTCTCGATCATCTAAAGTTAATGATTTTCCCAATTTATTGAAGGCGAAGATTGCTAATATATTCTACCGCCTCTCCTGAGGTCAATAGATTTTTCTAAAGGGCGAATAACGCACTCTATCCCTAGGTGAATTAATTCGTCAATAGGCAAAAAGCATAAAATCTCCAAAAGGCCACGTAGATCCTATGAGTATATTCCTAACTCACAAGATAAAACGGTCCTCACCAATAGTTCCTCACCAACTCTGTTCTCCCGATTCGAATTGAATGATTAAAACAATACAACTATTGGCCAGATAATTGAAAGCATTAAACACGATTGGGAAAACTCAACAAAAAGGGAATTAAATAGATAATCTCAAGCAAATCCGTCAAAACATAGGTTTCATCAAAATCCTAGATTAGGGTTTTAGCCTGACATGCTAAATAATGAAAATACAGAATTAATAAATAAAAGCATGAAAATCAAACGCATATGAAGAGCTCGAATTCCTCCGTTCTTCTGGCTTCCGCCCTCCGCCTTTGATCTCTTCTGCTTTTCTCGTCTGCGATAATCTTCTGTGATCCTCCTTTTCCCAAGCCTCCCAGATGATTAATTAGGGTCTTAAACCCTTATTTATAGCTCCCCACAGCCTCCAAATCGCGTCCATGTGAGTAGGTCGAGAACTGGCTTCAAAACGGCCCAAATCCGCGCGGAGCACACCAAAACCGCCTTGTGTGCCGCGACTCACTTAATCTGTGCCGCGGCACATGGCGTCCAGGTTAAAAACTGGGCGCTGTGATATTCTTCTGGGCCGCGACTCACCTATGTTGTGCCATGGCACAGTGCAGTTACTCGGTGGCCGTGGTAGCTTCTGTGCGGCCCACTTGCCTTGTGCCGCGGCCCACGGCCAAAATTCGCCGTTTTCGCCCGTTTTGCCTCGTTTTAGCTTCCAGACTACAATCTCCTGTCAAACATACAAGAATAAGACATTAAAAGCTCATTTATGCAATTTTACTCGCCAAAATAATACTAAATAATGATAAATAAGCGTAAAAAAATACGCCTAACAAATACCCCCAAACTTGAGCCTTTGTTTGTCCTCAAGCAAAAAGAATTAATTTCAACAAAAGAATATCGTGAATAATCGTGCAACTCATAGTGCTCAACCTAATTAATACTATCCTGAAATTCTCTCTGAATAATACGAGTATTGTAATAGCGAGCTACACTCAGAACACTGATTCCACAAAGTAACCAAGTTCAGTCCTAATCACTCGTTCATGAAGAAAATCCAGCTCAAAGATTAACAAACGTGAATTTAATCGACCGTCAATATGAAAGGTTAAAATAAACAAGCTAATTCGCCTCGTTCCACAGTCTAATGGCAAAATTTTCACGAGTTTCATCAAAAATAACCCTCGGACAGTATTCCCTTATATATATGCTCAAGAAATTGATTCGAGTTGACCACTAGGTTCGGATCTCGGGATGTTTCATCGGGATAATCCTAGGGTGGAACTTCCATTCTCATGTATTGGGAAACCGTTTGACGTAAAAGACACTCATGGGGCACATGGATGCTTCTAATTACTAAGTTCCCTTCCACAGCGGAGAAACAACTCGAATAGCTAATTCCCAGCATGTCCGAATCAAGGACGCTATTTTACGCGAGAGAAAACAACGGGTCACATGAATACCCCCGGTTACTATGCTCCCTATCATTGGCACATGCGAAATTTCTAAACCACTAGTCTAATCAAGGACATCGTTTTACGCGAGAGTAAACAACGGGTCACGTGAATACCCCCGGTTACTAGACTTCCCATCATAGAACAAATATTATCTCGACTTTTGGGAAAAACTGACCGACTCTAAAACTCAAAGCAAGTGCCAACACATCTTATGTTACTGGACGACTAGCTAACCGAAAAATGTAACCAAACGTATCAACGGCGATTTGAAAACACGTATGTCTCCTCTCTTATCCGCTAAGATCTCTACAAAAATGAAAAAATTTCGGACCTAAATGAAGACTTAGCAGAAACAGAAATCACTGACTACAACTCGACTAAAACTCGACCGTTTCTTCAGAGAGAAAAAACAGTGTCGTAACATCAGTATTACACAAATAGAAGCACGAAAAATTCACGAATAAGGTAAAATCAAAGTAATGAAAAGTGCAACGAAATAAGTACAGCAATGAATGTAGCAACAGAAATTAAATCCCCCCCCAAACTTAGGATGTACATTGACCTCAATGGACAAAATATAATATGCAATAAAAGTGAAAGGTCAAGTACTCCCCTACAAACAGCTCACGAACTGGTGTCGGCATCATCCGGCAAGCTTGCACGCTTCTCGACTACATCATGCGGAGCGTGAATAAATGAGCTTGCATCATCAAAGAGGAAGTTAAGTACGAGCTCTCAAGTTTAACATGATGTAAGGGTTGGGGACAATGTAATTCGATAAAATGATTCGTTGCATATAATTTGAAAATGCTTGGCTTACCAATTTTTCATTGCTGCAATTTATCAAACACTTGGTATGCACAAGTTAAAATGAAGAACAAGAATTTTAATGGTTAACCCCAAATCCCAAAAATAATAACACAGATAATAGCCATGAATAACGACAACTAACATCACCAATTCATTCATAATTACCAATTCCATCACAATCAAATACCAAATTCCCCATATTCCAACTCCATTTTAGAGAAAACATTGAAGGACAACTAGCAACATATAACTTCAATTCACTTTTCAAATCATGTATCACTTATGATTAAGAGATCAAGATTTACCTGAAGAATTTGAGAAGAAGACTAAGAGAAGGGTATCGACCGACCTCATTGTGCGAAGGAAGGAAGGAAGGAAGGGACCTTGTGCTGGCCGATCAAATGCATGAAGTATACCTGGGCATTCTTACATTGCGACGGGGGCCGCAGCACAACATAAGTGAGCCGCGGCCCAGAGTACAGTCGTCCTGGGACTTTTTTGTAATAACGCCGGGTGCCGCGGCTCAGTTATGGCGTGCCGCGGCTCAACGTGTTAGTGTTCCGCGGCTCATTTGGTTCGTGCCGCGGCACAGAGTACAGTCTCCTGGGCATTTCTTGAACCTTTGGTGTGCCATGGCTTAGGGAATGTGTGCCTCGGCTCAGTGACCTGGTGTGCCGCGGCTCAGTAAGATAGTGCCGCGGCACATACTACAGTTTGTTTGGCCATGCTTCATCAACTGGTGCGTGCCGCAGCTCACTATTATTGTGCCGCGGCCCATCATTGATTTCCTCCCTGGGGTGATTCCTACACAGAATTTTTAAACGAAAACGTCAAGACGAGAGGGATAGACGGATCAAAGAAAAATGACAACAAATAAAGACTCTAAAAATGCAAGAAAACAATAAAGATTCTACAACTAATACTCGGGTTGCCTCCCGAGAAGCGCTAAGTTTATAGTCTTCAGTCGGACTTTTCTCGCATTCATCCGGCGGTGGATAAGACGACACTCGTTTTCTGCGTGTCTAGTGGATTTCCCAAGTATGCCTTCAACCGTTGTCCATTAACTTTGAATTTTCGGTCATCTTTTTGTACTTCTACCACACCATGTGGGAACACTTGAACTACGGTTAACGGTCCCGACCATCGTGAATGCAATTTCCCGGGAAATAACTTTAAGCGAGAATTAAATAGCAACACCTCTTGTCCCGGGACAAACTCTCTCTGCGTGATGTGCTTATCATGCCAAGTCTTTGTCCGCTCCTTATAAAGTTTCGCATTTTCGTATGCGTCGTGGCGAATTTCTTCCAACTCGTTCAGCTGCAAACAATGCTTTTCACCAGCAGATTTCAGATCAAGGTTTAATTTCTTTATCACCCAGTAAGCACGATGTTCCATCTCTACGGGTAAATGACAACCTTTCCCATAAACCAATCTGTAGTGCGACATCCCGATAGGTGTTTTATACGCAGTCCGGTACGCCCAAAGTGCATCATCGAGTTTAAATGACCAATCTTTTCGAGACGAGCTGACCGTTTTTTCTAGGATCCACTTCAGCTCTCGATTTGATATCTCAACTTGACCGCTCGTCTGAGGATGGTATGCTGTAGCAACACGATGAGTGACTCCGTATTTTCTCAAGACCGCATCAAGAAATTTGTTGTCGAAGTGTGACCCACCATCACTGATAATGGCACGTGGAGTCCCAAAACGTGTGAAGATATATTGTTTTATAAACTTGATTACGACATTGGACCCATTCGTAGGTAGTGCCACTGCTTCAACCCATTTTGAGACATAGTCTACGACTACCAAAATAAAGAGATTCTTATTTGATGGAGGAAATGGACCCATGAAGTCGATCCCCCATACATCGAACAATTCAACTTCAAGTATGGTGTTCAGCGGCATTTCGTGTCGTCTTGAGATGTTTCCCGTCCGTTGACACCGATCACATGCGGACACAAAGGAGTGAGCATCCTTGAATAATGACGGCCAATAGAACCCCGATTGTAAGACCTTCGCCGCTGTTCTATTTCCACTAAAATGTCCACCGTAGGGTGATGCATGGCAATGGTTTAGCACACTGTGGATTTCCTCATCCGGGATACATCTACGAATGATTTGATCGGGGCATCTCTTGAAAAGAAAAGGATCGTCCCACAAATAATACTTAGGGTCTGAGATTAGCTTCTTCTTTTGATGGCGTGAGAGGTCGTTTGGAATTGTTTTACTTGCCAAGTAGTTCACTAGATCAGCATACCAAGGCACGTGTTTTGAACCCAACTTGTAGAGCTGCTCGTCGGGGAAGGTTTCCATGATTTGTGGCTGACTTTCTCCCTTCTCAAGGGGACTCTCTAATCGTGAAAGGTGATCGGCTATAACATTTTCAGTCCCTTTCTTGTCCCGAATCTCCAAGTTAAATTCTTGAAGGATAAGCACCCACCGAATCAATCTTAGTTTAGCATCCTTCTTCTCCAAAAGATATTATATTGCTGAATGGTCGGTCCACACTATCACTTTCGTTCCCAGTAGATACGCCCGAAATTTATCAAATGCAAAGATCACCGCCAACAATTCCTTCTCCGTTGTGGCATAATTTCTTTGGGCGTCATCGAATATTCGGCTCGCATAGTATATGACATGGAACACCTTCCCTCGTCTCTGCCCCAAAACACCCCCAATGGCAAAGTCGCTTGCATCACACATTAACTCGAATGGAAGGTCCCAGTCCGGAGCGACTATCACCGGTGCCGTGCTTAGAGCTTTCTTCAATAAATCGAAACTTTCTTTACACGACTTGTCAAAAGTAAATGGGACATCCTTCATGAGTAGATTGCCTGCAGTAACCGTGATCTTCGAAAAATCCTTAATAAATCGGCGATAGAAACCGGCATGTCCCAAAAAACTTCTAATCCCTTTGACCGAAGTAGGCGAAGGCATCTTCTCAATTGTTTCAATTTTCGCCCGGTCGATTTCAATTCCATGTGAGGATATTCGATGGCCAAGCACTATGCCCTCCTGTACCATAAAATGACACTTCTCCCAATTCAAGACCAAATTTGTCTCTTCGCATCTTCTCAAGACTTTCTGCAAATTTTTCAAGCAAATGTCAAACGAATCTCCAAAAACAGAAAAATCATCCATAAAAATCTCACTACACTGCTCTACCATGTCAGAAAAAATAGCCATCATACACCGTTGAAAAGTAGCCGGCGCATTACATAATCCAAAAGGCATGCGCCTATAAGCGAAAATGCCGTAAGGACATGTAAACTTCGTTTTCTCTTGGTCTTCGGGGGCTATATAAATCTGATTATACCACGAGTAACCATCGAGAAAGCAATAGAAATCGTGTCCGGCTAATCTATCTAACATGTGATCAATAAAAGGTAAGGCGAAATGATCTTTTCTAGTGGCCTTATTTAATTTCCTATAATCTATGCACATACGCCACCCCGTGACAATCCTAGTGGGAATTAATTCATTATTATCATTTTGAACAACCGTTATCCCACCCTTCTTCGACACAACTTAGACCGAACTTACCCACTTGCTATCATAAATCGGAAAGATCATACCTGCGTCGAGGAGTTTTAAAACCTCGACTTTTACCACCTCCTTCATGTTTGGATTCAACCGGCGTTGATGCTCCACGGATGGTTTGTAGTCTTCCTCCATCAAAATCTTGTGCATGCAAATTGACGGGCTGATCCCCTTAATATCCGCAATAGACCATCCAAGAGCAGATTTGTACTCCCTCAAAACTCTCAATAATTTCGCCTCTTGATCCCCTGCTAAAGTGGCCGAAAGAATAACTGGAAGGGAGTCGTCAGGCCCCAAAAATGCATATTTTAAATGAGGCGGCAGCTTCTTGAGTTCCAACTTTGGAGGTTTTTCGATTGATGGGACTGGTCGAGTTGGTGAACTTCCGAGCTCCTCAAATGGTTGACGAATGAAAATTGGCGGGGAAGCATCCATGTGGCGTACGTAGGCTGCATGCTCTGCATTTAGTTCGGAAACAGCCCCAATCAAAACGGACTCCAATAGATCGGGTGGATAATTCTCTCGAAAGGTTCTACTCATGCACGAATCAATGACGTCAACTTGGAAACAATTTTCAGCATCACTCGGATATTTTACGGATCGAAAGATATTGATCGTTACTTGCTCCTCTTGAACACGTAGAGTCAGCTTCCCCTTTTCCACATCGATCAAAGTTCGGCCGGTTGCCAAAAATGGTCTTCCCAAGATAATTGGGATATCTTGATCTTCCTCCATGTCGAGCACAATAAAATCGGCTGGAAAGATAAATTTGTCAACCTTTACTAACACGTCCTCTATTACTCCCCTCGGATATTTGATGGACCTATTGGCCAATTGCAAGGAGACCGTCGTCGGCTTGGCTTCCCCAATATCTAGCTTTTTAAAAATAGAAAGGGGCATAAGGTTTATGCTGGCTCCGAGATCGCATAGGGCTCTTTCAAAAGACGAATTTCCAATGATGCAAGTGATGGTAAAACTTCCCGGATCTCTCAATTTAGGTGGGAGCTTCTTTTGTAAAATAGCACTGCACTCCTCCGTTAATGCGACTGTCTCATATTCCTCGAGCTTTCTTTTGTTTGACAAGACTTCTTTCATGAATTTTACATAACTCGGCATTTGTTCCAACGCGTCGGCAAATGGAATGTTTATGTGCAATTTCTTGAAGATGTCGAGGAACTTTGAAAATTGCTTGTCTAGTTTTTGCTTTTGGAAACGCTGTGGGATTGGGATTTGAGGAGTGGGCTGAGTAGTTGATACTTCCTTTGGCTTGGGCCTCATCCTTTTCCTTCTCACTTTGCTCGATCGGCTGCTCTTTGTTATTGATAGGCTGCTCTTTCAACTCCGTTCCACTTCGTAATTCGATTGCCTGCACGTTTTCTTTGGAGTTCATTTCGGTTGTGCTGGGCAATGCAACTTGAGACCGAGAGGACAATAGATTAGCAATCTGCCCCATTTGTGTTTCTAGGTTTCGGATGGAGGTAGAATGATTTTGGAGGGTCGTTTCGGTGCGGGTCATGAATTGGCTCATGTTAGTCGCCAATTGAGCAAGAGCATCTTCCAATGATACCTTTGGTGATTGAGGGGGCTGCTGTGGGGGCTGCGCGAATTGAGCTTGTGGAGGTTTTAAAGCTTGCCCGTTCCTCCACGAAAAATTTTGGTGATTTCGCCACCCTTGATTATATGTGCTGGGGTAAGAATTATTTTGTCGATTTTCGTTTCCCACGAATTGAGCTTGCTCCATCGGATGTTGCTCAAAAGGGTTCCCGACTTGGCACTCCGCGCTAGGGTGAGATCCGTTACACCAATTGCAAGACTCAATGGTAATAGGGGAAGGAGCATGCGAAAATGCTTGAAGCTGCTGTGTTAATGCTGCGACTTGGGTTGACAATGTAGATATCGGGTCATTACTCGAAATTTCCATAACTCGCTTCGGCGTTATTCGTTCGTATGGCCATTGATAAGCATTAGCGGCCATAGCTTCCAACAACGAGTGTGCTTCAGCCATCGTCTTTCCCATCAAAGCTCCACCGGCGGCTGCATTTACGAGAGTGCGTGTAGAGGCACTCAATCCATTGTAGAATGTTTGAATCTGAAGCCAGTTCGGAAGGCCGTGATGTGGGCATCTCCGTAACAAATCTTTGTATCGCTCCCACGCCTCGTGAAGCGATTCCATGTCATACTGACCAAAAGTAGTGATCTCGTTCCGTAACCTCGTCGTCTTTGAAGGTGGGAAGAATTTGGCAAGGAAGGCTTGCGCTAACTCTGCCCATGTCGTGATCGAGCCCGACGGTAAGGAATTCAGCAAAAATTTCGCTTTATCCCTCAAAGAGAAAGGGAAAAGTCGTAATCGGATAGCATCGTCGGTGACACCATTGTTCTTGAACGTGTCACAAATCTTGAGAAAAGAAGCAATATGTGCGTTGGGGTCATCGTTCGGCAAACCACAGAACTGGATCGATTGTGCCATCTGAATAATTGCAGGCTTGATTTCGAAGTTGTTCGCCTGAATGGTGGGACGCCGAATCCCCGAAAAGTTTGCGTTAATTTGCGGCATAGCATAATCTCAAAGTGCCATTTCCGGTTGAGCTTGCTGCACAATGTTATTTCCTCCGTGATTTTCGATATTTTCGGCCATGGTCACTGTCGTCTGTAACTCTCGTTTCTCCTTCTTGTTCCTTCGAAGAGTGCGCTCGAGTTCGGTATCCAAAGGTAGAGGCCTTCGTTACCGAATTTTCTCATGCACTACGCGAAAGATCCTGAAAGGACAAACAAATAAATAAATAAAATTAAATACACGAAAATAAGTAAATAAGAACGTTCAAACTAAGACTAGAAATACTGAAATCGATATTAGCAAAAATTTCAGTCCCCGGCAACGGCGCCAAAAACTTGTTGCGATATTTCTTGAACGAAAGTGCACGTTATCGTATACAAGTAATAAAGTGATGAGTGAGTATCGTTCCCACGAGGACTGAATCACTAACTACAGATTTTTGTGTATTCCAGTTTTATTTGAACAATCGAACTTTTGGGTAGTAATTAATTACTAAAGAAAATTAATAAAAGACTAAACAGTAAAAACGATCGCTCGAAGAAAGAGAATCAAATGATGAATAAGTCTAGGATTCTGAATCCACCTCGGTTTATCCGAATTTACTCTCGATCATCTGAAGTTAATGATTTTCCTAATTTATTGAAGGCGAAGATTGCTAATATATTCTACCGCCTTTCCCGAGGTCAATAGATTTTTCTAAAGGGCGAATAACGCACTCTATCCCTAGGTGAATTAATTCGTCAATAGGCAAAAAGCATAAAATCTCCAAAAGGCCACGTAGTTCCTATGAGTATATTCCTATCTCACAAGATAAAACGGTCCTCACCAATAGTTCCTCACCAACTCTCCTCTCCCGATTCGAATTGAATGATTAAAACAATACAACTATTGGCCATATAATTGAAAGCATTAAACACGATTGGGAAAACTCAACAAAAAGGGAATTAAATAGATAATCTCAAGCAAATCCATCAAAACATAGGTTTCATCAAAATCCTAGATTAGGGTTTTAGCCTGACATGCTAAATAATGAAAATACAGAATTAATAAATAAAAGCATGAAAATCAAACGCAGATGAAGAGCTCGGATTCCTCCATTCTTCTGGCTTCCGCCCTCCGCCTTTGATCTCTTTTGCTTTTCTCGTCTGCGATAATCTTTTGTGATCCTCCTTTTCCCAAGCCTCCCAGATGATTAATTAGGGTCTTAAACCCTTATTTATAGCTCCCCACAGCCTCCAAATCGCATCCGTGTGAGTAGGTCGAGAACTGGCTTCAAAACGGCCCAAATCCGCGCGGAGCACACCAAAACCGCCTTGTGTGCCGCAGCTCACTTAATCTGTGCCGCGGCACATGGCGTCCATGTTAAAAACTGGGCGCTGTGATATTCTTCTGGGCCGCGACTCACCTATGTTGTGCCATGGCACAGAGTACAGATTACTCTGGTGCCCGCTGGTAGCCTTCCTGTGCCGCGGCCCACTTGCCTTGTGTCGCGGCCCACGACCAAAATTCGCCGTTTTGGCCCGTTTTGCCTCGTTTTAGCTTCCAGACTACAATCTCCTGTCAAACATACAAGAATAAGATATTAAAAGCTCATTTAGGCAATTTTACTCACCAAAATAATACTAAATAATGATAAATAAGCGTATAAAAATACGCCTAACATATTGCTCCTCCACCAATGGTAAATACATAACCGCTTGTGGATTTAGAGTCTTTAGTATCGGATAACCAGTTGGCATCACAATATCCTTCCAACACAGCTGCATATCTCGAATAGTGTATACTATGATTGACGGTATGTTTTAAGTATCTCAACACTCTTGTCAATGAGGTCCAATGTGTTGGGATTCGGTGCCTAAAACGAAGGCCCAGCGGAAGCGGTAAAACGAAAATTACTTCTATCCGAATCCCTACGAGGATCGATCGAGCTACGTATATACGAATATAATACGAAACACAAGAGATACGAGAAAACATACCCTTGAAGTTCGTTGATTAAATGGTAACCTTCTCTTGATCTATTCCCCAAGCTTTGCTTGATCTCTACGAATCCAATCCGCTCCAAGCCCTTGAATGATCCAACGCTGAAAGCACCGTGTCTCTACTTGCCACGCGCCGGAGAGATGACCGGAATGACTAAACCTCTTTATCCTCTAAGGATACGGCTAGAACAAGGTTGTAGAATCTTGTAAATCAAGATTATAACATGCTAAGTACATAATCTTTGATCTCTCTATATTGATCCTTTTAATTTTTCTCCAAGAATAATCAAGAACTAATGAAGAATAAGAAGAAGACTTAGAGAAGTTTTCTCTCTCTATTTTTTCTCTAAAAAACGTGAGCCACCAAGTGGTCAGGGTAAGAGTTTTTTGTCTTCACTCCTTTTCTTATTCATTTCATCTCAAGACTTAATCACCTACCTTTAGATATCTCAAGGATATTGTTCCCCCACTAGCCTTAAGTCTTCCACCTATTAAGGTGAAGACCATGACCAAGGGAGGAGGTAGGTAAGGGTCCGGCCATCTAGAAGGAATCGGACGAGTTCGATTCGTTTCGGACTCCCGCGAGTCCAAACAGATAAACTCTAATTCCGTTTCGATGTATTTATATCAATTAATTAATCCAATTAATTAATCATATCAAATACAATATAATTAATTTCTCCAATAAATAATTATATCTATAAATTAAATTAATCACCCAGTAATTTATTTAGTTCATTAGGCCGTAAATTAATTTATCCAATAAATTAATTTAGATATCCAATGTCACAAATTTAATTAGACAGCCAATGTCCAATAAACTAGATATCCAATATCTAATATTTATAATGAGATAATAAGCTCGTTTCATTCCATCGTCAATCCTATTGCGCGACTCGGTAGGTTCGTCTCAGTCAGCAATGGGAGGAACCAAAGAGTAGTAGCACCACCTAGCCAGCCTGACGGCCAACACTGTACCCCAACTGAGAACGAATGATTAGGATCATTCAAGAACCATTCTGTCGTGAATACCAGTAAACATATAAACCCTTCTTTCAAATGTCCCGATCAAGATATAGGGTCACGGTAAGTCAAACCCTATCTGTACTTGACTCTATGCATGTGTTAATGCAAATCGAGATCATCGAGCTCTCATGTATCTAATACAATTAGCTCCAATGCTTTGGCCAAAGACTTATGATCTCATCTGCCAATAACCGCATAGGATATATAACCCGCTCACTAACGGGAGAAAGAATTCTTTCTTGGTATTCAGTAGGACCTGCTACTTACCCATCAAGATGCACGTCGAGGTTGACCCCCGCCTTCCGGTTTACAGGGTCGAACTACTCTAATGAAAATCTTTACGTAACAAGCACATCCCTACTAAATCCTCAAGTCGAAGGTTCATGAATACCTATCACAACCTTTCGATTCCGTCATTGACTGTCCTGGAGTGAAATCCGCGTGACGAATCGAGGGTGATTCGGTTCAAGTATACTAATCCAATTAGCACACCTATAACGTGTTCTCCCACTAACCATTAGCGTTTGAAAGGCACTCTCCATGTCAAAGAATAGGTCATATAAGTCTTCACATAAACTTAACGCCCCGTCAAGTTTCATCGACTTGCGAACGATTAAGTATTTGAGCTATAAACCTTTCCAGTGCCGACCCCCTTATCCAATAAGGAGTGGAACGTTTTGCTCTCAAATACACCGACTAGTTTCTATATGTATATTTACAAGTGAGAAATGCCAGTAACTGCCAGTAAATAAAGAAACATCCATTGCCTTATATAAATGATTTACATAATTACAAGTACAATGCCCTCACTCAATCATCCTCTGAGTGGCATCCGAGGGCATAATCCCAACAATCTCCCACTTGCACTCAATGCCACACACTATGGTATCTAATACCCATATTCTCCAGATGACGCTCTATGCTAATCTGATAAAGTGGCTTGGTCAGTGGATCAGCGACTTAGTCGGCTGACTCTACTATATGCAGCACAATGTATCTCTTTGCGAACAAATTCTCTTACGAGATGATACTCTCTCTCAATATGTTTGGTACTGTTGTGAAACCTCGGCTCTTAGGCCTGTGCTACCGCTCTGGCAGCACAGCACAAGGTGTCACGAGAAGTTTACCTAGTAACTTCTTAACCCTTCCTTTGGAGGCCTCCGAGGCCGCTTTATACTCAGCCTAACTGGTGGAATCAGCAGTCGCGCTATACTTGGCACTATGCCAAGATACTGCTCTTTCATTAAGAGTAAATGTAGCCAGAAGTAACATATAATCGTCTTTCTGTCCTTGGAAGTCCAATACAGTGAATCCCACCACATTTTGTTCTCCACCACCATATATAAGAATCAGATCTCTTAGTACTTCTAAAGTACTTGAGAACATTCTTTACGGCGGTCTAATGTTCCCTGACTGTGTTAGCCCAAAACCTACTTACCACGCTTCCAGCATGCGCAATGTCGGGTCTTGCACATAATAAAGTATATGTAAGGCTACCGACTGCCGAAGCATATGGTATATAACTCATTTCCTTTCATTGTTTCTCACTATGAGGACACATCTTCAAGATGAGTTTTATTCCATGTCGCATCGGAAGGAACCCTCTTTAAGATCTAATCTATATAGAGGGCTTGTGAAAAACTTATCATTCTCTTCGATCTATCCCAGTAGAGTCGAATCCCAAGAATATAGGTTTCTTCTCCCAAGTATTTCATGGAGAAATTACTTGAAAGCCAAGCTTTCATAGAACCGAGCATTCCCACATCATTTTTCATTAGTAGAATATCATCCACATATAGTACTAAGAATGCGATCTTGCTCCCACTAACCCTGTTGTATACACAAGGTTCCTCTTCATTTTGCACGAAGTCAAACTCTTTGACCGTCTCGTCAAAACGAAGGTCCCAACTACATGAAGACTGCTACAGTCCAGTTCATGGAGTCTACATCCACCATTGCTAGGTCATTAGTCGCGGGTCGGTCTCTTGTTTATCACCTGGAACCTCGTGGAAACCCAGTTCTGCTAAGTGCATAAAACTATGCCTCTCAGGTAAATGAGACACCCTACTAGACCTACGAGGTGGTTGTACTTGTGTTTCAGAAGGTTCGGTTCCAGTTTCTTGCACAGGTGGCTCCCGTGGAGTTTCATTGTATTCTTCTAAAGAAATATTTCTACCTGCTTCGCCTTCCTGAATGAACTCATCTTCTAGGAAGTGTGCTTGTAAAGCAACAACGATCTTTCGATCTTCGGGCATGTAGAATAGATATCTCATCGTCCCATACGGGAATCCAATGAAATGTCCCTTCGCGGACCTAGCTTCCAACTTCTCCACCTTAGTCTTCTTGACATAGGCGGGACATCCCCAAATCCTAATATGATTAAGACTTGGTTTCCTGCCCTCCCACATCTCATGTGGAGTTTTAGGAACGGATTTGGAAGGACATCTGTTCAAGATGTAAGCGGCAGTCAGGAGTGTATACCCCCACAAGTAAATCGGTAAGTCAGTATAGCCCAGCATGGAACGGACCATGTTTAACAAGGTCCGGTTCCTTCTTTCTGACACACCATTTAATTGAGGAGTACCTGTAGGTGTTAGTTGTGATACTATTCCATTTTCCTTAAGGAACTCGTCAAACTCCGTACTCATATACTCGCTACCTCGGTCCGACCGAAGTGCTTTGATATGATTACAAGTTTGTTTCTCGACTAGGGCCTTGAATTCGTGGAATTTCTCAAAGGCGTCGGATTTATGTTTCATTAAGTATACATAACCATACCTAGTATGATCATCTGTAAACATAATAAAATATTGATATCCGTCACGTGCTGCTTCCAAAGCACCATATACATCGGTATGGATTAATCCCAGTTTATCAGCGGCTCTTTCAAAAGTCCCTCTGAAGGGGGACTTAGTCATTTTGCCTTTAAGGCAAGATTCACAAGTAGGAAAGGTATCCGATCCCAATGGACCCATAAGTCAATCCTTTTCCATCTTTTAAACCTTTGTCTGACCAACATGACCAAGTCTAAGATGCCATTTCAAAACTTGATTGGTTTCATCCCTACCACGTTTTATAGTCATAGTATTCACAACTACTTTGTTGCTGAGATTTAGATGATACAATCCATTTAACAATGTAGCAGTACCCACTAGTTTATTTCTAAAATAAATTTTGCAGGAACCATCACCAATGAAAAATGAAAAGACTTTTCGGTCCATGACCGGAATGGATACAATGTTTTTGTGCCCCTTGGGAAAAACAAGTACATCTACTAAAGTCAAAACAAAGCCGGATTCTAAACCCAAAAGAAGTGATCCTATGTCGGTCGCCTCGACACTATGCCCGCTACCGACTGTGATAATAACGTCTCCATCTCCAAGCTTCCTACTTTGTTTCAGGTCCTGATTCACGGTACAAATATGAGAACTAGCACCAAAATTCAGTATCCAGGAAGTAGAAAATACAGTAGCAGAACAATTTGTTTTCAAAACTAAAGGTTATGTACCTGAAGTGCCATGAAGAATCGGACACTCTCTAGCCCAGTGTCCCAGCTCACCGCACTTGAGACATGCGTCTTTCTTCTTGCTCTTTGGAACCGTTGGGGCCTTGCCCTTTCCCTTGAAGTCCTTAACATGTGGCCCAGTCTGCTTCTTGGTCTTTTTATTCTTATTCTTAGACTTCCGAAGTCTAGAAGAAATCACAAGGGCAGACTCCTTCATCTCGTAGTCTTCATCTGAGACTGAGCGGTCACCAGTTTGTTCATTTGCCCCGCTAAGTTACATGCAATCTCGTTGCAGTTGAAGTTCATAACAAACTGTGAGAAGGAATCAGGGAGAGACTGAAGGATAAGGTCGGTTTGGAGAGAAGTATCCATTTTAAAATCAAGAGCCTCCAATCTCTAGATCATGGATATCATTTTGAGGAGGTGTTCCCAAACCTTCTCACCTTCCTTCATCCTTGCACCGAACAGTTGCTTGGATATCTCATATCTAGCAGTTCTGCTGTGCTCACCATAAAGCTCGGTTAAGTGAGATAGAATCTGCCTAGCAGAAGTCATTTTCTCATGAGCTCTCTGAAGCTCATTAGACATGGAATCCATCATATAAGCACGGACTTTCACGTCATCCTTAACCCACTTTTCGTGGTTTTCAATCTCTTCCTGATTGGCTCGGGTCCGCACAGGAGGCGCCGGAATGTCCGTCTCTAAGACGTATCCCAGTGCCTCTATACTGAGGACAATCATCAGATTTCGGAGCCAATCCACAAAGTTAGGTCCCATTATGGTGTTCTTTTCGAGTAGAATTGCGAGTGGATTCATTATCATATTGAGAGTTATGTCTGCATTAAGTATAACAGATTAATTAGTGACTTGTTATATTATGTTCTGAGTATAGAATTAAGGTCTTTTCTATTCTTGTTACCCAGCCCCCACTATTTTTTTTCGGAATAACACACTCCCATGTGAAATTCGGAAGTATCGTCGCTCTACTTCATAGTGGTGATCGAGTTCTTTATAAATCTTAATAGAGGGAAACCGAACAGGTTTCTAGTCTATTAATTTTCATAAAGTGGTGTCCAACACCAACTCACCTAATTGATGATTCGATCTTCTTTTTCCCCTTGTTCACTCCCCTCAACCTATATGATTTTTATGGTTCGTGAACAAGTTAAGTTTATACCATCGACGCAAATCAGTTTCACAATTGAATCTTATCCAGCAACCTATCTGGTTTCTAGGGACAAAATTTGCTCCAACCGAAGGCATCCAATGCGCTCCCGGTAATTTATCCGTCCTCCCCGAACGACTACCCCGATAACTCGGAAGCATAGCACATCCGGTTTGGGTTTCAATTTCCCGAAAGCTCGATGGAGGGAAGGAAAACCTTGAAAACTTATAAACTTAATAATTTTTCGTGGGAGAATTTTCGCGATTAATGTTACACTTTGCACATTAATCATTTAAGCGCGTTTGTGGCATTCATATAATATGAAACAACCATTCACAACCTAGTTGCTACCAACATGTGGTTCATGGACCGTTCCTAGAAAACAAAAACTCTGTAATCTAATTACAAGTCTTCGTCTTGAATCTTCATCTTATGGAAATGGATCTTCCTCCGGTCTTCGTCATTACATATAAATTTTACATCGAAAATAGCATCATAGATGCAAATTTTTCTAGTAAAATAAATAGGCTCAAAACGGCCTTTACAACCCAATCGAATAAAATGAACGATTCAAAACTAATACCATGAACCACATCCCCATTCAAAAGCATTCATCCAATAAATACTATATAAATGGAAAGCGTAGAGATACATTGATCCAATCAACAATATGAACCGATCCAATCGATTCACACAATCGGTAATATGATAACGTTCAAAATAATTCGGTCGACCATAAATATTCCAACTAATCAAATTTCCCTTATAAAATGAAGTACCATAAATCATTTTAATCATATTCAATCCAATTTAACATGCGGGAGATTAATTTTCAAGAATACACGAAAAATCGAGTAAGGCGAAAATGGCTGCCATGCCGAAGTCATCACGGCCGCCGGCCGGACACGGCCCGTGCCGAATGGCACGGTCGGGTCGTGCCGGAAGCCTGCCGGCCGGACACGGCCCGTGCCGAATGGCACGGTCGGGTCGTGCCGGCAGTGTCCTAGACCTTCCTGCCAGACTCGGCCGTGTCGCCTGACACGGTCGAGTCACTTCCGGAAGCTGCCGGCCAGACACGGCCCGTGTCGCCTGAAGTCCGTTGATTAAATGGTAACCTTCTCTCGAGCTATTCCCCAAGCTTTGCTTGATCTCTACGAATCCAATCCGCTCCAAGCCCTTGAACGATCCAATGCCGAAAGCACCGCGTCTATACTTGCTAGAACAAGGTTGTAGAAGCTTCTAAGGATACGACCGGAATGACTAAACCTCGTTATCCTCTAAGGATACGGCTAGAACAAGGTTGTAGAAGCTTGTTTATCAAGATTATAACACTCTAAGTATATAATCTTTGATCTCTATATATTGATCCTTTTGATTTTTCTCCAAGAATAATCAAGAACTAATGAAGAAGAAGAAGAAGACTTAGGGAAGTTTTCTCTCTCTATTTTTTTCTCTCAAAAACATGAGCCACCAAGTGGTCAGGGTAAGAGTTTTTTGTCTTCACTCATTTTCTTATTCATTTCATCTCAAGACTTAATCACCTACCTTTAGATATCTTAAGGATATTGTTCCCCCACTAGCCTTAAGTCTTCCACCTATTAAGGTGAAGACCATGACCAGGGGAGGAGGTAGGTAAGGGGCGGCCATCTAGAAGGAATCAGAGAAGTTCGGTTCGTTTCGGACTCCCGCGAGTCCAAACAGATAAATTCTAATTCCGTTTCGATGTATTTATATCAATTAATTAATCCAGTTAATTAATCATATCAAATTCAATATAATTAATTTCTCCAAGAAATAATTATATCTATAAATTAAATTAATCACTCAGTAATTTATTTAATTCATTAGGCCGTAAATTAATTTATCCAATAAATTAATTTAGACATCCAATGTCCCAAATTTAATTAGACATCCAATGTCCAATAAACTAGATATCCAATATCTAATATTTATAATGAGATAATAAGATCGTTTCACGACTTGGTAGGTTCGTCTTAGTCAGCAATGGGAGGAACCAAAGAGTAGTAGCACCACCTATCCAGCCTGGCGGCCTACACTGTACCCCAACTGAGAACGAATGATTGGGATCATTCAAGAACCATTATGTCGTGAATACCATTAAACATATAAACCCTTCTTTCAAATGTCCCGATCAAGATATAGGGTCACGGTAAGTCAAACCCTATCTGTACTTGATTCTATGCATGTGTTAATGCAATTCGAGATCATCGAGCTCTCATGCATGTAATACAACTAGCTCCAATGCTTTGGCCAAAGACTTATGATCTCATCTGCCAATAACCGCATAGGACATATAACCCGCTCACTAACGGGAGAAAGAATTCTATCTTGGTATTCAGTAGGACCTGCTACTTGCCCGTCAAGATGCACGTCGAGGTTGACCCCCGCCTTCCGGTTTATAGGGTCGAACTACTCTAATGAAAATCTTGACGTCACAAGCACATCCCTACTAAATTCTCAAGTCGAAGGTTCACAATTACCTATCACAACCTTTCGATTCCGTCATTGACTGTCCCGGAGTGAAATCCGTGTGACGAATCGAGGGTGAGTCGGTTCGAGTATACTAATCCAATTAGCATACCTATAACGTGTGCTCCCACTAACCATTAGCGTTTGACAGGCACTCTCCATGTCAAAGAACACGTCATGCAAGTCTTCACATAAACTTAATGCCAGTCAAGTTTCATCCACTTGCGAACGATTAAGTATTTGAGCGATAAACCTTTCCAGTGCCGACCCCCTTATCCAATAAGGAGTGGAACGTTTTGCTCTCAAATACAAGGACTAGTTTCTATATGTATATTTACGAGTTAGGAATGCCAGTAACTGCCAGTATATAAAGAAACATCCATTGCCTTATATAAATGATTTACATAATTACAAGTACAATGCCCTCACTCAATCATCCTCTGAGTGGCATTCGAGGGCATACTCCCAACACAATGATCCTTTCCAGTATTACTCGTATATCGACTCAATTTACTAATAGAATATGCTATGTCTGGCCTTGTACAATTTGCTAAGTACATTAGGCTTCCAATTATCCTAGCATATTCTGTTTGTGATATGGGTTCTCCTCGAGTTTTGGCTAAGTGTAAACTTAAGTCAACCGGTGTCTTAGCCAGAGGTAGATCGTATGCCTTGAATTTCTTAAGCACATTCTCAACTTAGTGAGATTGTGATAAGACTATTCCATCGAGTGTTTTAGAGATCTTGATTCCTAGAATCCCATCGACTAATCCCATATCGTTCATGTCGAAGTTCTTCTTTAACATTTCCTTAGTGCCTATGATGATTTTATTATTCCTACCCTATTATCATAACATCAACGTATAGACACATAATGACAAAATTGTCAGATGTACCTTTGATGTAAACATATTTATCACATTCATTGATTTTGAAACCATTTGACATCATTACTTGGTCAAATTTCTCATGCCATTGTTTGGGTGCTTGCTTAAGTCCATATAAAGACTTAACAAGTTTACAAACCTTGTTTTCTTAGCCGGGAACCACGAACCCTTCGGGTTGTTCCATATAAATTTCATCTTCTAAATATCCATTTAGAAAGACCGTTTTTACATCCATTTGGTGTATCTCAAGATTGTATAATGCTGCTATTGCAAGTATCGTTCTAATGGATGTTCTCCGAGCAACTGGTGAGTATGTATCAAAGTAATCATACCCTTCCTTTTGTTTGTATCCTTTGGCTACCAAACGTGCTTTGTATTTGTCAATAGATTTATCGCCTTTGTATTTCTTCTTGAGAATCTACTTGCAACCTAAAGGTTTATTTCCCGGAGGAAGATCAACAATATGCCAAGTGTGATTGTTCAAGATTGACTCGATTTCACTATTTTTTTTTAGCGTAGAACTTTCAGATTTTATTGAATACCAAAGAAATTGTAATAACACATTACAATAAGATGGCAGGCAAACGGGCAACAAGTTGCGCCGCAACCCCCTTTTGAATGGCAAAACCAATCCTACTAAAAATGAAGTTTTGTTTCTTGAGGACCGAAAAATTACTTTGCACCACCCGTTGAACTCTGGACAAAAACTTCGCTGCTTCAGGAGCTAAGAAACCAAATGTATCAAAGGCAAAAGGGATGAACACGTGTTGATTCTCCAAGCAAGCTTTCTCGTGTTTAGCCACTTTGCTCGATTCAGCTTTCAACGCAGCTTGTCCTGCAATAAACCCATTGTCCCTGAGCCCAACAAGAGGGGACACTCCAGTAAGATCTACACAAGCATGTTTCGCCCCAGCCCACCCAAACACAAGTATATCAGCTGGCCGTAAAGTAGACCTCCCTTCAAGCGGATCCGTCAAAAAGTTCACGGGGGCCTCTTTTTTAGAAGAAATACCTGCTCTCTTAAGAACATCATATAAAACATCCCTGACCAAATCATGCCTATATTTGAAACCAGGTAACTCCTTGCAATGGACCGCATACTCGCCAAAAGAATCCAAACAAACCTTGCGGCAGACTGGGCAAGGCTCATCAGCTGGAAACAGAGAATGCTTCCTTGATTGTCTTCGGTTCGTCTTCTAAAGAGTAGACTACAAAATATGGACCAAAGGTTTTTGTAGTTTTTATTCTTTTTCCTCGCCTTGGTTGCGGTGTTGGTCCATTACTATTTGGCGAGATTTCATCATAAGTCCTCTTTTTCGAACTTATGTCATTCTTTTCTTTCTTAGGGAATATAGTTTCAAAAAATATGGCATTTCTTGATTCTATGATCATTCCCTTATATCGGGTACTTCCGATTTGTGTACCAAAAATCGGTACGCACTACTATTATTTGCATATCCTATGAAAATGCAATCAACCATTTTTAGTCCTATTTTTACTTGCTTGGGTTTCGGTACTTCAACTTTTGCTAAGCACCCCCACACTTTTAAGTAATTATAGGACGGCTTCATTCCTTTCCATAATTCATATGGAGTTTTGTCTTGCTTCTTTTTGGGTAATTTATTCAAAATTTTATTAGCTGAAAGAATAGCTTCTCCCCACATATTAAGTGATAGGCCCGAGCTTATCAACATAGCATTCATCATTGTAACACCCCAAAAATTACCCGAGGTATTACAGTGTCGTGAATCTCGTGTAGGACCCACAAGGCTAGCTTAGGAAATAGATAATTTAAGGAAATTACAACAAAATGATAAGTCCATGGTTACATATCATGAGCCCAAAGGTTTTAAGAAGAAACACAATTCAAAGTTCGATTATTACACAACGGAGGTTTTTGAAATCAAATTTAATTTAAGCAGCGGCAAGAGATTATTCTAACACCATTCAAGTCTGACCGGACCCCTCGAGAATGTCCTGCACATGATTAACAAATTTACCTGGCACGACAAATCATGCCAGATAACCAGGGTTAGAGAATGCATACCAATAACAATTACTAGCAACGATATACACAATTTTACCAAGTACAGTGCCATATAACCAACAGAAAATATTTCATCACATGACCGACGTCGTCTTTCTCTTTTATCACATAAACCGCAAGGTCGCAACCAAGGGTCACGAAAGTATCCACACGGGAATACCCCGGAATATAGGTGCCCAATTCGGGTCTTATCCCCTAACACATTTCCATATGGGTACCATACAGGTTTATCCCCAACACATCGGCCCATTTATAACACATTTTAGAGAAAGACAACTGTCGGCATTCATCAACAATGGTACATACATAAATACGGACATTACAATAATATTAGCATTTATCGAGCAATATTTCACTTGCCTGTGATCCGAGGGTAGGTGCTTTATGATAACCAAAATCCCCATGCCCGCTCGAGCTTAACCTAATGACGTAATATCTGATTAACGCCTCGTACGGATCATGATGAATAATACTAGTCTCCCTTCCCTAACCGGACTCCTAACGTAGTCTTAATTACCAACATTAGTATCATTTCTCTAAGTTCATAAGCATTACGTACCATTTACCATTCAATTCTACAGTTAACGTTAAATACATCAATTCGTTCAACAAGATTATCCCTATTACTATTCGGTTGGCAACAAATGACCATAGCATAACCAAATCCCGTACTCCTAATCCAAGTCTCAATTACGAGTACTACAATCGGTAAACTATCATTTTACACAATGATTTCGGCTAACAATTTTCAATGACATTAATATCATCGAATTATTTTCCCTATTAACGTTTTAACGTTGATCATCATTTTGCAAGAGTAAGTTACAACTAGTTTATTAAACGGCGATGAATTCCTACGAAATCCTTCTACAATTGATTCGTCGATTATATATGATCCCAATGTGAATTAAGATGGAAGTTCTTGCATGTGATTGTTACAACGAGTTGTATGAAAATAAATTATACGAACAATGATAACTCCAATTACTACAAGTTCGTCCGTTTAGATTGTCTAAGAGATTTTAGCAAAATCTACCCAAGTACCCGTAATCTAACGAGTAATAATCAATAACATTGAAGAGATTACTCCAAGGATTGATAGACTTACCTTAGAAGATGAAGAACAATGAGGAGAGATGACAAATCAACAAGAGCCACGAGGAGCAATGAGGAATGGGTTGAAGGACTTGGATAATCTTCACCGGAGCTTACGAAATCACCTCCTCTATGTTAATTTAAGTGAATGAGAGGCCAAGAATTGAGTATAGGGCTGTGGAAAGGCTTCAAGAGTTCTTCACTTCAAGTTTTGGGACGGAAGAAATGAAGGTGGATGTGTTATTTTATAACACTCGATTCCATTAACGTACGTTAACGTTTTAGGCATTACGTATGTAATGGATTTTATGTACGCTATGTATAATGATTAACGTACGTAAAGACCGTTCAGAGGCCACTGACTGAAATATGCCCACGTGTTATGTACATAAGTGGTATTTACGTACGTAAGGCTACAGTCTGTAGCAAACATTAAAGTTGGAGGATAGTGTATGCTATGATGAGTTGACTCATTTGTCCTCTAGCCCGCCGAAAGTAACTTCCTCCACGTCAAAAGAAAGATTCTGGTCGGGAGACCAACTCACCCGTTACGTACGTAAGATAGGCACCTTAACGTACATAATACTCGAATTTTAGCGTACGTTAGGCATATGCTATAGCGTGCATTAGATATTCAATCCCTTAGCCACATAACACATTTTAACCATCTCAGGGTGACCGTCCTTTCCACTCGTCAACAATTATCGGGGAACAAGACGTTGGCCACTATCATATTCGCACTGATGATCGTTTAATGGCGTCAAGGCGTGTCAGCTCCGTTTCATCAACATCGCACAATTGTATAGCACTTAATGAAATACATAAATAGAAATGACATCACATTGCAAGAATTCACACAGTACAAAGTAATTAAGCATGAAATACCGGTGGTATTACATATCAGCCCCCTTAAGAATAGTTTCGTCCCGAAACTTAAGAAAATAACTCGAGATGACTCTCTTTCATGCTTGACTCGGTTTCCCAAGTCGCTTATTGCACCGTGGTGCGACCACTGAACCTTCACGATGGGTATGGCTTTATTTCGTAACATCTTCATACGCCGATCCAAGATGGCGATCGGTACCTCTCTAAAGGTAGCGTCATCGGAAATTTCCACTTCTTCGAAATTGAGCATGTGACTCGGATCATAGACATACTTCCTTAATTGGGAGATGTGAAAAATGTTATGCACCCCATCTGGATTCGGCGGTAGAGCTAATCGATACGATAGCTTCCCTACCTGGTCGTAGTCCTTGATTAATTCCACCTAGCACCTCTGTCTCATGTTTAATTCTCTCTGAGTGAAGATATATTTCAAAATCTTATGACCCATGAAAACTTTGCAAGTAACTACGTAAAGATAGTGCCTCCAAATCTTGAGGGCATGCACCACTGCAACTAGCTCCAAGTCGTGCGTCGGGTAATTCAATTCGTATAGCTTCAGTTTTCGGGATGCGTACACAATGACTCTATCATTCTGCATGAAGACACACCCCAATCCGTGCTTAGATGCATCTATGTATATAATGAATCCTTTCATTCCCTGCAGTAACACTAACACTGGAGCAGTAGTTAGCCTACTCTTGAGATCGTCGAAGCTCTTCTGGCAGTCTGCAGTCCATACAAATTTGGTGCTCTTTCTCAATAGGTTCGTTAATGGTCGAGCGATACAGGAAAAAGCCTCGAAGAATCTTCAATAGTAACCCGCCAATCCTAGGAAACTCCTTACTTCCTTGACTTTCTTCGGCGGTTCACAACTCATTATTGTCTCGATATTTTGTGGATCGACCTTGACAGCTTCTGCCGATACAATATGTCCGAGAAAGATTACCTCCGACATCCAGAATTCGCACTTTGAAAGTTTCGCATAAAGTTGGTGTTGCCTTAACACGCTCAGCACTTGCCTCAAATGTTCCTCGTGTTCCTGTCGGATTCGGGAATAGATCAGGATGTCATCGATAAAAACCACCATGCACTTATCGAGAAAGTCAATCAAAACTCTATTCATCAGTTCCATAAAAATGGCTAGGCCATTAGTTAACCCGAATGATACCACGATATACTCGTAATGTCCATACCTCGATCAAAATGCAGTCTTGGGTATATCTTCCTCCCGGATCCTCAATTGATGATATCCGGACCGTAGATCGATTTTTGAAAAGACAACTGCCCCTTGCAATTGATCCAAGAGGTCATCGATCCTTGGAAGTGGATAACGATTCTTGATAGTGACCTTATTTAGTTCCCTATAGTCAATGCACAAACGTAGAGAGTTGTCTTTCTTCTTAACGAAAAGTACCGGCGCGCCCCACGGCGAGGTGCTCGGGCAGATCAATCCTTTCTCCAGCAGATCTTCGAGCTGTATCTTTAGTTCTTTCATATCGGCCGGTGCCATCCTGTAAGGAGCTTTGGAAATAGGTCTCGTCCCCGACTCGAGTTCGATGGAGAGGTCAACTTCCTGGTGCGGTGGCAGCCCTGGTAGTTCATTGGGAAAGACGTCTGGAAACTCATACACCACCAGGATGTTTGCGATTGTAGGTTGTGAACTATCCTCCTGAAGAACATAACACCAATAGTACTCCCTTCGAGAGCTGCAGGAGACTTACGATGCGAGAAGGCTGAGAGACCCTTTCGTACTGAAGTGTTCCCATCCTCTGATGACATGTGTGGTACCGTCATGAGCCGTAATAGAAAGAGTCAAGCGGTAGGTATCCAAGATCATTATGTGCAATGGCATCCAGTCCATACCTAATATGATATCTTCATTCTAGAGCGGAAAGACCATAAGATTAGCGGTCCAACTATGATTGTTGATGCATATCTGACAGTCTCGAACCTTTAGATTGCTGCCTATTCTACTACCCTGGGATAGTTTAATAGTAAAGGACTCACAACGTACACAAACAAGATTTAAATGTTCAACACATACCACAGATATAAACGAATGCGTGGCTCCGGTATCAAATAGTACATGCACTGGCTGAGAGTTAACAAGAAGAGTACCTGAGATAGCTAGCGCGGACGGACCATCCGTAGCCCTCAACTCAAATACATGGGACGGCACTGACTCGGAAAAAGATGAAGTACCACCACCTCGCCCACGGCCTAGATCGGCACCGTGTGGCGGTGGTTGAGTCTGATGGTATAGAGCTCAGTAGTTGGAAATGGCAGGCGTCCTGGGGGATTGCACAGAGCCTTGTTGACTCGGTTGAGAAACTGAGTTCTGAGTGGGATTGGCCCGCCAGCAGTAACGAGACATGTGTCCACTCTTTCCGCAGGTGAAACATTTGGTAGCCATCTTCTGGCACCGATCCTTAGTATGTCCGGACATGCCACAATTGAAGCAGTCCCTATGGTATGGCCGATCAGATGTACCCTTCTGTTGGTACGATACTGCTGACTTAAAAGAAGATGCGGGCCCCGAGTTCATTTTGTTGCTGCTCCCAGACTGAGCTGATGTCTTCTGCTTCTTCGAGTTATGTCCGGTGTCGGTATTAACAACAGTACCGGCATATGCTGTGACCACGTCTTCGTATGCCCTCTGAGTCGTGTAGTGGAATCCGGCGGCATAGCTTTGTACATCCTCCGTCAACCTCTATGCAAGGTGGCATATTCGTTGATCTTCTGATGGAACCATCTGTGAGATGTAACTTAGCTCGGTTCGTTAGGCCCCAATGATCTCTGATACTGGCATGTTCTGAGGTCCGGCACTGAAAAAGTCTCGTGCGCGAGCCGTCCGGGCTGATCTGGGACAGTACTCGCTCCGCAGTAGTCGGGCAAATTCGGTCCACCCAACCACTCGGTCCTCTGGCCTGTAAGTCCTCCACCAGCGTGCAGTAGTGTCACGGAGTTGATTAATCCCGAGCGGCACGTTACTGTTCTCTGGGAATTCGATCACTTCGAAAGAAGTCTCCATTTCAGAAATCCAGTCGTCCACGTGTTTCTCCCCTGCCCCGTCAAATAATGGAGGCCTAGCCTTCAGCATTTCTCCCAACCATCGGTCTCTTCCTGCGTTTTCCTCCACATTGATAACTGTATCCGTTCCGCCTGGTTGACCTGAGCAATTCCCATGGCGATAGCTTGGGCAAGGTCCTGAACAAAAGCTGGATCCATGCCTCCTGGGTGGTTATTTTGGCCTTCCGCCTCTTGATCATTTTGATTAATTGGTGGCGGCTGGTCCCCAGCAGGATGGGTCTCGGCAGTGTTCCTGTCCTCATTGTGGTTTGCGGCGGAACCCTGAGCATCATTCGCCACCCTCATAGCTCCTCGGCATGCCATTACTGACAATATTAATCTAAAGCCAGTTCCATACACAGTTTACAATTAATTGTAGTACTTAGATAGAAAACACCCATATCACTTACCTTGCATTCCCACAAGGAGTTATGGTCGCTTGGGGTGTTGGACTGGAATAACTTTCAAAATTAGGAGAAATTTTATTTAAACCAGGAATTACGCCCTGATACCATTTTCTGTAACACCCCTAAAATTACCTGAGGTATTACAGTGCCGTGAATCCCGTGTGGGACCCATAAGGCTAGTTTAGGAAATACATAATTTAAAGAAATTACAATAAAACGATAAGTACATGGTTACATATCATGATCCCATAGGTTTTAATAAGAAACACAATTCAAAGTTCGATTATTACACAACAGAGGTTTTTGAAATTAAATTTAATTTAAGCAGCGGCAAGAGATTATTCCAACACCGTTCAAGTCTGACCGGACCCCTAGAGAATGTCCTGCACATGATTAACAAATTTACCTGGCACAACAAATCATGCCAGATAACCAGGGTCAGAGAGTGCATACCAATAACAATTACTAGCACTGATATACACAATTTTACCAAGTACAGTGCCATATAACCAACAGAGAATATTTCATCACACGACCAACGTCGTCTTTCTCTTTTATCACATAAACCCTAAGGTCGCAACTAAGGGTCACGAAAGTATCTACACGGGAATACCCCGGAACATAGGTGCCCAATTCGGGTCTTGTCCCCTAACACATTTCCATACGGGTACCATACAGGTTTTATCCCCAACACATCGGCCCATTTATAACATATTTTAGAGAAAGACAACCGTCGGCATTCATCAACAATGGCACATACATAAATACGGACATTACAATAATATTAGCATTTCTCGAGCAAGATTTCACTTGCCTGTGATCCGACGGTAGGTGCTTTATGATAACCAGAATCCCCATGCCCGCTCAAGCTTAACCTAATCACGTAATATCCGATTAACGCCTTGTACGGATCATGATGAATAAAACTAGTCTCCCTTCCCTAACTGGATTCCTAACGTAGTCTTAATTACCAACATTAGTATAGTTTTTCTAAGTTCATAAGCATTATGTACCATTTACCATTCAATTCTATGGTTAACGTTAAATACATTAATTCATTCAACAAGATTATCCCTATCACTATTCGGTTGGCAACAAATGACCATATCATAACCAAATCCCATACTCCTAATCCAAGTCTCTATTACGAGTACTACAATCGGTAAACTATCATTTTTCAAAATGATTTCGGCTAACGATTTTCAATGACATTAATATCATCGAATTAATTCCCCTATTAACATTTTAACGTTGATCATCATTTTGCAAGAGTAAGTTACGACTAGTTTATCAAATGGTGATGAATTCCTACAAAATCCTTCTACAATTGATTCGTCGATTATATATGATCCCAATGTAAATTAAGATGGAAGTTCTTGCATGTGATTGTTACAACGAGTTTTATGAAAATGAAATATACGAACAATGATAACTCTTATTACTACAAGTTCGTCCGTTTAGATCGTCTACGAGATTTTAGCAAAATCTACCCAAGTACCCGTAATCTAACGAGTAATAATCAATAACATTGAAGAGATTACTGCAAGGATTGATAGACTTACCTTAGAAGATGATGAACAATGAGGAGAGATGACAAGTCAACAAGAGCCACGAGGAGGAACGAGGAATGGGTTGAATGACTTGGATAATCTTCACCGGAGCTTATGAAATCACCTCCTCTATGTTAATTCAAGTGTATGAGAGGCCAAGAATTGAGTATAGGGCTGTGGAAAGGCTTCAAGAGTTCTTCACTTCAAGTTTTGGGACGAAATAAATGTAGGTGGATGTGTTATTTTATAACACTCGATTCCATTAACATACGTTAACGTTTCAGGCATTATGTACTTAATGGATTTTACGTACGCTATGTATAATGATTAACGTACATAAAGTCCATCCAGAGGCCATTGACTGAAATGTGCCCATGTGTTATGTACGTTAGTGGTATTTACGTACGTAAGGCTACAGTCCGTAGCGTGCGTTAAAATTAGAGGATAGCGTACGCTATGAAGAGTTGACTCGTTTGTCCTCTAGCCCTCCGAAAGTAGCTTTCTCCGCGTCAAAAGAAAGATTCTGGTCGGGGGACCAACTCACCCGTTACGTACGTAAGATAGGCACCTTAACGTACGTAATACTCGAATTATAGCATACGTTAGGCATATGCTATAGCATGCGTTGGATATTCAATCCTTTAGCCACATAACACATTTTAACCATCTCTGGGTGACCGTCCTTTCCACTCGTCAACAATTATCGGGGAACAAGACGTTGGCCACCATCATATTCGCACCAACGATCGTTTAACGGCGTCAAGGCATGTCACTTCCGTTTCATCCACATCGCACAATTGTATAGCACTTAATGAAACACATAAATAGAATTGACATCACATTACAAGAATTCACACAGTACAAAATAATTAAGCATGAAATACCGGTGGTATTACAATCATTTCCTTCAATGTTCTATTCTTTCGATCTGCAACACCATTTGATTGGGATGCATAAGGTGCAGTCGTTTGGTCAATAATACCATTTTCATGACAATAGTCTTCAAAAGATGCAACATATTCACCACCTCAATCACTTCGAATCAATTTGATTTTGGTGTTGAGTTGATTTTCAACTTCTGTTTTGTATGTTTTGAAAGCTTCGAATGCTTCGTCTGTGCTTCTCAAAAGATACACATAACAAAATCTTGTGCAATCGTCTATAAAAGTTATAAAATGATTTTTTCCACCACTTGTTTGCAGATGTTTTAAATCGCATAGATCAGTGTGAATCAATTCAAGAGGTTTTGTCAATCTTTCCACTAAATGAAAAGGTGATTTTTCCATTTTCGCTTCAACACAGATTTCACACCTTTTTGTCGATCGAAAGTCATTTTTGGCAATAAATCTAAATTTACTAAACGACGTAGTATATTTAGATTTGCATGTCCTAATCTATCATGCCTTAAATTAGGAGACTCAGCCAAATAAACAACTTTATCGTTTATTTCATTATCACCATGTACATTGGTAGCATTAAGTTTGAAAAGGCCATTATCTATGTAGCCTTTTCCGATAAAGTGACCATTCTTGGTTATTACAGCTTTATCTGCATCAAACACTAGCCTAAATCCGGCTTTGCTCAATGCTGAGCCAGATACAAAATTCTTACGGATGTCCGGAGCATGAGCAGATTCTTGAGCGTCATTTTCAATCCCGACGTCATCTTGAGTATAACCTCTCCAGTTCCGACAACATTTGAGGCAGCGTAGTTTCCCATGTACAACTTTCTTTCCTCGGTGACGGGATCGTATGATGAGAACATGGCTTTATCGGCATAAATGTGTTTAGTAGCGCTGGTGTACACCCACCATCAGACTGGAATACCGACCATGTTGACTTCATCTACAACTGCAAACAGATCAAGACTGGATAAATCGATGGGCACATACTTATTTTCGATAACATTTGCTTGATCTCTCTTCTTGTCCTTCTTTGGTTTGCTGCAATTTTTCGCCATATGCCCGAATTTACTGCAGTTGTAGCATTCTCCTTTGATTTTCTTTTGATTCTTCAAGTCTTGCCTCTTCCCGTTAAATTTCCACTTTTTGTTGTGGCTTGACTTGACGAGATTTGCTTTTGCCTCCATAGATGACTTGTTCATCTTGACATCGGTCTTCCGATTGTCTTATTCGATCCTCAGTCACACAGTAAGATCTTCAAAGCCCATTTCCTTGCGCTTGTGCTGGAGGTAGTTTTTGAAATCCTTCCACATCGGGGGCAACTTCTCGATTATGGCTGCAACTTGAAAGGATTCAGACAGGCTCATTCCTTTTGCCAAAATGTTGTGCAGGATCAACTGTATTTCCTGCACTTGCTCAAGAACAGTTTTGTTGTCCACCATCTTGAAGTCTAGAAAATGACCCACGATGAACTTATTCAAACCAGCATCTTCTAATTTATATTTCGTCTCCAATGAGTCCCACAACTCTTTGGACGTTTTGATTGTGGAATAAACTTTGTAAAGTGTATCATCCAGCCCATTCAAAATATAGTTTCGACATAAGAAGTCGCTGTGATGCCATGCATCTAATACCGTGCATTCAAAATATAGTTTCGACATAATATAGTTTTCGGAAAGAAATCGACAGAGGTTGAGAGTAGTAAGGTAGAACAACATTTTTGATTGCCAACGTTTGAAATCAGTACCTGAAAACTTCTCTGGTTTCTCGGCATGGGTAGGAGCATGAACATTGTTGCTTGACAACGCCATCGTCCACAAAAAATTTCGTCTTACGATTGTTGTTTGTGTGATGCTATAGAAAATGACGAATGATGTAAAACCGAGGCAAGAGTTGGACTCTCTCCATAGGACGAATTGTCGCACAGTACATACGGATCAACGGAAAATGTCCCCAAGATACAACGGTTTTCTATGAACTCGATACCCTTTACTAGGAATCGAATTTCAGGCGAACTACTGAATACTCGGGACTTGTAGTATTAATTCTAGACTAATATGAGTGTGTTAATTATCTTGATTAATTCTGTGTATAATCATCATCTGCAGGGGCTTTATTTATAGCCTGTAAAGGACCCTGTCTGAATCAGTGTGACTTTCTGGCTGGACAGACACCTTGTGGTCTGGTGGGAAGGGCTACATTGGTTCAGGCGAACCAAACCATTGTGCTGGTTCAGATTGCACAGAATGGTCCAAACCATTGCACCAGTTCGGTCGTGAACCGCCGCACATGTCCCACACTCGCCAAATCATCTCTTTGACATGTCACTGCCACGTGTCATCCTAGTCACTCTCCACGTCATCCGAGCCACTATCTCAGTTGTCAAAACAAAAGTCTCATCATAGCTCCTCGCTCCGAGAGAAGTGCAAAGTGTGCCTACAAAGCGCCGTTGCGACGTGCACGTGCTCGGACTCGGACTCGGAAGGTTCTTTGCACCTTTGTAACACCCCAACCCGACAAGGGTAGAAGTATCACATTATGGTGCCAAATCAGAACATACAACAAGCGGAAGACTTCTAAACATAATAATTACAAAGTATTCTAAGGGAACAAAAGAAATGCTAATTCTATATAATATGTAATACAAATCCAAAGTAAATCCAATCCAAGTCTAATCGAGATGCAAATGGGCTTCTAATCCTCAGGGTAGTGCACTAAGAGCTCCTATGCACTCTCCACTCAAACCCAGCTTCCAACCTAAAACCTGCCGCGGAGAAAAGAAATACGGCTGAGCTTAACAAGCTCAGTGAACAGATACATAAACAAATGAATAATCGAATACGCATATAAGAATAAGAAAAGAAATAATAAGCTCTTGCTGAAAAGAATGTCATCTGTCAAATGACTAAGGGATTAACGGTCAACTGAACAAATATCGTGAGTCAACTAAATCAAGAATATGACGAATCAAAGGATAATAGGATATAGTGCATTGAGCAAGCATAAGGTATAACAAAAGTATATCAAAATAAGGAGAGGTCAGTAATCTACCACGAGCCCGAACATGAGTCAAATCAAATATCATAGTAATCATGGAGTAGCTAGCTCCAGAACATGTGAAAGACGTGTATTGCACACAAGCATCAATCACCGAACATATCATATCATATCCAATCAAATACAAATCAAACCTAGGATGCATCCATACGCCCCCGAACAATCATATTGGCCATACAAATATAGAGTGCACAAATCATAACAAAATGGGACGGTGTGGAACATCACTCAACCACACTAGAGTCATGCCATTAGTGCATCAATGACACGGCCATGTTACCTGCATGGCTAGGAAATGAACTTGGCTCGGGTATCAAACCGAAGGGTTCAAATGTCACATCATATGAAAGTTCATATCAAAGGTTCATATCAAATGTATCATATCAAAGGTTCATCATTAAGGTTCATAGCAAAGGATCAAAGCAAAGGTTCATAATCAAAGATTCACAAATCTAAGGGTGCATAGTAAAGGTTCAAATAGAGCATAAGTCAAAGAAAGCCATTCTAGGAAGGCTCAGATCAAAGGTATCATAATCAAAACTAATATCAACAAGATGCGTACGAATCAGGAGGAACCTTAAGAGATAAGGTCAGAATATCTGTACGAAACGAAATAAACAATAACAATAGTACATAGAATCAGAACCCTTACTGAGAAAGGGTAGAATATCCGTATGAATAATCAAACAAATGAAACAACCGATAACAATGGTAGAGAGTCCGTACCTCAAACCGCAAAATGCAAAACACAACAGAAGATATAAAGATCAGAGGTTACTCCTTCTTCAGCGAATCTACACGAATTAGGTTTATTTTAATGTCATAACGGATTCTTAATTACTTAACGCCATTCATTAATGTGATTAGGGTCACGTTATTGGAATTATGTTAAGATGTGACCAATAATATCATAATAAATGTTTAAGTGTATTTTAAGGGTTCATACTTATTAATGAATCTTAGATGATATAATACATACATGTTCTTCAAATGTCTGGTTTCATAAAAAAATTAGGTCCTCTTAACGAATTTTAATACCATAACAGAAGTCAAAATAAAAATTTACCAAAATTATCACTGAAGCATATATGTCTTAGGAGTCTACTTGAATTTTTCCATATTTTATTCATTAGTACAAGAACACAATAAAAATCACTCTTTATACGACTGTCCAGAAAGTAAACTGCTGAAACACCCAGAAGGTATACATTACAAAGGCATACAAAACACTTTGGAAAAATCCACAAAAATTCCAGAACTTAGTAAGCATATGAAATATACTCCTGTAAATTGTAAAGTCATAATTCCTTATAGTTTTCAAATTAAAAGTCGTGAAACCGGACTGAATTTAAATTCTTAAAACTCACGTTTTGACATATGATCCCGTAAAATTCAAAAGCATGACCAATACAACTCCAATTCCCTTCAAACCAATTGAAAAACTTAAAAAATACATTAAACTAAGTTTTTATGCAAAAGTACAGAATTAAATCCTTATGAAACCCGAGCTATAACGCACATATATTCAGCTTTTCAAAACTGTCTCCTTCAGAAATCCATTTTAGACCATTTTTAACATGTTTTACTTACACAAACGCACACGAGACCTTCGTATATCACAAGAACTGTTTCATAGGTTTATTTAGTCCATAATACTCAGGTTCAACAGTCCTTAAAGTCGACACACAATCATGCATACATGCACACGAATCTATCACATGAACAGCCCACATAAAATGATCCAAAACAGCCCTTATTCGTCTCATAAATTCTATACGCCTCATATTAATCTTCCTAGGGTTTAGTTCCAGATTTAGAAGCACGTTATTGAGATAATATTATGGTTCTGATATCAGATTTTAAAGGTACGTATTAGAGATCATATTAGGTCGAATAGATCAGGTTTAGTGTCGAATTAATAAGGAGTTGAATCAGATCAGAAACATAAGTTGATTTGATTTGGTATTTACATATCGAAACATCCAATACAGTTATAATTTTTTGTGATCTTCTATATACGTTTTAACATATAATTCGAATAGAACAGATCAGACTTTTGTTTAGTATGTATACGAATTAGGTTTCAAGTTTATATATTCAGATTATATGTGCAATCATGTGTCGAATAGAAAAGAGATACAAGATCGATTAGAGATACCTTATGATGAATTGAATAAAGGAGAGAACAAGAACAAAACCCACACGAATCAAACCTTAATCATGATCTAAACAACCACCACCAAGGGTTCACGATTACACGACCTCAGCAACACTTTTTAAGGGCCACGAACACACCAGCAACCTTGGGTTTGATAGGGAAAGTAACACCAGTTTATGAGTGTGCGTTTGTATGCTTTTGTTTAGACTCGTACGAATGGGGAGAAGTAAAAATAAAACATTTGTTATATCCTGGAATTTAGGGAGTGTATTGTAACACCCCAAACTAGGCGGATATTACAGTGCCGTAGATCCCCAACTGGGACCCACCAGGCAAATGAAAATGAATGAATTACACAGGATAAATGTAGTACCGAACTACATTACAACAATAATTACTCCGATGAGGAGTTTAGTTACAACACACCAGGACAATACCGAATACTAGTGTATTTTATATGAAGATAAAATACACAACACTGAATGAAACGGAGTATTCAAATGAAAGTCTGCAGCGGGAAATAAAGGACAATAACATGAATAACTGAAAGATCGGGGCCCCCTACTAGTATCACTGGGACTCCTCGACGTCAGCGTGTTCTCCCCGTACTTTTGCCTTGCCAAGACCTGAAAAACAAAATCCCCAAACGGGGTCAGTTACAAAGAACAACAATCCTCCAGAGTTGAATAAACACAATCATATAATATGTACTATAAACCACAAGTTCGATCAAAATGAAACGGTTAGATTATAACCCGATCTTGTTGAAAACATACGCAATCAAACATGCTATATGAATCAACTAACAGTACGGCTCAAAGGGTGGCGCCACACTACGCCCGGGATGGAAATGTGTCCGTGCACAAGCCACCAACGAGTATCGATCGAATACCCGTGTGGTCTTGTACCTAATCAGTCTCACGAGACAATATGACTCGTGTGCACAGTCCAATGTGAGGCCAACAACCAACACACGACATAAATGTGCCCGACATGAAAATCCTACACATACCAACCGGCACGCCAGTATGACCCGGAATGCCACATCATAACAAAAGTGACATCGAAAATGAATAATGACTCACCGAGGTGGAATGGTAATGAAATAAATGACAGCTCAATGAAAAGATTGGAACCGTCGTTCCTTATGACTGAAGTGATTAATTGACAACAACAAGTTTTGATACGGTTAATATAATGATGAATGAGTTATGATTATGAATGAACAACAACAAAAGGGATGAATATCCTTTTAACCGAGTAAGAATTAACTTACACAACACCGGTGATAATTATCCTTCCACGAACGACGTCCTAATTGAGATATCGATCGCTCGAACAACCTTGAATTATACAATATCCAACAACCCGTTCAATATACGAATCTAACACGAATATAACGAACTCAAAACGTCGATACGATTAAACTAAATTCATTGGGGCATTATATCGAATACGTTGTGGCCAAACTCCGATTGTTTACAATCAAACCTCAATATACCAATATCAAATCCCCCAAGAAGTGTTTCAAACCAACAAAACATCTTCAATATGATTAATAATCCAAGACGAATATCCGAAAACGTGATTATAACGACAATCAATCGAAAACCCCCAATTTCAACCCGATATTCAAGATGTTCTTGAATAATCCCTCAATAATCCAATGAATCCTTATACAAACTCATAATCATATACATATCCCTTCATATAACATGATTATAACGTCCAAAACATCATATCTCAACACAAAATCGAAGTCCAAGGTGTTGAAGGAATTACCTCTTGAAGATCCAACCACTTCGATCCGAAGAACACAAGTTTAATCGAGTATCCAAGCTTCACAACCGAATGAAAATGATTAAAAACCACACTTAAGTGATAGGTGAAGAGAATCTTCTCCCTCAAGCCTCTCTCTCTCGTATGAAGGTTGAAAAAAATGGAAGGAATGGGCTGAAATGCAAAAAAACGAATTTAAAGGGGTTGACTGCCCTGCCGGACACGGCCCGTGCCGATCGGCACGGTCGCGGCGCGCAACTGGCCGGCAGGGACTCGACCGTGTCCGCTTGACACGGTCGCGGCGCGGAGGGGCCTTCCGATAGTGACCCATCCGACAACGACTCGGCATGACTCGACCGTGTCCTGGAACACGGTCGGGCATCTGGGCAGTCGGTTCTGGCTTATCCGGAAGAGTTCGACTCGGCCGTGCCAGACGACATGGTCGAGTCCTGTGGGCAGAGACTTCGGCATTTCCGTACGAGTACAGCACGGGCCGTGTCGGACGACACGGCCGAGTTCGGTCGGCAGTGATCGGCCAATAACTGAAAAATGAGCGGGTGAGCTAAAACGACCATAACTCTCTCGTCCGGACTCCGATTGACTCACCGTTCGAACCATTGGAAAACTAACTCGATGCTCTATAATATTGCAAAGATTCAGAATTTTTGGAGTTACAAAAAATTAATGGTGATCTAACAAAGTCGAACTCATATGCAGAAAGTTGAACAATGGACAATAACGATACACAACTCGAAGTTTCTCCGAACGGTGAACACGGGTGAATGAACATGATTTATGAATGATTATAAATGAGTGAAAATCCACTGAGTGACAATCACCGAATGAAATTACTGAATGATAATGACTGAATTACAACCGGGTATTACATACACCCCCCCTTAAAAGAGTTCCGTCCCCGAAACTAAGGGTCAAACAACTCGGGATAACTCTCCCGCATACTATCCTCGGTTTCCCAAGTAGCCTCTTCGACTCCGTGTCTAGACCACTGAATCTTGACCAAAGGAATCGCCTTATTCCTCAATGGTTTGATTTGCCGCTCGAACACTCGTATGGGACGCTCCTCATACAATGATCATCTGCGATCTCGATTTCGTCGAACTGAAGTATGTGACTCGGGTCGGCTACATACTTCCGCAATTGCGAGACGTGCAATACATTATGAATTTGGCTCAACGCCAGAGGTAAAGCCAAACGGTAAGCTAATTCGCCTATTCGATCCAGAATCTCAAACAATCCAATGAATCTCGGACTCAATTTCCCCCGTTTTCCGAAACGGAAGATACCTCGACTATGGGGATACCTTGACCAAAACTTGGTCACCCGTCTCGAACTCTAGTGGTTGATGACTATTATTTGCATATGATTTTTGTCGACTCTGAGCAGTCAACAGACGACTCCTGATCAAAGCTACCTTCTCCCGGGCGGCTATAAGCATATCGGGCTCGGTGTCGATTGATTCTGACAAGTCATCCCAACACAAAGGAGATCGACAAAGACGACCGTACAAGGCCTCGTAAGGTGCCATCTTAATTCGAAGCATGCCAACTATTATTATACGTGAATTCGATCAATGGTAGTTGGGCTTCCCAATCGTCTTTCCAATCGAGGACGCATGCCCTCAACATGTCCTCTAATGTCTGAATAGTTCTCTCTGATTGTCCGTCGGACTGAGGATGAAAGGCATTACTGAGATTAAGATGAGTTCCCATAGCACGATGAACTGATTTCCAAAAATGGGATACAAATCGTCCGTCCCGATCGGAAACGATACTTTTAGGAATTCCGTGCAGTCTCACTATCTCTTTGAAGAATAACTGGGCAAGTCTCTCGGGACCCCACGTATCCTTGATCTCAAGGAAATGAGCTGATTTAGTTAAGCGGTCCACAATCACCCAGATCGCATTCATGCCACGACGACTCGCCGGCAAACTCGTGATGAAATACATAGAAATGTCTTCCCACTTCTGTAATACCCGGTTGTAATTCAGTAATTATCATTCAGTAATTTCATTCATTATTGATCATTTGTCACTCAGATTCAGTCATGGTATTCATCATTCAGAGTAATTGTATCGTGTATCAATCGTCTTTCATCACTATTTTGATTGGAGTTTCGTGCCGTGTTCATCATCATTGTCATTTTCGTTGCGAACTGTGCGTGAGGAGTAGCGCACGCTACGTACTCCTTTTAGCGTACGCTAATTGGGTATAGGTAGCGCACGCTACCACTCAGCTTTAGCGCACGCTAAGGTTGCCCTGGCCGCGATCCGGAAAGGTCGGGTGCAGTGAGTTATTTGTAGCGCACGCTACGAGTGGTAAGTAGCGCGCGTAGCGGTTGTAGTAGCGCACGCTATATATGTGGGTAAGCGCGCGCTAGTGACGGATCGAGTTGAGTCCGGTGGCTCTTTGGATACCTTTGAATTAATTCATAGCGCACGCTATGAGTTATTTTTAGCGTACGCAATCAATATTATAGCGCACGCTAATCGTTGGTTGTAGCGCACGCTATCGAGGTCAGATCAGAGGGCAGACAGTTTTCTGGACTCCAGTACTGGGCATCAATATTTCGTTAGCGCACGCTAATAATGGGTCTTAGCGCACGCTAGTAGTATGGCCGTAGCGCACGCTACAAGAAGGTACGTAGCGCGCGCTACCGTGTTCGGACAGTGGGTACTGGACTACCCAAATTACTCGTTAGCGCACGCTACGCACAAGGGCTAGCGCACGCTAACACAGGATCGCTATAAATTGGGCCGGTTTAGTCAGACTTCGTCATTTGTCATCTATTTCTCTTTCTCTCGTCGGTTCTTTGCGATTTGGGCGATTTAGAGAGTATTCTTCAAGGTGTAATCATCAATCATCATCTTCAAGTCTGTGAGTTGGATTAATCATCACTTCATCATCTCCAAAACATCGAATCAAAGGTATTAAATTCTTGGATCTAGAATTTCGGATTTTTGGGTTTTCCTTCCAATTTCTTCGTGTAAGCTTGGATTATCATTGGAATATGTTAGTTATGGATTATCTACCTTGGATAAATATATTCCTACGGATTTAATGGTGATTTTCGGATTTATTTCAAGAACCCTTGGGGTTGACTTCGGTTAATTGGGGATTTTCCGATTGATGTTGTTGTAATCATGAATTATGGATTCCTAATGGATTATTGATATCATTGAAGTGTTTTGTTGGTTCGAAATACTCAATTTGGTGTTGGTTTCGACATATTCGGGATTGGATATTTTCGAAGTTGTGTGGTTGGTTATGTATTCGTTGGAATGCCCTATGAGTTTGATTATCGTTGTTTCGACCTTTGGGTTAGTCGTGTTTTGTTGTTTGATACGTGTATTGAACGATTGTTGGTAATTATTGTTATTCAAGGTTGTTCGAGCGACCGGTATCTTGGTTAGGACGTTGTTCGTGGGCGGACATTCTTCATCGGTATTGTGTAAGTTAAATCTTACTCGGTTAAAAGGATACTCATTCCTTTTGTTGTTGATTGTTCATAATCATAATTCATCCATCATAATAATAATCATTTTGAGACTTGTAATTGTCGAATAATCATTTCATTCACGAGGAACGACGGTTCCAAATTATTTCATTGGGTTATCAATCACGTCACTATTACTTTCATATCGGTGAGTCATCTTGGCCTTGTCTAATTATTATTCATTGATATTCACCATGGTCATTCTCGTTCATGTGACCTTCCGGGTTCATATTGCGTGGCCGGGTGTGGCTGTGTGGAATTTTTAGTCGGGCACACGATGGTTATGTATTGGGTTCACCGATACAATGGACCGTGCACACGGGAAAGCGTTACACCGTGAGACTAATTAGGTACAAGGACGAGTGTGTCCGGTCATTCGTCTTGTACACTCGCACAGAACACTACGGGCGTTCTATGGTACTCCTCTTCAGCGTAATTCATAATTAAGAATATTTCATAACTTCAGTTAATTCATGATTGTGTAAATTCAACCCTTGAGGATTGTTGTTACGTATGGCGGCCCCATTGGGGGATTTTGTTTTCAGGTCACGGCAAGGCAAAGGCACGGGAAGAGCATGCTGACGGCGAGGAGTCCCAGTGATACTAGTAGGGGGCCCCAGTCATTTCGTTTGTTCAGTCATTCCAGTCATTTCGTCTGTTCAGTCATTTCAGTCATTTCGTTTGTTCAGTCATTTCAGTCATTTCGTTTGTTCAGTCATTTCAGTCATTTCAGTTATTTCCGTCATTTGTATTTTTCCGCTGCAAATTCCGTTTGAGATGCTTATTTGTTCAGGGTGGTGTATTTTATCTCCATATAAAATATGCTAGTATTCTGTTTTGTCCTGGTGTGATGTACTTAAACTCCTCATCGGAGTACTTGGTAATATAATGTGGTTCGGTACTACAATTATATTATTTAATTCATCATTTTCATTTCCTGGTGGGTCCCAGTCGGGGATTCGCGACACTGTAATATCCGCCTAGTTTGGGGTGTTACAGAGTTGGTATCGGAGCGTGGTTTTGATTACTACCCTCCAAGTCATGTCTCATTTGAAATCATCGTCATCGGACTAGTATCATTGGACTTTCGCGTCACGTGTGACCTGTGCAAATGCCGAGCCAATCAGACCAATAACTGTAAGATTTCTAATGCCATGGTATAATTTCTGGCATTAATCATTCATTCATAATTCATCAGTTAACAATCCTCAATCATCATTGTCATTTTGACCAGGACGGTCAGGTTAACTCATTAATAACTCGATTCACTTCATTACTCAGTTGTTGATCTGGAAGATCATATCATTAATCTTGTTAACTTGTTCAAGATAATCATTTCAAGAATTTCATCAGATAATCATGTCACCTCAGTTAATCATTCATATAATCACTGTGTTAGAGCGCATATGCTCATTTTCATCATTTCATAACGTAAATCATAATGCGGTACTCATACGAGATCTATGATCATCATGCGACTTTCCTACTTCAGTATGGAGAGAGCCGGCAGAGGACGCGGAGGGAGAGGCCGCGCTACGGGCCGAAATCTGGGAAATAATCACTCACTACCAGGAAGTCGTACCCAGGACTCAGCTCGATCGGAAGATGTTCGGGTTGATCCACTCACTTTTATGCAGGTCATGATGACCCATATGCGGTGCTTAATCATCATTGTGCCACTGGCTGAATTAATCGAGAGGACTCTCACGTACAAACTGCTTTGCTAAGGAAATTCTTTGAGCAACAACCTTCATCTGGCAGCAAGAAATCAACGAAGCGTAATCAGTCCGAAGGCGGTCAGTCAGCCTTCAAGAAGCCTCGTGCGGGCCCTAACTTTTCGGAGCAACCTCCTAAGGCGCCTAAACCTGCGGGATCTCATTCCCGAGCGCCCGGTGCGACCATCACCTGTTTCAACTGCGGGGGGCAGGGCCATTTCAGCACTAGATGTACGACGCCGTCTATCACATGCCATAACTGTGGAATTGTTGGGCATAAGGCCCGTTTTTGCCGAAGGGACTCCAAGTCAGCTCCGGCGGCATCTCAGGCCCCGAAGCAACCAGCGATTCAGAATCAGACTACTCTGTCAGCGTCGTTTAAGACGATGGAAGCAAATAAAGTCGGAGCTCATATTTATCAATCGGGAGCGTCCGGTCCGGGGGCCGGCAAATCCCGGATTCATGTGATGAAGAGGATCGACGATCCGGTGGCCCGAATGATCTCAGGTATACTCGTAATTTTATTTCAACATGTGTGTACCTTTTGATACTGGTGCACTTTCATTCATTTTCGAATCATGTTTGAATAAACTTAATTTGGTTAGTCCTATTGCTTGTGGACCTCATACCACCGGTCTATCTGATGATGGAAGAATTTTCGAAAATCATACCGAATTAAGCTTAATGACCGCGATTCGTTGATAGACCAAATCGTGGTGTATTTACTTGAGGACGATGTAATATTGGGTATTAGTGGGATGGATCGTCATGATACCATCCTCAATGTTCGTAAACGTATGGTCACTATCATTTCCGTCATCGGAGTCGAGTGTGTACTTCAGATATAATTACTCAATTGACGTGTTCAATCATTCATTGTATCATTTTCATCGATTGGCCGTTCTAAGGCAATCGAGGTGTTCAATCATTCATTGTATCATTTTCATCGATTGGCCGTTCTAAGGCAATCGAGGTGTTCAATCATTCATTGTATCATTTTCATCGATTGACCGTTCTAAGGAAATCGAGGTGTTCAATCATTCATTGTATCGTTGTCGTCGATTGGCCATTCTCAGGCAATCGAGGTGTTCAACCATTCGTGGTATCATCATTATCGCTTGACGATGTACTCCCAGACGAGTTACCTGGTTTGCCTCCACAGGGTGATGTGGAATTCATAATTGAGTTGGAGCCTGGTACATCTCCAATATAGAAGGCACCATACCGGATGGCCCCGACCGAAATGCAGGAGTTGAAGAATCAACTTGAGGAGTTGTTCGAGAAAGGTTATATCCAACCGAGTGCGTCCCCGTGGGGAGCACCAGTGTTGTTTGTCAAGAAGAAGGACGGTTCATTCCGCTTATGTATTGATTATCGGGAGTTGAACAGGGTGACGATCAAGGATAAGTATCCATTACCCCGTATTGATGATCTCTTAGATCAACTTCAGGGAGCTTCAGTATTTTCCAAGATCGACCTAAGATCTGGATATCATCAGTTGCGGATCCGAGAGTCGGACATCGCGAGGACGGCGTTTCGAACACGCTATGGTCATTATGAGTTTGTGGTTATGCCGTTCGGATTGACTAATGCGCCTGCGGTATTCATGGAGTTAATGAATCGGGTTTTCATCGACTTTTTGGATCAGTTTGTTGTTGTCTTCATCGATGACATTTAGATTTACTCTCGTGACCGGGAGGAACACGAGTTTCACCTTCATCAAGTGCTCGACGTGTTGAGACGAGAACAACTTTATGGGAAGTTTTCCAAATGTGATTTCTGGATGTCCGAAGTGATTTTTCTCGGACATGTAATTTCATCAGACGGAGTTCGTGTCGACCCTCAGAAGACGGAGGCTATTCGAGATTGGCTACCTCCAAAGAACGTTAAGGAAATCCGAAGTTTCCTCGGATTAGCGGGTTATTATCGGCGATTCGTAGAGGGATTTTCTAGAATCGCTCAACCCTTGACGAACTTATTGCGGAAGGATAAGAAATACACGTGGTCCGACGCGTGTCAACGGAGTTTTGAGGAACTCAAGAGCCGGTTAATGTCAGCACCTGTACTTTCCTTGCCGCAGGGGACGGAAGGATTTTTGGTTTATAGTGATGCATCCGGACAGGGTCTCGGATGTGTACTCATGCGAGCAGGAAAGTTGTGCCTATGCTTCACGGCAATTGAGACCTTACGAGGTTAATTATCTGACCCACGACCTGGAGCTAGCAGCCGTGGTGTTCGCTTTGAAGATTTGGCGTCATTACCTTTATGGCGTCACCTGTCAGATATTCACTGATCATAAGAGTTTAAAGTATATATTTACTCAGAAGGAGTTAAATATGCGTCAGAGACGATGGTTGGAATTAATCAAAGATTATGATATCGAGATCCTCTACCACCCGGGCAAGGCGAACGTTTTTGCCGACGCCTTGAGTCGTAAGTCCGTTCAGGAGCAGATGCTTGCCTGTTTAACAGTTCAGAAGGAGCTTCAGCAGGAATTCCTTCGACCCGAGATCGAGGTCTGGATTCAGCGAGTTCAGGGGAAGCTTTGTATGTTAGAGATTTCATCATCACTCGAGGAGGCAATTCGAGAGAATCAGGGTTCGGACCCATCATTGTTGCGCATCCGAGAGGATGTGGCTCAGGGGAAAGCCCCTGGATTTGTGGTCCACGAGGATGGACTTTTGAGGTTTAAGAATCGGTTGTGCGTACCGGCGAATGACGAGTTAAAAAATTCGATTTTGAAAGAAGCTCATGCTACCCCTTATTCTGTTCACCCGGGGTCTAGCAAGATGTACAAGGACTTGAAACAAAATTACTGGTGGAGTAATATGAAGCGAGAAGTCGCAGAATTTGTTTCGAGATGCTTAACCTGTCAACAAGTTAAGATTGAACATCAGCGACCGGCGGGTATGCTGAAACCTCTTCCTATTCCCGAATGGAAGTGGGAAGACATTTCTATGGATTTCATCACGAGTTTGCCGACGAGTCGTCGTGGCATGAATACGATCTGGGTGATCGTGGACCGCTTAACTAAATCAGCTCATTTCCTTGAGATCAAGGAGACATGGGGTCCCGAGAGACTTGCTCAACTGTTCATCAAAGAGATAGTCAGACTGCACGGTACTCCTAAAAGTATCGTTTCCGATCGTGACGGACGGTTGGTGTCGCATTTTTGGAAATCAGTTCATCGTGCTATGGGAACCCAGCTTAATCTCAGTACCGCTTTTCATCCTCAGTCCGACGGACAATCAGAGAGGACCATTCAGACATTAGAGGACATGTTGAGGGCATGCGTCCTCGATTGGAAAGACGTTTGGGAAGCCCAACTACCATTGATCGAGTTCACGTATAATAATAGTTGGCATGCTTCGATCAAGATGGCACCTTACGAGGCCTTGTATGGTCGTCGTTATCGATCTCTGTTGTGTTGGGACGACTTATCAGAATCAATCGGCACCGAGCCCGATATGCTTATAGCCGCCCGTGAGAAGGTAGCCTTGATCAGGAGTCGTTTGTTGACGGTCAGTCGGCGAAATCATACGCGAGATAACCGTAAATCGACCATTAGAGTTCGAGGCTGGTGACCATGTGTTGGTCAAGGTATCCCCGAGTCGTGGTATCTTCCGTTTTGGGAAGAGGGGAAAGTTGAGTCCGAGATTCATTGGACCGTTTGAGATTTTGGATCGAGTAGGCGAGTTAGCTTGTCGATTGGCTTTACCCCCGGCGTTGAGCCGAATTCATAATGTGTTTTACGTCTCTCAGTTGCGGAAGTATGTTGCCGACCCGAGTCACATACTCCAGTTCGACGAAATCGAGATCGCCGACGATCATTCATATGAGGAGCGTCCTATGCGAGTTTTAGAACGACGAATCAAACAGTTGAGGAATAAGACGATTCCTTTGGTTAAAATTCAGTGGTCTAGACACGGAGTCGAAGAGGCTACGTGGGAAACCGAGGATAGTATGCGGGAGAGTTATCCCGAGTTGTTTGACCCTTAGTTTCGGGGACGAAACTCTTTTAAGGGGGGGTGTATGTAATACCCGGTTGTAATTCAGTAATTATCATTCAGTAATTTCATTCATTATTGATCATTTGTCACTCAGATTCAGTCATGGTATTCATCATTCAGAGTAATTGTATCGTGTATCAATCGTCTTTCATCACTATTTTGATTGGAGTTTCGTGCCGTGTTCATCATCATTGTCATTTTCGTTGCGAACTGTGCGTGAGGAGTAGCGCACGCTACGTACTCCTTTTAGCGTACGCTAATTGGGTATAGGTAGCGCACGCTACCACTCAGCTTTAGCGCACGCTAAGGTTGCCCTGGCTGCAGTCCAGAAGGTACTGGACTGCAGGTGAGTTATTTGTAGCGCACGCTACGAGTGGTAAGTAGCGCGCGGTAACGGGTTGTAGTAGCGCACGCTATATATGTGGAGTAGCGCGCGCTAGGGACGGATCAGGTTGAGTCCAGTGGCTACTGGACTGCACTGGATTAATTCATAGCGCACGCTATGAGTTATTTTTAGCGTACGCAATCAATATTATAGCGCACGCTAATCGTTGGTTGTAGCGCACGCTATCGAGTCAGTCGAATCGAGGCGACAGTTTTACGGACTCCGATCTTGGGCATCAATATTTCGTTAGCGCACGCTAATAATGGGTCTTAGCGCACGCTAGTAGTATGGCCGTAGCGCACGCTACAAGAAGGTACGTAGCGCGCGCTACCGTGTTCGGACAGTGGGTACTGGACTACCCAAATTACTCGTTAGCGCACGCTACGCACAAGGGCTAGCGCACGCTAACCTGGACTGGCTATAAATTGGACAGTTTAGTCAGACTTCGTCATTTGTCATCTATTTCTCTTTCTCTCGTCGGTTCTTTGCGATTTGGGTGATTTAGAGAGTATTCTTCAAGGTGTAATCATCAATCATCATCTTCAAGTCTGTGAGTTGGATTAATCATCACTTCATCATCTCCAAAACATCGAATCAAAGGTATTAAATTCTTGGATCTAGAATTTCGGATTTTTGGGTTTTCCTTCCAATTTCTTCGTGTAAGCTTGGATTATCATTGGAATATGTTAGTTATGGATTATCTACCTTGGATAAATATATTCCTACGGATTTAATGGTGATTTTTGGATTTATTTCAAGAACCCTTGGGGTTGACTTCGGTTAATTGGGGATTTTCCGATTGATGTTGTTGTAATCATGAATTATGGATTCCTAATGGATTATTGATATCATTGAAGTGTTTTGTTGGTTCGAAATACTCAATTTGGGGTTGGTTTCGACATATTCGGGATTGGATATTTTCGAAGTTGTGTGGTTGGTTATGTATTCGTTGGAATGCCCTATGAGTTTGATTATCGTTGTTTCGACCTTTGGGTTAGTCGTGTTTTGTTGTTTGATACGTGTATTGAACGATTGTTGGTAATTATTGTTATTCAAGGTTGTTCGAGCGACCGGTATCTTGGTTAGGACGTTGTTCGTGGACGGACATTCTTCATCGGTATTGTGTAAGTTAAATCTTACTCGGTTAAAAGGATACTCATTCCTTTTGTTGTTGATTGTTCATAATCATAATTCATCCATCATAATAATAATCATTTTGAGACTTGTAATTGTCGAATAATCATTTCATTCACGAGGAACGACGGTTCCAAATTATTTCATTGGGTTATCAATCACGTCACTATTACTTTCATATCGGTGAGTCATCTTGGCCTTGTCTAATTATTATTCATTGATATTCACCATGGTCATTCTCGTTCATGTGACCTTCCGGGTTCATATTGCGTGGCCGGGTGTGGCTATGTGGATTTTTTAGTCGGGCACACGATGGTTATGTATTGGGTTCACCGATAGAATGGACCGTGCACACGGGAAAGCGTTACACCGTGAGACTAATTAGGTACAAGGACGGGTGTGTCCGGTCATTCGTCTTGTACACTCGCACAGAACACTACGGGCGTACTATGGTACTCCTCTTCAGCGTAATTCATAATTAAGAATATTTCATAACTTCAGTTAATTCATGATTGTGTAAATTCAACCCTTGAGGATTGTTGTTACGTATGGCGGCCCCATTAGGGGATTTTGTTTTCGTGTCACGGCAAGGCAAAGGCACGGAAGAGCATCTTGTGGCGAGGAGTCCGATGATACTAGTAGGGGGCCCCAGTCATTTCGTTTGTTCAGTCATTCCAGTCATTTCGTCTGTTCAGTCATTTCAGTCATTTCGTTTATTCAGTCATTTCAGTCATTTCGTTTGTTCAGTCATTTCAGTCATTTCAGTTATTTCCGTCATTTGTATTTTTCCGCTGCAAATTCCGTTTGAGATGCTTATTTGTTCAGGGTGGTGTATTTTATCTCCATATAAAATATGCTAGTATTCTGTTTTGTCCTGGTGTGATGTACTTAAACTCCTCATCGGAGTACTTGGTAATATAATGTGGTTCGGTACTACAATTATATTATTTAATTCATCATTTTCATTTCCTGGTGGGTCCCAGTCGGGGATTCACGGCACTGTAATATCCGCCTAGTTTGGGGTGTTACAACTTCCACTCCGGAATAGGGAGAGGTTTCAGCATACCCGTCGGTCGCTGATGTTCAATCTTAACTTGTTGACAGGTTAAGCATCTCGAAACAAATTCTGCGACTTCTCGCTTCATATTACTCCACCAGTAATTTTGTTTCAAGTCCTTGTACATCTTCTTTGGACCCGGATGAACAGAATAAGGGTAGCATGAGCTTCTCTCAAAATAGAGTTTTATTTCGTCATTCGCGACGCACAACCGGTTCTTAAACCTCAAAAGTCCATCCTCGTGGACCACGAATCGTGGGCTTTCCCCGAGCCACATCTTCACGGATGCGCATCAATCCGGGTCCGAACCACATCCTCCCTGATTTTCTCCTCAAGTGACGATGAAATCTCTAACATACAAAGCTGTCCCTGAATTCGCTGAAGCCAGACCTCGATCTCGGGTCTAAGGAATTCCTGTTGAAGCTCCTTCTGAACTGTTAAACGAGCAAGCATCTGCTCCTGAACGGACTTACGACTCAAGGCGTCAGCGACAACGTTCGCCTTGCCCGGGTGGTAAAGGATCTCGATATCAAAATCTTTGATTAGTTCCAACCACCGCCTCTGTCGCATATTTAACTCCTTGTGAGTAAATATATACTTCAACTCTTGTGATTGGTGAAGATCTGACAGGTGATGCCATAAAGGTAACGAGGCCAAATTTCCAACGCGAAAACCACGGTTGCTAGCTCCGGCCGTGGGTTGGATAATTTACCAGCTAATCCGAGGAAACATCGGATTTACTTAATATATTTCGGAGGTTGCCAATCTCGGATAGTCTCCGACTTCTGAGGGTCGACACGAACTCTGTCAGAAGAAAATACATGTCCGAGAAAGTCACTTCGGACCTCCAGAACTCATATTTGGAAAACTTTCCATAAAGTTGATATCGTCTCAACACGTCGAGAACCTGATGAAGATGAACCTCGTGTTCCTCTCGGCTACGAGAATAAATCAAAATGTCGTCGATGAAGACAACAACAAACTGATCCAAAAAGTCGATGAAAACCCGATTCATTAACTCCATGAATACCGCAGGTGCAATAGTTAGCCCGAACGGCATAACTACGAATCATAATGACCATAGCGTGTACGAAACGCTGTCCTCGCGATATCCGACTCTCGAATATGCAACTAGTGATATCCAGATCTTAAGTCGATCCTGGAAAATACTGAGGCTCCCTGAAGTTGATCTAAAAGATCATCAATACGGGGTAAGGGATACTACTCTTGATCATCACCCTGTTCAACTCCTAGTAATTAATACACACACGAGACGAGCCATCCTTCTCCTTGACAGATCACACTGGTGTTCCTCACGGGGACGCAATCGGTCGGAGATAGCCTTTCTCGAACTACTCCTCAAGTTGAATCTTCAACTCCTGCATTCTGGTCGGGGCCATCCGATACGGTGCCTTCGATAAAGGGGACGTACCGGCTCCCACTCACTCCTGAATTCCCCTACTCTATGTGAAGGCAACCAGATAACTCGTCTGGAAGTACATCGTCAATCGATGACAATGATATCACGAATGATTGAACATTTCGATTGCCCTAGAATGGTCAATCGATAAAAAGAGATACGAATAATGATTGAACAACTCGATTGTCTTAGAAAGGCCAATCGATGAAGATGATACAATGAATGTTTGAATGACTCGATTGCCTTTGAAAGGCTAATCGATGGAAATGATACAATGAATGATTGAATGACTCGATTGTCTTAGAAAGGCCAATCGATGGAAATGATGCAATGAATGATTGAATAACTCGATTGCCCTAGAAAGGCCAATCGATGAAAATGATACAATGAATGATTGAATAACTCGATTGCCTTAGAAAATCCAATCGATGGAAATGATACAAGGAATGATTAAATAACTCGATTGCCTTAGAAAGGCCAATCGATGAAAATGATACAATGAATGCTTGAATAGTTCGATTGCGGAATTTATCTGCTTTCGTCATAATAATACTTCTTCTGGAACAACGGGGATTACTTCCCTGAAGCACACATTCGACAACCAACGACGAAAAGATAGCGACCAAACGCTAACAAACACTGAGGATAGTATCAATACGATCAAACCAACTAATACCGAAAATTACATCGTCCTAAGATAAATTCACCACGATTAGGTCCATCAACCAATCGCGGTCATTAAGCTTAATTCGGTATGATTCCGAAAATTCTTCCATCGTCAGGTAGACCGATGGTATGAGGTCCACAAGCAATAGGACTATCCCGAAATAAGTCTATTCAAGCATGATTCGAAAATGAATGAATGCGGTGTACCAGCATCAAAAGGTACACACAAGTTGAAATAAAATTACGAGTATACCTGAAATCATTCGGGCCACCGGATCGTCGATCCTCCTCATCATATGAATGCAGGACTTGCGGCCCCGAACCGGACGCTCCCGTCGATAAATACGAGCTCCAACTCTATTTGCTTCCATTGTCTTAAACAGCGATGACAAAGCGATCGATTCTCAACGCTGGTTGCTTGGGGCACGAGATCTTTGCCGGAGCCGACTTGGAGTCCTTTCGGCAAAAACGGGCCTTATGCCAAAAATTCCCACAATTATAGCACGTGATAAACGGTTTCAGACACTCAGTGCTGAAATGACCCGGCGTTCCACAATTGAAACAGGTGATGGCCGAACTGGCCACTCGGGAATGAGATCCCGCACGATTATGCGCCGTAGGAGGTCGCTCAGAAATGATAGGACTCACACGAGGCTTCTTAAAGGTTGACTGACCGCCTTCGGATTGATTACGCTTCGTTGATTTCTTGCTGACAAATGAAGGTTGTTGTTCAGCACTTTCCTTAGTAGCTGGCTCATACGGGAGAGTTCTCTCGATTAATCCGGTCAGAGTGGCGCAATGATGATTGAGAAACTGCACATGGGTCATCATGGCCTGCATAAAAGTTAGTGGATCAACCCGACCATCTTCTGATCGAGCCGAGTCCTGGGCACGATTTCCCGGCAGCGAGTGATTATTTCTCGGGTTTCGGTCCGCACCGTGGTCTCTTCTCGTGCATCCCCTGACAGCTCTCTCCATACGGAAGTAGGAAGGTCGCATAATGATTATATTTCCCGCATGATTATCACGTTATGATTACGTCATGAGATGATGAAAATGAGTATACATGCTTTAACTTAGTGATTATATGAATGATTTACTGAAGTGACATGATTATCTGATGAAATTCTTGAAATGATTATCTTGAATAACTTAATAAGATTGATAATATGACCATCCAAATCGACAACTGAGTAATGAAATGAATTGAGTAATTAATGAGTTAACATGATCGTCCTGATCATTAACTGAGTAATGAAATGAATTAAGTGATTAATGAGTTAATATGATCGTCCTGATCATTAACTGAGTATTGAAATGAATTAAGTGATTAATGAGTTAATATGATCGTCCTGATCATAATGAATGATGATGTTTGAGGATTGTTAATTTATGAATGATGAATGAATGACTATTGCCAGAAATTATACCATGGCGTTAGAAATCTTACAGTTCTTCCGGTCTGATTGGCTCGGCATTTGCACATGTCACACGTGACGTGAAAGTCCAATGATACTAGTCGATGACGATGATTTCAAATGAGACATGACTCGGAAGGTAGTATTCAAAACCACGCTCCGATACCAACTCTGTAACACCCCAAACTAGGCGGATATTACAGTGCCGTAGATCCCCAACTGGGACCCACCAGGCAAATGAAAATGAATGAATTACACAGGATAAATGTAGTACCGAACTACATTACAACAATAATTACTCCGATGAGGAGTTTAGTTACAACACACCAGGACAATATCGAATACTAGTGTATTTTATATGAAGATAAAATACACAACACTGAATGAAACGGAGTATTCAAATGAAAGTTTGCAGCGGAAAATAAAGGACAATAACATGAATAACTGAAAGATCGGGGCCCCATACTAGTATCACTGGGACTCCTCGACGTCAGCGTGTTCTCCCCGTACTTTTGCCTTGCCAAGACCTGAAAAACAAAATCCCCAAATGGGGTCAGTTACAAAGAACAACAATCCTCCAGAGTTGAATAAACACAATCATATAATATGTAGTATAAACCACAAGTTCGATCAAAATGAAACGGTTAGATTATAACCCGATCTTGTTGAAAACATACGCAATCAAACATGCTATATGAATCAACTAACAGTACGGCTCAAAGGGTGGCGCCACACTACGCCCGGGATGGAAATGTGTCCGTGCACAAGCTACCAATGAGTATCGATCGAATACCCGTGTGGTCTTGTACCTAATCAGTCTCACGAGACAATATGACTCGTGTGCACAGTCCAATGTGAGGCCAACAACCAACACACGACATAAATGTGCCCGACATGAAAATCCTACACATACCAACCGGCACGCCAGTATGACCCGGAATGCCACGTCATAACAAAAGTGACATCGAAAATGAATAATGACTCACCGAGGTGGAATGGTAATGAAATAAATGACAGCTCAATGAAAAGATTGGAATCGTCGTTCCTTATGACTGAAGTGATTAATTGACAACAAAAAGTTTTGATACGGTTAATATAATGATGAAATAGTTATGATTATGAATGAACAACAACAAAAGGGATGAATATCCTTTTAACCGAGTAAGAATTAACTTACACAACACCGGTGATAATTATCCTTCCACGAACGACGTCCTAATTGAGATATCGATCGCTCGAACAACCTTGAATTATACAATATCCAATAACCCGTTCAATATACGAATCAAACACGAATATAACGAACTCAAAACGTCGATACGATTAAACTAAATTCATTGGGGCATTATATCGAATACGTTGTGGCCAAACTCCGATTGTTTACAATCAAACCTCAATATACCAATATCAAATCCCCCAAGAAGTGTTTCAAACCAACAAAACATCTTCAATATGATTAATAATCCAAGACGAATATCCGACAACGTGATTATAACGACAATCAATCGAAAACCCCCAATTTCAACCCGATATTCAAGGTGTTCTTGAATAATCACTCAATAATCCAATGAATCCTTATACAAACTCATAATCATATACATATCCCTTCATATAACATGATTATAACGTCCAAAACATCATATCTCAACACAAAATCGAAGTCCAAGGTGTTGAAGGAATTACCTCTTGAAGATCCAACCACTTCGATCCGAAGAACACGAGTTTAATCGAGTATCCAAGCTTCACAACCGAATGAAAATGATTAAAAACCACACTCAAGTGATAGGTGAAGAGAATCTTCTCCCTCAAGCCTCTCTCTCGTATGAAGTTGGAAAAAAATGGAAGGAATGGGCTGAAATGCAAAAAAAAACGAATTTAAAGGGGTTGGCGCCTGCGGACACGGCCGTGCCGATCGGCACGGTCGCGGTCACCTGGCGGCGGCGGGGACTCGGCCGTGTCCGCTTGACACGGTCGCGCGCGAGGGGCCTTCCGATAGTGACCCGTCAAGCGGCAACTCGGCATGACTCGGCCGTGTCACGGAACACGGTCGGGCGTCTGGCGATCGGTTACGGCTTATCGGAAGAGTTCGACTCGGCCGTGCTAGGCGACGGTCGAGTCACGTGGGCAGACTTCGGCATTTCCGGACGAAATGCGGCACGGGCCGTGTCGGACGACACGGCCGAGTTCGGTCGGCAGTGATCGGCCAATAACTGAAAAATGAGCGGGTGAGCTAAAACGACCATAACTCTCTCGTCCGGACTCCGATTGACTCACCGTTCGAACCATTGGAAAGCTAACTCGATGCTCTATAATATTGCAAAGATTCAGAATTTGTGGAGTTACCAAAAATTAATGGTGATCTAACAAAGTCGAACTCATATGCGGAAAGTTGAACAATGGACAATAACGATACACAACTCGAAGTTTCTCCGAACGGTGAACACGGGTGAATGAACATGATTGATGAATGATTATAAATGAGTGAAAATCCACTGAGTGACAATCACCGAATGAAATTACTGAATGATAATCACTGAATTATAACCGGGTATTACATGTATGTGCACAAAAAAGTTAAGTCATAATATGTCTTTAATTGATTTGATTGAGTCTATAATGCATGCATGATATGAGGGCTAAATTTGTGGGATTCTTATCTCTTAAATTTTATGTGAATCGTATGTTACAAAGGCCAAAGAAACGTGTGATTGTTAGGAGAATTTAGGAAAGTTTTGATATACTAACAATCTTATATTAAGTGTATCTTAGGTTAGTTTTATTTATTTGTATTTATATTCAAAACATATAGTTTAGGTAAAGGTTTTAAATTATAGCAAAACTTAGGTTAGGATTCGAATTAATTAGAAAATATGGAAACCGAATTTTAGGGTTTTACAACTCTTCCCCTCTAAAAGAAAAATTTTCGTCCTCGAAAATTGGAGTCACGAAGGTTCGACGGAGACGTAGAAATTACAAAAGGAATGATGATAATTAGCCTCACGCTCGGAGAGGTTGTTCCAAAAGAATCTTCACAAACAGATTGTTTTCTCATGACTCGATCCCGACAAACTTGGATAGCCTCAGGCTCTCCACAGAACACAAATCGTAACAAACCTGATCCAATGAATGCAAAACAATTGCGTAGCAGATGACAGATCACAATGAGATACACAAAACGCATATGCTTACAAGGCAAGCACAGAGGTAGTACTAAACGATGAAACTTGATCAAATATTTTTTACCGAATTCTGAATGAACAAGGGATTTGCTAAAGTCGAAGGAGCACAAATCGACTCATCAAACGTATCAAGAGTTTGCTAAGAAAAGGTGGATAACCTATTTGTACGAACGATCATTAGGCGCGTATCGGAGTATCGAAACATATCAGAAGGCATAATGGGAATGATAGGATAATCGTATGGATAAAAATGAGCCTAAGGGCTAACATATCGCGAATAGTTCTTCGTTGGATATCAAAACGTCTAACGCTTCTAAGGCACTCCTCAAGATATCCTATGATCACAATAAGTACAAGTTATATGATGTAAGTATTATCACGTTGATCAGGCGTCATAATACTAGCATCATATAAATATGCCCTCATGATAGTCATACTCTATCTCGAGTTGTGAAAAAGTAACCTATCAGAATAATATCAAAATCATAACCTTACAAAGGAAACAATTAGCAGAGTTAATTCATCATCAGAATGGAGTGTATAATTTCCTATACTCGTGGTTAATAACCACCAGATTTCTCATAGGAATAGAAATGGGTTATGCAAAATCAAGTAGTGTCATAGGAAACTTAATATGCCCAACATAAGTAATAGAGTTTACAAAATGTGTCAAACACATTATGTTCATAAGGATTCTCAGAATGGTTGAAAGGTGTCCAACTGATTATCAAACGAATTGGAATGGAGGTCAGAATCATAAAGTGAAGCTTAAATGGTGTAAGGTATCCATGTAGTTCTCGAGGCACTTTAAACTCACTTGGTCACTAATCTTATGTTGTGCAAAATAATAAGTTTCTAACCTCCACAGAGATTGATCTTGAAATGGCTTAACTAAACGTAAGGCACAAATCAAAGTGATGCGGAAGCAAGATGACTAACCAACTTCTTATCATATAATCTACCCAATCCTCACCGGTCATACTAAAGTTCTTAAGGGGAGAACCTAAAGCAATTCCTTCCAAAGTTATTCCATAAGCTCCTACAGTGCAAACCTAAGGGTCCAAATCCTCACAGGTCATAACTTATGTACTACAGATCGCAGCCTTTGCTCTGATACCATAATTGTAACACCCCAACCCGACAAGGGTAGAAGTATCACATTATGGTGCCAAATCAGAACATACAACAAGCCGAAGACTTCTAAACATAATAATTACAAAGTATTCTAAGGGAACAAAAGAAATGCTAATTCTATATAATATGTAATACAAATCCATAGTAAATCCAATCCAAGTCTAATCGAGATGCAAATGGGCTTCTAATCCTCAGGGTAGTCCACTAAGAGCTCCTATGCACTCTCCACTCAAACCCAGCTTCCAACCTAAAACCTGCCGTGGAGAAAAGAAATGCGGCTGAGCTTAACAAGCTCAGTGAACAGATACATAAACAAATGAATAATCGAATATGCATATAAGAATAAGAAAAGAAATAATAAGCTCTTGCTGAAAAGAATGTCATTTGTCAAATGAATAAGGGATTAACGGTGAACTGAACAAATCTAGTGAGTCAACTGAATCAAGAATATGACGAATCAAAGGATAATAGGATATAGTGCATTGAGCAAGCATAAGGTATAACAAAAGTATATCAAAATAAGGAGAGGTCAGTAATCTACCACGAGCCCGAACATGAGTCAAATCAAATATCATAGTAACTATGGAGTAGCTAGCTCCCGAACATGTGAAAGACGTGTATTGCACACAAGTATCAATCACCGAACATATCATATCATATCCAATCAAATACAAATCGAACCTAGGATGCATCCGTACGCCCCCGAACAATCATATTGGCCATACAAATATAGAGTGCACAAATCATAACAAAATGGGACGGTGTGGACCATCACTCAACCACACTAGAGTTATGCCATTGGTGCATCAATGACACGGCCATGTTACCTTCATGGCTAGGAAACGAACTTGGCTCGGGCATCAAACTGAAGGGTTCAAATGTCATATCATATGAAAGTTCATATCAAAGGTTCATATCAAATGTATCATATCAAAGGTTCATCATTAAGGTTCATAGCAAAGGATCAAAGCAAAGGTTCATAATCAAAGGTTCACAAATCTAAGGGTGCATAGTAAAGGTTCAAATAGAGCATAAGTCAAAGAAAGCCATTCTAGGAAGGCTCAGATCAAAGGTATCATAATCAAAACTAATATCAACAAGATGCGTACGAATCAGGAGGAACCTTAAGAGATAAGGTCAGAATATTTGTACGAAACGAAACAAACAATAACAATAGTACATAGAATCAGAACCCTTACTGAGAAAGGGTAGAATATCCGTACGAATAATCAAACAAACGAAACAGCCGATAACAATGGTAGAGAGTCCGTACCTCAAACCATAAAATGCAAAACACATCAGAAAATATAAAGATCAGAGGTTACTCCTTCTTCAGCGAATCTACACGAACTAGGTTCATTTTAATGTCATAACGGATTCTTAATTACTTAACGCCATTCATTAATGTGATTAGGGTCTCGTTATTGGAATTATGTTAACATGTGACCAATAATATCATAATAAATGTTTAAGTGTATTTTAAGGGTTCATACTTATTAATGAATCTTAGATGATACAATACATACATATTCTTCAAATGACTGGTTTCATAACAAAATTAGGTCCTCTTAACGAATTTTAATACCATAGCAGAATTCAAAATAGAAATTCACCAAAATTATCACTGAAGCATATATGTCTTACGAGTCTACTTGAATTTTCCCAGATTTTATTCATTAGTACAAGCATTCAAGCTTCCGGTGTTGAGTTTCACCAAGTATTTCGTTGTTCTTCTCTATATTAAGGTATGTTGATCATTCACCAACTAGAATACATGTTCTTACTGACGTTTTGAACCTGTTTTTGAGATTACCAAGTTCGTTATTATCATGAGGAGTCGAACACCATGTTTTTAGAATAATAGATTCAGTTTTACCTCGGTTCTCCTTCGTTGTTAAGAGTATTAATCGAACCTTGTTGGGATAGGACCCTAGAATGTAGTGTCCTGAGTTTGTTATGGATTCTGAGCATGATTCTAATGAGTTTTCTGAGACTACTAAGGTATTTCCACGAGGATAGTTCGTGTTTTGATAGAGGTGTTTGATTTAACAATCTTGTTCATATTCATGGTTAGAACGAATTGGCTATGTTGATAGAATCAAACCCGGAACACTGTTGTATCGTCCCCTTTCGAAATATGCTTGGTATGCTTGTTTCTTGAATCACACCTTTGATATGAATTGTAAGATTAGCCGAACCATACATTTATTAGAATTAGAAATCAAGATTGAGGTTTGGATTGTGATGACATATATATATATCCATGACCCTATAGACGTAGACATTTCATCTATGATATGGTCATTCGATTCGTACGAAGTACGTCATTAATTCCGGCTTAGTTTTCATCGAGTAGATAAACCGTGAACCGGCCTTACGTTAATGTTAGCTCGGATATAACTTAAGGCGCTCGTACGTTTACTTTATGAAGTAAGTTGAACCCTTTGTTATTTATTTTGAATAAGGTCCGAGCCTTGCAAGGTGAATGATCTGTAATATCCGGATTTATCATTGTGTATTTCATCTGTATTCGAACCCTATATTATTCGGATTTATGATCTCGATAATTGGAATATGTTATTTCTCACATTGGTATCTTTATACATAAGTATATCATCATGCAAATTTTCTCATGCAAACTCGTGATAGCGTATGCTAAGAAGGTAGCTTAACGCACGCTATCGGATACTACTAGCGCACGCTACGAATGTAGGACTTTGGTGCGCTAGGTAATCAATTATTGAGCTAGGCGGCTAACACATGCGCCAGCCGGACGTAGGACCAGATAAGATTCCCGCGGATGAACCTGGACAGTTTTGGAGTCAACTCTTATTAGCGCGCGCTAAGGATGTATGGTAGCGTGCGCTAATCTGCTTTGAACAGAAAGTTTATATATGGGCCAGCACTCCAGTTTGTTCTCATTTCCTTCTTTTATCTTTCGTTTTTGAGAGACCAGAGGGCATATCATCTTCCCTAGATACACTTATAACACATCCACTTGATCATTGGTCATTGGATACTTCTTGTGATTGATCATTGAAGAGAAGTAGCACCTTGGAGTGGCATATAACCAACCGGAGTCAGATTCTACCTTTGGGGTTCAGTGATTTCGTCATATTAAGGTATGTTGATTCTATCTCCAACTCTAGATTCGTGTTATGGAGAATAAGATGATCATGCTAGCAAAATATTGATCTTCTTCGGTGAATTATCCAAAGCACATCATGTTTGGAATATTGAGATGATTATGCCTTAAGTACCTTGATTATGAACATCATGATTCGAATCTTATTACAATGAACAAGTAGAGGAAGCTTCTATCATTAGTAATCCGAATCTAGTAGGTGTCTTCATAGCAATCATGGACTTGACTTTAACATCATTATTGTTAGACGAATCTAAGGGATTGATCATGGAAGGATTTATCTTGTAAATATGGAATGTTAATCAAACTACAGAATGATAGTTTTTACTGATATAAAGGTGTTGATATCGACTGTTAAGCCTTCCGAATTATCGCATGAAGAAATGTAATCGAAATGGAATATGGTTTTATAATAGTATACATATTCTTGAATCCGAAGTTGTTGTTATCCGCAAGATCATTCATAACCGTATGAACATGATATTCATGTAGGTAACATGAATTAACACTGAAGATTTCATTGGTTTGATCCTGATGAGATCAGTCTACTGCCCAGTAGTGAACTGCTATGCACAGTTAGCGCACGCTAAGCTATGTAGATTAACGTGCGCTATCGAGCATGAGTTAACGTACACTACATTTGGTACGTAACGTACGTTAGGCCATCAGGCGAGTCAGTCGGCTGATTAGTGAGGCACTGACCATGCATGGTTAGCGTACGCTAGGCTGTGTGTAATTGCGTGCGCTAACGAGTAGCATTAACGTACGCTACATAGGAGGCGTAGCGTGCGTTAAGCGATCCAGACAGATTGCATTTTAAGGACTTCCTACCGTAATTTGGATTGTTAGACATTCGTACGGCATGAGATGAATTATTTATTATTTCTTTTGTTAAGGTTCGAGCTTAACAACGTGATTGATCGAAGGGGACGACCTTCGAGTATTTTGATATTCGTGGAAGTTTTATTCTTGTCAACGAACCGAAGCAAGTACTCTAATTAGAATTGTTTATATTATGACAATTATGATGTGATTGTATTGTGTAAATGTGTTGTGATTATATATCCATCATGCGTTGATCTGATGGGAATCATCATGGGAATCTATAGCTGTGTGCGCTGGATCGTTGGACAGGTAGTTCCACCATGTGTTGGTCCGACGGGATGATCATGGGAATCTATAGCTGTGTGCGCTGGATCGTTGGAATACCATCAGTATGTTGAAACTGTTATGATATGATATGTGTTGTTGATATTTCTCGTTGGAGAAACTTGTTATGATATAATTGATGATTATATCACTGTTGTATGATTATTGTACTTGTACTAGCATCGTTGTGCTAATCCCTTCGGGGGTGAACATTTGTCTATGTTCAGGATCCAGGAGAGCGGGGAAACAACCACTGGAGCTGCATGACGACGAGGGTGCAGAGTGATGTTCCGGCCCGGTTTTATTTATCTGTTGTTTGTTGGTTATTTTAATAAGTACTCGAGTACGTCATCAGTTTATGATGTTTGGATTTTGGTGATGTATTAATAACTTTTCATTTGGATATTTGAAATTATCAATATTGAACCAGACTGTTGTATTTTATTTATAGAGATTTCATAAGTTGGTATCTGTTATTGTCATTTCATTTCTTCAGCCTTGTAAATTCTTATGTAAAGGATTTACGGCGCTAATCCTTCATAACAAACATCTGTTGACCTCGTCGGCACATGCGCCGAAAGTGTCCGTGTCCACACGTAGATTCCTCCTGATCTGTTCTGAACTAGCGTGCGCTTACTTTCGCTTTTAGCGTGTGCTAAACCTGCACGATAGCGTGCGCTATTCTTGAATATTAGCGTGCGCTAATAAGGCTATACTTAGCCACTTTCAGCTATCCTTGTCCAACGTCTCAACATACTAGATACGTATACACGACACACTGAATATACATACTCCTTCCGATAATATTCCCATATGATACACAATATCCTCAAATACAATTGTCGACCAAGTACGACAATTGTACTAATACAGATGTCTCAGTCCTTCAATTATTTTATCCATACTGTACAGGTTCCACACTGTACAATATAACTCGGATAAAATAACATTAAACAATAGTAGTAGAAATTTCGGATATTACAATAATCATACGCGACCATATAAACACAAAAACCAATCATCGAGGAAAATAATACTGATACTCGACAACCGAGAAATATCTAAAAAAAATCCAAAATAACCGAAACGAAAATCCCGGGAATATGCATGTATTAGACAATACTACTTATCATGAAGTTTGAGGATTAACAACAGCAAGTCATTGGTGTTCACTAGGGATGGCAAAAAAACCCGAACCCGACGGGGAAATTCGAAACCCGATCTTAACGGGGCGGGGCGGGGCAGACATTATCGGGTTACGGGGCGGGGATCGGGGCGTTAACGGGGATTTTTTCGGGGTTCGGGGTAGTGACTGGGGTGATCGTACCCGCCCACGCCCGATATTATATTATATATTTTTTATATTTTTATATATATATATAATTATATTTTATATATATATATATTATATATTTTTTATATATATATATATAGAACGCGGCTAAATAATATATATAAAATAATATATAATATATTTTATATATATATATATTTTTATATATAATATATTATATATATTTTTTTTATCAAATAATATATTATATATTTTTTTTTTATCAAATAATATATTATATATATTATTTTATATATATTTTTTATATTATATATATAATATAATTCTATATAAATATATAAAACGGGGCAAAAATGGGGAATGGGGAACGGGGCAGGGTTCGGGGTATGCTGTAGCCCAATGGGGCGCCCCGATAAGATCCCCAGACGGGAAGCAGGCGGGGCAGGCGGGATTCAGATTTCGGGTTCGGGGACGGGGATAGCCTGCCCCGCCCCGAACCCGCCCCATTGCCATTCCTAGTGTTCACGGGGGGCCTTTGTGAACTTGAGAAGGAAGAGATATTAATTGGAGCTATTTGGCTTCCCTTTGGGAACAATAAAAATCACTCTTTACATGACTGTCCAGAAAGTAAACTGCTGAAACACCCAGAAGGTATACATTACAAAGGCATATCACAACACTTTGGAAAAATCCACAAAAATTCCAGAACTTAGTAAGCATATGAAATATAACTCCTGTAAATTGACAAGTAATAATTCCTTATAGTTTTCAAATGAAAAATCGTGAAACCGGACTGAATTTAAATTCTTAAAACTCAGGTTTTGACATATGATCCCGTAAAATTCAAAAGTATGACCCATACAACTCCAATTCCCTTCAAACCAATTGGAAAACTTAAATAAGACATTAAACTAAGTTTTTATGCAAAAGTACAGAATTAAATCCTTATGAAACTCGACCTATAATGCACATATATTCAGCTTTTGAAAACTGTCTCCTTCAGAAATCCGTTTTAGATCATTTTTAACATGTTTTACTTACACAAACGCACACGAGACCTTCGTATATCACAAGAACTGTTTCATAGGTTTATTTAGTCCATAATACTCAGGTACAATAGCCCTTAAAGTCGACACACAATCATGCATACATGCACACGAATCTATCACATGAACAACCCACATAAAATGATCCAAAACAGCCCTTATTCGTCTCATAAATTCTATACGCCTCATATTAATCTTCCTAGGGTTTTGTTCCAGATTTAGAAGCATGTTATTGAGATAATATTATGGTTGTGATATCAGATTTTAAAGGTACGTAATAGAGATCATATTAGGTCGAATAGATCAGGTTTAGTGTCGAATTAATAAGGAGTTGAATCAGATCAGAAACATAAGTTGATTTGATTTGGTATTTACATATCGAAACATCCAATACAGTTATAATTTTATGTGATCTTCTATATACGTTTTAACATATAATTCGAATAGAACAGATCAGACTTTTGTTTAGTATGTATACGAATTAGGTTTCAAGTTTATATATTCAGATTATATGTGCAATCATGTGTCGAATAGAAAAGAGATACAAGATCGATTAGAGATACCTTATGATGAATCGAATAAAGGAGAGAACAAGAACAAAACCCACACGAATCAAACCCTAATCACAATCTAAACAACCACCACCAAGGGTTCACGATTACACGACCTCAGCAACACTTTTTAAGGGCCACGAACACAGCAGTAACCTTGGGTTTGATAGGGAAAGTAACACCAGTTTATGAGTGTGTGTTTGTATGCTTTTGTTTAGCCTCGTACGAATGGGGAGAAGTAAAAATAAAACGTTTGTTATATCCTGGAATTTAGGGAGTGTGTGTGCACAAAAAAGGTAAGTCATAATTTGTCTTTAATTGATTTGATTGAGTCTATAATGCATGCGTGATATGAGGGCTAAATGTGTGGGATTCTTATCTCTTAAATTGTATATGAATCGTATGTTACAAAGGCCAAACAAACGTGTGATTGTTAGGAGAATTTAGGAAAGTTTTGATATAGTAACAATCTTATATTAAGTGTATCTTAGGTTAATTTTATTTATTTGTATTTATATTCATAACATATAGTTTAGGTAAAGGTTTTAAATTATAGCAAAACTTAGGTTAGGCTTTGAATTAATTAGAAAATATGGAAATCGAATTTTAGGGTTTTACAACCTTCCTCATAAGATTTGTATTTTAGCCTTAAAAATTAATTAAAGCCAACTAGGGTGCACCATAATGGAGCACACTTGATTGCTCCTTTATGGTGGAAAGTCCTTTATAAATAGATCAACTTTTCCTTATTTTTCCAATATGGGATGAGATTCCACACCACATTCTCAACTATTAAATGACTTAAATTTGTGCATTAATTATTCATTCATTTCTTAATGAAATTGTACAAGTAAATACAGTAAATTAATCTACACAAAATATAGATTCCAAATATACCATTTAATGTCATTAATTACCATAATTAATTATGGTATTAATTAAGCTATTTTTCCAACAGCTCCAAGCGACCTGCATATGCGAGGGAGAGAATTTTGTTAGACCACTTGTTAATATAAATTGTTTACTTGAGAAATGAGTGGTTGGAAATGATCTATATATTGGGTTTTCTTGAGGCCAGTGGTAATATTAATATTCCTGGATATATCGGGGGTGTTACATGATCGAGGGGCGGCTACCTTCGGGCGTATTGACAGTCGTTGAAGTATTTATTTCTTGCCATCTTTCTAAGTCAAGTATCGTAATTTGACTATTGGTTTAATGTTGATGATTTTGATCATGCATATTGTTATTCATGTTGTTGAACATGAGATCATCCAAGTTGAATTGTCATAATGTCTTTCAGGTTATTGATTCATATGTTGTTCATGTTGATGGACATATCGATTTGCATATGTATATGCATAGTTGTATTGTTTATGTTGTATTGATCCGAAAGGATCGTGTGATCTATGCTGAGGGCGCTGGGTCAGTTGTCCACCTCGTGTTGGTTCGATGGGATCATCCTGGGATCTATGCTGAGGGCGCTAGATGATAATAACCGACTAAACCCAAGAAGTTGTGAACTTCATTTATATTACTCGGTACTTTCCAATCATTGACTGCCTCTACCTTAACTGGGTCAACCTCGATTACCCTAGAAGTGATCACATGTCCCAAAAATACAACTCGGTTAAGCGAGAATTCACACTTGTTGAACTTCACGTACAACTTCTCCTTGCACAGTATTTCCAATACTGTTCTAAGATGCTGCTCATGTTCAACCTTGCTCTTTGAATACACAAGTATGTCATCTATGAACATAATGACAAACTTATCCAAATAAGGTTGAAATACACAGTTCATAAGATCCATGAATACTGCTGGCGCATTAGTCAAACCAAATGGCATCACTCTGAACTCATAGTGTCCATATTGAGTTCGAAATGCTGTCTTCAGGATATTGTCGTCCTTAATCCTCAGTTGGTGATATCCGGACCCCAAATCTATTTTCGAGAACACTCCTGATCCTCCAAGTTGATCGAATAGGTCTACTATTCTAGGAAGTGGATATTTATTCTTTATCATGAGTCGATTAAGCTCACAATAGTCTATGCACATACTCATGCTTCTATCCTTTTCTTCATGAAGAGTAATGACGCACCCCATGGTGAAACAATCAGCCAGATAAATCCATAGTCAAGCAGTTCTTGAAGTTACACTTTCAGCTCTTGTAATTCCTTGGGCGCCATTCTATAGGGGGCTTTCGATATTGATGCCACTCCTGGCACTAAATCAATCGAGAACTCAACTTGACGACCTGGCAAAACTCCCGGCAAGTCTTTGGGAAAGACATTTGGATACTCCTTGATGATAGGTACATCAGATATCGTCTTCTCCGAAGTTGTTTTCCCCATCACATTCACTAGGAATCCTTGGCAACTACGCTTCTTCAACATCTTCACAGCTTTCATGGGTGAAATCACTTTAGGGGTACTACAGTGTCTTACTCCCTCTAATATGGTCTTGATATCAACTGACGGACATAAGTTTACCCTCATTTCGGAGCATTCAACTGCAGCTCTATGCTTGTCCAACCAATCCATACACAAAATAACATCAAAATTGCTGAGTTCAACTATCTGCAAGTTAGCTAAGAAGCTATGCTCGTTAATCTCTATCTTCACATTGTTAGCTATAGAGTCTACACGCAATACTCCCCCACAGGCAGGCTAACTAATAGAGATTTAGGGGCTTTACTACTTATACAACCATTCATAGTACAAAGATTCCTATAGATGAATGAATGAGATGCACCCGTATCAAACAACACCAAAGCAGGAATGTTTGCAAGTGACAACATACATGACATGGTTTGGGGTTCAATCTCTTCCTCGGCCTCGGCCATGCTATATACTTGAGCTTTACCTCCCGAGCCTTGACCTTGCACACTTTTGCCTGGACCTTTTCCTTTCTACGGACATGCTGAGGCCATGTGTCCTTCCTCACGGCAGAAGTAGCATCAATTCTGACCAAGCATACATGTACCTTTATGTCCCTTGCCACAAGTATCACATGTAGGTTTATCGGACTGGGGTTTCACCCCTGAAAATCTAGTCTTAGCATTCCTCTTACTACCACTTCCTTGATCGTGCCGCTTGCGCTTGTTATTAGCTGCGAATGGTGGTGGTCTTTCCTTTTCCACATCTAAACTGGCAGATATGTCCTCGGCTCTAGCAACCGCTTCATTATAGGCCAAACGCCCGTGACCAGCCAAGTGATGACGAATCTAGTCACACACTCCGTATCGGAACTTCTGAGATGTCATGTCATCCGTCTCGACCATGTGAGGAGCAAAACGGCACATGTGGTTGT